>JBBELK010000492.1:0-707021 GCA_037783545.1 Henricia sp. BOLD:AAB3569
TTTTATAGAAATGGCTGTCTTTTGGTTGAGCGTCACCTTCAATGTTTCCATTCACCTGCAACCCAAAATTCCCTCCGCTATTTCTCCAGTTGCATTGGTGGTTCAGTGGTAGAATTCTCGCCTTCCAAGCGGGAGACCCGGGTTCAATTCCCGGCTAATGCAAAATAGCGGGTTCCCTGTACTTTTCCAGACTAGAAAGAAACGTTTCATAGAAATGGCCGTCTTTTGGTTGAGCGTCACCTTCTTTTCGGCACCCTCTGCGCGGAATTATCCGAATTAGCCGAACATTTAGTCCGCACTTTCGAACAGCACCGGTGGTTCAGTGGTAGAATTCTCGCCTGCCACGCGGGAGGCCCGGGTTCGATTCCCGGCCGGTGCAGATTGTTATAGATTCATTGTTTGACAGTTTTCTTGCAGGAGTAGTTTTACTTCAAGTGGGAATATGCCCGCAACCAAAATCTCACTTCCAGCTTTTCTCGGGTGCATTGGTGGTTCAGTGGTAGAATTCTCGCCTCCCACGCGGGAGACCCGGGTTCAATTCCCGGCCAATGCAAACTGACTGGTTTCCGTACTTTGCTGGACTCCAAAATACGTTTTATAGAAATGGCTGTCTTTTGGTTGAGCGTCACCTTCAATGTTTCCATTCACCTGCAACCCAAAATTCCCTCCGCTATTTCTCCAGTTGCATTGGTGGTTCAGTGGTAGAATTCTCGCCTTCCAAGCGGGAGACCCGGGTTCAATTCCCGGCTAATGCAAAATAGCGGGTTCCCTGTACTTTTCCAGACTAGAAAGAAACGTTTCATAGAAATGGCCGTCTTTTGGTTGAGCGTCACCTTCTTTTCGGCACCCTCTGCGCGGAATTATCCGAATTAGCCGAACATTTAGTCCGCACTTTCGAACAGCACCGGTGGTTCAGTGGTAGAATTCTCGCCTGCCACGCGGGAGGCCCGGGTTCGAGTCCCGGCCGGTGCAGATTGTTATAGATTCATTGTTTGACAGTTTTCTTGCAGGAGTAGTTTTACTTCAAGTGGGAATATGCCCGCAACCAAAATCTCACTTCCAGCTTTTCTCGGGTGCATTGGTGGTTCAGTGGTAGAATTCTCGCCTCCCACGCGGGAGACCCGGGTTCAATTCCCGGCCAATGCAAACTGACTGGTTTCCGTACTTTGCTGGACTCCAAAATACGTTTTATAGAAATGGCTGTCTTTTGGTTGAGCGTCACCTTCAATGTTTCCATTCACCTGCAACCCAAAATTCCCTCCGCTATTTCTCCAGTTGCATTGGTGGTTCAGTGGTAGAATTCTCGCCTTCCAAGCGGGAGACCCGGGTTCAATTCCCGGCTAATGCAAAATAGCGGGTTCCCTGTACTTTTCCAGACTAGAAAGAAACGTTTCATAGAAATGGCCGTCTTTTGGTTGAGCGTCACCTTCTTTTCGGCACCCTCTGCGCGGAATTATCCGAATTAGCCGAACATTTAGTCCGCACTTTCGAACAGCACCGGTGGTTCAGTGGTAGAATTCTCGCCTGCCACGCGGGAGGCCCGGGTTCGATTCCCGGCCGGTGCAGATTGTTATAGATTCATTGTTTGACAGTTTTCTTGCAGGAGTAGTTTTACTTCAAGTGGGAATATGCCCGCAACCAAAATCTCACTTCCAGCTTTTCTCGGGTGCATTGGTGGTTCAGTGGTAGAATTCTCGCCTCCCACGCGGGAGACCCGGGTTCAATTCCCGGCCAATGCAAACTGACTGGTTTCCGTACTTTGCTGGACTCCAAAATACGTTTTATAGAAATGGCTGTCTTTTGGTTGAGCGTCACCTTCAATGTTTCCATTCACCTGCAACCCAAAATTCCCTCCGCTATTTCTCCAGTTGCATTGGTGGTTCAGTGGTAGAATTCTCGCCTTCCAAGCGGGAGACCCGGGTTCAATTCCCGGCTAATGCAAAATAGCGGGTTCCCTGTACTTTTCCAGACTAGAAAGAAACGTTTCATAGAAATGGCCGTCTTTTGGTTGAGCGTCACCTTCTTTTCGGCACCCTCTGCGCGGAATTATCCGAATTAGCCGAACATTTAGTCCGCACTTTCGAACAGCACCGGTGGTTCAGTGGTAGAATTCTCGCCTGCCACGCGGGAGGCCCGGGTTCGATTCCCGGCCGGTGCAGATTGTTATAGATTCATTGTTTGACAGTTTTCTTGCAGGAGTAGTTTTACTTCAAGTGGGAATATGCCCGCAACCAAAATCTCACTTCCAGCTTTTCTCGGGTGCATTGGTGGATTCCCGGCCAATGCAAACTGACTGGTTTCCGTACTTTGCTGGACTCCAAAATACGTTTTATAGAAATGGCTGTCTTTTGGTTGAGCGTCACCTTCAATGTTTCCATTCACCTGCAACCCAAAATTCCCTCCGCTATTTCTCCAGTTGCATTGGTGGTTCAGTGGTAGAATTCTCGCCTTCCAAGCGGGAGACCCGGGTTCAATTCCCGGCTAATGCAAAATAGCGGGTTCCCTGTACTTTTCCAGACTAGAAAGAAACGTTTCATAGAAATGGCCGTCTTTTGGTTGAGCGTCACCTTCTTTTCGGCACCCTCTGCGCGGAATTATCCGAATTAGCCGAACATTTAGTCCGCACTTTCGAACAGCACCGGTGGTTCAGTGGTAGAATTCTCGCCTGCCACGCGGGAGGCCCGGGTTCGATTCCCGGCCGGTGCAGATTGTTATAGATTCATTGTTTGACAGTTTTCTTGCAGGAGTAGTTTTACTTCAAGTGGGAATATGCCCGCAACCAAAATCTCACTTCCAGCTTTTCTCGGGTGCATTGGTGGTTCAGTGGTAGAATTCTCGCCTCCCACGCGGGCGACCCGGGTTCAATTCCCGGCCAATGCAAACTGACTGGTTTCCGTACTTTGCTGGACTGCAAAATACGTTTTATAGAAATGGCTGTCTTTTGGTTGAGCGTCACCTTCAATGTTTCCATTCACCTGCAACCCAAAATTCCCTCCGCTATTTCTCCAGTTGCATTGGTGGTTCAGTGGTAGAATTCTCGCCTTCCAAGCGGGAGACCCGGGTTCAATTCCCGGCTAATGCAAAATAGCGGGTTCCCTGTACTTTTCCAGACTAGAAAGAAACGTTTCATAGAAATGGCCGTCTTTTGGTTGAGCGTCACCTTCTTTTCGGCACCCTCTGCGCGGAATTATCCGAATTAGCCGAACATTTAGTCCGCACTTTCGAACAGCACCGGTGGTTCAGTGGTAGAATTCTCGCCTGCCACGCGGGAGGCCCGGGTTCGATTCCCGGCCGGTGCAGATTGTTATAGATTCATTGTTTGACAGTTTTCTTGCAGGAGTAGTTTTACTTCAAGTGGGAATATGCCCGCAACCAAAATCTCACTTCCAGCTTTTCTCGGGTGCATTGGTGGTTCAGTGGTAGAATTCTCGCCTCCCACGCGGGAGACCCGGGTTCAATTCCCGGCCAATGCAAACTGACTGGTTTCCGTACTTTGCTGGACTCCAAAATACGTTTTATAGAAATGGCTGTCTTTTGGTTGAGCGTCACCTTCAATGTTTCCATTCACCTGCAACCCAAAATTCCCTCCGCTATTTCTCCAGTTGCATTGGTGGTTCAGTGGTAGAATTCTCGCCTTCCAAGCGGGAGACCCGGGTTCAATTCCCGGCTAATGCAAAATAGCGGGTTCCCTGTACTTTTCCAGACTAGAAAGAAACGTTTCATAGAAATGGCCGTCTTTTGGTTGAGCGTCACCTTCTTTTCGGCACCCTCTGCGCGGAATTATCCGAATTAGCCGAACATTTAGTCCGCACTTTCGAACAGCACCGGTGGTTCAGTGGTAGAATTCTCGCCTGCCACGCGGGAGGCCCGGGTTCGATTCCCGGCCGGTGCAGATTGTTATAGATTCATTGTTTGACAGTTTTCTTGCAGGAGTAGTTTTACTTCAAGTGGGAATATGCCCGCAACCAAAATCTCACTTCCAGCTTTTCTCGGGTGCATTGGTGGTTCAGTGGTAGAATTCTCGCCTCCCACGCGGGAGACCCGGGTTCAATTCCCGGCCAATGCAAACTGACTGGTTTCCGTACTTTGCTGGACTCCAAAATACGTTTTATAGAAATGGCTGTCTTTTGGTTGAGCGTCACCTTCAATGTTTCCATTCACCTGCAACCCAAAATTCCCTCCGCTATTTCTCCAGTTGCATTGGTGGTTCAGTGGTAGAATTCTCGCCTTCCAAGCGGGAGACCCGGGTTCAATTCCCGGCTAATGCAAAATAGCGGGTTCCCTGTACTTTTCCAGACTAGAAAGAAACGTTTCATAGAAATGGCCGTCTTTTGGTTGAGCGTCACCTTCTTTTCGGCACCCTCTGCGCGGAATTATCCGAATTAGCCGAACATTTAGTCCGCACTTTCGAACAGCACCGGTGGTTCAGTGGTAGAATTCTCGCCTGCCACGCGGGAGGCCCGGGTTCGATTCCCGGCCGGTGCAGATTGTTATAGATTCATTGTTTGACAGTTTTCTTGCAGGAGTAGTTTTACTTCAAGTGGGAATATGCCCGCAACCAAAATCTCACTTCCAGCTTTTCTCGGGTGCATTGGTGGTTCAGTGGTAGAATTCTCGCCTCCCACGCGGGAGACCCGGGTTCAATTCCCGGCCAATGCAAACTGACTGGTTTCCGTACTTTGCTGGACTCCAAAATACGTTTTATAGAAATGGCTGTCTTTTGGTTGAGCGTCACCTTCAATGTTTCCATTCACCTGCAACCCAAAATTCCCTCCGCTATTTCTCCAGTTGCATTGGTGGTTCAGTGGTAGAATTCTCGCCTTCCAAGCGGGAGACCCGGGTTCAATTCCCGGCTAATGCAAAATAGCGGGTTCCCTGTACTTTTCCAGACTAGAAAGAAACGTTTCATAGAAATGGCCGTCTTTTGGTTGAGCGTCACCTTCTTTTCGGCACCCTCTGCGCGGAATTATCCGAATTAGCCGAACATTTAGTCCGCACTTTCGAACAGCACCGGTGGTTCAGTGGTAGAATTCTCGCCTGCCACGCGGGAGGCCCGGGTTCGATTCCCGGCCGGTGCAGATTGTTATAGATTCATTGTTTGACAGTTTTCTTGCAGGAGTAGTTTTACTTCAAGTGGGAATATGCCCGCAACCAAAATCTCACTTCCAGCTTTTCTCGGGTGCATTGGTGGTTCAGTGGTAGAATTCTCGCCTCCCACGCGGGAGACCCGGGTTCAATTCCCGGCCAATGCAAACTGACTGGTTTCCGTACTTTGCTGGACTCCAAAATACGTTTTATAGAAATGGCTGTCTTTTGGTTGAGCGTCACCTTCAATGTTTCCATTCACCTGCAACCCAAAATTCCCTCCGCTATTTCTCCAGTTGCATTGGTGGTTCAGTGGTAGAATTCTCGCCTTCCAAGCGGGAGACCCGGGTTCAATTCCCGGCTAATGCAAAATAGCGGGTTCCCTGTACTTTTCCAGACTAGAAAGAAACGTTTCATAGAAATGGCCGTCTTTTGGTTGAGCGTCACCTTCTTTTCGGCACCCTCTGCGCGGAATTATCCGAATTAGCCGAACATTTAGTCCGCACTTTCGAACAGCACCGGTGGTTCAGTGGTAGAATTCTCGCCTGCCACGCGGGAGGCCCGGGTTCGATTCCCGGCCGGTGCAGATTGTTATAGATTCATTGTTTGACAGTTTTCTTGCAGGAGTAGTTTTACTTCAAGTGGGAATATGCCCGCAACCAAAATCTCACTTCCAGCTTTTCTCGGGTGCATTGGTGGTTCAGTGGTAGAATTCTCGCCTCCCACGCGGGAGACCCGGGTTCAATTCCCGGCCAATGCAAACTGACTGGTTTCCGTACTTTGCTGGACTCCAAAATACGTTTTATAGAAATGGCTGTCTTTTGGTTGAGCGTCACCTTCAATGTTTCCATTCACCTGCAACCCAAAATTCCCTCCGCTATTTCTCCAGTTGCATTGGTGGTTCAGTGGTAGAATTCTCGCCTTCCAAGCGGGAGACCCGGGTTCAATTCCCGGCTAATGCAAAATAGCGGGTTCCCTGTACTTTTCCAGACTAGAAAGAAACGTTTCATAGAAATGGCCGTCTTTTGGTTGAGCGTCACCTTCTTTTCGGCACCCTCTGCGCGGAATTATCCGAATTAGCCGAACATTTAGTCCGCACTTTCGAACAGCACCGGTGGTTCAGTGGTAGAATTCTCGCCTGCCACGCGGGAGGCCCGGGTTCGATTCCCGGCCGGTGCAGATTGTTATAGATTCATTGTTTGACAGTTTTCTTGCAGGAGTAGTTTTACTTCAAGTGGGAATATGCCCGCAACCAAAATCTCACTTCCAGCTTTTCTCGGGTGCATTGGTGGTTCAGTGGTAGAATTCTCGCCTCCCACGCGGGAGACCCGGGTTCAATTCCCGGCCAATGCAAACTGACTGGTTTCCGTACTTTGCTGGACTCCAAAATACGTTTTATAGAAATGGCTGTCTTTTGGTTGAGCGTCACCTTCAATGTTTCCATTCACCTGCAACCCAAAATTCCCTCCGCTATTTCTCCAGTTGCATTGGTGGTTCAGTGGTAGAATTCTCGCCTTCCAAGCGGGAGACCCGGGTTCAATTCCCGGCTAATGCAAAATAGCGGGTTCCCTGTACTTTTCCAGACTAGAAAGAAACGTTTCATAGAAATGGCCGTCTTTTGGTTGAGCGTCACCTTCTTTTCGGCACCCTCTGCGCGGAATTATCCGAATTAGCCGAACATTTAGTCCGCACTTTCGAACAGCACCGGTGGTTCAGTGGTAGAATTCTCGCCTGCCACGCGGGAGGCCCGGGTTCGATTCCCGGCCGGTGCAGATTGTTATAGATTCATTGTTTGACAGTTTTCTTGCAGGAGTAGTTTTACTTCAAGTGGGAATATGCCCGCAACCAAAATCTCACTTCCAGCTTTTCTCGGGTGCATTGGTGGTTCAGTGGTAGAATTCTCGCCTCCCACGCGGGAGACCCGGGTTCAATTCCCGGCCAATGCAAACTGACTGGTTTCCGTACTTTGCTGGACTCCAAAATACGTTTTATAGAAATGGCTGTCTTTTGGTTGAGCGTCACCTTCAATGTTTCCATTCACCTGCAACCCAAAATTCCCTCCGCTATTTCTCCAGTTGCATTGGTGGTTCAGTGGTAGAATTCTCGCCTTCCAAGCGGGAGACCCGGGTTCAATTCCCGGCTAATGCAAAATAGCGGGTTCCCTGTACTTTTCCAGACTAGAAAGAAACGTTTCATAGAAATGGCCGTCTTTTGGTTGAGCGTCACCTTCTTTTCGGCACCCTCTGCGCGGAATTATCCGAATTAGCCGAACATTTAGTCCGCACTTTCGAACAGCACCGGTGGTTCAGTGGTAGAATTCTCGCCTGCCACGCGGGAGGCCCGGGTTCGAGTCCCGGCCGGTGCAGATTGTTATAGATTCATTGTTTGACAGTTTTCTTGCAGGAGTAGTTTTACTTCAAGTGGGAATATGCCCGCAACCAAAATCTCACTTCCAGCTTTTCTCGGGTGCATTGGTGGTTCAGTGGTAGAATTCTCGCCTCCCACGCGGGAGACCCGGGTTCAATTCCCGGCCAATGCAAACTGACTGGTTTCCGTACTTTGCTGGACTCCAAAATACGTTTTATAGAAATGGCTGTCTTTTGGTTGAGCGTCACCTTCAATGTTTCCATTCACCTGCAACCCAAAATTCCCTCCGCTATTTCTCCAGTTGCATTGGTGGTTCAGTGGTAGAATTCTCGCCTTCCAAGCGGGAGACCCGGGTTCAATTCCCGGCTAATGCAAAATAGCGGGTTCCCTGTACTTTTCCAGACTAGAAAGAAACGTTTCATAGAAATGGCCGTCTTTTGGTTGAGCGTCACCTTCTTTTCGGCACCCTCTGCGCGGAATTATCCGAATTAGCCGAACATTTAGTCCGCACTTTCGAACAGCACCGGTGGTTCAGTGGTAGAATTCTCGCCTGCCACGCGGGAGGCCCGGGTTCGATTCCCGGCCGGTGCAGATTGTTATAGATTCATTGTTTGACAGTTTTCTTGCAGGAGTAGTTTTACTTCAAGTGGGAATATGCCCGCAACCAAAATCTCACTTCCAGCTTTTCTCGGGTGCATTGGTGGTTCAGTGGTAGAATTCTCGCCTCCCACGCGGGAGACCCGGGTTCAATTCCCGGCCAATGCAAACTGACTGGTTTCCGTACTTTGCTGGACTCCAAAATACGTTTTATAGAAATGGCTGTCTTTTGGTTGAGCGTCACCTTCAATGTTTCCATTCACCTGCAACCCAAAATTCCCTCCGCTATTTCTCCAGTTGCATTGGTGGTTCAGTGGTAGAATTCTCGCCTTCCAAGCGGGAGACCCGGGTTCAATTCCCGGCTAATGCAAAATAGCGGGTTCCCTGTACTTTTCCAGACTAGAAAGAAACGTTTCATAGAAATGGCCGTCTTTTGGTTGAGCGTCACCTTCTTTTCGGCACCCTCTGCGCGGAATTATCCGAATTAGCCGAACATTTAGTCCGCACTTTCGAACAGCACCGGTGGTTCAGTGGTAGAATTCTCGCCTGCCACGCGGGAGGCCCGGGTTCGATTCCCGGCCGGTGCAGATTGTTATAGATTCATTGTTTGACAGTTTTCTTGCAGGAGTAGTTTTACTTCAAGTGGGAATATGCCCGCAACCAAAATCTCACTTCCAGCTTTTCTCGGGTGCATTGGTGGTTCAGTGGTAGAATTCTCGCCTCCCACGCGGGAGACCCGGGTTCAATTCCCGGCCAATGCAAACTGACTGGTTTCCGTACTTTGCTGGACTCCAAAATACGTTTTATAGAAATGGCTGTCTTTTGGTTGAGCGTCACCTTCAATGTTTCCATTCACCTGCAACCCAAAATTCCCTCCGCTATTTCTCCAGTTGCATTGGTGGTTCAGTGGTAGAATTCTCGCCTTCCAAGCGGGAGACCCGGGTTCAATTCCCGGCTAATGCAAAATAGCGGGTTCCCTGTACTTTTCCAGACTAGAAAGAAACGTTTCATAGAAATGGCCGTCTTTTGGTTGAGCGTCACCTTCTTTTCGGCACCCTCTGCGCGGAATTATCCGAATTAGCCGAACATTTAGTCCGCACTTTCGAACAGCACCGGTGGTTCAGTGGTAGAATTCTCGCCTGCCACGCGGGAGGCCCGGGTTCGATTCCCGGCCGGTGCAGATTGTTATAGATTCATTGTTTGACAGTTTTCTTGCAGGAGTAGTTTTACTTCAAGTGGGAATATGCCCGCAACCAAAATCTCACTTCCAGCTTTTCTCGGGTGCATTGGTGGTTCAGTGGTAGAATTCTCGCCTCCCACGCGGGAGACCCGGGTTCAATTCCCGGCCAATGCAAACTGACTGGTTTCCGTACTTTGCTGGACTCCAAAATACGTTTTATAGAAATGGCTGTCTTTTGGTTGAGCGTCACCTTCAATGTTTCCATTCACCTGCAACCCAAAATTCCCTCCGCTATTTCTCCAGTTGCATTGGTGGTTCAGTGGTAGAATTCTCGCCTTCCAAGCGGGAGACCCGGGTTCAATTCCCGGCTAATGCAAAATAGCGGGTTCCCTGTACTTTTCCAGACTAGAAAGAAACGTTTCATAGAAATGGCCGTCTTTTGGTTGAGCGTCACCTTCTTTTCGGCACCCTCTGCGCGGAATTATCCGAATTAGCCGAACATTTAGTCCGCACTTTCGAACAGCACCGGTGGTTCAGTGGTAGAATTCTCGCCTGCCACGCGGGAGGCCCGGGTTCGATTCCCGGCCGGTGCAGATTGTTATAGATTCATTGTTTGACAGTTTTCTTGCAGGAGTAGTTTTACTTCAAGTGGGAATATGCCCGCAACCAAAATCTCACTTCCAGCTTTTCTCGGGTGCATTGGTGGTTCAGTGGTAGAATTCTCGCCTCCCACGCGGGAGACCCGGGTTCAATTCCCGGCCAATGCAAACTGACTGGTTTCCGTACTTTGCTGGACTCCAAAATACGTTTTATAGAAATGGCTGTCTTTTGGTTGAGCGTCACCTTCAATGTTTCCATTCACCTGCAACCCAAAATTCCCTCCGCTATTTCTCCAGTTGCATTGGTGGTTCAGTGGTAGAATTCTCGCCTTCCAAGCGGGAGACCCGGGTTCAATTCCCGGCTAATGCAAAATAGCGGGTTCCCTGTACTTTTCCAGACTAGAAAGAAACGTTTCATAGAAATGGCCGTCTTTTGGTTGAGCGTCACCTTCTTTTCGGCACCCTCTGCGCGGAATTATCCGAATTAGCCGAACATTTAGTCCGCACTTTCGAACAGCACCGGTGGTTCAGTGGTAGAATTCTCGCCTGCCACGCGGGAGGCCCGGGTTCGATTCCCGGCCGGTGCAGATTGTTATAGATTCATTGTTTGACAGTTTTCTTGCAGGAGTAGTTTTACTTCAAGTGGGAATATGCCCGCAACCAAAATCTCACTTCCAGCTTTTCTCGGGTGCATTGGTGGTTCAGTGGTAGAATTCTCGCCTCCCACGCGGGAGACCCGGGTTCAATTCCCGGCCAATGCAAACTGACTGGTTTCCGTACTTTGCTGGACTCCAAAATACGTTTTATAGAAATGGCTGTCTTTTGGTTGAGCGTCACCTTCAATGTTTCCATTCACCTGCAACCCAAAATTCCCTCCGCTATTTCTCCAGTTGCATTGGTGGTTCAGTGGTAGAATTCTCGCCTTCCAAGCGGGAGACCCGGGTTCAATTCCCGGCTAATGCAAAATAGCGGGTTCCCTGTACTTTTCCAGACTAGAAAGAAACGTTTCATAGAAATGGCCGTCTTTTGGTTGAGCGTCACCTTCTTTTCGGCACCCTCTGCGCGGAATTATCCGAATTAGCCGAACATTTAGTCCGCACTTTCGAACAGCACCGGTGGTTCAGTGGTAGAATTCTCGCCTGCCACGCGGGAGGCCCGGGTTCGAGTCCCGGCCGGTGCAGATTGTTATAGATTCATTGTTTGACAGTTTTCTTGCAGGAGTAGTTTTACTTCAAGTGGGAATATGCCCGCAACCAAAATCTCACTTCCAGCTTTTCTCGGGTGCATTGGTGGTTCAGTGGTAGAATTCTCGCCTCCCACGCGGGAGACCCGGGTTCAATTCCCGGCCAATGCAAACTGACTGGTTTCCGTACTTTGCTGGACTCCAAAATACGTTTTATAGAAATGGCTGTCTTTTGGTTGAGCGTCACCTTCAATGTTTCCATTCACCTGCAACCCAAAATTCCCTCCGCTATTTCTCCAGTTGCATTGGTGGTTCAGTGGTAGAATTCTCGCCTTCCAAGCGGGAGACCCGGGTTCAATTCCCGGCTAATGCAAAATAGCGGGTTCCCTGTACTTTTCCAGACTAGAAAGAAACGTTTCATAGAAATGGCCGTCTTTTGGTTGAGCGTCACCTTCTTTTCGGCACCCTCTGCGCGGAATTATCCGAATTAGCCGAACATTTAGTCCGCACTTTCGAACAGCACCGGTGGTTCAGTGGTAGAATTCTCGCCTGCCACGCGGGAGGCCCGGGTTCGATTCCCGGCCGGTGCAGATTGTTATAGATTCATTGTTTGACAGTTTTCTTGCAGGAGTAGTTTTACTTCAAGTGGGAATATGCCCGCAACCAAAATCTCACTTCCAGCTTTTCTCGGGTGCATTGGTGGTTCAGTGGTAGAATTCTCGCCTCCCACGCGGGAGACCCGGGTTCAATTCCCGGCCAATGCAAACTGACTGG
The DNA here is from genome assembly GCA_037783545.1 of Henricia sp. BOLD:AAB3569. Classification (NCBI taxonomy): domain Eukaryota; kingdom Metazoa; phylum Echinodermata; class Asteroidea; order Spinulosida; family Echinasteridae; genus Henricia; species Henricia sp. BOLD:AAB3569. The sequence continues at coordinate 11,786 of JBBELK010000492.1, forward strand.
TTTCCGTACTTTGCTGGACTCCAAAATACGTTTTATAGAAATGGCTGTCTTTTGGTTGAGCGTCACCTTCAATGTTTCCATTCACCTGCAACCCAAAATTCCCTCCGCTATTTCTCCAGTTGCATTGGTGGTTCAGTGGTAGAATTCTCGCCTTCCAAGCGGGAGACCCGGGTTCAATTCCCGGCTAATGCAAAATAGCGGGTTCCCTGTACTTTTCCAGACTAGAAAGAAACGTTTCATAGAAATGGCCGTCTTTTGGTTGAGCGTCACCTTCTTTTCGGCACCCTCTGCGCGGAATTATCCGAATTAGCCGAACATTTAGTCCGCACTTTCGAACAGCACCGGTGGTTCAGTGGTAGAATTCTCGCCTGCCACGCGGGAGGCCCGGGTTCGATTCCCGGCCGGTGCAGATTGTTATAGATTCATTGTTTGACAGTTTTCTTGCAGGAGTAGTTTTACTTCAAGTGGGAATATGCCCGCAACCAAAATCTCACTTCCAGCTTTTCTCGGGTGCATTGGTGGTTCAGTGGTAGAATTCTCGCCTCCCACGCGGGAGACCCGGGTTCAATTCCCGGCCAATGCAAACTGACTGGTTTCCGTACTTTGCTGGACTCCAAAATACGTTTTATAGAAATGGCTGTCTTTTGGTTGAGCGTCACCTTCAATGTTTCCATTCACCTGCAACCCAAAATTCCCTCCGCTATTTCTCCAGTTGCATTGGTGGTTCAGTGGTAGAATTCTCGCCTTCCAAGCGGGAGACCCGGGTTCAATTCCCGGCTAATGCAAAATAGCGGGTTCCCTGTACTTTTCCAGACTAGAAAGAAACGTTTCATAGAAATGGCCGTCTTTTGGTTAAGCGTCACCTTCTTTTCGGCACCCTCTGCGCGGAATTATCCGAATTAGCCGAACATTTAGTCCGCACTTTCGAACAGCACCGGTGGTTCAGTGGTAGAATTCTCGCCTGCCACGCGGGAGGCCCGGGTTCGATTCCCGGCCGGTGCAGATTGTTATAGATTCATTGTTTGACAGTTTTCTTGCAGGAGTAGTTTTACTTCAAGTGGGAATATGCCCGCAACCAAAATCTCACTTCCAGCTTTTCTCGGGTGCATTGGTGGTTCAGTGGTAGAATTCTCGCCTCCCACGCGGGAGACCCGGGTTCAATTCCCGGCCAATGCAAACTGACTGGTTTCCGTACTTTGCTGGACTCCAAAATACGTTTTATAGAAATGGCTGTCTTTTGGTTGAGCGTCACCTTCAATGTTTCCATTCACCTGCAACCCAAAATTCCCTCCGCTATTTCTCCAGTTGCATTGGTGGTTCAGTGGTAGAATTCTCGCCTTCCAAGCGGGAGACCCGGGTTCAATTCCCGGCTAATGCAAAATAGCGGGTTCCCTGTACTTTTCCAGACTAGAAAGAAACGTTTCATAGAAATGGCCGTCTTTTGGTTGAGCGTCACCTTCTTTTCGGCACCCTCTGCGCGGAATTATCCGAATTAGCCGAACATTTAGTCCGCACTTTCGAACAGCACCGGTGGTTCAGTGGTAGAATTCTCGCCTGCCACGCGGGAGGCCCGGGTTCGATTCCCGGCCGGTGCAGATTGTTATAGATTCATTGTTTGACAGTTTTCTTGCAGGAGTAGTTTTACTTCAAGTGGGAATATGCCCGCAACCAAAATCTCACTTCCAGCTTTTCTCGGGTGCATTGGTGGTTCAGTGGTAGAATTCTCGCCTCCCACGCGGGAGACCCGGGTTCAATTCCCGGCCAATGCAAACTGACTGGTTTCCGTACTTTGCTGGACTCCAAAATACGTTTTATAGAAATGGCTGTCTTTTGGTTGAGCGTCACCTTCAATGTTTCCATTCACCTGCAACCCAAAATTCCCTCCGCTATTTCTCCAGTTGCATTGGTGGTTCAGTGGTAGAATTCTCGCCTTCCAAGCGGGAGACCCGGGTTCAATTCCCGGCTAATGCAAAATAGCGGGTTCCCTGTACTTTTCCAGACTAGAAAGAAACGTTTCATAGAAATGGCCGTCTTTTGGTTGAGCGTCACCTTCTTTTCGGCACCCTCTGCGCGGAATTATCCGAATTAGCCGAACATTTAGTCCGCACTTTCGAACAGCACCGGTGGTTCAGTGGTAGAATTCTCGCCTGCCACGCGGGAGGCCCGGGTTCGAGTCCCGGCCGGTGCAGATTGTTATAGATTCATTGTTTGACAGTTTTCTTGCAGGAGTAGTTTTACTTCAAGTGGGAATATGCCCGCAACCAAAATCTCACTCCTAGCTTTTCTCGGGTGCATTGGTGGTTCAGTGGTAGAATTCTCGCCTCCCACGCGGGAGACCCGGGTTCAATTCCCGGCCAATGCAAACTGACTGGTTTCCGTACTTTGCTGGACTCCAAAATACGTTTTATAGAAATGGCTGTCTTTTGGTTGAGCGTCACCTTCAATGTTTCCATTCACCTGCAACCCAAAATTCCCTCCGCTATTTCTCCAGTTGCATTGGTGGTTCAGTGGTAGAATTCTCGCCTTCCAAGCGGGAGACCCGGGTTCAATTCCCGGCTAATGCAAAATAGCGGGTTCCCTGTACTTTTCCAGACTAGAAAGAAACGTTTCATAGAAATGGCCGTCTTTTGGTTGAGCGTCACCTTCTTTTCGGCACCCTCTGCGCGGAATTATCCGAATTAGCCGAACATTTAGTCCGCACTTTCGAACAGCACCGGTGGTTCAGTGGTAGAATTCTCGCCTGCCACGCGGGAGGCCCGGGTTCGATTCCCGGCCGGTGCAGATTGTTATAGATTCATTGTTTGACAGTTTTCTTGCAGGAGTAGTTTTACTTCAAGTGGGAATATGCCCGCAACCAAAATCTCACTTCCAGCTTTTCTCGGGTGCATTGGTGGTTCAGTGGTAGAATTCTCGCCTCCCACGCGGGAGACCCGGGTTCAATTCCCGGCCAATGCAAACTGACTGGTTTCCGTACTTTGCTGGACTCCAAAATACGTTTTATAGAAATGGCTGTCTTTTGGTTGAGCGTCACCTTCAATGTTTCCATTCACCTGCAACCCAAAATTCCCTCCGCTATTTCTCCAGTTGCATTGGTGGTTCAGTGGTAGAATTCTCGCCTTCCAAGCGGGAGACCCGGGTTCAATTCCCGGCTAATGCAAAATAGCGGGTTCCCTGTACTTTTCCAGACTAGAAAGAAACGTTTCATAGAAATGGCCGTCTTTTGGTTGAGCGTCACCTTCTTTTCGGCACCCTCTGCGCGGAATTATCCGAATTAGCCGAACATTTAGTCCGCACTTTCGAACAGCACCGGTGGTTCAGTGGTAGAATTCTCGCCTGCCACGCGGGAGGCCCGGGTTCGATTCCCGGCCGGTGCAGATTGTTATAGATTCATTGTTTGACAGTTTTCTTGCAGGAGTAGTTTTACTTCAAGTGGGAATATGCCCGCAACCAAAATCTCACTTCCAGCTTTTCTCGGGTGCATTGGTGGTTCAGTGGTAGAATTCTCGCCTCCCACGCGGGAGACCCGGGTTCAATTCCCGGCCAATGCAAACTGACTGGTTTCCGTACTTTGCTGGACTCCAAAATACGTTTTATAGAAATGGCTGTCTTTTGGTTGAGCGTCACCTTCAATGTTTCCATTCACCTGCAACCCAAAATTCCCTCCGCTATTTCTCCAGTTGCATTGGTGGTTCAGTGGTAGAATTCTCGCCTTCCAAGCGGGAGACCCGGGTTCAATTCCCGGCTAATGCAAAATAGCGGGTTCCCTGTACTTTTCCAGACTAGAAAGAAACGTTTCATAGAAATGGCCGTCTTTTGGTTGAGCGTCACCTTCTTTTCGGCACCCTCTGCGCGGAATTATCCGAATTAGCCGAACATTTAGTCCGCACTTTCGAACAGCACCGGTGGTTCAGTGGTAGAATTCTCGCCTGCCACGCGGGAGGCCCGGGTTCGATTCCCGGCCGGTGCAGATTGTTATAGATTCATTGTTTGACAGTTTTCTTGCAGGAGTAGTTTTACTTCAAGTGGGAATATGCCCGCAACCAAAATCTCACTTCCAGCTTTTCTCGGGTGCATTGGTGGTTCAGTGGTAGAATTCTCGCCTCCCACGCGGGAGACCCGGGTTCAATTCCCGGCCAATGCAAACTGACTGGTTTCCGTACTTTGCTGGACTCCAAAATACGTTTTATAGAAATGGCTGTCTTTTGGTTGAGCGTCACCTTCAATGTTTCCATTCACCTGCAACCCAAAATTCCCTCCGCTATTTCTCCAGTTGCATTGGTGGTTCAGTGGTAGAATTCTCGCCTTCCAAGCGGGAGACCCGGGTTCAATTCCCGGCTAATGCAAAATAGCGGGTTCCCTGTACTTTTCCAGACTAGAAAGAAACGTTTCATAGAAATGGCCGTCTTTTGGTTGAGCGTCACCTTCTTTTCGGCACCCTCTGCGCGGAATTATCCGAATTAGCCGAACATTTAGTCCGCACTTTCGAACAGCACCGGTGGTTCAGTGGTAGAATTCTCGCCTGCCACGCGGGAGGCCCGGGTTCGATTCCCGGCCGGTGCAGATTGTTATAGATTCATTGTTTGACAGTTTTCTTGCAGGAGTAGTTTTACTTCAAGTGGGAATATGCCCGCAACCAAAATCTCACTTCCAGCTTTTCTCGGGTGCATTGGTGGTTCAGTGGTAGAATTCTCGCCTCCCACGCGGGAGACCCGGGTTCAATTCCCGGCCAATGCAAACTGACTGGTTTCCGTACTTTGCTGGACTCCAAAATACGTTTTATAGAAATGGCTGTCTTTTGGTTGAGCGTCACCTTCAATGTTTCCATTCACCTGCAACCCAAAATTCCCTCCGCTATTTCTCCAGTTGCATTGGTGGTTCAGTGGTAGAATTCTCGCCTTCCAAGCGGGAGACCCGGGTTCAATTCCCGGCTAATGCAAAATAGCGGGTTCCCTGTACTTTTCCAGACTAGAAAGAAACGTTTCATAGAAATGGCCGTCTTTTGGTTGAGCGTCACCTTCTTTTCGGCACCCTCTGCGCGGAATTATCCGAATTAGCCGAACATTTAGTCCGCACTTTCGAACAGCACCGGTGGTTCAGTGGTAGAATTCTCGCCTGCCACGCGGGAGGCCCGGGTTCGATTCCCGGCCGGTGCAGATTGTTATAGATTCATTGTTTGACAGTTTTCTTGCAGGAGTAGTTTTACTTCAAGTGGGAATATGCCCGCAACCAAAATCTCACTTCCAGCTTTTCTCGGGTGCATTGGTGGTTCAGTGGTAGAATTCTCGCCTCCCACGCGGGAGACCCGGGTTCAATTCCCGGCCAATGCAAACTGACTGGTTTCCGTACTTTGCTGGACTCCAAAATACGTTTTATAGAAATGGCTGTCTTTTGGTTGAGCGTCACCTTCAATGTTTCCATTCACCTGCAACCCAAAATTCCCTCCGCTATTTCTCCAGTTGCATTGGTGGTTCAGTGGTAGAATTCTCGCCTTCCAAGCGGGAGACCCGGGTTCAATTCCCGGCTAATGCAAAATAGCGGGTTCCCTGTACTTTTCCAGACTAGAAAGAAACGTTTCATAGAAATGGCCGTCTTTTGGTTGAGCGTCACCTTCTTTTCGGCACCCTCTGCGCGGAATTATCCGAATTAGCCGAACATTTAGTCCGCACTTTCGAACAGCACCGGTGGTTCAGTGGTAGAATTCTCGCCTGCCACGCGGGAGGCCCGGGTTCGATTCCCGGCCGGTGCAGATTGTTATAGATTCATTGTTTGACAGTTTTCTTGCAGGAGTAGTTTTACTTCAAGTGGGAATATGCCCGCAACCAAAATCTCACTTCCAGCTTTTCTCGGGTGCATTGGTGGTTCAGTGGTAGAATTCTCGCCTCCCACGCGGGAGACCCGGGTTCAATTCCCGGCCAATGCAAACTGACTGGTTTCCGTACTTTGCTGGACTCCAAAATACGTTTTATAGAAATGGCTGTCTTTTGGTTGAGCGTCACCTTCAATGTTTCCATTCACCTGCAACCCAAAATTCCCTCCGCTATTTCTCCAGTTGCATTGGTGGTTCAGTGGTAGAATTCTCGCCTTCCAAGCGGGAGACCCGGGTTCAATTCCCGGCTAATGCAAAATAGCGGGTTCCCTGTACTTTTCCAGACTAGAAAGAAACGTTTCATAGAAATGGCAGTCTTTTGGTTGAGCGTCACCTTCTTTTCGGCACCCTCTGCGCGGAATTATCCGAATTAGCCGAACATTTAGTCCGCACTTTCGAACAGCACCGGTGGTTCAGTGGTAGAATTCTCGCCTGCCACGCGGGAGGCCCGGGTTCGATTCCCGGCCGGTGCAGATTGTTATAGATTCATTGTTTGACAGTTTTCTTGCAGGAGTAGTTTTACTTCAAGTGGGAATATGCCCGCAACCAAAATCTCACTTCCAGCTTTTCTCGGGTGCATTGGTGGTTCAGTGGTAGAATTCTCGCCTCCCACGCGGGAGACCCGGGTTCAATTCCCGGCCAATGCAAACTGACTGGTTTCCGTACTTTGCTGGACTCCAAAATACGTTTTATAGAAATGGCTGTCTTTTGGTTGAGCGTCACCTTCAATGTTTCCATTCACCTGCAACCCAAAATTCCCTCCGCTATTTCTCCAGTTGCATTGGTGGTTCAGTGGTAGAATTCTCGCCTTCCAAGCGGGAGACCCGGGTTCAATTCCCGGCTAATGCAAAATAGCGGGTTCCCTGTACTTTTCCAGACTAGAAAGAAACGTTTCATAGAAATGGCCGTCTTTTGGTTGAGCGTCACCTTCTTTTCGGCACCCTCTGCGCGGAATTATCCGAATTAGCCGAACATTTAGTCCGCACTTTCGAACAGCACCGGTGGTTCAGTGGTAGAATTCTCGCCTGCCACGCGGGAGGCCCGGGTTCGATTCCCGGCCGGTGCAGATTGTTATAGATTCATTGTTTGACAGTTTTCTTGCAGGAGTAGTTTTACTTCAAGTGGGAATATGCCCGCAACCAAAATCTCACTTCCAGCTTTTCTCGGGTGCATTGGTGGTTCAGTGGTAGAATTCTCGCCTCCCACGCGGGAGACCCGGGTTCAATTCCCGGCCAATGCAAACTGACTGGTTTCCGTACTTTGCTGGACTCCAAAATACGTTTTATAGAAATGGCTGTCTTTTGGTTGAGCGTCACCTTCAATGTTTCCATTCACCTGCAACCCAAAATTCCCTCCGCTATTTCTCCAGTTGCATTGGTGGTTCAGTGGTAGAATTCTCGCCTTCCAAGCGGGAGACCCGGGTTCAATTCCCGGCTAATGCAAAATAGCGGGTTCCCTGTACTTTTCCAGACTAGAAAGAAACGTTTCATAGAAATGGCCGTCTTTTGGTTGAGCGTCACCTTCTTTTCGGCACCCTCTGCGCGGAATTATCCGAATTAGCCGAACATTTAGTCCGCACTTTCGAACAGCACCGGTGGTTCAGTGGTAGAATTCTCGCCTGCCACGCGGGAGGCCCGGGTTCGATTCCCGGCCGGTGCAGATTGTTATAGATTCATTGTTTGACAGTTTTCTTGCAGGAGTAGTTTTACTTCAAGTGGGAATATGCCCGCAACCAAAATCTCACTTCCAGCTTTTCTCGGGTGCATTGGTGGTTCAGTGGTAGAATTCTCGCCTCCCACGCGGGAGACCCGGGTTCAATTCCCGGCCAATGCAAACTGACTGGTTTCCGTACTTTGCTGGACTCCAAAATACGTTTTATAGAAATGGCTGTCTTTTGGTTGAGCGTCACCTTCAATGTTTCCATTCACCTGCAACCCAAAATTCCCTCCGCTATTTCTCCAGTTGCATTGGTGGTTCAGTGGTAGAATTCTCGCCTTCCAAGCGGGAGACCCGGGTTCAATTCCCGGCTAATGCAAAATAGCGGGTTCCCTGTACTTTTCCAGACTAGAAAGAAACGTTTCATAGAAATGGCCGTCTTTTGGTTGAGCGTCACCTTCTTTTCGGCACCCTCTGCGCGGAATTATCCGAATTAGCCGAACATTTAGTCCGCACTTTCGAACAGCACCGGTGGTTCAGTGGTAGAATTCTCGCCTGCCACGCGGGAGGCCCGGGTTCGATTCCCGGCCGGTGCAGATTGTTATAGATTCATTGTTTGACAGTTTTCTTGCAGGAGTAGTTTTACTTCAAGTGGGAATATGCCCGCAACCAAAATCTCACTTCCAGCTTTTCTCGGGTGCATTGGTGGTTCAGTGGTAGAATTCTCGCCTCCCACGCGGGAGACCCGGGTTCAATTCCCGGCCAATGCAAACTGACTGGTTTCCGTACTTTGCTGGACTCCAAAATACGTTTTATAGAAATGGCTGTCTTTTGGTTGAGCGTCACCTTCAATGTTTCCATTCACCTGCAACCCAAAATTCCCTCCGCTATTTCTCCAGTTGCATTGGTGGTTCAGTGGTAGAATTCTCGCCTTCCAAGCGGGAGACCCGGGTTCAATTCCCGGCTAATGCAAAATAGCGGGTTCCCTGTACTTTTCCAGACTAGAAAGAAACGTTTCATAGAAATGGCCGTCTTTTGGTTGAGCGTCACCTTCTTTTCGGCACCCTCTGCGCGGAATTATCCGAATTAGCCGAACATTTAGTCCGCACTTTCGAACAGCACCGGTGGTTCAGTGGTAGAATTCTCGCCTGCCACGCGGGAGGCCCGGGTTCGATTCCCGGCCGGTGCAGATTGTTATAGATTCATTGTTTGACAGTTTTCTTGCAGGAGTAGTTTTACTTCAAGTGGGAATATGCCCGCAACCAAAATCTCACTTCCAGCTTTTCTCGGGTGCATTGGTGGTTCAGTGGTAGAATTCTCGCCTCCCACGCGGGAGACCCGGGTTCAATTCCCGGCCAATGCAAACTGACTGGTTTCCGTACTTTGCTGGACTCCAAAATACGTTTTATAGAAATGGCTGTCTTTTGGTTGAGCGTCACCTTCAATGTTTCCATTCACCTGCAACCCAAAATTCCCTCCGCTATTTCTCCAGTTGCATTGGTGGTTCAGTGGTAGAATTCTCGCCTTCCAAGCGGGAGACCCGGGTTCAATTCCCGGCTAATGCAAAATAGCGGGTTCCCTGTACTTTTCCAGACTAGAAAGAAACGTTTCATAGAAATGGCCGTCTTTTGGTTGAGCGTCACCTTCTTTTCGGCACCCTCTGCGCGGAATTATCCGAATTAGCCGAACATTTAGTCCGCACTTTCGAACAGCACCGGTGGTTCAGTGGTAGAATTCTCGCCTGCCACGCGGGAGGCCCGGGTTCGATTCCCGGCCGGTGCAGATTGTTATAGATTCATTGTTTGACAGTTTTCTTGCAGGAGTAGTTTTACTTCAAGTGGGAATATGCCCGCAACCAAAATCTCACTTCCAGCTTTTCTCGGGTGCATTGGTGGTTCAGTGGTAGAATTCTCGCCTCCCACGCGGGAGACCCGGGTTCAATTCCCGGCCAATGCAAACTGACTGGTTTCCGTACTTTGCTGGACTCCAAAATACGTTTTATAGAAATGGCTGTCTTTTGGTTGAGCGTCACCTTCAATGTTTCCATTCACCTGCAACCCAAAATTCCCTCCGCTATTTCTCCAGTTGCATTGGTGGTTCAGTGGTAGAATTCTCGCCTTCCAAGCGGGAGACCCGGGTTCAATTCCCGGCTAATGCAAAATAGCGGGTTCCCTGTACTTTTCCAGACTAGAAAGAAACGTTTCATAGAAATGGCCGTCTTTTGGTTGAGCGTCACCTTCTTTTCGGCACCCTCTGCGCGGAATTATCCGAATTAGCCGAACATTTAGTCCGCACTTTCGAACAGCACCGGTGGTTCAGTGGTAGAATTCTCGCCTGCCACGCGGGAGGCCCGGGTTCGATTCCCGGCCGGTGCAGATTGTTATAGATTCATTGTTTGACAGTTTTCTTGCAGGAGTAGTTTTACTTCAAGTGGGAATATGCCCGCAACCAAAATCTCACTTCCAGCTTTTCTCGGGTGCATTGGTGGTTCAGTGGTAGAATTCTCGCCTCCCACGCGGGAGACCCGGGTTCAATTCCCGGCCAATGCAAACTGACTGGTTTCCGTACTTTGCTGGACTCCAAAATACGTTTTATAGAAATGGCTGTCTTTTGGTTGAGCGTCACCTTCAATGTTTCCATTCACCTGCAACCCAAAATTCCCTCCGCTATTTCTCCAGTTGCATTGGTGGTTCAGTGGTAGAATTCTCGCCTTCCAAGCGGGAGACCCGGGTTCAATTCCCGGCTAATGCAAAATAGCGGGTTCCCTGTACTTTTCCAGACTAGAAAGAAACGTTTCATAGAAATGGCCGTCTTTTGGTTGAGCGTCACCTTCTTTTCGGCACCCTCTGCGCGGAATTATCCGAATTAGCCGAACATTTAGTCCGCACTTTCGAACAGCACCGGTGGTTCAGTGGTAGAATTCTCGCCTGCCACGCGGGAGGCCCGGGTTCGATTCCCGGCCGGTGCAGATTGTTATAGATTCATTGTTTGACAGTTTTCTTGCAGGAGTAGTTTTACTTCAAGTGGGAATATGCCCGCAACCAAAATCTCACTTCCAGCTTTTCTCGGGTGCATTGGTGGTTCAGTGGTAGAATTCTCGCCTCCCACGCGGGAGACCCGGGTTCAATTCCCGGCCAATGCAAACTGACTGGTTTCCGTACTTTGCTGGACTCCAAAATACGTTTTATAGAAATGGCTGTCTTTTGGTTGAGCGTCACCTTCAATGTTTCCATTCACCTGCAACCCAAAATTCCCTCCGCTATTTCTCCAGTTGCATTGGTGGTTCAGTGGTAGAATTCTCGCCTTCCAAGCGGGAGACCCGGGTTCAATTCCCGGCTAATGCAAAATAGCGGGTTCCCTGTACTTTTCCAGACTAGAAAGAAACGTTTCATAGAAATGGCCGTCTTTTGGTTGAGCGTCACCTTCTTTTCGGCACCCTCTGCGCGGAATTATCCGAATTAGCCGAACATTTAGTCCGCACTTTCGAACAGCACCGGTGGTTCAGTGGTAGAATTCTCGCCTGCCACGCGGGAGGCCCGGGTTCGATTCCCGGCCGGTGCAGATTGTTATAGATTCATTGTTTGACAGTTTTCTTGCAGGAGTAGTTTTACTTCAAGTGGGAATATGCCCGCAACCAAAATCTCACTTCCAGCTTTTCTCGGGTGCATTGGTGGTTCAGTTGTAGAATTCTCGCCTCCCACGCGGGAGACCCGGGTTCAATTCCCGGCCAATGCAAACTGACTGGTTTCCGTACTTTGCTGGACTCCAAAATACGTTTTATAGAAATGGCTGTCTTTTGGTTGAGCGTCACCTTCAATGTTTCCATTCACCTGCAACCCAAAATTCCCTCCGCTATTTCTCCAGTTGCATTGGTGGTTCAGTGGTAGAATTCTCCCCTTCCAAGCGGGAGACCCGGGTTCAATTCCCGGCTAATGCAAAATAGCGGGTTCCCTGTACTTTTCCAGACTAGAAAGAAACGTTTCATAGAAATGGCCGTCTTTTGGTTGAGCGTCACCTTCTTTTCGGCACCCTCTGCGCGGAATTATCCGAATTAGCCGAACATTTAGTCCGCACTTTCGAACAGCACCGGTGGTTCAGTGGTAGAATTCTCGCCTGCCACGCGGGAGGCCCGGGTTCGATTCCCGGCCGGTGCAGATTGTTATAGATTCATTGTTTGACAGTTTTCTTGCAGGAGTAGTTTTACTTCAAGTGGGAATATGCCCGCAACCAAAATCTCACTTCCAGCTTTTCTCGGGTGCATTGGTGGTTCAGTGGTAGAATTCTCGCCTCCCACGCGGGAGACCCGGGTTCAATTCCCGGCCAATGCAAACTGACTGGTTTCCGTACTTTGCTGGACTCCAAAATACGTTTTATAGAAATGGCTGTCTTTTGGTTGAGCGTCACCTTCAATGTTTCCATTCACCTGCAACCCAAAATTCCCTCCGCTATTTCTCCAGTTGCATTGGTGGTTCAGTGGTAGAATTCTCGCCTTCCAAGCGGGAGACCCGGGTTCAATTCCCGGCTAATGCAAAATAGCGGGTTCCCTGTACTTTTCCAGACTAGAAAGAAACGTTTCATAGAAATGGCCGTCTTTTGGTTGAGCGTCACCTTCTTTTCGGCACCCTCTGCGCGGAATTATCCGAATTAGCCGAACATTTAGTCCGCACTTTCGAACAGCACCGGTGGTTCAGTGGTAGAATTCTCGCCTGCCACGCGGGAGGCCCGGGTTCGATTCCCGGCCGGTGCAGATTGTTATAGATTCATTGTTTGACAGTTTTCTTGCAGGAGTAGTTTTACTTCAAGTGGGAATATGCCCGCAACCAAAATCTCACTTCCAGCTTTTCTCGGGTGCATTGGTGGTTCAGTGGTAGAATTCTCGCCTCCCACGCGGGAGACCCGGGTTCAATTCCCGGCCAATGCAAACTGACTGGTTTCCGTACTTTGCTGGACTCCAAAATACGTTTTATAGAAATGGCTGTCTTTTGGTTGAGCGTCACCTTCAATGTTTCCATTCACCTGCAACCCAAAATTCCCTCCGCTATTTCTCCAGTTGCATTGGTGGTTCAGTGGTAGAATTCTCGCCTTCCAAGCGGGAGACCCGGGTTCAATTCCCGGCTAATGCAAAATAGCGGGTTCCCTGTACTTTTCCAGACTAGAAAGAAACGTTTCATAGAAATGGCCGTCTTTTGGTTGAGCGTCACCTTCTTTTCGGCACCCTCTGCGCGGAATTATCCGAATTAGCCGAACATTTAGTCCGCACTTTCGAACAGCACCGGTGGTTCAGTGGTAGAATTCTCGCCTGCCACGCGGGAGGCCCGGGTTCGATTCCCGGCCGGTGCAGATTGTTATAGATTCATTGTTTGACAGTTTTCTTGCAGGAGTAGTTTTACTTCAAGTGGGAATATGCCCGCAACCAAAATCTCACTTCCAGCTTTTCTCGGGTGCATTGGTGGTTCAGTGGTAGAATTCTCGCCTCCCACGCGGGAGACCCGGGTTCAATTCCCGGCCAATGCAAACTGACTGGTTTCCGTACTTTGCTGGACTCCAAAATACGTTTTATAGAAATGGCTGTCTTTTGGTTGAGCGTCACCTTCAATGTTTCCATTCACCTGCAACCCAAAATTCCCTCCGCTATTTCTCCAGTTGCATTGGTGGTTCAGTGGTAGAATTCTCGCCTTCCAAGCGGGAGACCCGGGTTCAATTCCCGGCTAATGCAAAATAGCGGGTTCCCTGTACTTTTCCAGACTAGAAAGAAACGTTTCATAGAAATGGCCGTCTTTTGGTTGAGCGTCACCTTCTTTTCGGCACCCTCTGCGCGGAATTATCCGAATTAGCCGAACATTTAGTCCGCACTTTCGAACAGCACCGGTGGTTCAGTGGTAGAATTCTCGCCTGCCACGCGGGAGGCCCGGGTTCGATTCCCGGCCGGTGCAGATTGTTATAGATTCATTGTTTGACAGTTTTCTTGCAGGAGTAGTTTTACTTCAAGTGGGAATATGCCCGCAACCAAAATCTCACTTCCAGCTTTTCTCGGGTGCATTGGTGGTTCAGTGGTAGAATTCTCGCCTCCCACGCGGGAGACCCGGGTTCAATTCCCGGCCAATGCAAACTGACTGGTTTCCGTACTTTGCTGGACTCCAAAATACGTTTTATAGAAATGGCTGTCTTTTGGTTGAGCGTCACCTTCAATGTTTCCATTCACCTGCAACCCAAAATTCCCTCCGCTATTTCTCCAGTTGCATTGGTGGTTCAGTGGTAGAATTCTCGCCTTCCAAGCGGGAGACCCGGGTTCAATTCCCGGCTAATGCAAAATAGCGGGTTCCCTGTACTTTTCCAGACTAGAAAGAAACGTTTCATAGAAATGGCCGTCTTTTGGTTGAGCGTCACCTTCTTTTCGGCACCCTCTGCGCGGAATTATCCGAATTAGCCGAACATTTAGTCCGCACTTTCGAACAGCACCGGTGGTTCAGTGGTAGAATTCTCGCCTGCCACGCGGGAGGCCCGGGTTCGATTCCCGGCCGGTGCAGATTGTTATAGATTCATTGTTTGACAGTTTTCTTGCAGGAGTAGTTTTACTTCAAGTGGGAATATGCCCGCAACCAAAATCTCACTTCCAGCTTTTCTCGGGTGCATTGGTGGTTCAGTGGTAGAATTCTCGCCTCCCACGCGGGAGACCCGGGTTCAATTCCCGGCCAATGCAAACTGACTGGTTTCCGTACTTTGCTGGACTCCAAAATACGTTTTATAGAAATGGCTGTCTTTTGGTTGAGCGTCACCTTCAATGTTTCCATTCACCTGCAACCCAAAATTCCCTCCGCTATTTCTCCAGTTGCATTGGTGGTTCAGTGGTAGAATTCTCGCCTTCCAAGCGGGAGACCCGGGTTCAATTCCCGGCTAATGCAAAATAGCGGGTTCCCTGTACTTTTCCAGACTAGAAAGAAACGTTTCATAGAAATGGCCGTCTTTTGGTTGAGCGTCACCTTCTTTTCGGCACCCTCTGCGCGGAATTATCCGAATTAGCCGAACATTTAGTCCGCACTTTCGAACAGCACCGGTGGTTCAGTGGTAGAATTCTCGCCTGCCACGCGGGAGGCCCGGGTTCGATTCCCGGCCGGTGCAGATTGTTATAGATTCATTGTTTGACAGTTTTCTTGCAGGAGTAGTTTTACTTCAAGTGGGAATATGCCCGCAACCAAAATCTCATTTCCAGCTTTTCTCGGGTGCATTGGTGGTTCAGTGGTAGAATTCTCGCCTCCCACGCGGGAGACCCGGGTTCAATTCCCGGCCAATGCAAACTGACTGGTTTCCGTACTTTGCTGGACTCCAAAATACGTTTTATAGAAATGGCTGTCTTTTGGTTGAGCGTCACCTTCAATGTTTCCATTCACCTGCAACCCAAAATTCCCTCCGCTATTTCTCCAGTTGCATTGGTGGTTCAGTGGTAGAATTCTCGCCTTCCAAGCGGGAGACCCGGGTTCAATTCCCGGCTAATGCAAAATAGCGGGTTCCCTGTACTTTTCCAGACTAGAAAGAAACGTTTCATAGAAATGGCCGTCTTTTGGTTGAGCGTCACCTTCTTTTCGGCACCCTCTGCGCGGAATTATCCGAATTAGCCGAACATTTAGTCCGCACTTTCGAACAGCACCGGTGGTTCAGTGGTAGAATTCTCGCCTGCCACGCGGGAGGCCCGGGTTCGATTCCCGGCCGGTGCAGATTGTTATAGATTCATTGTTTGACAGTTTTCTTGCAGGAGTAGTTTTACTTCAAGTGGGAATATGCCCGCAACCAA
The DNA here is from genome assembly GCA_037783545.1 of Henricia sp. BOLD:AAB3569. Classification (NCBI taxonomy): domain Eukaryota; kingdom Metazoa; phylum Echinodermata; class Asteroidea; order Spinulosida; family Echinasteridae; genus Henricia; species Henricia sp. BOLD:AAB3569. The sequence continues at coordinate 27,097 of JBBELK010000492.1, forward strand.
AATCTCACTTCCAGCTTTTCTCGGGTGCATTGGTGGTTCAGTGGTAGAATTCTCGCCTCCCACGCGGGAGACCCGGGTTCAATTCCCGGCCAATGCAAACTGACTGGTTTCCGTACTTTGCTGGACTCCAAAATACGTTTTATAGAAATGGCTGTCTTTTGGTTGAGCGTCACCTTCAATGTTTCCATTCACCTGCAACCCAAAATTCCCTCCGCTATTTCTCCAGTTGCATTGGTGGTTCAGTGGTAGAATTCTCGCCTTCCAAGCGGGAGACCCGGGTTCAATTCCCGGCTAATGCAAAATAGCGGGTTCCCTGTACTTTTCCAGACTAGAAAGAAACGTTTCATAGAAATGGCCGTCTTTTGGTTGAGCGTCACCTTCTTTTCGGCACCCTCTGCGCGGAATTATCCGAATTAGCCGAACATTTAGTCCGCACTTTCGAACAGCACCGGTGGTTCAGTGGTAGAATTCTCGCCTGCCACGCGGGAGGCCCGGGTTCGATTCCCGGCCGGTGCAGATTGTTATAGATTCATTGTTTGACAGTTTTCTTGCAGGAGTAGTTTTACTTCAAGTGGGAATATGCCCGCAACCAAAATCTCACTTCCAGCTTTTCTCGGGTGCATTGGTGGTTCAGTGGTAGAATTCTCGCCTCCCACGCGGGAGACCCGGGTTCAATTCCCGGCCAATGCAAACTGACTGGTTTCCGTACTTTGCTGGACTCCAAAATACGTTTTATAGAAATGGCTGTCTTTTGGTTGAGCGTCACCTTCAATGTTTCCATTCACCTGCAACCCAAAATTCCCTCCGCTATTTCTCCAGTTGCATTGGTGGTTCAGTGGTAGAATTCTCGCCTTCCAAGCGGGAGACCCGGGTTCAATTCCCGGCTAATGCAAAATAGCGGGTTCCCTGTACTTTTCCAGACTAGAAAGAAACGTTTCATAGAAATGGCCGTCTTTTGGTTGAGCGTCACCTTCTTTTCGGCACCCTCTGCGCGGAATTATCCGAATTAGCCGAACATTTAGTCCGCACTTTCGAACAGCACCGGTGGTTCAGTGGTAGAATTCTCGCCTGCCACGCGGGAGGCCCGGGTTCGATTCCCGGCCGGTGCAGATTGTTATAGATTCATTGTTTGACAGTTTTCTTGCAGGAGTAGTTTTACTTCAAGTGGGAATATGCCCGCAACCAAAATCTCACTTCCAGCTTTTCTAGGGTGCATTGGTGGTTCAGTGGTAGAATTCTCGCCTCCCACGCGGGAGACCCGGGTTCAATTCCCGGCCAATGCAAACTGACTGGTTTCCGTACTTTGCTGGACTCCAAAATACGTTTTATAGAAATGGCTGTCTTTTGGTTGAGCGTCACCTTCAATGTTTCCATTCACCTGCAACCCAAAATTCCCTCCGCTATTTCTCCAGTTGCATTGGTGGTTCAGTGGTAGAATTCTCGCCTTCCAAGCGGGAGACCCGGGTTCAATTCCCGGCTAATGCAAAATAGCGGGTTCCCTGTACTTTTCCAGACTAGAAAGAAACGTTTCATAGAAATGGCCGTCTTTTGGTTGAGCGTCACCTTCTTTTCGGCACCCTCTGCGCGGAATTATCCGAATTAGCCGAACATTTAGTCCGCACTTTCGAACAGCACCGGTGGTTCAGTGGTAGAATTCTCGCCTGCCACGCGGGAGGCCCGGGTTCGATTCCCGGCCGGTGCAGATTGTTATAGATTCATTGTTTGACAGTTTTCTTGCAGGAGTAGTTTTACTTCAAGTGGGAATATGCCCGCAACCAAAATCTCACTTCCAGCTTTTCTCGGGTGCATTGGTGGTTCAGTGGTAGAATTCTCGCCTCCCACGCGGGAGACCCGGGTTCAATTCCCGGCCAATGCAAACTGACTGGTTTCCGTACTTTGCTGGACTCCAAAATACGTTTTATAGAAATGGCTGTCTTTTGGTTGAGCGTCACCTTCAATGTTTCCATTCACCTGCAACCCAAAATTCCCTCCGCTATTTCTCCAGTTGCATTGGTGGTTCAGTGGTAGAATTCTCGCCTTCCAAGCGGGAGACCCGGGTTCAATTCCCGGCTAATGCAAAATAGCGGGTTCCCTGTACTTTTCCAGACTAGAAAGAAACGTTTCATAGAAATGGCCGTCTTTTGGTTGAGCGTCACCTTCTTTTCAGCACCCTCTGCGCGGAATTATCCGAATTAGCCGAACATTTAGTCCGCACTTTCGAACAGCACCGGTGGTTCAGTGGTAGAATTCTCGCCTGCCACGCGGGAGGCCCGGGTTCGATTCCCGGCCGGTGCAGATTGTTATAGATTCATTGTTTGACAGTTTTCTTGCAGGAGTAGTTTTACTTCAAGTGGGAATATGCCCGCAACCAAAATCTCACTTCCAGCTTTTCTCGGGTGCATTGGTGGTTCAGTGGTAGAATTCTCGCCTCCCACGCGGGAGACCCGGGTTCAATTCCCGGCCAATGCAAACTGACTGGTTTCCGTACTTTGCTGGACTCCAAAATACGTTTTATAGAAATGGCTGTCTTTTGGTTGAGCGTCACCTTCAATGTTTCCATTCACCTGCAACCCAAAATTCCCTCCGCTATTTCTCCAGTTGCATTGGTGGTTCAGTGGTAGAATTCTCGCCTTCCAAGCGGGAGACCCGGGTTCAATTCCCGGCTAATGCAAAATAGCGGGTTCCCTGTACTTTTCCAGACTAGAAAGAAACGTTTCATAGAAATGGCCGTCTTTTGGTTGAGCGTCACCTTCTTTTCGGCACCCTCTGCGCGGAATTATCCGAATTAGCCGAACATTTAGTCCGCACTTTCGAACAGCACCGGTGGTTCAGTGGTAGAATTCTCGCCTGCCACGCGGGAGGCCCGGGTTCGATTCCCGGCCGGTGCAGATTGTTATAGATTCATTGTTTGACAGTTTTCTTGCAGGAGTAGTTTTACTTCAAGTGGGAATATGCCCGCAACCAAAATCTCACTTCCAGCTTTTCTCGGGTGCATTGGTGGTTCAGTGGTAGAATTCTCGCCTCCCACGCGGGAGACCCGGGTTCAATTCCCGGCCAATGCAAACTGACTGGTTTCCGTACTTTGCTGGACTCCAAAATACGTTTTATAGAAATGGCTGTCTTTTGGTTGAGCGTCACCTTCAATGTTTCCATTCACCTGCAACCCAAAATTCCCTCCGCTATTTCTCCAGTTGCATTGGTGGTTCAGTGGTAGAATTCTCGCCTTCCAAGCGGGAGACCCGGGTTCAATTCCCGGCTAATGCAAAATAGCGGGTTCCCTGTACTTTTCCAGACTAGAAAGAAACGTTTCATAGAAATGGCCGTCTTTTGGTTGAGCGTCACCTTCTTTTCGGCACCCTCTGCGCGGAATTATCCGAATTAGCCGAACATTTAGTCCGCACTTTCGAACAGCACCGGTGGTTCAGTGGTAGAATTCTCGCCTGCCACGCGGGAGGCCCGGGTTCGATTCCCGGCCGGTGCAGATTGTTATAGATTCATTGTTTGACAGTTTTCTTGCAGGAGTAGTTTTACTTCAAGTGGGAATATGCCCGCAACCAAAATCTCACTTCCAGCTTTTCTAGGGTGCATTGGTGGTTCAGTGGTAGAATTCTCGCCTCCCACGCGGGAGACCCGGGTTCAATTCCCGGCCAATGCAAACTGACTGGTTTCCGTACTTTGCTGGACTCCAAAATACGTTTTATAGAAATGGCTGTCTTTTGGTTGAGCGTCACCTTCAATGTTTCCATTCACCTGCAACCCAAAATTCCCTCCGCTATTTCTCCAGTTGCATTGGTGGTTCAGTGGTAGAATTCTCGCCTTCCAAGCGGGAGACCCGGGTTCAATTCCCGGCTAATGCAAAATAGCGGGTTCCCTGTACTTTTCCAGACTAGAAAGAAACGTTTCATAGAAATGGCCGTCTTTTGGTTGAGCGTCACCTTCTTTTCGGCACCCTCTGCGCGGAATTATCCGAATTAGCCGAACATTTAGTCCGCACTTTCGAACAGCACCGGTGGTTCAGTGGTAGAATTCTCGCCTGCCACGCGGGAGGCCCGGGTTCGATTCCCGGCCGGTGCAGATTGTTATAGATTCATTGTTTGACAGTTTTCTTGCAGGAGTAGTTTTACTTCAAGTGGGAATATGCCCGCAACCAAAATCTCACTTCCAGCTTTTCTCGGGTGCATTGGTGGTTCAGTGGTAGAATTCTCGCCTCCCACGCGGGAGACCCGGGTTCAATTCCCGGCCAATGCAAACTGACTGGTTTCCGTACTTTGCTGGACTCCAAAATACGTTTTATAGAAATGGCTGTCTTTTGGTTGAGCGTCACCTTCAATGTTTCCATTCACCTGCAACCCAAAATTCCCTCCGCTATTTCTCCAGTTGCATTGGTGGTTCAGTGGTAGAATTCTCGCCTTCCAAGCGGGAGACCCGGGTTCAATTCCCGGCTAATGCAAAATAGCGGGTTCCCTGTACTTTTCCAGACTAGAAAGAAACGTTTCATAGAAATGGCCGTCTTTTGGTTGAGCGTCACCTTCTTTTCGGCACCCTCTGCGCGGAATTATCCGAATTAGCCGAACATTTAGTCCGCACCTTCGAACAGCACCGGTGGTTCAGTGGTAGAATTCTCGCCTGCCACGCGGGAGGCCCGGGTTCGATTCCCGGCCGGTGCAGATTGTTATAGATTCATTGTTTGACAGTTTTCTTGCAGGAGTAGTTTTACTTCAAGTGGGAATATGCCCGCAACCAAAATCTCACTTCCAGCTTTTCTCGGGTGCATTGGTGGTTCAGTGGTAGAATTCTCGCCTCCCACGCGGGAGACCCGGGTTCAATTCCCGGCCAATGCAAACTGACTGGTTTCCGTACTTTGCTGGACTCCAAAATACGTTTTATAGAAATGGCTGTCTTTTGGTTGAGCGTCACCTTCAATGTTTCCATTCACCTGCAACCCAAAATTCCCTCCGCTATTTCTCCAGTTGCATTGGTGGTTCAGTGGTAGAATTCTCGCCTTCCAAGCGGGAGACCCGGGTTCAATTCCCGGCTAATGCAAAATAGCGGGTTCCCTGTACTTTTCCAGACTAGAAAGAAACGTTTCATAGAAATGGCCGTCTTTTGGTTGAGCGTCACCTTCTTTTCAGCACCCTCTGCGCGGAATTATCCGAATTAGCCGAACATTTAGTCCGCACTTTCGAACAGCACCGGTGGTTCAGTGGTAGAATTCTCGCCTGCCACGCGGGAGGCCCGGGTTCGATTCCCGGCCGGTGCAGATTGTTATAGATTCATTGTTTGACAGTTTTCTTGCAGGAGTAGTTTTACTTCAAGTGGGAATATGCCCGCAACCAAAATCTTTTCTCGGGTGCATTGGTGGTTCAGTGGTAGAATTCTCGCCTCCCACGCGGGAGACCCGGGTTCAATTCCCGGCCAATGCAAACTGACTGGTTTCCGTACTTTGCTGGACTCCAAAATACGTTTTATAGAAATGGCTGTCTTTTGGTTGAGCGTCACCTTCAATGTTTCCATTCACCTGCAACCCAAAATTCCCTCCGCTATTTCTCCAGTTGCATTGGTGGTTCAGTGGTAGAATTCTCGCCTTCCAAGCGGGAGACCCGGGTTCAATTCCCGGCTAATGCAAAATAGCGGGTTCCCTGTACTTTTCCAGACTAGAAAGAAACGTTTCATAGAAATGGCCGTCTTTTGGTTGAGCGTCACCTTCTTTTCAGCACCCTCTGCGCGGAATTATCCGAATTAGCCGAACATTTAGTCCGCACTTTCGAACAGCACCGGTGGTTCAGTGGTAGAATTCTCGCCTGCCACGCGGGAGGCCCGGGTTCGATTCCCGGCCGGTGCAGATTGTTATAGATTCATTGTTTGACAGTTTTCTTGCAGGAGTAGTTTTACTTCAAGTGGGAATATGCCCGCAACCAAAATCTCACTTCCAGCTTTTCTCGGGTGCATTGGTGGTTCAGTGGTAGAATTCTCGCCTCCCACGCGGGAGACCCGGGTTCAATTCCCGGCCAATGCAAACTGACTGGTTTCCGTACTTTGCTGGACTCCAAAATACGTTTTATAGAAATGGCTGTCTTTTGGTTGAGCGTCACCTTCAATGTTTCCATTCACCTGCAACCCAAAATTCCCTCCGCTATTTCTCCAGTTGCATTGGTGGTTCAGTGGTAGAATTCTCGCCTTCCAAGCGGGAGACCCGGGTTCAATTCCCGGCTAATGCAAAATAGCGGGTTCCCTGTACTTTTCCAGACTAGAAAGAAACGTTTCATAGAAATGGCCGTCTTTTGGTTGAGCGTCACCTTCTTTTCGGCACCCTCTGCGCGGAATTATCCGAATTAGCCGAACATTTAGTCCGCACTTTCGAACAGCACCGGTGGTTCAGTGGTAGAATTCTCGCCTGCCACGCGGGAGGCCCGGGTTCGATTCCCGGCCGGTGCAGATTGTTATAGATTCATTGTTTGACAGTTTTCTTGCAGGAGTAGTTTTACTTCAAGTGGGAATATGCCCGCAACCAAAATCTCACTTCCAGCTTTTCTCGGGTGCATTGGTGGTTCAGTGGTAGAATTCTCGCCTCCCACGCGGGAGACCCGGGTTCAATTCCCGGCCAATGCAAACTGACTGGTTTCCGTACTTTGCTGGACTCCAAAATACGTTTTATAGAAATGGCTGTCTTTTGGTTGAGCGTCACCTTCAATGTTTCCATTCACCTGCAACCCAAAATTCCCTCCGCTATTTCTCCAGTTGCATTGGTGGTTCAGTGGTAGAATTCTCGCCTTCCAAGCGGGAGACCCGGGTTCAATTCCCGGCTAATGCAAAATAGCGGGTTCCCTGTACTTTTCCAGACTAGAAAGAAACGTTTCATAGAAATGGCCGTCTTTTGGTTGAGCGTCACCTTCTTTTCGGCACCCTCTGCGCGGAATTATCCGAATTAGCCGAACATTTAGTCCGCACTTTCGAACAGCACCGGTGGTTCAGTGGTAGAATTCTCGCCTGCCACGCGGGAGGCCCGGGTTCGATTCCCGGCCGGTGCAGATTGTTATAGATTCATTGTTTGACAGTTTTCTTGCAGGAGTAGTTTTACTTCAAGTGGGAATATGCCCGCAACCAAAATCTCACTTCCAGCTTTTCTCGGGTGCATTGGTGGTTCAGTGGTAGAATTCTCGCCTCCCACGCGGGAGACCCGGGTTCAATTCCCGGCCAATGCAAACTGACTGGTTTCCGTACTTTGCTGGACTCCAAAATACGTTTTATAGAAATGGCTGTCTTTTGGTTGAGCGTCACCTTCAATGTTTCCATTCACCTGCAACCCAAAATTCCCTCCGCTATTTCTCCAGTTGCATTGGTGGTTCAGTGGTAGAATTCTCACCTTCCAAGCGGGAGACCCGGGTTCAATTCCCGGCTAATGCAAAATAGCGGGTTCCCTGTACTTTTCCAGACTAGAAAGAAACGTTTCATAGAAATTGCCGTCTTTTGGTTGAGCGTCACCTTCTTTTCGGCACCCTCTGCGCGGAATTATCCGAATTAGCCGAACATTTAGTCCGCACTTTCGAACAGCACCGGTGGTTCAGTGGTAGAATTCTCGCCTGCCACGCGGGAGGCCCGGGTTCGATTCCCGGCCGGTGCAGATTGTTATAGATTCATTGTTTGACAGTTTTCTTGCAGGAGTAGTTTTACTTCAAGTGGGAATATGCCCGCAACCAAAATCTCACTTCCAGCTTTTCTCGGGTGCATTGGTGGTTCAGTGGTAGAATTCTCGCCTCCCACGCGGGAGACCCGGGTTCAATTCCCGGCCAATGCAAACTGACTGGTTTCCGTACTTTGCTGGACTCCAAAATACGTTTTATAGAAATGGCTGTCTTTTGGTTGAGCGTCACCTTCAATGTTTCCATTCACCTGCAACCCAAAATTCCCTCCGCTATTTCTCCAGTTGCATTGGTGGTTCAGTGGTAGAATTCTCGCCTTCCAAGCGGGAGACCCGGGTTCAATTCCCGGCTAATGCAAAATAGCGGGTTCCCTGTACTTTTCCAGACTAGAAAGAAACGTTTCATAGAAATGGCCGTCTTTTGGTTGAGCGTCACCTTCTTTTCGGCACCCTCTGCGCGGAATTATCCGAATTAGCCGAACATTTAGTCCGCACTTTCGAACAGCACCGGTGGTTCAGTGGTAGAATTCTCGCCTGCCACGCGGGAGGCCCGGGTTCGATTCCCGGCCGGTGCAGATTGTTATAGATTCATTGTTTGACAGTTTTCTTGCAGGAGTAGTTTTACTTCAAGTGGGAATATGCCCGCAACCAAAATCTCACTTCCAGCTTTTCTAGGGTGCATTGGTGGTTCAGTGGTAGAATTCTCGCCTCCCACGCGGGAGACCCGGGTTCAATTCCCGGCCAATGCAAACTGACTGGTTTCCGTACTTTGCTGGACTCCAAAATACGTTTTATAGAAATGGCTGTCTTTTGGTTGAGCGTCACCTTCAATGTTTCCATTCACCTGCAACCCAAAATTCCCTCCGCTATTTCTCCAGTTGCATTGGTGGTTCAGTGGTAGAATTCTCGCCTTCCAAGCGGGAGACCCGGGTTCAATTCCCGGCTAATGCAAAATAGCGGGTTCCCTGTACTTTTCCAGACTAGAAAGAAACGTTTCATAGAAATGGCCGTCTTTTGGTTGAGCGTCACCTTCTTTTCGGCACCCTCTGCGCGGAATTATCCGAATTAGCCGAACATTTAGTCCGCACTTTCGAACAGCACCGGTGGTTCAGTGGTAGAATTCTCGCCTGCCACGCGGGAGGCCCGGGTTCGATTCCCGGCCGGTGCAGATTGTTATAGATTCATTGTTTGACAGTTTTCTTGCAGGAGTAGTTTTACTTCAAGTGGGAATATGCCCGCAACCAAAATCTCACTTCCAGCTTTTCTCGGGTGCATTGGTGGTTCAGTGGTAGAATTCTCGCCTCCCACGCGGGAGACCCGGGTTCAATTCCCGGCCAATGCAAACTGACTGGTTTCCGTACTTTGCTGGACTCCAAAATACGTTTTATAGAAATGGCTGTCTTTTGGTTGAGCGTCACCTTCAATGTTTCCATTCACCTGCAACCCAAAATTCCCTCCGCTATTTCTCCAGTTGCATTGGTGGTTCAGTGGTAGAATTCTCGCCTTCCAAGCGGGAGACCCGGGTTCAATTCCCGGCTAATGCAAAATAGCGGGTTCCCTGTACTTTTCCAGACTAGAAAGAAACGTTTCATAGAAATGGCCGTCTTTTGGTTGAGCGTCACCTTCTTTTCAGCACCCTCTGCGCGGAATTATCCGAATTAGCCGAACATTTAGTCCGCACTTTCGAACAGCACCGGTGGTTCAGTGGTAGAATTCTCGCCTGCCACGCGGGAGGCCCGGGTTCGATTCCCGGCCGGTGCAGATTGTTATAGATTCATTGTTTGACAGTTTTCTTGCAGGAGTAGTTTTACTTCAAGTGGGAATATGCCCGCAACCAAAATCTCACTTCCAGCTTTTCTCGGGTGCATTGGTGGTTCAGTGGTAGAATTCTCGCCTCCCACGCGGGAGACCCGGGTTCAATTCCCGGCCAATGCAAACTGACTGGTTTCCGTACTTTGCTGGACTCCAAAATACGTTTTATAGAAATGGCTGTCTTTTGGTTGAGCGTCACCTTCAATGTTTCCATTCACCTGCAACCCAAAATTCCCTCCGCTATTTCTCCAGTTGCATTGGTGGTTCAGTGGTAGAATTCTCGCCTTCCAAGCGGGAGACCCGGGTTCAATTCCCGGCTAATGCAAAATAGCGGGTTCCCTGTACTTTTCCAGACTAGAAAGAAACGTTTCATAGAAATGGCCGTCTTTTGGTTGAGCGTCACCTTCTTTTCGGCACCCTCTGCGCGGAATTATCCGAATTAGCCGAACATTTAGTCCGCACTTTCGAACAGCACCGGTGGTTCAGTGGTAGAATTCTCGCCTGCCACGCGGGAGGCCCGGGTTCGATTCCCGGCCGGTGCAGATTGTTATAGATTCATTGTTTGACAGTTTTCTTGCAGGAGTAGTTTTACTTCAAGTGGGAATATGCCCGCAACCAAAATCTCACTTCCAGCTTTTCTCGGGTGCATTGGTGGTTCAGTGGTAGAATTCTCGCCTCCCACGCGGGAGACCCGGGTTCAATTCCCGGCCAATGCAAACTGACTGGTTTCCGTACTTTGCTGGACTCCAAAATACGTTTTATAGAAATGGCTGTCTTTTGGTTGAGCGTCACCTTCAATGTTTCCATTCACCTGCAACCCAAAATTCCCTCCGCTATTTCTCCAGTTGCATTGGTGGTTCAGTGGTAGAATTCTCGCCTTCCAAGCGGGAGACCCGGGTTCAATTCCCGGCTAATGCAAAATAGCGGGTTCCCTGTACTTTTCCAGACTAGAAAGAAACGTTTCATAGAAATGGCCGTCTTTTGGTTGAGCGTCACCTTCTTTTCGGCACCCTCTGCGCGGAATTATCCGAATTAGCCGAACATTTAGTCCGCACTTTCGAACAGCACCGGTGGTTCAGTGGTAGAATTCTCGCCTGCCACGCGGGAGGCCCGGGTTCGATTCCCGGCCGGTGCAGATTGTTATAGATTCATTGTTTGACAGTTTTCTTGCAGGAGTAGTTTTACTTCAAGTGGGAATATGCCCGCAACCAAAATCTCACTTCCAGCTTTTCTAGGGTGCATTGGTGGTTCAGTGGTAGAATTCTCGCCTCCCACGCGGGAGACCCGGGTTCAATTCCCGGCCAATGCAAACTGACTGGTTTCCGTACTTTGCTGGACTCCAAAATACGTTTTATAGAAATGGCTGTCTTTTGGTTGAGCGTCACCTTCAATGTTTCCATTCACCTGCAACCCAAAATTCCCTCCGCTATTTCTCCAGTTGCATTGGTGGTTCAGTGGTAGAATTCTCGCCTTCCAAGCGGGAGACCCGGGTTCAATTCCCGGCTAATGCAAAATAGCGGGTTCCCTGTACTTTTCCAGACTAGAAAGAAACGTTTCATAGAAATGGCCGTCTTTTGGTTGAGCGTCACCTTCTTTTCGGCACCCTCTGCGCGGAATTATCCGAATTAGCCGAACATTTAGTCCGCACTTTCGAACAGCACCGGTGGTTCAGTGGTAGAATTCTCGCCTGCCACGCGGGAGGCCCGGGTTCGATTCCCGGCCGGTGCAGATTGTTATAGATTCATTGTTTGACAGTTTTCTTGCAGGAGTAGTTTTACTTCAAGTGGGAATATGCCCGCAACCAAAATCTCACTTCCAGCTTTTCTCGGGTGCATTGGTGGTTCAGTGGTAGAATTCTCGCCTCCCACGCGGGAGACCCGGGTTCAATTCCCGGCCAATGCAAACTGACTGGTTTCCGTACTTTGCTGGACTCCAAAATACGTTTTATAGAAATGGCTGTCTTTTGGTTGAGCGTCACCTTCAATGTTTCCATTCACCTGCAACCCAAAATTCCCTCCGCTATTTCTCCAGTTGCATTGGTGGTTCAGTGGTAGAATTCTCGCCTTCCAAGCGGGAGACCCGGGTTCAATTCCCGGCTAATGCAAAATAGCGGGTTCCCTGTACTTTTCCAGACTAGAAAGAAACGTTTCATAGAAATGGCCGTCTTTTGGTTGAGCGTCACCTTCTTTTCGGCACCCTCTGCGCGGAATTATCCGAATTAGCCGAACATTTAGTCCGCACCTTCGAACAGCACCGGTGGTTCAGTGGTAGAATTCTCGCCTGCCACGCGGGAGGCCCGGGTTCGATTCCCGGCCGGTGCAGATTGTTATAGATTCATTGTTTGACAGTTTTCTTGCAGGAGTAGTTTTACTTCAAGTGGGAATATGCCCGCAACCAAAATCTCACTTCCAGCTTTTCTCGGGTGCATTGGTGGTTCAGTGGTAGAATTCTCGCCTCCCACGCGGGAGACCCGGGTTCAATTCCCGGCCAATGCAAACTGACTGGTTTCCGTACTTTGCTGGACTCCAAAATACGTTTTATAGAAATGGCTGTCTTTTGGTTGAGCGTCACCTTCAATGTTTCCATTCACCTGCAACCCAAAATTCCCTCCGCTATTTCTCCAGTTGCATTGGTGGTTCAGTGGTAGAATTCTCGCCTTCCAAGCGGGAGACCCGGGTTCAATTCCCGGCTAATGCAAAATAGCGGGTTCCCTGTACTTTTCCAGACTAGAAAGAAACGTTTCATAGAAATGGCCGTCTTTTGGTTGAGCGTCACCTTCTTTTCAGCACCCTCTGCGCGGAATTATCCGAATTAGCCGAACATTTAGTCCGCACTTTCGAACAGCACCGGTGGTTCAGTGGTAGAATTCTCGCCTGCCACGCGGGAGGCCCGGGTTCGATTCCCGGCCGGTGCAGATTGTTATAGATTCATTGTTTGACAGTTTTCTTGCAGGAGTAGTTTTACTTCAAGTGGGAATATGCCCGCAACCAAAATCTTTTCTCGGGTGCATTGGTGGTTCAGTGGTAGAATTCTCGCCTCCCACGCGGGAGACCCGGGTTCAATTCCCGGCCAATGCAAACTGACTGGTTTCCGTACTTTGCTGGACTCCAAAATACGTTTTATAGAAATGGCTGTCTTTTGGTTGAGCGTCACCTTCAATGTTTCCATTCACCTGCAACCCAAAATTCCCTCCGCTATTTCTCCAGTTGCATTGGTGGTTCAGTGGTAGAATTCTCGCCTTCCAAGCGGGAGACCCGGGTTCAATTCCCGGCTAATGCAAAATAGCGGGTTCCCTGTACTTTTCCAGACTAGAAAGAAACGTTTCATAGAAATGGCCGTCTTTTGGTTGAGCGTCACCTTCTTTTCAGCACCCTCTGCGCGGAATTATCCGAATTAGCCGAACATTTAGTCCGCACTTTCGAACAGCACCGGTGGTTCAGTGGTAGAATTCTCGCCTGCCACGCGGGAGGCCCGGGTTCGATTCCCGGCCGGTGCAGATTGTTATAGATTCATTGTTTGACAGTTTTCTTGCAGGAGTAGTTTTACTTCAAGTGGGAATATGCCCGCAACCAAAATCTCACTTCCAGCTTTTCTCGGGTGCATTGGTGGTTCAGTGGTAGAATTCTCGCCTCCCACGCGGGAGACCCGGGTTCAATTCCCGGCCAATGCAAACTGACTGGTTTCCGTACTTTGCTGGACTCCAAAATACGTTTTATAGAAATGGCTGTCTTTTGGTTGAGCGTCACCTTCAATGTTTCCATTCACCTGCAACCCAAAATTCCCTCCGCTATTTCTCCAGTTGCATTGGTGGTTCAGTGGTAGAATTCTCGCCTTCCAAGCGGGAGACCCGGGTTCAATTCCCGGCTAATGCAAAATAGCGGGTTCCCTGTACTTTTCCAGACTAGAAAGAAACGTTTCATAGAAATGGCCGTCTTTTGGTTGAGCGTCACCTTCTTTTCGGCACCCTCTGCGCGGAATTATCCGAATTAGCCGAACATTTAGTCCGCACTTTCGAACAGCACCGGTGGTTCAGTGGTAGAATTCTCGCCTGCCACGCGGGAGGCCCGGGTTCGATTCCCGGCCGGTGCAGATTGTTATAGATTCATTGTTTGACAGTTTTCTTGCAGGAGTAGTTTTACTTCAAGTGGGAATATGCCCGCAACCAAAATCTCACTTCCAGCTTTTCTCGGGTGCATTGGTGGTTCAGTGGTAGAATTCTCGCCTCCCACGCGGGAGACCCGGGTTCAATTCCCGGCCAATGCAAACTGACTGGTTTCCGTACTTTGCTGGACTCCAAAATACGTTTTATAGAAATGGCTGTCTTTTGGTTGAGCGTCACCTTCAATGTTTCCATTCACCTGCAACCCAAAATTCCCTCCGCTATTTCTCCAGTTGCATTGGTGGTTCAGTGGTAGAATTCTCGCCTTCCAAGCGGGAGACCCGGGTTCAATTCCCGGCTAATGCAAAATAGCGGGTTCCCTGTACTTTTCCAGACTAGAAAGAAACGTTTCATAGAAATGGCCGTCTTTTGGTTGAGCGTCACCTTCTTTTCGGCACCCTCTGCGCGGAATTATCCGAATTAGCCGAACATTTAGTCCGCACTTTCGAACAGCACCGGTGGTTCAGTGGTAGAATTCTCGCCTGCCACGCGGGAGGCCCGGGTTCGATTCCCGGCCGGTGCAGATTGTTATAGATTCATTGTTTGACAGTTTTCTTGCAGGAGTAGTTTTACTTCAAGTGGGAATATGCCCGCAACCAAAATCTCACTTCCAGCTTTTCTCGGGTGCATTGGTGGTTCAGTGGTAGAATTCTCGCCTCCCACGCGGGAGACCCGGGTTCAATTCCCGGCCAATGCAAACTGACTGGTTTCCGTACTTTGCTGGACTCCAAAATACGTTTTATAGAAATGGCTGTCTTTTGGTTGAGCGTCACCTTCAATGTTTCCATTCACCTGCAACCCAAAATTCCCTCCGCTATTTCTCCAGTTGCATTGGTGGTTCAGTGGTAGAATTCTCACCTTCCAAGCGGGAGACCCGGGTTCAATTCCCGGCTAATGCAAAATAGCGGGTTCCCTGTACTTTTCCAGACTAGAAAGAAACGTTTCATAGAAATTGCCGTCTTTTGGTTGAGCGTCACCTTCTTTTCGGCACCCTCTGCGCGGAATTATCCGAATTAGCCGAACATTTAGTCCGCACTTTCGAACAGCACCGGTGGTTCAGTGGTAGAATTCTCGCCTGCCACGCGGGAGGCCCGGGTTCGATTCCCGGCCGGTGCAGATTGTTATAGATTCATTGTTTGACAGTTTTCTTGCAGGAGTAGTTTTACTTCAAGTGGGAATATGCCCGCAACCAAAATCTCACTTCCAGCTTTTCTCGGGTGCATTGGTGGTTCAGTGGTAGAATTCTCGCCTCCCACGCGGGAGACCCGGGTTCAATTCCCGGCCAATGCAAACTGACTGGTTTCCGTACTTTGCTGGACTCCAAAATACGTTTTATAGAAATGGCTGTCTTTTGGTTGAGCGTCACCTTCAATGTTTCCATTCACCTGCAACCCAAAATTCCCTCCGCTATTTCTCCAGTTGCATTGGTGGTTCAGTGGTAGAATTCTCGCCTTCCAAGCGGGAGACCCGGGTTCAATTCCCGGCTAATGCAAAATAGCGGGTTCCCTGTACTTTTCCAGACTAGAAAGAAACGTTTCATAGAAATGGCCGTCTTTTGGTTGAGCGTCACCTTCTTTTCGGCACCCTCTGCGCGGAATTATCCGAATTAGCCGAACATTTAGTCCGCACTTTCGAACAGCGCCGGTGGTTCAGTGGTAGAATTCTCGCCTGCCACGCGGGAGGCCCGGGTTCGATTCCCGGCCGGTGCAGATTGTTATAGATTCATTGTTTGACAGTTTTCTTGCAGGAGTAGTTTTACTTCAAGTGGGAATATGCCCGCAACCAAAATCTCACTTCCAGCTTTTCTCGGGTGCATTGGTGGTTCAGTGGTAGAATTCTCGCCTCCCACGCGGGAGACCCGGGTTCAATTCCCGGCCAATGCAAACTGACTGGTTTCCGTACTTTGCTGGACTCCAAAATACGTTTTATAGAAATGGCTGTCTTTTGGTTGAGCGTCACCTTCAATGTTTCCATTCACCTGCAACCCAAAATTCCCTCCGCTATTTCTCCAGTTGCATTGGTGGTTCAGTGGTAGAATTCTCGCCTTCCAAGCGGGAGACCCGGGTTCAATTCCCGGCTAATGCAAAATAGCGGGTTCCCTGTACTTTTCCAGACTAGAAAGAAACGTTTCATAGAAATGGCCGTCTTTTGGTTGAGCGTCACCTTCTTTTCGGCACCCTCTGCGCGGAATTATCCGAATTAGCCGAACATTTAGTCCGCACTTTCGAACAGCACCGGTGGTTCAGTGGTAGAATTCTCGCCTGCCACGCGGGAGGCCCGGGTTCGATTCCCGGCCGGTGCAGATTGTTATAGATTCATTGTTTGACAGTTTTCTTGCAGGAGTAGTTTTACTTCAAGTGGGAATATGCCCGCAACCAAAATCTCACTTCCAGCTTTTCTCGGGTGCATTGGTGGTTCAGTGGTAGAATTCTCGCCTCCCACGCGGGAGACCCGGGTTCAATTCCCGGCCAATGCAAACTGACTGGTTTCCGTACTTTGCTGGACTCCAAAATACGTTTTATAGAAATGGCTGTCTTTTGGTTGAGCGTCACCTTCAATGTTTCCATTCACCTGCAACCCAAAATTCCCTCCGCTATTTCTCCAGTTGCATTGGTGGTTCAGTGGTAGAATTCTCGCCTTCCAAGCGGGAGACCCGGGTTCAATTCCCGGCTAATGCAAAATAGCGGGTTCCCTGTACTTTTCCAGACTAGAAAGAAACGTTTCATAGAAATGGCCGTCTTTTGGTTGAGCGTCACCTTCTTTTCGGCACCCTCTGCGCGGAATTATCCGAATTAGCCGAACATTTAGTCCGCACTTTCGAACAGCACCGGTGGTTCAGTGGTAGAATTCTCGCCTGCCACGCGGGAGGCCCGGGTTCGATTCCCGGCCGGTGCAGATTGTTATAGATTCATTGTTTGACAGTTTTCTTGCAGGAGTAGTTTTACTTCAAGTGGGAATATGCCCGCAACCAAAATCTCACTTCCAGCTTTTCTCGGGTGCATTGGTGGTTCAGTGGTAGAATTCTCGCCTCCCACGCGGGAGACCCGGGTTCAATTCCCGGCCAATGCAAACTGACTGGTTTCCGTACTTTGCTGGACTCCAAAATACGTTTTATAGAAATGGCTGTCTTTTGGTTGAGCGTCACCTTCAATGTTTCCATTCACCTGCAACCCAAAATTCCCTCCGCTATTTCTCCAGTTGCATTGGTGGTTCAGTGGTAGAATTCTCGCCTTCCAAGCGGGAGACCCGGGTTCAATTCCCGGCTAATGCAAAATAGCGGGTTCCCTGTACTTTTCCAGACTAGAAAGAAACGTTTCATAGAAATGGCCGTCTTTTGGTTGAGCGTCACCTTCTTTTCGGCACCCTCTGCGCGGAATTATCCGAATTAGCCGAACATTTAGTCCGCACTTTCGAACAGCACCGGTGGTTCAGTGGTAGAATTCTCGCCTGCCACGCGGGAGGCCCGGGTTCGATTCCCGGCCGGTGCAGATTGTTATAGATTCATTGTTTGACAGTTTTCTTGCAGGAGTAGTTTTACTTCAAGTGGGAATATGCCCGCAACCAAAATCTCACTTCCAGCTTTTCTCGGGTGCATTGGTGGTTCAGTGGTAGAATTCTCGCCTCCCACGCGGGAGACCCGGGTTCAATTCCCGGCCAATGCAAACTGACTGGTTTCCGTACTTTGCTGGACTCCAAAATACGTTTTATAGAAATGGCTGTCTTTTGGTTGAGCGTCACCTTCAATGTTTCCATTCACCTGCAACCCAAAATTCCCTCCGCTATTTCTCCAGTTGCATTGGTGGTTCAGTGGTAGAATTCTCGCCTTCCAAGCGGGAGACCCGGGTTCAATTCCCGGCTAATGCAAAATAGCGGGTTCCCTGTACTTTTCCAGACTAGAAAGAAACGTTTCATAGAAATGGCCGTCTTTTGGTTGAGCGTCACCTTCTTTTCGGCACCCTCTGCGCGGAATTATCCGAATTAGCCGAACATTTAGTCCGCACTTTCGAACAGCACCGGTGGTTCAGTGGTAGAATTCTCGCCTGCCACGCGGGAGGCCCGGGTTCGATTCCCGGCCGGTGCAGATTGTTATAGATTCATTGTTTGACAGTTTTCTTGCAGGAGTAGTTTTACTTCAAGTGGGAATATGCCCGCAACCAAAATCTCACTTCCAGCTTTTCTCGGGTGCATTGGTGGTTCAGTGGTAGAATTCTCGCCTCCCACGCGGGAGACCCGGGTTCAATTCCCGGCCAATGCAAACTGACTGGTTTCCGTACTTTGCTGGACTCCAAAATACGTTTTATAGAAATGGCTGTCTTTTGGTTGAGCGTCACCTTCAATGTTTCCATTCACCTGCAACCCAAAATTCCCTCCGCTATTTCTCCAGTTGCATTGGTGGTTCAGTGGTAGAATTCTCGCCTTCCAAGCGGGAGACCCGGGTTCAATTCCCGGCTAATGCAAAATAGCGGGTTCCCTGTACTTTTCCAGACTAGAAAGAAACGTTTCATAGAAATGGCCGTCTTTTGGTTGAGCGTCACCTTCTTTTCGGCACCCTCTGCGCGGAATTATCCGAATTAGCCGAACATTTAGTCCGCACTTTCGAACAGCACCGGTGGTTCAGTGGTAGAATTCTCGCCTGCCACGCGGGAGGCCCGGGTTCGATTCCCGGCCGGTGCAGATTGTTATAGATTCATTGTTTGACAGTTTTCTTGCAGGAGTAGTTTTACTTCAAGTGGGAATATGCCCGCAACCAAAATCTCACTTCCAGCTTTTCTCGGGTGCATTGGTGGTTCAGTGGTAGAATTCTCGCCTTCCAAGCGGGAGACCCGGGTTCAATTCCCGGCTAATGCAAAATAGCGGGTTCCCTGTACTTTTCCAGACTAGAAAGAAACGTTTCATAGAAATGGCCGTCTTTTGGTTGAGCGTCACCTTCTTTTCGGCACCCTCTGCGCGGAATTATCCGAATTAGCCGAACATTTAGTCCGCACTTTCGAACAGCACCGGTGGTTCAGTGGTAGAATTCTCGCCTGCCACGCGGGAGGCCCGGGTTCGATTCCCGGCCGGTGCAGATTGTTATAGATTCATTGTTTGACAGTTTTCTTGCAGGAGTAGTTTTACTTCAAGTGGGAATATGCCCGCAACCAAAATCTCACTTCCAGCTTTTCTCGGGTGCATTGGTGGTTCAGTGGTAGAATTCTCGCCTCCCACGCGGGAGACCCGGGTTCAATTCCCGGCCAATGCAAACTGACTGGTTTCCGTACTTTGCTGGACTCCAAAATACGTTTTATAGAAATGGCTGTCTTTTGGTTGAGCGTCACCTTCAATGTTTCCATTCACCTGCAACCCAAAATTCCCTCCGCTATTTCTCCAGTTGCATTGGTGGTTCAGTGGTAGAATTCTCGCCTTCCAAGCGGGAGACCCGGGTTCAATTCCCGGCTAATGCAAAATAGCGGGTTCCCTGTACTTTTCCAGACTAGAAAGAAACGTTTCATAGAAATGGCCGTCTTTTGGTTGAGCGTCACCTTCTTTTCGGCACCCTCTGCGCGGAATTATCCGAATTAGCCGAACATTTAGTCCGCACTTTCGAACAGCACCGGTGGTTCAGTGGTATAATTCTCGCCTGCCACGCGGGAGGCCCGGGTTCGATTCCCGGCCGGTGCAGATTGTTATAGATTCATTGTTTGACAGTTTTCTTGCAGGAGTAGTTTTACTTCAAGTGGGAATATGCCCGCAACCAAAATCTCACTTCCAGCTTTTCTCGGGTGCATTGGTGGTTCAGTGGTAGAATTCTCGCCTCCCACGCGGGAGACCCGGGTTCAATTCCCGGCCAATGCAAACTGACTGGTTTCCGTACTTTGCTGGACTCCAAAATACGTTTTATAGAAATGGCTGTCTTTTGGTTGAGCGTCACCTTCAATGTTTCCATTCACCTGCAACCCAAAATTCCCTCCGCTATTTCTCCAGTTGCATTGGTGGTTCAGTGGTAGAATTCTCGCCTTCCAAGCGGGAGACCCGGGTTCAATTCCCGGCTAATGCAAAATAGCGGGTTCCCTGTACTTTTCCAGACTAGAAAGAAACGTTTCATAGAAATGGCCGTCTTTTGGTTGAGCGTCACCTTCTTTTCGGCACCCTCTGCGCGGAATTATCCGAATTAGCCGAACATTTAGTCCGCACTTTCGAACAGCACCGGTGGTTCAGTGGTAGAATTCTCGCCTGCCACGCGGGAGGCCCGGGTTCGATTCCCGGCCGGTGCAGATTGTTATAGATTCATTGTTTGACAGTTTTCTTGCAGGAGTAGTTTTACTTCAAGTGGGAATATGCCCGCAACCAAAATCTCACTTCCAGCTTTTCTCGGGTGCATTGGTGGTTCAGTGGTAGAATTCTCGCCTCCCACGCGGGAGACCCGGGTTCAATTCCCGGCCAATGCAAACTGACTGGTTTCCGTACTTTGCTGGACTCCAAAATACGTTTTATAGAAATGGCTGTCTTTTGGTTGAGCGTCACCTTCAATGTTTCCATTCACCTGCAACCCAAAATTCCCTCCGCTATTTCTCCAGTTGCATTGGTGGTTCAGTGGTAGAATTCTCGCCTTCCAAGCGGGAGACCCGGGTTCAATTCCCGGCTAATGCAAAATAGCGGGTTCCCTGTACTTTTCCAGACTAGAAAGAAACGTTTCATAGAAATGGCCGTCTTTTGGTTGAGCGTCACCTTCTTTTCGGCACCCTCTGCGCGGAATTATCCGAATTAGCCGAACATTTAGTCCGCACTTTCGAACAGCACCGGTGGTTCAGTGGTAGAATTCTCGCCTGCCACGCGGGAGGCCCGGGTTCGATTCCCGGCCGGTGCAGATTGTTATAGATTCATTGTTTGACAGTTTTCTTGCAGGAGTAGTTTTACTTCAAGTGGGAATATGCCCGCAACCAAAATCTCACTTCCAGCTTTTCTCGGGTGCATTGGTGGTTCAGTGGTAGAATTCTCGCCTCCCACGCGGGAGACCCGGGTTCAATTCCCGGCCAATGCAAACTGACTGGTTTCCGTACTTTGCTGGACTCCAAAATACGTTTTATAGAAATGGCTGTCTTTTGGTTGAGCGTCACCTTCAATGTTTCCATTCACCTGCAACCCAAAATTCCCTCCGCTATTTCTCCAGTTGCATTGGTGGTTCAGTGGTAGAATTCTCGCCTTCCAAGCGGGAGACCCGGGTTCAATTCCCGGCTAATGCAAAATAGCGGGTTCCCTGTACTTTTCCAGACTAGAAAGAAACGTTTCATAGAAATGGCCGTCTTTTGGTTGAGCGTCACCTTCTTTTCGGCACCCTCTGCGCGGAATTATCCGAATTAGCCGAACATTTAGTCCGCACTTTCGAACAGCACCGGTGGTTCAGTGGTAGAATTCTCGCCTGCCACGCGGGAGGCCCGGGTTCGATTCCCGGCCGGTGCAGATTGTTATAGATTCATTGTTTGACAGTTTTCTTGCAGGAGTAGTTTTACTTCAAGTGGGAATATGCCCGCAACCAAAATCTCACTTCCAGCTTTTCTCGGGTGCATTGGTGGTTCAGTGGTAGAATTCTCGCCTCCCACGCGGGAGACCCGGGTTCAATTCCCGGCCAATGCAAACTGACTGGTTTCCGTACTTTGCTGGACTCCAAAATACGTTTTATAGAAATGGCTGTCTTTTGGTTGAGCGTCACCTTCAATGTTTCCATTCACCTGCAACCCAAAATTCCCTCCGCTATTTCTCCAGTTGCATTGGTGGTTCAGTGGTAGAATTCTCGCCTTCCAAGCGGGAGACCCGGGTTCAATTCCCGGCTAATGCAAAATAGCGGGTTCCCTGTACTTTTCCAGACTAGAAAGAAACGTTTCATAGAAATGGCCGTCTTTTGGTTGAGCGTCACCTTCTTTTCGGCACCCTCTGCGCGGAATTATCCGAATTAGCCGAACATTTAGTCAGCACTTTCGAACAGCACCGGTGGTTCAGTGGTAGAATTCTCGCCTGCCACGCGGGAGGCCCGGGTTCGATTCCCGGCCGGTGCAGATTGTTATAGATTCATTGTTTGACAGTTTTCTTGCAGGAGTAGTTTTACTTCAAGTGGGAATATGCCCGCAACCAAAATCTCACTTCCAGCTTTTCTCGGGTGCATTGGTGGTTCAGTGGTAGAATTCTCGCCTCCCACGCGGGAGACCCGGGTTCAATTCCCGGCCAATGCAAACTGACTGGTTTCCGTACTTTGCTGGACTCCAAAATACGTTTTATAGAAATGGCTGTCTTTTGGTTGAACGTCACCTTCAATGTTTCCATTCACTTGCAACCCAAAATTCCCTCCGCTATTTCTCCAGTTGCATTGGTGGTTCAGTGGTAGAATTCTCGCCTTCCAAGCGGGAGACCCGGGTTCAATTCCCGGCTAATGCAAAATAGCGGGTTCCCTGTACTTTTCCAGACTAGAAAGAAACGTTTCATAGAAATGGCCGTCTTTTGGTTGAGCGTCACCTTCTTTTCGGCACCCTCTGCGCGGAATTATCCGAATTAGCCGAACATTTAGTCCGCACTTTCGAACAGCACCGGTGGTTCAGTGGTAGAATTCTCGCCTGCCACGCGGGAGGCCCGGGTTCGATTCCCGGCCGGTGCAGATTGTTATAGATTCATTGTTTGACAGTTTTCTTGCAGGAGTAGTTTTACTTCAAGTGGGAATATGCCCGCAACCAAAATCTCACTTCCAGCTTTTCTCGGGTGCATTGGTGGTTCAGTGGTAGAATTCTCGCCTCCCACGCGGGAGACCCGGGTTCAATTCCCGGCCAATGCAAACTGACTGGTTTCCGTACTTTGCTGGACTCCAAAATACGTTTTATAGAAATGGCTGTCTTTTGGTTGAGCGTCACCTTCAATGTTTCCATTCACCTGCAACCCAAAATTCCCTCCGCTATTTCTCCAGTTGCATTGGTGGTTCAGTGGTAGAATTCTCGCCTTCCAAGCGGGAGACCCGGGTTCAATTCCCGGCTAATGCAAAATAGCGGGTTCCCTGTACTTTTCCAGACTAGAAAGAAACGTTTCATAGAAATGGCCGTCTTTTGGTTGAACGTCACCTTCTTTTCGGCACCCTCTGCGCGGAATTATCCGAATTAGCCGAACATTTAGTCCGCACTTTCGAACAGCACCGGTGGTTCAGTGGTAGAATTCTCGCCTGCCACGCGGGAGGCCCGGGTTCGATTCCCGGCCGGTGCAGATTGTTATAGATTCATTGTTTGACAGTTTTCTTGCAGGAGTAGTTTTACTTCAAGTGGGAATATGCCCGCAACCAAAATCTCACTTCCAGCTTTTCTCGGGTTCATTGGTGGTTCAGTGGTAGAATTCTCGCCTCCCACGCGGGAGACCCGGGTTCAATTCCCGGCCAATGCAAACTGACTGGTTTCCGTACTTTGCTGGACTCCAAAATACGTTTTATAGAAATGGCTGTCTTTTGGTTGAGCGTCACCTTCAATGTTTCCATTCACCTGCAACCCAAAATTCCCTCCGCTATTTCTCCAGTTGCATTGGTGGTTCAGTGGTAGAATTCTCGCCTTCCAAGCGGGAGACCCGGGTTCAATTCCCGGCTAATGCAAAATAGCGGGTTCCCTGTACTTTTCCAGACTAGAAAGAAACGTTTCATAGAAATGGCCGTCTTTTGGTTGAGCGTCACCTTCTTTTCGGCACCCTCTGCGCGGAATTATCCGAATTAGCCGAACATTTAGTCCGCACTTTCGAACAGCACCGGTGGTTCAGTGGTAGAATTCTCGCCTGCCACGCGGGAGGCCCGGGTTCGATTCCCGGCCGGTGCAGATTGTTATAGATTCATTGTTTGACAGTTTTCTTGCAGGAGTAGTTTTACTTCAAGTGGGAATATGCCCGCAACCAAAATCTCACTTCCAGCTTTTCTCGGGTGCATTGGTGGTTCAGTGGTAGAATTCTCGCCTCCCACGCGGGAGACCCGGGTTCAATTCCCGGCCAATGCAAACTGACTGGTTTCCGTACTTTGCTGGACTCCAAAATACGTTTTATAGAAATGGCTGTCTTTTGGTTGAGCGTCACCTTCAATGTTTCCATTCACCTGCAACCCAAAATTCCCTCCGCTATTTCTCCAGTTGCATTGGTGGTTCAGTGGTAGAATTCTCGCCTTCCAAGCGGGAGACCCGGGTTCAATTCCCGGCTAATGCAAAATAGCGGGTTCCCTGTACTTTTCCAGACTAGAAAGAAACGTTTCATAGAAATGGCCGTCTTTTGGTTGAGCGTCACCTTCTTTTCGGCACCCTCTGCGCGGAATTATCCGAATTAGCCGAACATTTAGTCCGCACTTTCGAACAGCACCGGTGGTTCAGTGGTAGAATTCTCGCCTGCCACGCGGGAGGCCCGGGTTCGATTCCCGGCCGGTGCAGATTGTTATAGATTCATTGTTTGACAGTTTTCTTGCAGGAGTAGTTTTACTTCAAGTGGGAATATGCCCGCAACCAAAATCTCACTTCCAGCTTTTCTCGGGTGCATTGGTGGTTCAGTGGTAGAATTCTCGCCTCCCACGCGGGAGACCCGGGTTCAATTCCCGGCCAATGCAAACTGACTGGTTTCCGTACTTTGCTGGACTCCAAAATACGTTTTATAGAAATGGCTGTCTTTTGGTTGAGCGTCACCTTCAATGTTTCCATTCACCTGCAACCCAAAATTCCCTCCGCTATTTCTCCAGTTGCATTGGTGGTTCAGTGGTAGAATTCTCGCCTTCCAAGCGGGAGACCCGGGTTCAATTCCCGGCTAATGCAAAATAGCGGGTTCCCTGTACTTTTCCAGACTAGAAAGAAACGTTTCATAGAAATGGCCGTCTTTTGGTTGAGCGTCACCTTCTTTTCGGCACCCTCTGCGCGGAATTATCCGAATTAGCCGAACATTTAGTCCGCACTTTCGAACAGCACCGGTGGTTCAGTGGTAGAATTCTCGCCTGCCACGCGGGAGGCCCGGGTTCGATTCCCGGCCGGTGCAGATTGTTATAGATTCATTGTTTGACAGTTTTCTTGCAGGAGTAGTTTTACTTCAAGTGGGAATATGCCCGCAACCAAAATCTCACTTCCAGCTTTTCTCGGGTGCATTGGTGGTTCAGTGGTAGAATTCTCGCCTCCCACGCGGGAGACCCGGGTTCAATTCCCGGCCAATGCAAACTGACTGGTTTCCGTACTTTGCTGGACTCCAAAATACGTTTTATAGAAATGGCTGTCTTTTGGTTGAGCGTCACCTTCAATGTTTCCATTCACCTGCAACCCAAAATTCCCTCCGCTATTTCTCCAGTTGCATTGGTGGTTCAGTGGTAGAATTCTCGCCTTCCAAGCGGGAGACCCGGGTTCAATTCCCGGCTAATGCAAAATAGCGGGTTCCCTGTACTTTTCCAGACTAGAAAGAAACGTTTCATAGAAATGGCCGTCTTTTGGTTGAGCGTCACCTTCTTTTCGGCACCCTCTGCGCGGAATTATCCGAATTAGCCGAACATTTAGTCCGCACTTTCGAACAGCACCGGTGGTTCAGTGGTAGAATTCTCGCCTGCCACGCGGGAGGCCCGGGTTCGATTCCCGGCCGGTGCAGATTGTTATAGATTCATTGTTTGACAGTTTTCTTGCAGGAGTAGTTTTACTTCAAGTGGGAATATGCCCGCAACCAAAATCTCACTTCCAGCTTTTCTCGGGTGCATTGGTGGTTCAGTGGTAGAATTCTCGCCTCCCACGCGGGAGACCCGGGTTCAATTCCCGGCCAATGCAAACTGACTGGTTTCCGTACTTTGCTGGACTCCAAAATACGTTTTATAGAAATGGCTGTCTTTTGGTTGAGCGTCACCTTCAATGTTTCCATTCACCTGCAACCCAAAATTCCCTCCGCTATTTCTCCAGTTGCATTGGTGGTTCAGTGGTAGAATTCTCGCCTTCCAAGCGGGAGACCCGGGTTCAATTCCCGGCTAATGCAAAATAGCGGGTTCCCTGTACTTTTCCAGACTAGAAAGAAACGTTTCATAGAAATGGCCGTCTTTTGGTTGAGCGTCACCTTCTTTTCGGCACCCTCTGCGCGGAATTATCCGAACATTTAGTCCGCACTTTCGAACAGCACCGGTGGTTCAGTGGTAGAATTCTCGCCTGCCACGCGGGAGGCCCGAGTTCGATTCCCGGCCGGTGCAGATTGTTATAGATTCATTGTTTGACAGTTTTCTTGCAGGAGTAGTTTTACTTCAAGTGGGAATATGCCCGCAACCAAAATCTCACTTCCAGCTTTTCTCGGGTGCATTGGTGGTTCAGTAATCTATTTGCACAACCGTCTTTGTTTCCGTCCGACTCCGGTATCTATAGGGTTTAGATATGGGGTGAGATGGATTGAGCATAGAAACCGAAGCCAGAGGAAAGCTCAGAAATGAAGAAGGAGGTCGAGTGGGCGGGAAAAAAAAAAATATATAATAATACTCACCAGAAGCTGGCCGCCGAGGCCAAACTATTATCTTACCACCGTTGAGACATACAACCGTACCGTCCTCTGCCGACTCGTTCCTTCTCGTCCAAATACTCCCCACCTGCCACCTTGATATACTCGAGACTGCGTAGATTCCTACGCTGCCCTCAACGTCGACGGATGTGCAAATAGTAATATATTTGCACAACCGTCTTTGTTTCCGTCCGACTCCGGTATCTATAGGGTTTAGATATGGGGTGAGATGGATTTCGCCAAAACCTGCCCCCTAGGCCGCCGAGAACCCCAAAAACCTGCCCAAATACACCCCAAACCTTACCCAAACCTCAAATGAAAGTGGGATACCATATCAGATACAAAGGAAAGAAAACTGGACTAGCTGTCTTGCCGCCTTTCTTCCATTCTCTTTTCTTCTCCTTTCTTTTCTCAAGCTGTCGCGCCCAAATTAGTACACCCTAAGCCGTGAATCCGCGTGCGACCTTCCGAGTCACGATCGATCAAAAAACATAGGGTGTCCAGTGGTGTGCTGACTCCAGATCCTCCCCTTCAGTACCGCATCCTTTGCCTAGATGCTACCGCAGAAATCGGTCCAACGCTGCAAATGAGTCTGCTCTTTTGCACTTCACATCCATGCTTATCCAACTTGTTTGCTCGTTCTGTCAGCCTGGTTGCCACACTGATCATCTTCCAAAAGGGAAAACAAAACGCTCTTGTGAAGAAAAAGGGGGGGGGGGGGTGTGCCTGATTGAAGAATAAATTTAGCATTATATTGCGATTCCCGAGGGCAAGCCCGAAACGGATGTTAACAACAGCCGCAGCTTGCGCTGGAGCTTAGATATCCCATAATCGATAGGTGCACATTGTCCGCAAGATCCTACTGCACGATGCAATTGTTCGAGAAAAACTGCCAGTTAGCTTTATGACAGACATCTTTCAATGATGAGTTGACTACGGCGACTGAGCGATTGATACCCACCATCTTGGTTTGGCACACTGAGGAAAGAACGAATATGCATCTTGGGAATTCTTCCCTGATCAGTTGGGAAACAGTTGGGAAAATTCTATAGCGAATCAAAGACTGAGAGCAACACAAAATATAGGTCAAGGGCCTCCTTGCAACATATACCCGTATGTGCCAAGATGTCTGCAGACCGGTAATCTCCGAAACTTACACTACCGTCTGGTAAGACTAGGGTACCGCCCCATTTATATCCAGATACGTCTGCCGACAGTGCTATGCGATAACAAGGTGGCGGTCTTGTCTTCAAGCAAGGGATCAGCTGCAAGAAGCTATCAACGAACCTCCAAAATAAAATCTCCTCCCACACTTGTGGCGACAGAGGCGTAGGCAAGAGATTATAAAGTGTGGATATGAAGGAGGTGCATTCCCTTAGAAACAAGGATGCAGCCGGAAACACCAGAGCAAAACTTTGGCCTTTGCCCACAAATCGTCGCATCTGCTTTAAGAGCACTTTATCCTTCCCCAAAATTGTCTCTCGTACCTTAGCGAATGATACCTTTTTATGCTCAGGAATCGAAAATGACAGGGTTTGGAGCAGATGCCGAACCCGAGATGCACCATGCTGTTCGATGGCTGCCGATGACTTTTCTTTAAGTTGCTGAACAAGCCGAGCTTTAACTGTATGTAGCATACGACGTAAACGGCCCTTAGAGCTCTGATGTAGAAACCGTCCCCATGCATGTCCTGTTCACACCGCAATAAAACAAACACGACTGAAGTGTTTAAAACCTTCGTATACTTTGCCCCTCCATCGCTGGGATGGCACTCACCAATGAAACGGTCGTCTATCCAGATTTCTGTATGTATACCTCTGATCTTAAGCCATGCAGAGAGACAAAAGCCAATGGATGAGTAAACATATGCACTGTTTTTAAAACCAAAGGGAAGAGTGGAGTCGATGAAGTAAAAGCCCGCCCACTTGAAGCCGCAAAGGTTCTGGACTCCTTGGTTAAGAAGATTTGCTTGTATCCCTGGCTGTCGTCGGTACTTGAGAAGAAGAAGAAAAGAAAAAAACATTGCCTGAAGGTACCACACTGAAAGGTGTGTCCTTGCGCCAAAGATTAGGTCCCTTCATTGATAGAACCAGACGCGGCTTCTTGGGTTCAACTTTTACACACTTCGGCGGCTGTACTTCCTTGACCCTACCTAAAACTTCTATAGAGTCCTCTATCAACCGCTTGGTGATTGTGTCTAAGATAAAGGCGACATAATCTTGACAAACGGGCGCATTTAAAAATACCTCTCGGTGGGCAAACCGGAACAGCAATTCCTGCCCCTGTATCGGCCATTAAACGGCTGGAAGAAATCATACAGACTAACTCCATGATGAAGCCAACCATGAACTTCGTCCCTATTGAGCGACTCAGCTAAGATATCGTCCCAAAACACCAGGATCATTGTTTAATGTTCCGGCTACAAAATAATTGGATCTCTGAATCTGAACGCCTGTAAATCTGGCTGTAGTCTACCAGAGAGAACGTCAGCTGGGGTTGGTGTAAAAGGGACCGGCAAGCCACATGGTTTGCCATTATATAGGCGTCCGTAAAGGGATCTGGTTGCTGAGATTAGCCGACTTAAGTCGTTGCCCTGTAGCCACCTAGGAGGTTCTTCAGCATGGCCACGAAGTGTGAGAGAACAGGAAGAAATTATCAGTTTTAGAGGTGGGAGGAAAGCCCCACACACTAACGTGTATGGGGGAAAACCCCCGGAATCAGACAGGGACTGAGAACCCAATCCACATACTGACCCGGACGGGATTCGAACCTGGACGAAATTCGAACCGGGCCACATTGATGGGAGGCGAGGAAAGAGCCGTACGCCAACCTGACTTGCCATTGAAAACTACCCATTGGGAGGTGTCTCGTTTCCGCTTCGCTGGGATCAAAAAATTGATCAAAATATCTCTCCCACATCTCCAATATTTTCAAAAACCACTGGTACTCAAATGCTTTTCCTTTACATCTTCGGCAGACAATGGCTCGAACTCGTCCACGTATTCTCTAATCACGGTCATGACGTAGGCAACATTGCGATCATAGCCCGTCTCCATGCACGCTTGAGCAGCTGCAGGCGTCTTGGCCTGCATGTATGGAACAAACCATCACATAATTTGTTGACGTACTAACAGGGTCCGCCGCTCGACCTTTCATAAACGCACAAACCACGGCACGTTGTATGTAATAACCCACTACAGAGGCCCGTCCTCTGGTTTTTTTTTTTTTTGCTTGTCTGTTCGTTTGTTGGGTTGTTTGTTTGCTTTTTATTTATTTATTTATTTTTTATTATTATTATTATTTTTTTTAAGGTAATTCAAAACTTTTAAAGTTAATCAAAACTGCAAATACATACATATATATATATGTATATATGTATCATAAACATGGCATCCAGAGGCCCGTCCTCTGCCTAGCACAGAGTACATATATGCGAAAAAGAAGTACATTGTACCATAAACATAGTATACGGAGGCCCGTCCTCTGTCTGGCACAGAGCACATATATGCAAAATCTAAATACATTGTACCATAAACATGGCATTCTGAGGCCCGTCCTTGCGAAAAAGAAGTACATTGTACCATAAACATGGTATTCGGAGGCCCGTCCTCTGTCCAGCCCAGAGCAAGTATATGCGAAATAGAAATATATTGTACCATAAACATGGCATTCTGAGGCCCGTCCTCTGCCTAGCACAGAGTATATGCGAAATGGAAGTACATTGTACCATAAACATGGCATTCAGAGGCCCGTCCTCTACCTAGCACAAAAATACATATATGCGAAATAGAAGTACATTGTACCATAAACATGGCATTCAGAGGCCCGTCCTCTGCCAGTACAGAGTACATACGGTGTATATGCAAAATAAAGTTACATTGTACATTGTACCATACAACCTGGCATTCGGAGGCCCGTCCTCTGCCTAGTACAGAGTACATACGGTGTATATGCAAAATAGAGTTACATTGCACATGTACCATACAACCTGGCATTCAGAGGCCCGTCCTCTGCCTAGTACAGAGTACATACGGTGTATATGCAAAATAGAGTTACATTGCACATGTACCATACAACCTGGCATTCAGAGGCCCGTCCTCTGCCTAGTACAGAGTACATACGGTGTATATGCAAAATAGAGTTACATTGCACATGTACCATAAACCTGGCATTTAGAGGCACGCCCTCAGCCTAGTACAGAGTACACATGCAAATTCAAGGGTACATTTAGATTGGTTCCTGATCCCTACAGATTAGATGCTTATTGCGAAAATATAGGGATCGGTAAAGGGCAGCCATGACGGGCAGAATTCTGCCCGTCACGCGGTTATTATTATTATATATTGTTGGTAAGCGCGCATATTTTGACATTTGTATCCCGGCCGTGCGTGTCAACATATCCAATTATGTAAATAAAGCGCAATGCCTAAAGCAAAGGGCTTCGCCAATTTTAAAATATATAACATACAATGCGCACGCGCAAAGACGACCAATCACAGATCAAGATGAAGCGCCCTCTACCTGTCCTTACACTCTCCTACGTGGAACATGTGGACGGGAACCAGTCTGGGGTACATTCATTCAGAGGCCCTGCGCAGCGCCCCTGCGATATAGATGCTCATTAAGCTTGGCGTTCAGAGGCCCGCCCTCTGTCAAGCACACATGCCATACATGTATATGGGTATATTACACTCGACCTACAGGGACCCGTCCTGCGTCTAGTACCTGTATCTATACACATAGAAAACATGGGCACATTAAAATTTGGCATTCATTAAAATTGACTTTTATTGAAATGTTGTATTCAGAGACCCGTCCTCATAATAAACTTGGTATTTGGAGGCACGCACTCTATCTAGTATATATAGTACGTGGGAAATATTGATATCATTTTCTCGGCATTCAGAGGTCCGTCCTCTGTCTAATACAGAGTACATGTGGAATATATAGTGTATTACCACTTGGAATTCAGAGGCCCGACCTCTGGCTATTTACATGTAAACTATGAGTACTTTCAAACTTGCCCTTTAGAGGCCCGTCCTCGGCTTATACAGATTGTGACTAGGGTTATGACGAAACTTAGTATGTTAAGCCCAACCTCTAGTGCACCTGTATATTGCTGCTTAATGGCGAAAGATATATATCACTCAGTCTAATGGACGTGCTCACGAACAACCGCATAGCATTCAGAGGCCCATCCTCTGCCTCCTCAACCAGTCCTGGTCCATAGAAACACGGCCTAGGCCTTGGTACTCGGAAGCCCTACCCGTGCTTCGTAAATTGTCTAACAAAAAAAGGGTGCTGAAATTGCGCGTAGGGGGAGCCCGTCCTCCACTTCATAAATCTAGCAAGCCAGAGTACATTAACTTGCCACTTAGGGCCTGTTCTATTATCTATGAGGTTGCTAACACAGGTACCTTAAAACAAAAAGCCAGAACCAGATTTTCCAAATGCTAGGCTGACTCCTTTATATTGCTATATTCCACTCGTTATACATGTTCGAGCAATATACTATGTTAGTTGACCTCGAGAACGCACGAGACCACTGTTAATTCCGGGCATAACACCATATCTCTTCAACGTACATCGCAAGCGAAATTTATAGATTATTTTGTTTACGCAGGTTTTTGTAAACTCACACGGCCCAAAACGCGTATCTATAAATAATAATTTTTTTTTTTTTTTTTTTTTCCCGTTTTGGGAGAAAATTATGCGTATTATATATTGTAAAAACATATTAGTTACCCGATTCACATTCGGGTCAGGTTGTAGACTTAAGATTGGACAGAAATATTTATATAAAAACAAACAAAATTTCGCCCGTGTTATAAGAATAGGCGTTTCAGTCGTGTTGTGCCCAAAAGCTCAGATTTGACCTTTGCCGCAAGACTTACATAGTCTAAAACAAAACAAAAATTGTGAGGGCACTTTTCGAACTATGGATCTTGAAAGAGGCCCGCCCTCTATCGTCCAACGAACCTGCAAACTGGTATTTTAATTATGATGATTCAAGGGCGTGCCCTGCTTATAAACATGCTAGAATTGCACACTGAGCCAAGTTTGCCCGTTGGTCGATGTCTTCCCGACCATCCTAAGCAAGATCCTTAAAATCACTTAGATGAAACGTTAAAAGTGCTGCACAGGCCTTTATATAAGGAGCTTGCTGAGTTCACGCAGACGCACACTGTACCTGGGCCGCCTGGCTCCATAAAAAGGCGGAGAAGAGCACTGTTTCTGAGACGCGTGTGTCAAACTGCCCTTTACCTTTTTTTTAATTTTTTTTATTTATGTTTTTTTTGTTTTTTGTTTTTTACATATTATAATACATATAATATGTACATACATATACGTATACTCTTTCGCTATTAGGACGACCGGTTATGGGTAAAAAGGGCGTATTGAGACGACCACCGTCGTTAGCGCGACCGACGGCCGGTCGCGCTAATGATAAATGCTTCAAAAACCATCTTTATTAGGTCGAAAACCATTTTCATTAGGTTTCTCACCATTGTTGTTAGGTTACAAACCATTTTCGTTTAGGTCAAAAAACATGTTGATGAGACCTTTAAGTCGAGAAAATTTGGTTTAGTTGTCTTTGTGAGCTCTCTTCCCATTTTGGTCGTCCTAATGCGGGGCTCTACTTTACACAAGGAGCGGTACAAAATCAATCAAAAACTGGGATAGGTTTTAGTTCACCATATATATATATATATATATATAATTTTTTTTTTGTGGATACCTCCACTCGTCAGGGAATTGTAATGGCATTCTCGAAACATTCTACCTGTGCATCAAGTTGGGGGACGCGCGAACGCAAAAACGTAAAAACGCGCGCTGGGATTGCGGGCGTATGTTGACAACATGACGCTGGCGTGGGGAAATATGGCCGTGCCCGAACTACCTAGTTTATATACTACCTAATTTTAATTTCCCACTAACGAAAATTTTTTTTTTTTTTTAGGTTTCAGACCATTTTTATTAGGTCACAAACCATTTTTATTAGGTTACAAACCATTTTTGTAGATTTGGGTAAAGATAGTTAGTGTTCATTAGAAAAGATTTTACCGAAAATTTGGTGGTCCTTTAAAAGAGGGTTCCCTTAAAACATTTTTTTTTTTTTGCAAAATTTCCCCCTTCAATTCAATCTAGCGGAGTATTATATATATATATTCTTATAGTGCGTACTCGCGAATGGTAGGCTTTTAGCCCAAACCTAATTTAAAGAGTCGTATGCCGCATTTTTATACGCAAATAATATTTGGCAGTATACATGTGTACCTGTCGAATGCCTGGGCCCGCGTCGCCACACGGGCGATACCTACAAAATACGGGCCTGAGGCTACTCGGCCTAATTCGTCATGTTTATGGGCCTGACAGATGCTTTACCAAAACTGAATATTATCTTATGACATATAAAGCATTCGAGCAATTCGTATCTCAACTAAGGTGTAAATCATGTCCATCTTCCGCACATTCAACCAACGAGTACATGTAGTTGGAAACTTGTCCAGTACATAAAACACCGCCGCGGCCGCATAACCCGCACATATAGCATTGGCCCTGTAGCCTGTAATACACGTGCATTTCTGGAACTACTGGAGCGCGCTCTACCATTTTAAGAAAAAGCCAATTTGACTATGTGCAAAACGTATAGGCTCTATCCCCGCGTAGTGCCAACCGTGCGTGCGGGAACGACGATTGCTGAAAGCCGCCGTAATGATACAATTGTTTAAATGCCTCTAAATTACTCTGGTTACCTGATTTCGCCAGAGACGTGGAGTGGTCTCTGATTTCGCCTTACAAAACCTCCCAGACTCGACGCTAGGTGACACACAACTGCACTTTCATGAGAATTTAAAACCATTAATTATCCCGAGCGATCACACAGACGTCCACCAGACGGGTTGCTATACTCGAGACTGCGTAGATTCCTACGCTGCCCTCAACGTCGACGGATGTGCAAATAGTGGTAGAATTCTCGCCTCCCACGCGGGAGACCCGGGTTCAATTCCCGGCCAATGCAAACTGACTGGTTTCCGTACTTTGCTGGACTCCAAAATACGTTTTATAGAAATGGCTGTCTTTTGGTTGAGCGTCACCTTCAATGTTTCCATTCACCTGCAACCCAAAATTCCCTCCGCTATTTCTCCAGTTGCATTGGTGGTTCAGTGGTAGAATTCTCGCCTTCCAAGCGGGAGACCCGGGTTCAATTCCCGGCTAATGCAAAATAGCGGGTTCCCTGTACTTTTCCAGACTAGAAAGAAACGTTTCATAGAAATGGCCGTCTTTTGGTTGAGCGTCACCTTCTTTTCGGCACCCTCTGCGCGGAATTATCCGAATTAGCCGAACATTTAGTCCGCACTTTCGAACAGCACCGGTGGTTCAGTGGTAGAATTCTCGCCTGCCACGCGGGAGGCCCGGGTTCGATTCCCGGCCGGTGCAGATTGTTATAGATTCATTGTTTGACAGTTTTCTTGCAGGAGTAGTTTTACTTCAAGTGGGAATATGCCCGCAACCAAAATCTCACTTCCAGCTTTTCTCGGGTGCATTGGTGGTTCAGTGGTAGAATTCTCGCCTCCCACGCGGGAGACCCGGGTTCAATTCCCGGCCAATGCAAACTGACTGGTTTCCGTACTTTGCTGGACTCCAAAATACGTTTTATAGAAATGGCTGTCTTTTGGTTGAGCGTCACCTTCAATGTTTCCATTCACCTGCAACCCAAAATTCCCTCCGCTATTTCTCCAGTTGCATTGGTGGTTCAGTGGTAGAATTCTCGCCTTCCAAGCGGGAGACCCGGGTTCAATTCCCGGCTAATGCAAAATAGCGGGTTCCCTGTACTTTTCCAGACTAGAAAGAAACGTTTCATAGAAATGGCCGTCTTTTGGTTGAGCGTCACCTTCTTTTCGGCACCCTCTGCGCGGAATTATCCGAATTAGCCGAACATTTAGTCCGCACTTTCGAACAGCACCGGTGGTTCAGTGGTAGAATTCTCGCCTGCCACGCGGGAGGCCCGGGTTCGATTCCCGGCCGGTGCAGATTGTTATAGATTCATTGTTTGACAGTTTTCTTGCAGGAGTAGTTTTACTTCAAGTGGGAATATGCCCGCAACCAAAATCTCACTTCCAGCTTTTCTCGGGTGCATTGGTGGTTCAGTGGTAGAATTCTCGCCTCCCACGCGGGAGACCCGGGTTCAATTCCCGGCCAATGCAAACTGACTGGTTTCCGTACTTTGCTGGACTCCAAAATACGTTTTATAGAAATGGCTGTCTTTTGGTTGAGCGTCACCTTCAATGTTTCCATTCACCTGCAACCCAAAATTCCCTCCGCTATTTCTCCAGTTGCATTGGTGGTTCAGTGGTAGAATTCTCGCCTTCCAAGCGGGAGACCCGGGTTCAATTCCCGGCTAATGCAAAATAGCGGGTTCCCTGTACTTTTCCAGACTAGAAAGAAACGTTTCATAGAAATGGCCGTCTTTTGGTTGAGCGTCACCTTCTTTTCGGCACCCTCTGCGCGGAATTATCCGAATTAGCCGAACATTTAGTCCGCACTTTCGAACAGCACCGGTGGTTCAGTGGTAGAATTCTCGCCTGCCACGCGGGAGGCCCGGGTTCGATTCCCGGCCGGTGCAGATTGTTATAGATTCATTGTTTGACAGTTTTCTTGCAGGAGTAGTTTTACTTCAAGTGGGAATATGCCCGCAACCAAAATCTCACTTCCAGCTTTTCTCGGGTGCATTGGTGGTTCAGTGGTAGAATTCTCGCCTCCCACGCGGGAGACCCGGGTTCAATTCCCGGCCAATGCAAACTGACTGGTTTCCGTACTTTGCTGGACTCCAAAATACGTTTTATAGAAATGGCTGTCTTTTGGTTGAGCGTCACCTTCAATGTTTCCATTCACCTGCAACCCAAAATTCCCTCCGCTATTTCTCCAGTTGCATTGGTGGTTCAGTGGTAGAATTCTCGCCTTCCAAGCGGGAGACCCGGGTTCAATTCCCGGCTAATGCAAAATAGCGGGTTCCCTGTACTTTTCCAGACTAGAAAGAAACGTTTCATAGAAATGGCCGTCTTTTGGTTGAGCGTCACCTTCTTTTCGGCACCCTCTGCGCGGAATTATCCGAATTAGCCGAACATTTAGTCCGCACTTTCGAACAGCACCGGTGGTTCAGTGGTAGAATTCTCGCCTGCCACGCGGGAGGCCCGGGTTCGATTCCCGGCCGGTGCAGATTGTTATAGATTCATTGTTTGACAGTTTTCTTGCAGGAGTAGTTTTACTTCAAGTGGGAATATGCCCGCAACCAAAATCTCACTTCCAGCTTTTCTCGGGTGCATTGGTGGTTCAGTGGTAGAATTCTCGCCTCCCACGCGGGAGACCCGGGTTCAATTCCCGGCCAATGCAAACTGACTGGTTTCCGTACTTTGCTGGACTCCAAAATACGTTTTATAGAAATGGCTGTCTTTTGGTTGAGCGTCACCTTCAATGTTTCCATTCACCTGCAACCCAAAATTCCCTCCGCTATTTCTCCAGTTGCATTGGTGGTTCAGTGGTAGAATTCTCGCCTTCCAAGCGGGAGACCCGGGTTCAATTCCCGGCTAATGCAAAATAGCGGGTTCCCTGTACTTTTCCAGACTAGAAAGAAACGTTTCATAGAAATGGCCGTCTTTTGGTTGAGCGTCACCTTCTTTTCGGCACCCTCTGCGCGGAATTATCCGAATTAGCCGAACATTTAGTCCGCACTTTCGAACAGCACCGGTGGTTCAGTGGTAGAATTCTCGCCTGCCACGCGGGAGGCCCGGGTTCGATTCCCGGCCGGTGCAGATTGTTATAGATTCATTGTTTGACAGTTTTCTTGCAGGAGTAGTTTTACTTCAAGTGGGAATATGCCCGCAACCAAAATCTCACTTCCAGCTTTTCTCGGGTGCATTGGTGGTTCAGTGGTAGAATTCTCGCCTCCCACGCGGGAGACCCGGGTTCAATTCCCGGCCAATGCAAACTGACTGGTTTCCGTACTTTGCTGGACTCCAAAATACGTTTTATAGAAATGGCTGTCTTTTGGTTGAGCGTCACCTTCAATGTTTCCATTCACCTGCAACCCAAAATTCCCTCCGCTATTTCTCCAGTTGCATTGGTGGTTCAGTGGTAGAATTCTCGCCTTCCCAGCGGGAGACCCGGGTTCAATTCCCGGCTAATGCAAAATAGCGGGTTCCCTGTACTTTTCCAGACTAGAAAGAAACGTTTCATAGAAATGGCCGTCTTTTGGTTGAGCGTCACCTTCTTTTCGGCACCCTCTGCGCGGAATTATCCGAATTAGCCGAACATTTAGTCCGCACTTTCGAACAGCACCGGTGGTTCAGTGGTAGAATTCTCGCCTGCCACGCGGGAGGCCCGGGTTCGATTCCCGGCCGGTGCAGATTGTTATAGATTCATTGTTTGACAGTTTTCTTGCAGGAGTAGTTTTACTTCAAGTGGGAATATGCCCGCAACCAAAATCTCACTTCCAGCTTTTCTCGGGTGCATTGGTGGTTCAGTGGTAGAATTCTCGCCTCCCACGCGGGAGACCCGGGTTCAATTCCCGGCCAATGCAAACTGACTGGTTTCCGTACTTTGCTGGACTCCAAAATACGTTTTATAGAAATGGCTGTCTTTTGGTTGAGCGTCACCTTCAATGTTTCCATTCACCTGCAACCCAAAATTCCCTCCGCTATTTCTCCAGTTGCATTGGTGGTTCAGTGGTAGAATTCTCGCCTTCCAAGCGGGAGACCCGGGTTCAATTCCCGGCTAATGCAAAATAGCGGGTTCCCTGTACTTTTCCAGACTAGAAAGAAACGTTTCATAGAAATGGCCGTCTTTTGGTTGAGCGTCACCTTCTTTTCGGCACCCTCTGCGCGGAATTATCCGAATTAGCCGAACATTTAGTCCGCACTTTCGAACAGCACCGGTGGTTCAGTGGTAGAATTCTCGCCTGCCACGCGGGAGGCCCGGGTTCGATTCCCGGCCGGTGCAGATTGTTATAGATTCATTGTTTGACAGTTTTCTTGCAGGAGTAGTTTTACTTCAAGTGGGAATATGCCCGCAACCAAAATCTCACTTCCAGCTTTTCTCGGGTGCATTGGTGGTTCAGTGGTAGAATTCTCGCCTCCCACGCGGGAGACCCGGGTTCAATTCCCGGCCAATGCAAACTGACTGGTTTCCGTACTTTGCTGGACTCCAAAATACGTTTTATAGAAATGGCTGTCTTTTGGTTGAGCGTCACCTTCAATGTTTCCATTCACCTGCAACCCAAAATTCCCTCCGCTATTTCTCCAGTTGCATTGGTGGTTCAGTGGTAGAATTCTCGCCTTCCAAGCGGGAGACCCGGGTTCAATTCCCGGCTAATGCAAAATAGCGGGTTCCCTGTACTTTTCCAGACTAGAAAGAAACGTTTCATAGAAATGGCCGTCTTTTGGTTGAGCGTCACCTTCTTTTCGGCACCCTCTGCGCGGAATTATCCGAATTAGCCGAACATTTAGTCCGCACTTTCGAACAGCACCGGTGGTTCAGTGGTAGAATTCTCGCCTGCCACGCGGGAGGCCCGGGTTCGATTCCCGGCCGGTGCAGATTGTTATAGATTCATTGTTTGACAGTTTTCTTGCAGGAGTAGTTTTACTTCAAGTGGGAATATGCCCGCAACCAAAATCTCACTTCCAGCTTTTCTCGGGTGCATTGGTGGTTCAGTGGTAGAATTCTCGCCTCCCACGCGGGAGACCCGGGTTCAATTCCCGGCCAATGCAAACTGACTGGTTTCCGTACTTTGCTGGACTCCAAAATACGTTTTATAGAAATGGCTGTCTTTTGGTTGAGCGTCACCTTCAATGTTTCCATTCACCTGCAACCCAAAATTCCCTCCGCTATTTCTCCAGTTGCATTGGTGGTTCAGTGGTAGAATTCTCGCCTTCCAAGCGGGAGACCCGGGTTCAATTCCCGGCTAATGCAAAATAGCGGGTTCCCTGTACTTTTCCAGACTAGAAAGAAACGTTTCATAGAAATGGCCGTCTTTTGGTTGAGCGTCACCTTCTTTTCGGCACCCTCTGCGCGGAATTATCCGAATTAGCCGAACATTTAGTCCGCACTTTCGAACAGCACCGGTGGTTCAGTGGTAGAATTCTCGCCTGCCACGCGGGAGGCCCGGGTTCGATTCCCGGCCGGTGCAGATTGTTATAGATTCATTGTTTGACAGTTTTCTTGCAGGAGTAGTTTTACTTCAAGTGGGAATATGCCCGCAACCAAAATCTCACTTCCAGCTTTTCTCGGGTGCATTGGTGGTTCAGTGGTAGAATTCTCGCCTCCCACGCGGGAGACCCGGGTTCAATTCCCGGCCAATGCAAACTGACTGGTTTCCGTACTTTGCTGGACTCCAAAATACGTTTTATAGAAATGGCTGTCTTTTGGTTGAGCGTCACCTTCAATGTTTCCATTCACCTGCAACCCAAAATTCCCTCCGCTATTTCTCCAGTTGCATTGGTGGTTCAGTGGTAGAATTCTCGCCTTCCAAGCGGGAGACCCGGGTTCAATTCCCGGCTAATGCAAAATAGCGGGTTCCCTGTACTTTTCCAGACTAGAAAGAAACGTTTCATAGAAATGGCCGTCTTTTGGTTGAGCGTCACCTTCTTTTCGGCACCCTCTGCGCGGAATTATCCGAATTAGCCGAACATTTAGTCCGCACTTTCGAACAGCACCGGTGGTTCAGTGGTAGAATTCTCGCCTGCCACGCGGGAGGCCCGGGTTCGATTCCCGGCCGGTGCAGATTGTTATAGATTCATTGTTTGACAGTTTTCTTGCAGGAGTAGTTTTACTTCAAGTGGGAATATGCCCGCAACCAAAATCTCACTTCCAGCTTTTCTCGGGTGCATTGGTGGTTCAGTGGTAGAATTCTCGCCTCCCACGCGGGAGACCCGGGTTCAATTCCCGGCCAATGCAAACTGACTGGTTTCCGTACTTTGCTGGACTCCAAAATACGTTTTATAGAAATGGCTGTCTTTTGGTTGAGCGTCACCTTCAATGTTTCCATTCACCTGCAACCCAAAATTCCCTCCGCTATTTCTCCAGTTGCATTGGTGGTTCAGTGGTAGAATTCTCGCCTTCCAAGCGGGAGACCCGGGTTCAATTCCCGGCTAATGCAAAATAGCGGGTTCCCTGTACTTTTCCAGACTAGAAAGAAACGTTTCATAGAAATGGCCGTCTTTTGGTTGAGCGTCACCTTCTTTTCGGCACCCTCTGCGCGGAATTATCCGAATTAGCCGAACATTTAGTCCGCACTTTCGAACAGCACCGGTGGTTCAGTGGTAGAATTCTCGCCTGCCACGCGGGAGGCCCGGGTTCGATTCCCGGCCGGTGCAGATTGTTATAGATTCATTGTTTGACAGTTTTCTTGCAGGAGTAGTTTTACTTCAAGTGGGAATATGCCCGCAACCAAAATCTCACTTCCAGCTTTTCTCGGGTGCATTGGTGGTTCAGTGGTAGAATTCTCGCCTCCCACGCGGGAGACCCGGGTTCAATTCCCGGCCAATGCAAACTGACTGGTTTCCGTACTTTGCTGGACTCCAAAATACGTTTTATAGAAATGGCTGTCTTTTGGTTGAGCGTCACCTTCAATGTTTCCATTCACCTGCAACCCAAAATTCCCTCCGCTATTTCTCCAGTTGCATTGGTGGTTCAGTGGTAGAATTCTCGCCTTCCAAGCGGGAGACCCGGGTTCAATTCCCGGCTAATGCAAAATAGCGGGTTCCCTGTACTTTTCCAGACTAGAAAGAAACGTTTCATAGAAATGGCCGTCTTTTGGTTGAGCGTCACCTTCTTTTCGGCACCCTCTGCGCGGAATTATCCGAATTAGCCGAACATTTAGTCCGCACTTTCGAACAGCACCGGTGGTTCAGTGGTAGAATTCTCGCCTGCCACGCGGGAGGCCCGGGTTCGATTCCCGGCCGGTGCAGATTGTTATAGATTCATTGTTTGACAGTTTTCTTGCAGGAGTAGTTTTACTTCAAGTGGGAATATGCCCGCAACCAAAATCTCACTTCCAGCTTTTCTCGGGTGCATTGGTGGTTCAGTGGTAGAATTCTCGCCTCCCACGCGGGAGACCCGGGTTCAATTCCCGGCCAATGCAAACTGACTGGTTTCCGTACTTTGCTGGACTCCAAAATACGTTTTATAGAAATGGCTGTCTTTTGGTTGAGCGTCACCTTCAATGTTTCCATTCACCTGCAACCCAAAATTCCCTCCGCTATTTCTCCAGTTGCATTGGTGGTTCAGTGGTAGAATTCTCGCCTTCCAAGCGGGAGACCCGGGTTCAATTCCCGGCTAATGCAAAATAGCGGGTTCCCTGTACTTTTCCAGACTAGAAAGAAACGTTTCATAGAAATGGCCGTCTTTTGGTTGAGCGTCACCTTCTTTTCGGCACCCTCTGCGCGGAATTATCCGAATTAGCCGAACATTTAGTCCGCACTTTCGAACAGCACCGGTGGTTCAGTGGTAGAATTCTCGCCTGCCACGCGGGAGGCCCGGGTTCGATTCCCGGCCGGTGCAGATTGTTATAGATTCATTGTTTGACAGTTTTCTTGCAGGAGTAGTTTTACTTCAAGTGGGAATATGCCCGCAACCAAAATCTCACTTCCAGCTTTTCTCGGGTGCATTGGTGGTTCAGTGGTAGAATTCTCGCCTCCCACGCGGGAGACCCGGGTTCAATTCCCGGCCAATGCAAACTGACTGGTTTCCGTACTTTGCTGGACTCCAAAATACGTTTTATAGAAATGGCTGTCTTTTGGTTGAGCGTCACCTTCAATGTTTCCATTCACCTGCAACCCAAAATTCCCTCCGCTATTTCTCCAGTTGCATTGGTGGTTCAGTGGTAGAATTCTCGCCTTCCAAGCGGGAGACCCGGGTTCAATTCCCGGCTAATGCAAAATAGCGGGTTCCCTGTACTTTTCCAGACTAGAAAGAAACGTTTCATAGAAATGGCCGTCTTTTGGTTGAGCGTCACCTTCTTTTCGGCACCCTCTGCGCGGAATTATCCGAATTAGCCGAACATTTAGTCCGCACTTTCGAACAGCACCGGTGGTTCAGTGGTAGAATTCTCGCCTGCCACGCGGGAGGCCCGGGTTCGATTCCCGGCCGGTGCAGATTGTTATAGATTCATTGTTTGACAGTTTTCTTGCAGGAGTAGTTTTACTTCAAGTGGGAATATGCCCGCAACCAAAATCTCACTTCCAGCTTTTCTCGGGTGCATTGGTGGTTCAGTGGTAGAATTCTCGCCTCCCACGCGGGAGACCCGGGTTCAATTCCCGGCCAATGCAAACTGACTGGTTTCCGTACTTTGCTGGACTCCAAAATACGTTTTATAGAAATGGCTGTCTTTTGGTTGAGCGTCACCTTCAATGTTTCCATTCACCTGCAACCCAAAATTCCCTCCGCTATTTCTCCAGTTGCATTGGTGGTTCAGTGGTAGAATTCTCGCCTTCCAAGCGGGAGACCCGGGTTCAATTCCCGGCTAATGCAAAATAGCGGGTTCCCTGTACTTTTCCAGACTAGAAAGAAACGTTTCATAGAAATGGCCGTCTTTTGGTTGAGCGTCACCTTCTTTTCGGCACCCTCTGCGCGGAATTA
Source organism: Henricia sp. BOLD:AAB3569 (assembly GCA_037783545.1). Classification (NCBI taxonomy): domain Eukaryota; kingdom Metazoa; phylum Echinodermata; class Asteroidea; order Spinulosida; family Echinasteridae; genus Henricia; species Henricia sp. BOLD:AAB3569. Next base: position 69,813 of record JBBELK010000492.1, read on the forward strand.
TCCGAATTAGCCGAACATTTAGTCCGCACTTTCGAACAGCACCGGTGGTTCAGTGGTAGAATTCTCGCCTGCCACGCGGGAGGCCCGGGTTCGATTCCCGGCCGGTGCAGATTGTTATAGATTCATTGTTTGACAGTTTTCTTGCAGGAGTAGTTTTACTTCAAGTGGGAATATGCCCGCAACCAAAATCTCACTTCCAGCTTTTCTCGGGTGCATTGGTGGTTCAGTGGTAGAATTCTCGCCTCCCACGCGGGAGACCCGGGTTCAATTCCCGGCCAATGCAAACTGACTGGTTTCCGTACTTTGCTGGACTCCAAAATACGTTTTATAGAAATGGCTGTCTTTTGGTTGAGCGTCACCTTCAATGTTTCCATTCACCTGCAACCCAAAATTCCCTCCGCTATTTCTCCAGTTGCATTGGTGGTTCAGTGGTAGAATTCTCGCCTTCCAAGCGGGAGACCCGGGTTCAATTCCCGGCTAATGCAAAATAGCGGGTTCCCTGTACTTTTCCAGACTAGAAAGAAACGTTTCATAGAAATGGCCGTCTTTTGGTTGAGCGTCACCTTCTTTTCGGCACCCTCTGCGCGGAATTATCCGAATTAGCCGAACATTTAGTCCGCACTTTCGAACAGCACCGGTGGTTCAGTGGTAGAATTCTCGCCTGCCACGCGGGAGGCCCGGGTTCGATTCCCGGCCGGTGCAGATTGTTATAGATTCATTGTTTGACAGTTTTCTTGCAGGAGTAGTTTTACTTCAAGTGGGAATATGCCCGCAACCAAAATCTCACTTCCAGCTTTTCTCGGGTGCATTGGTGGTTCAGTGGTAGAATTCTCGCCTCCCACGCGGGAGACCCGGGTTCAATTCCCGGCCAATGCAAACTGACTGGTTTCCGTACTTTGCTGGACTCCAAAATACGTTTTATAGAAATGGCTGTCTTTTGGTTGAGCGTCACCTTCAATGTTTCCATTCACCTGCAACCCAAAATTCCCTCCGCTATTTCTCCAGTTGCATTGGTGGTTCAGTGGTAGAATTCTCGCCTTCCAAGCGGGAGACCCGGGTTCAATTCCCGGCTAATGCAAAATAGCGGGTTCCCTGTACTTTTCCAGACTAGAAAGAAACGTTTCATAGAAATGGCCGTCTTTTGGTTGAGCGTCACCTTCTTTTCGGCACCCTCTGCGCGGAATTATCCGAATTAGCCGAACATTTAGTCCGCACTTTCGAACAGCACCGGTGGTTCAGTGGTAGAATTCTCGCCTGCCACGCGGGAGGCCCGGGTTCGATTCCCGGCCGGTGCAGATTGTTATAGATTCATTGTTTGACAGTTTTCTTGCAGGAGTAGTTTTACTTCAAGTGGGAATATGCCCGCAACCAAAATCTCACTTCCAGCTTTTCTCGGGTGCATTGGTGGTTCAGTGGTAGAATTCTCGCCTCCCACGCGGGAGACCCGGGTTCAATTCCCGGCCAATGCAAACTGACTGGTTTCCGTACTTTGCTGGACTCCAAAATACGTTTTATAGAAATGGCTGTCTTTTGGTTGAGCGTCACCTTCAATGTTTCCATTCACCTGCAACCCAAAATTCCCTCCGCTATTTCTCCAGTTGCATTGGTGGTTCAGTGGTAGAATTCTCGCCTTCCAAGCGGGAGACCCGGGTTCAATTCCCGGCTAATGCAAAATAGCGGGTTCCCTGTACTTTTCCAGACTAGAAAGAAACGTTTCATAGAAATGGCCGTCTTTTGGTTGAGCGTCACCTTCTTTTCGGCACCCTCTGCGCGGAATTATCCGAATTAGCCGAACATTTAGTCCGCACTTTCGAACAGCACCGGTGGTTCAGTGGTAGAATTCTCGCCTGCCACGCGGGAGGCCCGGGTTCGATTCCCGGCCGGTGCAGATTGTTATAGATTCATTGTTTGACAGTTTTCTTGCAGGAGTAGTTTTACTTCAAGTGGGAATATGCCCGCAACCAAAATCTCACTTCCAGCTTTTCTCGGGTGCATTGGTGGTTCAGTGGTAGAATTCTCGCCTCCCACGCGGGAGACCCGGGTTCAATTCCCGGCCAATGCAAACTGACTGGTTTCCGTACTTTGCTGGACTCCAAAATACGTTTTATAGAAATGGCTGTCTTTTGGTTGAGCGTCACCTTCAATGTTTCCATTCACCTGCAACCCAAAATTCCCTCCGCTATTTCTCCAGTTGCATTGGTGGTTCAGTGGTAGAATTCTCGCCTTCCAAGCGGGAGACCCGGGTTCAATTCCCGGCTAATGCAAAATAGCGGGTTCCCTGTACTTTTCCAGACTAGAAAGAAACGTTTCATAGAAATGGCCGTCTTTTGGTTGAGCGTCACCTTCTTTTCGGCACCCTCTGCGCGGAATTATCCGAATTAGCCGAACATTTAGTCCGCACTTTCGAACAGCACCGGTGGTTCAGTGGTAGAATTCTCGCCTGCCACGCGGGAGGCCCGGGTTCGATTCCAGGCCGGTGCAGATTGTTATAGATTCATTGTTTGACAGTTTTCTTGCAGGAGTAGTTTTACTTCAAGTGGGAATATGCCCGCAACCAAAATCTCACTTCCAGCTTTTCTCGGGTGCATTGGTGGTTCAGTGGTAGAATTCTCGCCTCCCACGCGGGAGACCCGGGTTCAATTCCCGGCCAATGCAAACTGACTGGTTTCCGTACTTTGCTGGACTCCAAAATACGTTTTATAGAAATGGCTGTCTTTTGGTTGAGCGTCACATTCAATGTTTCCATTCACCTGCAACCCAAAATTCCCTCCGCTATTTCTCCAGTTGCATTGGTGGTTCAGTGGTAGAATTCTCGCCTTCCAAGCGGGAGACCCGGGTTCAATTCCCGGCTAATGCAAAATAGCGGGTTCCCTGTACTTTTCCAGACTAGAAAGAAACGTTTCATAGAAATGGCCGTCTTTTGGTTGAGCGTCACCTTCTTTTCGGCACCCTCTGCGCGGAATTATCCGAATTAGCCGAACATTTAGTCCGCACTTTCGAACAGCACCGGTGGTTCAGTGGTAGAATTCTCGCCTGCCACGCGGGAGGCCCGGGTTCGATTCCCGGCCGGTGCAGATTGTTATAGATTCATTGTTTGACAGTTTTCTTGCAGGAGTAGTTTTACTTCAAGTGGGAATATGCCCGCAACCAAAATCTCACTTCCAGCTTTTCTCGGGTGCATTGGTGGTTCAGTGGTAGAATTCTCGCCTCCCACGCGGGAGACCCGGGTTCAATTCCCGGCCAATGCAAACTGACTGGTTTCCGTACTTTGCTGGACTCCAAAATACGTTTTATAGAAATGGCTGTCTTTTGGTTGAGCGTCACCTTCAATGTTTCCATTCACCTGCAACCCAAAATTCCCTCCGCTATTTCTCCAGTTGCATTGGTGGTTCAGTGGTAGAATTCTCGCCTTCCAAGCGGGAGACCCGGGTTCAATTCCCGGCTAATGCAAAATAGCGGGTTCCCTGTACTTTTCCAGACTAGAAAGAAACGTTTCATAGAAATGGCCGTCTTTTGGTTGAGCGTCACCTTCTTTTCGGCACCCTCTGCGCGGAATTATCCGAATTAGCCGAACATTTAGTCCGCACTTTCGAACAGCACCGGTGGTTCAGTGGTAGAATTCTCGCCTGCCACGCGGGAGGCCCGGGTTCGATTCCCGGCCGGTGCAGATTGTTATAGATTCATTGTTTGACAGTTTTCTTGCAGGAGTAGTTTTACTTCAAGTGGGAATATGCCCGCAACCAAAATCTCACTTCCAGCTTTTCTCGGGTGCATTGGTGGTTCAGTGGTAGAATTCTCGCCTCCCACGCGGGAGACCCGGATTCAATTCCCGGCCAATGCAAACTGACTGGTTTCCGTACTTTGCTGGACTCCAAAATACGTTTTATAGAAATGGCTGTCTTTTGGTTGAGCGTCACCTTCAATGTTTCCATTCACCTGCAACCCAAAATTCCCTCCGCTATTTCTCCAGTTGCATTGGTGGTTCAGTGGTAGAATTCTCGCCTTCCAAGCGGGAGACCCGGGTTCAATTCCCGGCTAATGCAAAATAGCGGGTTCCCTGTACTTTTCCAGACTAGAAAGAAACGTTTCATAGAAATGGCCGTCTTTTGGTTGAGCGTCACCTTCTTTTCGGCACCCTCTGCGCGGAATTATCCGAATTAGCCGAACATTTAGTCCGCACTTTCGAACAGCACCGGTGGTTCAGTGGTAGAATTCTCGCCTGCCACGCGGGAGGCCCGGGTTCGATTCCCGGCCGGTGCAGATTGTTATAGATTCATTGTTTGACAGTTTTCTTGCAGGAGTAGTTTTACTTCAAGTGGGAATATGCCCGCAACCAAAATCTCACTTCCAGCTTTTCTCGGGTGCATTGGTGGTTCAGTGGTAGAATTCTCGCCTCCCACGCGGGAGACCCGGGTTCAATTCCCGGCCAATGCAAACTGACTGGTTTCCGTACTTTGCTGGACTCCAAAATACGTTTTATAGAAATGGCTGTCTTTTGGTTGAGCGTCACCTTCAATGTTTCCATTCACCTGCAACCCAAAATTCCCTCCGCTATTTCTCCAGTTGCATTGGTGGTTCAGTGGTAGAATTCTCGCCTTCCAAGCGGGAGACCCGGGTTCAATTCCCGGCTAATGCAAAATAGCGGGTTCCCTGTACTTTTCCAGACTAGAAAGAAACGTTTCATAGAAATGGCCGTCTTTTGGTTGAGCGTCACCTTCTTTTCGGCACCCTCTGCGCGGAATTATCCGAATTAGCCGAACATTTAGTCCGCACTTTCGAACAGCACCGGTGGTTCAGTGGTAGAATTCTCGCCTGCCACGCGGGAGGCCCGGGTTCGATTCCCGGCCGGTGCAGATTGTTATAGATTCATTGTTTGACAGTTTTCTTGCAGGAGTAGTTTTACTTCAAGTGGGAATATGCCCGCAACCAAAATCTCACTTCCAGCTTTTCTCGGGTGCATTGGTGGTTCAGTGGTAGAATTCTCGCCTCCCACGCGGGAGACCCGGGTTCAATTCCCGGCCAATGCAAACTGACTGGTTTCCGTACTTTGCTGGACTCCAAAATACGTTTTATAGAAATGGCTGTCTTTTGGTTGAGCGTCACCTTCAATGTTTCCATTCACCTGCAACCCAAAATTCCCTCCGCTATTTCTCCAGTTGCATTGGTGGTTCAGTGGTAGAATTCTCGCCTTCCAAGCGGGAGACCCGGGTTCAATTCCCGGCTAATGCAAAATAGCGGGTTCCCTGTACTTTTCCAGACTAGAAAGAAACGTTTCATAGAAATGGCCGTCTTTTGGTTGAGCGTCACCTTCTTTTCGGCACCCTCTGCGCGGAATTATCCGAATTAGCCGAACATTTAGTCCGCACTTTCGAACAGCACCGGTGGTTCAGTGGTAGAATTCTCGCCTGCCACGCGGGAGGCCCGGGTTCGATTCCCGGCCGGTGCAGATTGTTATAGATTCATTGTTTGACAGTTTTCTTGCAGGAGTAGTTTTACTTCAAGTGGGAATATGCCCGCAACCAAAATCTCACTTCCAGCTTTTCTCGGGTGCATTGGTGGTTCAGTGGTAGAATTCTCGCCTCCCACGCGGGAGACCCGGGTTCAATTCCCGGCCAATGCAAACTGACTGGTTTCCGTACTTTGCTGGACTCCAAAATACGTTTTATAGAAATGGCTGTCTTTTGGTTGAGCGTCACCTTCAATGTTTCCATTCACCTGCAACCCAAAATTCCCTCCGCTATTTCTCCAGTTGCATTGGTGGTTCAGTGGTAGAATTCTCGCCTTCCAAGCGGGAGACCCGGGTTCAATTCCCGGCTAATGCAAAATAGCGGGTTCCCTGTACTTTTCCAGACTAGAAAGAAACGTTTCATAGAAATGGCCGTCTTTTGGTTGAGCGTCACCTTCTTTTCGGCACCCTCTGCGCGGAATTATCCGAATTAGCCGAACATTTAGTCCGCACTTTCGAACAGCACCGGTGGTTCAGTGGTAGAATTCTCGCCTGCCACGCGGGAGGCCCGGGTTCGATTCCCGGCCGGTGCAGATTGTTATAGATTCATTGTTTGACAGTTTTCTTGCAGGAGTAGTTTTACTTCAAGTGGGAATATGCCCGCAACCAAAATCTCACTTCCAGCTTTTCTCGGGTGCATTGGTGGTTCAGTGGTAGAATTCTCGCCTCCCACGCGGGAGACCCGGGTTCAATTCCCGGCCAATGCAAACTGACTGGTTTCCGTACTTTGCTGGACTCCAAAATACGTTTTATAGAAATGGCTGTCTTTTGGTTGAGCGTCACCTTCAATGTTTCCATTCACCTGCAACCCAAAATTCCCTCCGCTATTTCTCCAGTTGCATTGGTGGTTCAGTGGTAGAATTCTCGCCTTCCAAGCGGGAGACCCGGGTTCAATTCCCGGCTAATGCAAAATAGCGGGTTCCCTGTACTTTTCCAGACTAGAAAGAAACGTTTCATAGAAATGGCCGTCTTTTGGTTGAGCGTCACCTTCTTTTCGGCACCCTCTGCGCGGAATTATCCGAATTAGCCGAACATTTAGTCCGCACTTTCGAACAGCACCGGTGGTTCAGTGGTAGAATTCTCGCCTGCCACGCGGGAGGCCCGGGTTCGATTCCCGGCCGGTGCAGATTGTTATAGATTCATTGTTTGACAGTTTTCTTGCAGGAGTAGTTTTACTTCAAGTGGGAATATGCCCGCAACCAAAATCTCACTTCCAGCTTTTCTCGGGTGCATTGGTGGTTCAGTGGTAGAATTCTCGCCTCCCACGCGGGAGACCCGGGTTCAATTCCCGGCCAATGCAAACTGACTGGTTTCCGTACTTTGCTGGACTCCAAAATACGTTTTATAGAAATGGCTGTCTTTTGGTTGAGCGTCACCTTCAATGTTTCCATTCACCTGCAACCCAAAATTCCCTCCGCTATTTCTCCAGTTGCATTGGTGGTTCAGTGGTAGAATTCTCGCCTTCCAAGCGGGAGACCCGGGTTCAATTCCCGGCTAATGCAAAATAGCGGGTTCCCTGTACTTTTCCAGACTAGAAAGAAACGTTTCATAGAAATGGCCGTCTTTTGGTTGAGCGTCACCTTCTTTTCGGCACCCTCTGCGCGGAATTATCCGAATTAGCCGAACATTTAGTCCGCACTTTCGAACAGCACCGGTGGTTCAGTGGTAGAATTCTCGCCTGCCACGCGGGAGGCCCGGGTTCGATTCCCGGCCGGTGCAGATTGTTATAGATTCATTGTTTGACAGTTTTCTTGCAGGAGTAGTTTTACTTCAAGTGGGAATATGCCCGCAACCAAAATCTCACTTCCAGCTTTTCTCGGGTGCATTGGTGGTTCAGTGGTAGAATTCTCGCCTCCCACGCGGGAGACCCGGGTTCAATTCCCGGCCAATGCAAACTGACTGGTTTCCGTACTTTGCTGGACTCCAAAATACGTTTTATAGAAATGGCTGTCTTTTGGTTGAGCGTCACATTCAATGTTTCCATTCACCTGCAACCCAAAATTCCCTCCGCTATTTCTCCAGTTGCATTGGTGGTTCAGTGGTAGAATTCTCGCCTTCCAAGCGGGAGACCCGGGTTCAATTCCCGGCTAATGCAAAATAGCGGGTTCCCTGTACTTTTCCAGACTAGAAAGAAACGTTTCATAGAAATGGCCGTCTTTTGGTTGAGCGTCACCTTCTTTTCGGCACCCTCTGCGCGGAATTATCCGAATTAGCCGAACATTTAGTCCGCACTTTCGAACAGCACCGGTGGTTCAGTGGTAGATTTCTCGCCTGCCACGCGGGAGGCCCGGGTTCGATTCCCGGCCGGTGCAGATTGTTATAGATTCATTGTTTGACAGTTTTCTTGCAGGAGTAGTTTTACTTCAAGTGGGAATATGCCCGCAACCAAAATCTCACTTCCAGCTTTTCTCGGGTGCATTGGTGGTTCAGTGGTAGAATTCTCGCCTCCCACGCGGGAGACCCGGGTTCAATTCCCGGCCAATGCAAACTGACTGGTTTCCGTACTTTGCTGGACTCCAAAATACGTTTTATAGAAATGGCTGTCTTTTGGTTGAGCGTCACCTTCAATGTTTCCATTCACCTGCAACCCAAAATTCCCTCCGCTATTTCTCCAGTTGCATTGGTGGTTCAGTGGTAGAATTCTCGCCTTCCAAGCGGGAGACCCGGGTTCAATTCCCGGCTAATGCAAAATAGCGGGTTCCCTGTACTTTTCCAGACTAGAAAGAAACGTTTCATAGAAATGGCCGTCTTTTGGTTGAGCGTCACCTTCTTTTCGGCACCCTCTGCGCGGAATTATCCGAATTAGCCGAACATTTAGTCCGCACTTTCGAACAGCACCGGTGGTTCAGTGGTAGAATTCTCGCCTGCCACGCGGGAGGCCCGGGTTCGATTCCCGGCCGGTGCAGATTGTTATAGATTCATTGTTTGACAGTTTTCTTGCAGGAGTAGTTTTACTTCAAGTGGGAATATGCCCGCAACCAAAATCTCACTTCCAGCTTTTCTCGGGTGCATTGGTGGTTCAGTGGTAGAATTCTCGCCTCCCACGCGGGAGACCCGGATTCAATTCCCGGCCAATGCAAACTGACTGGTTTCCGTACTTTGCTGGACTCCAAAATACGTTTTATAGAAATGGCTGTCTTTTGGTTGAGCGTCACCTTCAATGTTTCCATTCACCTGCAACCCAAAATTCCCTCCGCTATTTCTCCAGTTGCATTGGTGGTTCAGTGGTAGAATTCTCGCCTTCCAAGCGGGAGACCCGGGTTCAATTCCCGGCTAATGCAAAATAGCGGGTTCCCTGTACTTTTCCAGACTAGAAAGAAACGTTTCATAGAAATGGCCGTCTTTTGGTTGAGCGTCACCTTCTTTTCGGCACCCTCTGCGCGGAATTATCCGAATTAGCCGAACATTTAGTCCGCACTTTCGAACAGCACCGGTGGTTCAGTGGTAGAATTCTCGCCTGCCACGCGGGAGGCCCGGGTTCGATTCCCGGCCGGTGCAGATTGTTATAGATTCATTGTTTGACAGTTTTCTTGCAGGAGTAGTTTTACTTCAAGTGGGAATATGCCCGCAACCAAAATCTCACTTCCAGCTTTTCTCGGGTGCATTGGTGGTTCAGTGGTAGAATTCTCGCCTCCCACGCGGGAGACCCGGGTTCAATTCCCGGCCAATGCAAACTGACTGGTTTCCGTACTTTGCTGGACTCCAAAATACGTTTTATAGAAATGGCTGTCTTTTGGTTGAGCGTCACCTTCAATGTTTCCATTCACCTGCAACCCAAAATTCCCTCCGCTATTTCTCCAGTTGCATTGGTGGTTCAGTGGTAGAATTCTCGCCTTCCAAGCGGGAGACCCGGGTTCAATTCCCGGCTAATGCAAAATAGCGGGTTCCCTGTACTTTTCCAGACTAGAAAGAAACGTTTCATAGAAATGGCCGTCTTTTGGTTGAGCGTCACCTTCTTTTCGGCACCCTCTGCGCGGAATTATCCGAATTAGCCGAACATTTAGTCCGCACTTTCGAACAGCACCGGTGGTTCAGTGGTAGAATTCTCGCCTGCCACGCGGGAGGCCCGGGTTCGATTCCCGGCCGGTGCAGATTGTTATAGATTCATTGTTTGACAGTTTTCTTGCAGGAGTAGTTTTACTTCAAGTGGGAATATGCCCGCAACCAAAATCTCACTTCCAGCTTTTCTCGGGTGCATTGGTGGTTCAGTGGTAGAATTCTCGCCTCCCACGCGGGAGACCCGGGTTCAATTCCCGGCCAATGCAAACTGACTGGTTTCCGTACTTTGCTGGACTCCAAAATACGTTTTATAGAAATGGCTGTCTTTTGGTTGAGCGTCACCTTCAATGTTTCCATTCACCTGCAACCCAAAATTCCCTCCGCTATTTCTCCAGTTGCATTGGTGGTTCAGTGGTAGAATTCTCGCCTTCCAAGCGGGAGACCCGGGTTCAATTCCCGGCTAATGCAAAATAGCGGGTTCCCTGTACTTTTCCAGACTAGAAAGAAACGTTTCATAGAAATGGCCGTCTTTTGGTTGAGCGTCACCTTCTTTTCGGCACCCTCTGCGCGGAATTATCCGAATTAGCCGAACATTTAGTCCGCACTTTCGAACAGCACCGGTGGTTCAGTGGTAGAATTCTCGCCTGCCACGCGGGAGGCCCGGGTTCGATTCCCGGCCGGTGCAGATTGTTATAGATTCATTGTTTGACAGTTTTCTTGCAGGAGTAGTTTTACTTCAAGTGGGAATATGCCCGCAACCAAAATCTCACTTCCAGCTTTTCTCGGGTGCATTGGTGGTTCAGTGGTAGAATTCTCGCCTCCCACGCGGGAGACCCGGGTTCAATTCCCGGCCAATGCAAACTGACTGGTTTCCGTACTTTGCTGGACTCCAAAATACGTTTTATAGAAATGGCTGTCTTTTGGTTGAGCGTCACCTTCAATGTTTCCATTCACCTGCAACCCAAAATTCCCTCCGCTATTTCTCCAGTTGCATTGGTGGTTCAGTGGTAGAATTCTCGCCTTCCAAGCGGGAGACCCGGGTTCAATTCCCGGCTAATGCAAAATAGCGGGTTCCCTGTACTTTTCCAGACTAGAAAGAAACGTTTCATAGAAATGGCCGTCTTTTGGTTGAGCGTCACCTTCTTTTCGGCACCCTCTGCGCGGAATTATCCGAATTAGCCGAACATTTAGTCCGCACTTTCGAACAGCACCGGTGGTTCAGTGGTAGAATTCTCGCCTGCCACGCGGGAGGCCCGGGTTCGATTCCCGGCCGGTGCAGATTGTTATAGATTCATTGTTTGACAGTTTTCTTGCAGGAGTAGTTTTACTTCAAGTGGGAATATGCCCGCAACCAAAATCTCACTTCCAGCTTTTCTCGGGTGCATTGGTGGTTCAGTGGTAGAATTCTCGCCTCCCACGCGGGAGACCCGGGTTCAATTCCCGGCCAATGCAAACTGACTGGTTTCCGTACTTTGCTGGACTCCAAAATACGTTTTATAGAAATGGCTGTCTTTTGGTTGAGCGTCACCTTCAATGTTTCCATTCACCTGCAACCCAAAATTCCCTCCGCTATTTCTCCAGTTGCATTGGTGGTTCAGTGGTAGAATTCTCGCCTTCCAAGCGGGAGACCCGGGTTCAATTCCCGGCTAATGCAAAATAGCGGGTTCCCTGTACTTTTCCAGACTAGAAAGAAACGTTTCATAGAAATGGCCGTCTTTTGGTTGAGCGTCACCTTCTTTTCGGCACCCTCTGCGCGGAATTATCCGAATTAGCCGAACATTTAGTCCGCACTTTCGAACAGCACCGGTGGTTCAGTGGTAGAATTCTCGCCTGCCACGCGGGAGGCCCGGGTTCGATTCCCGGCCGGTGCAGATTGTTATAGATTCATTGTTTGACAGTTTTCTTGCAGGAGTAGTTTTACTTCAAGTGGGAATATGCCCGCAACCAAAATCTCACTTCCAGCTTTTCTCGGGTGCATTGGTGGTTCAGTGGTAGAATTCTCGCCTCCCACGCGGGAGACCCGGGTTCAATTCCCGGCCAATGCAAACTGACTGGTTTCCGTACTTTGCTGGACTCCAAAATACGTTTTATAGAAATGGCTGTCTTTTGGTTGAGCGTCACCTTCAATGTTTCCATTCACCTGCAACCCAAAATTCCCTCCGCTATTTCTCCAGTTGCATTGGTGGTTCAGTGGTAGAATTCTCGCCTTCCAAGCGGGAGACCCGGGTTCAATTCCCGGCTAATGCAAAATAGCGGGTTCCCTGTACTTTTCCAGACTAGAAAGAAACGTTTCATAGAAATGGCCGTCTTTTGGTTGAGCGTCACCTTCTTTTCGGCACCCTCTGCGCGGAATTATCCGAATTAGCCGAACATTTAGTCCGCACTTTCGAACAGCACCGGTGGTTCAGTGGTAGAATTCTCGCCTGCCACGCGGGAGGCCCGGGTTCGATTCCCGGCCGGTGCAGATTGTTATAGATTCATTGTTTGACAGTTTTCTTGCAGGAGTAGTTTTACTTCAAGTGGGAATATGCCCGCAACCAAAATCTCACTTCCAGCTTTTCTCGGGTGCATTGGTGGTTCAGTGGTAGAATTCTCGCCTCCCACGCGGGAGACCCGGGTTCAATTCCCGGCCAATGCAAACTGACTGGTTTCCGTACTTTGCTGGACTCCAAAATACGTTTTATAGAAATGGCTGTCTTTTGGTTGAGCGTCACCTTCAATGTTTCCATTCACCTGCAACCCAAAATTCCCTCCGCTATTTCTCCAGTTGCATTGGTGGTTCAGTGGTAGAATTCTCGCCTTCCAAGCGGGAGACCCGGGTTCAATTCCCGGCTAATGCAAAATAGCGGGTTCCCTGTACTTTTCCAGACTAGAAAGAAACGTTTCATAGAAATGGCCGTCTTTTGGTTGAGCGTCACCTTCTTTTCGGCACCCTCTGCGCGGAATTATCCGAATTAGCCGAACATTTAGTCCGCATTTTCGAACAGCACCGGTGGTTCAGTGGTAGAATTCTCGCCTGCCACGCGGGAGGCCCGGGTTCGATTCCCGGCCGGTGCAGATTGTTATAGATTCATTGTTTGACAGTTTTCTTGCAGGAGTAGTTTTACTTCAAGTGGGAATATGCCCGCAACCAAAATCTCACTTCCAGCTTTTCTCGGGTGCATTGGTGGTTCAGTGGTAGAATTCTCGCCTCCCACGCGGGAGACCCGGGTTCAATTCCCGGCCAATGCAAACTGACTGGTTTCCGTACTTTGCTGGACTCCAAAATACGTTTTATAGAAATGGCTGTCTTTTGGTTGAGCGTCACCTTCAATGTTTCCATTCACCTGCAACCCAAAATTCCCTCCGCTATTTCTCCAGTTGCATTGGTGGTTCAGTGGTAGAATTCTCGCCTTCCAAGCGGGAGACCCGGGTTCAATTCCCGGCTAATGCAAAATAGCGGGTTCCCTGTACTTTTCCAGACTAGAAAGAAACGTTTCATAGAAATGGCCGTCTTTTGGTTGAGCGTCACCTTCTTTTCGGCACCCTCTGCGCGGAATTATCCGAATTAGCCGAACATTTAGTCCGCACTTTCGAACAGCACCGGTGGTTCAGTGGTAGAATTCTCGCCTGCCACGCGGGAGGCCCGGGTTCGATTCCCGGCCGGTGCAGATTGTTATAGATTCATTGTTTGACAGTTTTCTTGCAGGAGTAGTTTTACTTCAAGTGGGAATATGCCCGCAACCAAAATCTCACTTCCAGCTTTTCTCGGGTGCATTGGTGGTTCAGTGGTAGAATTCTCGCCTCCCACGCGGGAGACCCGGGTTCAATTCCCGGCCAATGCAAACTGACTGGTTTCCGTACTTTGCTGGACTCCAAAATACGTTTTATAGAAATGGCTGTCTTTTGGTTGAGCGTCACCTTCAATGTTTCCATTCACCTGCAACCCACAATTCCCTCCGCTATTTCTCCAGTTGCATTGGTGGTTCAGTGGTAGAATTCTCGCCTTCCAAGCGGGAGACCCGGGTTCAATTCCCGGCTAATGCAAAATAGCGGGTTCCCTGTACTTTTCCAGACTAGAAAGAAACGTTTCATAGAAATGGCCGTCTTTTGGTTGAGCGTCACCTTCTTTTCGGCACCCTCTGCGCGGAATTATCCGAATTAGCCGAACATTTAGTCCGCACTTTCGAACAGCACCGGTGGTTCAGTGGTAGAATTCTCGCCTGCCACGCGGGAGGCCCGGGTTCGATTCCCGGCCGGTGCAGATTGTTATAGATTCATTGTTTGACAGTTTTCTTGCAGGAGTAGTTTTACTTCAAGTGGGAATATGCCCGCAACCAAAATCTCACTTCCAGCTTTTCTCGGGTGCATTGGTGGTTCAGTGGTAGAATTCTCGCCTCCCACGCGGGAGACCCGGGTTCAATTCCCGGCCAATGCAAACTGACTGGTTTCCGTACTTTGCTGGACTCCAAAATACGTTTTATAGAAATGGCTGTCTTTTGGTTGAGCGTCACCTTCAATGTTTCCATTCACCTGCAACCCAAAATTCCCTCCGCTATTTCTCCAGTTGCATTGGTGGTTCAGTGGTAGAATTCTCGCCTTCCAAGCGGGAGACCCGGGTTCAATTCCCGGCTAATGCAAAATAGCGGGTTCCCTGTACTTTTCCAGACTAGAAAGAAACGTTTCATAGAAATGGCCGTCTTTTGGTTGAGCGTCACCTTCTTTTCGGCACCCTCTGCGCGGAATTATCCGAATTAGCCGAACATTTAGTCCGCACTTTCGAACAGCACCGGTGGTTCAGTGGTAGAATTCTCGCCTGCCACGCGGGAGGCCCGGGTTCGATTCCCGGCCGGTGCAGATTGTTATAGATTCATTGTTTGACAGTTTTCTTGCAGGAGTAGTTTTACTTCAAGTGGGAATATGCCCGCAACCAAAATCTCACTTCCAGCTTTTCTCGGGTGCATTGGTGGTTCAGTGGTAGAATTCTCGCCTCCCACGCGGGAGACCCGGATTCAATTCCCGGCCAATGCAAACTGACTGGTTTCCGTACTTTGCTGGACTCCAAAATACGTTTTATAGAAATGGCTGTCTTTTGGTTGAGCGTCACCTTCAATGTTTCCATTCACCTGCAACCCAAAATTCCCTCCGCTATTTCTCCAGTTGCATTGGTGGTTCAGTGGTAGAATTCTCGCCTTCCAAGCGGGAGACCCGGGTTCAATTCCCGGCTAATGCAAAATAGCGGGTTCCCTGTACTTTTCCAGACTAGAAAGAAACGTTTCATAGAAATGGCCGTCTTTTGGTTGAGCGTCACCTTCTTTTCGGCACCCTCTGCGCGGAATTATCCGAATTAGCCGAACATTTAGTCCGCACTTTCGAACAGCACCGGTGGTTCAGTGGTAGAATTCTCGCCTGCCACGCGGGAGGCCCGGGTTCGATTCCCGGCCGGTGCAGATTGTTATAGATTCATTGTTTGACAGTTTTCTTGCAGGAGTAGTTTTACTTCAAGTGGGAATATGCCCGCAACCAAAATCTCACTTCCAGCTTTTCTCGGGTGCATTGGTGGTTCAGTGGTAGAATTCTCGCCTCCCACGCGGGAGACCCGGGTTCAATTCCCGGCCAATGCAAACTGACTGGTTTCCGTACTTTGCTGGACTCCAAAATACGTTTTATAGAAATGGCTGTCTTTTGGTTGAGCGTCACCTTCAATGTTTCCATTCACCTGCAACCCAAAATTCCCTCCGCTATTTCTCCAGTTGCATTGGTGGTTCAGTGGTAGAATTCTCGCCTTCCAAGCGGGAGACCCGGGTTCAATTCCCGGCTAATGCAAAATAGCGGGTTCCCTGTACTTTTCCAGACTAGAAAGAAACGTTTCATAGAAATGGCCGTCTTTTGGTTGAGCGTCACCTTCTTTTCGGCACCCTCTGCGCGGAATTATCCGAATTAGCCGAACATTTAGTCCGCACTTTCGAACAGCACCGGTGGTTCAGTGGTAGAATTCTCGCCTGCCACGCGGGAGGCCCGGGTTCGATTCCCGGCCGGTGCAGATTGTTATAGATTCATTGTTTGACAGTTTTCTTGCAGGAGTAGTTTTACTTCAAGTGGGAATATGCCCGCAACCAAAATCTCACTTCCAGCTTTTCTCGGGTGCATTGGTGGTTCAGTGGTAGAATTCTCGCCTCCCACGCGGGAGACCCGGGTTCAATTCCCGGCCAATGCAAACTGACTGGTTTCCGTACTTTGCTGGACTCCAAAATACGTTTTATAGAAATGGCTGTCTTTTGGTTGAGCGTCACCTTCAATGTTTCCATTCACCTGCAACCCAAAATTCCCTCCGCTATTTCTCCAGTTGCATTGGTGGTTCAGTGGTAGAATTCTCGCCTTCCAAGCGGGAGACCCGGGTTCAATTCCCGGCTAATGCAAAATAGCGGGTTCCCTGTACTTTTCCAGACTAGAAAGAAACGTTTCATAGAAATGGCCGTCTTTTGGTTGAGCGTCACCTTCTTTTCGGCACCCTCTGCGCGGAATTATCCGAATTAGCCGAACATTTAGTCCGCACTTTCGAACAGCACCGGTGGTTCAGTGGTAGAATTCTCGCCTGCCACGCGGGAGGCCCGGGTTCGATTCCCGGCCGGTGCAGATTGTTATAGATTCATTGTTTGACAGTTTTCTTGCAGGAGTAGTTTTACTTCAAGTGGGAATATGCCCGCAACCAAAATCTCACTTCCAGCTTTTCTCGGGTGCATTGGTGGTTCAGTGGTAGAATTCTCGCCTCCCACGCGGGAGACCCGGGTTCAATTCCCGGCCAATGCAAACTGACTGGTTTCCGTACTTTGCTGGACTCCAAAATACGTTTTATAGAAATGGCTGTCTTTTGGTTGAGCGTCACCTTCAATGTTTCCATTCACCTGCAACCCACAATTCCCTCCGCTATTTCTCCAGTTGCATTGGTGGTTCAGTGGTAGAATTCTCGCCTTCCAAGCGGGAGACCCGGGTTCAATTCCCGGCTAATGCAAAATAGCGGGTTCCCTGTACTTTTCCAGACTAGAAAGAAACGTTTCATAGAAATGGCCGTCTTTTGGTTGAGCGTCACCTTCTTTTCGGCACCCTCTGCGCGGAATTATCCGAATTAGCCGAACATTTAGTCCGCACTTTCGAACAGCACCGGTGGTTCAGTGGTAGAATTCTCGCCTGCCACGCGGGAGGCCCGGGTTCGATTCCCGGCCGGTGCAGATTGTTATAGATTCATTGTTTGACAGTTTTCTTGCAGGAGTAGTTTTACTTCAAGTGGGAATATGCCCGCAACCAAAATCTCACTTCCAGCTTTTCTCGGGTGCATTGGTGGTTCAGTGGTAGAATTCTCGCCTCCCACGCGGGAGACCCGGGTTCAATTCCCGGCCAATGCAAACTGACTGGTTTCCGTACTTTGCTGGACTCCAAAATACGTTTTATAGAAATGGCTGTCTTTTGGTTGAGCGTCACCTTCAATGTTTCCATTCACCTGCAACCCAAAATTCCCTCCGCTATTTCTCCAGTTGCATTGGTGGTTCAGTGGTAGAATTCTCGCCTTCCAAGCGGGAGACCCGGGTTCAATTCCCGGCTAATGCAAAATAGCGGGTTCCCTGTACTTTTCCAGACTAGAAAGAAACGTTTCATAGAAATGGCCGTCTTTTGGTTGAGCGTCACCTTCTTTTCGGCACCCTCTGCGCGGAATTATCCGAATTAGCCGAACATTTAGTCCGCACTTTCGAACAGCACCGGTGGTTCAGTGGTAGAATTCTCGCCTGCCACGCGGGAGGCCCGGGTTCGATTCCCGGCCGGTGCAGATTGTTATAGATTCATTGTTTGACAGTTTTCTTGCAGGAGTAGTTTTACTTCAAGTGGGAATATGCCCGCAACCAAAATCTCACTTCCAGCTTTTCTCGGGTGCATTGGTGGTTCAGTGGTAGAATTCTCGCCTCCCACGCGGGAGACCCGGGTTCAATTCCCGGCCAATGCAAACTGACTGGTTTCCGTACTTTGCTGGACTCCAAAATACGTTTTATAGAAATGGCTGTCTTTTGGTTGAGCGTCACCTTCAATGTTTCCATTCACCTGCAACCCAAAATTCCCTCCGCTATTTCTCCAGTTGCATTGGTGGTTCAGTGGTAGAATTCTCGCCTTCCAAGCGGGAGACCCGGGTTCAATTCCCGGCTAATGCAAAATAGCGGGTTCCCTGTACTTTTCCAGACTAGAAAGAAACGTTTCATAGAAATGGCCGTCTTTTGGTTGAGCGTCACCTTCTTTTCGGCACCCTCTGCGCGGAATTATCCGAATTAGCCGAACATTTAGTCCGCACTTTCGAACAGCACCGGTGGTTCAGTGGTAGAATTCTCGCCTGCCACGCGGGAGGCCCGGGTTCGATTCCCGGCCGGTGCAGATTGTTATAGATTCATTGTTTGACAGTTTTCTTGCAGGAGTAGTTTTACTTCAAGTGGGAATATGCCCGCAACCAAAATCTCACTTCCAGCTTTTCTCGGGTGCATTGGTGGTTCAGTGGTAGAATTCTCGCCTCCCACGCGGGAGACCCGGGTTCAATTCCCGGCCAATGCAAACTGACTGGTTTCCGTACTTTGCTGGACTCCAAAATACGTTTTATAGAAATGGCTGTCTTTTGGTTGAGCGTCACCTTCAATGTTTCCATTCACCTGCAACCCAAAATTCCCTCCGCTATTTCTCCAGTTGCATTGGTGGTTCAGTGGTAGAATTCTCGCCTTCCCAGCGGGAGACCCGGGTTCAATTCCCGGCTAATGCAAAATAGCGGGTTCCCTGTACTTTTCCAGACTAGAAAGAAACGTTTCATAGAAATGGCCGTCTTTTGGTTGAGCGTCACCTTCTTTTCGGCACCCTCTGCGCGGAATTATCCGAATTAGCCGAACATTTAGTCCGCACTTTCGAACAGCACCGGTGGTTCAGTGGTAGAATTCTCGCCTGCCACGCGGGAGGCCCGGGTTCGATTCCCGGCCGGTGCAGATTGTTATAGATTCATTGTTTGACAGTTTTCTTGCAGGAGTAGTTTTACTTCAAGTGGGAATATGCCCGCAACCAAAATCTCACTTCCAGCTTTTCTCGGGTGCATTGGTGGTTCAGTGGTAGAATTCTCGCCTCCCACGCGGGAGACCCGGGTTCAATTCCCGGCCAATGCAAACTGACTGGTTTCCGTACTTTGCTGGACTCCAAAATACGTTTTATAGAAATGGATGTCTTTTGGTTGAGCGTCACCTTCAATGTTTCCATTCACCTGCAACCCAAAATTCCCTCCGCTATTTCTCCAGTTGCATTGGTGGTTCAGTGGTAGAATTCTCGCCTTCCAAGCGGGAGACCCGGGTTCAATTCCCGGCTAATGCAAAATAGCGGGTTCCCTGTACTTTTCCAGACTAGAAAGAAACGTTTCATAGAAATGGCCGTCTTTTGGTTGAGCGTCACCTTCTTTTCGGCACCCTCTGCGCGGAATTATCCGAATTAGCCGAACATTTAGTCCGCACTTTCGAACAGCACCGGTGGTTCAGTGGTAGAATTCTCGCCTGCCACGCGGGAGGCCCGGGTTCGATTCCCGGCCGGTGCAGATTGTTATAGATTCATTGTTTGACAGTTTTCTTGCAGGAGTAGTTTTACTTCAAGTGGGAATATGCCCGCAACCAAAATCTCACTTCCAGCTTTTCTCGGGTGCATTGGTGGTTCAGTGGTATAATTCTCGCCTCCCACGCGGGAGACCCGGGTTCAATTCCCGGCCAATGCAAACTGACTGGTTTCCGTACTTTGCTGGACTCCAAAATACGTTTTATAGAAATGGCTGTCTTTTGGTTGAGCGTCACCTTCAATGTTTCCATTCACCTGCAACCCAAAATTCCCTCCGCTATTTCTCCAGTTGCATTGGTGGTTCAGTGGTAGAATTCTCGCCTTCCCAGCGGGAGACCCGGGTTCAATTCCCGGCTAATGCAAAATAGCGGGTTCCCTGTACTTTTCCAGACTAGAAAGAAACGTTTCATAGAAATGGCCGTCTTTTGGTTGAGCGTCACCTTCTTTTCGGCACCCTCTGCGCGGAATTATCCGAATTAGCCGAACATTTAGTCCGCACTTTCGAACAGCACCGGTGGTTCAGTGGTAGAATTCTCGCCTGCCACGCGGGAGGCCCGGGTTCGATTCCCGGCCGGTGCAGATTGTTATAGATTCATTGTTTGACAGTTTTCTTGCAGGAGTAGTTTTACTTCAAGTGGGAATATGCCCGCAACCAAAATCTCACTTCCAGCTTTTCTCGGGTGCATTGGTGGTTCAGTGGTAGAATTCTCGCCTCCCACGCGGGAGACCCGGGTTCAATTCCCGGCCAATGCAAACTGACTGGTTTCCGTACTTTGCTGGACTCCAAAATACGTTTTATAGAAATGGCTGTCTTTTGGTTGAGCGTCACCTTCAATGTTTCCATTCACCTGCAACCCAAAATTCCCTCCGCTATTTCTCCAGTTGCATTGGTGGTTCAGTGGTAGAATTCTCGCCTTCCAAGCGGGAGACCCGGGTTCAATTCCCGGCTAATGCAAAATAGCGGGTTCCCTGTACTTTTCCAGACTAGAAAGAAACGTTTCATAGAAATGGCCGTCTTTTGGTTGAGCGTCACCTTCTTTTCGGCACCCTCTGCGCGGAATTATCCGAATTAGCCGAACATTTAGTCCGCACTTTCGAACAGCACCGGTGGTTCAGTGGTAGAATTCTCGCCTGCCACGCGGGAGGCCCGGGTTCGATTCCCGGCCGGTGCAGATTGTTATAGATTCATTGTTTGACAGTTTTCTTGCAGGAGTAGTTTTACTTCAAGTGGGAATATGCCCGCAACCAAAATCTCACTTCCAGCTTTTCTCGGGTGCATTGGTGGTTCAGTGGTAGAATTCTCGCCTCCCACGCGGGAGACCCGGGTTCAATTCCCGGCCAATGCAAACTGACTGGTTTCCGTACTTTGCTGGACTCCAAAATACGTTTTATAGAAATGGCTGTCTTTTGGTTGAGCGTCACCTTCAATGTTTCCATTCACCTGCAACCCAAAATTCCCTCCGCTATTTCTCCAGTTGCATTGGTGGTTCAGTGGTAGAATTCTCGCCTTCCAAGCGGGAGACCCGGGTTCAATTCCCGGCTAATGCAAAATAGCGGGTTCCCTGTACTTTTCCAGACTAGAAAGAAACGTTTCATAGAAATGGCCGTCTTTTGGTTGAGCGTCACCTTCTTTTCGGCACCCTCTGCGCGGAATTATCCGAATTAGCCGAACATTTAGTCCGCACTTTCGAACAGCACCGGTGGTTCAGTGGTAGAATTCTCGCCTGCCACGCGGGAGGCCCGGGTTCGATTCCCGGCCGGTGCAGATTGTTATAGATTCATTGTTTGACAGTTTTCTTGCAGGAGTAGTTTTACTTCAAGTGGGAATATGCCCGCAACCAAAATCTCACTTCCAGCTTTTCTCGGGTGCATTGGTGGTTCAGTGGTAGAATTCTCGCCTCCCACGCGGGAGACCCGGGTTCAATTCCCGGCCAATGCAAACTGACTGGTTTCCGTACTTTGCTGGACTCCAAAATACGTTTTATAGAAATGGCTGTCTTTTGGTTGAGCGTCACCTTCAATGTTTCCATTCACCTGCAACCCAAAATTCCCTCCGCTATTTCTCCAGTTGCATTGGTGGTTCAGTGGTAGAATTCTCGCCTTCCAAGCGGGAGACCCGGGTTCAATTCCCGGCTAATGCAAAATAGCGGGTTCCCTGTACTTTTCCAGACTAGAAAGAAACGTTTCATAGAAATGGCCGTCTTTTGGTTGAGCGTCACCTTCTTTTCGGCACCCTCTGCGCGGAATTATCCGAATTAGCCGAACATTTAGTCCGCACTTTCGAACAGCACCGGTGGTTCAGTGGTAGAATTCTCGCCTGCCACGCGGGAGGCCCGGGTTCGATTCCCGGCCGGTGCAGATTGTTATAGATTCATTGTTTGACAGTTTTCTTGCAGGAGTAGTTTTACTTCAAGTGGGAATATGCCCGCAACCAAAATCTCACTTCCAGCTTTTCTCGGGTGCATTGGTGGTTCAGTGGTAGAATTCTCGCCTCCCACGCGGGAGACCCGGGTTCAATTCCCGGCCAATGCAAACTGACTGGTTTCCGTACTTTGCTGGACTCCAAAATACGTTTTATAGAAATGGATGTCTTTTGGTTGAGCGTCACCTTCAATGTTTCCATTCACCTGCAACCCAAAATTCCCTCCGCTATTTCTCCAGTTGCATTGGTGGTTCAGTGGTAGAATTCTCGCCTTCCAAGCGGGAGACCCGGGTTCAATTCCCGGCTAATGCAAAATAGCGGGTTCCCTGTACTTTTCCAGACTAGAAAGAAACGTTTCATAGAAATGGCCGTCTTTTGGTTGAGCGTCACCTTCTTTTCGGCACCCTCTGCGCGGAATTATCCGAATTAGCCGAACATTTAGTCCGCACTTTCGAACAGCACCGGTGGTTCAGTGGTAGAATTCTCGCCTGCCACGCGGGAGGCCCGGGTTCGATTCCCGGCCGGTGCAGATTGTTATAGATTCATTGTTTGACAGTTTTCTTGCAGGAGTAGTTTTACTTCAAGTGGGAATATGCCCGCAACCAAAATCTCACTTCCAGCTTTTCTCGGGTGCATTGGTGGTTCAGTGGTAGAATTCTCGCCTCCCACGCGGGAGACCCGGGTTCAATTCCCGGCCAATGCAAACTGACTGGTTTCCGTACTTTGCTGGACTCCAAAATACGTTTTATAGAAATGGCTGTCTTTTGGTTGAGCGTCACCTTCAATGTTTCCATTCACCTGCAACCCAAAATTCCCTCCGCTATTTCTCCAGTTGCATTGGTGGTTCAGTGGTAGAATTCTCGCCTTCCAAGCGGGAGACCCGGGTTCAATTCCCGGCTAATGCAAAATAGCGGGTTCCCTGTACTTTTCCAGACTAGAAAGAAACGTTTCATAGAAATAGCCGTCTTTTGGTTGAGCGTCACCTTCTTTTCGGCACCCTCTGCGCGGAATTATCCGAATTAGCCGAACATTTAGTCCGCACTTTCGAACAGCACCGGTGGTTCAGTGGTAGAATTCTCGCCTGCCACGCGGGAGGCCCGGGTTCGATTCCCGGCCGGTGCAGATTGTTATAGATTCATTGTTTGACAGTTTTCTTGCAGGAGTAGTTTTACTTCAAGTGGGAATATGCCCGCAACCAAAATCTCACTTCCAGCTTTTCTCGGGTGCATTGGTGGTTCAGTGGTAGAATTCTCGCCTCCCACGCGGGAGACCCGGGTTCAATTCCCGGCCAATGCAAACTGACTGGTTTCCGTACTTTGCTGGACTCCAAAATACGTTTTATAGAAATGGCTGTCTTTTGGTTGAGCGTCACCTTCAATGTTTCCATTCACCTGCAACCCAAAATTCCCTCCGCTATTTCTCCAGTTGCATTGGTGGTTCAGTGGTAGAATTCTCGCCTTCCAAGCGGGAGACCCGGGTTCAATTCCCGGCTAATGCAAAATAGCGGGTTCCCTGTACTTTTCCAGACTAGAAAGAAACGTTTCATAGAAATGGCCGTCTTTTGGTTGAGCGTCACCTTCTTTTCGGCACCCTCTGCGCGGAATTATCCGAATTAGCCGAACATTTAGTCCGCACTTTCGAACAGCACCGGTGGTTCAGTGGTAGAATTCTCGCCTGCCACGCGGGAGGCCCGGGTTCGATTCCCGGCCGGTGCAGATTGTTATAGATTCATTGTTTGACAGTTTTCTTGCAGGAGTAGTTTTACTTCAAGTGGGAATATGCCCGCAACCAAAATCTCACTTCCAGCTTTTCTCGGGTGCATTGGTGGTTCAGTGGTAGAATTCTCGCCTCCCACGCGGGAGACCCGGGTTCAATTCCCGGCCAATGCAAACTGACTGGTTTCCGTACTTTGCTGGACTCCAAAATACGTTTTATAGAAATGGCTGTCTTTTGGTTGAGCGTCACCTTCAATGTTTCCATTCACCTGCAACCCAAAAGTCCCTCCGCTATTTCTCCAGTTGCATTGGTGGTTCAGTGGTAGAATTCTCGCCTTCCAAGCGGGAGACCCGGGTTCAATTCCCGGCTAATGCAAAATAGCGGGTTCCCTGTACTTTTCCAGACTAGAAAGAAACGTTTCATAGAAATGGCCGTCTTTTGGTTGAGCGTCACCTTCTTTTCGGCACCCTCTGCGCGGAATTATCCGAATTAGCCGAACATTTAGTCCGCACTTTCGAACAGCACCGGTGGTTCAGTGGTAGAATTCTCGCCTGCCACGCGGGAGGCCCGGGTTCGATTCCCGGCCGGTGCAGATTGTTATAGATTCATTGTTTGACAGTTTTCTTGCAGGAGTAGTTTTACTTCAAGTGGGAATATGCCCGCAACCAAAATCTCACTTCCAGCTTTTCTCGGGTGCATTGGTGGTTCAGTGGTAGAATTCTCGCCTCCCACGCGGGAGACCCGGGTTCAATTCCCGGCCAATGCAAACTGACTGGTTTCCGTACTTTGCTGGACTCCAAAATACGTTTTATAGAAATGGCTGTCTTTTGGTTGAGCGTCACCTTCAATGTTTCCATTCACCTGCAACCCAAAATTCCCTCCGCTATTTCTCCAGTTGCATTGGTGGTTCAGTGGTAGAATTCTCGCCTTCCAAGCGGGAGACCCGGGTTCAATTCCCGGCTAATGCAAAATAGCGGGTTCCCTGTACTTTTCCAGACTAGAAAGAAACGTTTCATAGAAATGGCCGTCTTTTGGTTGAGCGTCACCTTCTTTTCGGCACCCTCTGCGCGGAATTATCCGAATTAGCCGAACATTTAGTCCGCACTTTCGAACAGCACCGGTGGTTCAGTGGTAGAATTCTCGCCTGCCACGCGGGAGGCCCGGGTTCGATTCCCGGCCGGTGCAGATTGTTATAGATTCATTGTTTGACAGTTTTCTTGCAGGAGTAGTTTTACTTCAAGTGGGAATATGCCCGCAACCAAAATCTCACTTCCAGCTTTTCTCGGGTGCATTGGTGGTTCAGTGGTAGAATTCTCGCCTCCCACGCGGGAGACCCGGGTTCAATTCCCGGCCAATGCAAACTGACTGGTTTCCGTACTTTGCTGGACTCCAAAATACGTTTTATAGAAATGGCTGTCTTTTGGTTGAGCGTCACCTTCAATGTTTCCATTCACCTGCAACCCAAAATTCCCTCCGCTATTTCTCCAGTTGCATTGGTGGTTCAGTGGTAGAATTCTCGCCTTCCAAGCGGGAGACCCGGGTTCAATTCCCGGCTAATGCAAAATAGCGGGTTCCCTGTACTTTTCCAGACTAGAAAGAAACGTTTCATAGAAATGGCCGTCTTTTGGTTGAGCGTCACCTTCTTTTCGGCACCCTCTGCGCGGAATTATCCGAATTAGCCGAACATTTAGTCCGCACTTTCGAACAGCACCGGTGGTTCAGTGGTAGAATTCTCGCCTGCCACGCGGGAGGCCCGGGTTCTATTCCCGGCCGGTGCAGATTGTTATAGATTCATTGTTTGACAGTTTTCTTGCAGGAGTAGTTTTACTTCAAGTGGGAATATGCCCGCAACCAAAATCTCACTTCCAGCTTTTCTCGGGTGCATTGGTGGTTCAGTGGTAGAATTCTCGCCTCCCACGCGGGAGACCCGGGTTCAATTCCCGGCCAATGCAAACTGACTGGTTTCCGTACTTTGCTGGACTCCAAAATACGTTTTATAGAAATGGCTGTCTTTTGGTTGAGCGTCACCTTCAATGTTTCCATTCACCTGCAACCCAAAATTCCCTCCGCTATTTCTCCAGTTGCATTGGTGGTTCAGTGGTAGAATTCTCGCCTTCCAAGCGGGAGACTCGGGTTCAATTCCCGGCTAATGCAAAATAGCGGGTTCCCTGTACTTTTCCAGACTAGAAAGAAACGTTTCATAGAAATGGCCGTCTTTTGGTTGAGCGTCACCTTCTTTTCGGCACCCTCTGCGCGGAATTATCCGAATTAGCCGAACATTTAGTCCGCACTTTCGAACAGCACCGGTGGTTCAGTGGTAGAATTCTCGCCTGCCACGCGGGAGGCCCGGGTTCGATTCCCGGCCGGTGCAGATTGTTATAGATTCATTGTTTGACAGTTTTCTTGCAGGAGTAGTTTTACTTCAAGTGGGAATATGCCCGCAACCAAAATCTCACTTCCAGCTTTTCTCGGGTGCATTGGTGGTTCAGTGGTAGAATTCTCGCCTCCCACGCGGGAGACCCGGGTTCAATTCCCGGCCAATGCAAACTGACTGGTTTCCGTACTTTGCTGGACTCCAAAATACGTTTTATAGAAATGGCTGTCTTTTGGTTGAGCGTCACCTTCAATGTTTCCATTCACCTGCAACCCAAAATTCCCTCCGCTATTTCTCCAGTTGCATTGGTGGTTCAGTGGTAGAATTCTCGCCTTCCAAGCGGGAGACCCGGGTTCAATTCCCGGCTAATGCAAAATAGCGGGTTCCCTGTACTTTTCCAGACTAGAAAGAAACGTTTCATAGAAATGGCCGTCTTTTGGTTGAGCGTCACCTTCTTTTCGGCACCCTCTGCGCGGAATTATCCGAATTAGCCGAACATTTAGTCCGCACTTTCGAACAGCACCGGTGGTTCAGTGGTAGAATTCTCGCCTGCCACGCGGGAGGCCCGGGTTCGATTCCCGGCCGGTGCAGATTGTTATAGATTCATTGTTTGACAGTTTTCTTGCAGGAGTAGTTTTACTTCAAGTGGGAATATGCCCGCAACCAAAATCTCACTTCCAGCTTTTCTCGGGTGCATTGGTGGTTCAGTGGTAGAATTCTCGCCTCCCACGCGGGAGACCCGGGTTCAATTCCCGGCCAATGCAAACTGACTGGTTTCCGTACTTTGCTGGACTCCAAAATACGTTTTATAGAAATGGCTGTCTTTTGGTTGAGCGTCACCCTTAATGTTTCCATTCACCTGCAACCCAAAATTCCCTCCGCTATTTCTCCAGTTGCATTGGTGGTTCAGTGGTAGAATTCTCGCCTTCCAAGCGGGAGACCCGGGTTCAATTCCCGGCTAATGCAAAATAGCGGGTTCCCTGTACTTTTCCAGACTAGAAAGAAACGTTTCATAGAAATGGCCGTCTTTTGGTTGAGCGTCACCTTCTTTTCGGCACCCTCTGCGCGGAATTATCCGAATTAGCCGAACATTTAGTCCGCACTTTCGAACAGCACCGGTGGTTCAGTGGTAGAATTCTCGCCTGCCACGCGGGAGGCCCGGGTTCGATTCCCGGCCGGTGCAGATTGTTATAGATTCATTGTTTGACAGTTTTCTTGCAGGAGTAGTTTTACTTCAAGTGGGAATATGCCCGCAACCAAAATCTCACTTCCAGCTTTTCTCGGGTGCATTGGTGGTTCAGTGGTAGAATTCTCGCCTCCCACGCGGGAGACCCGGGTTCAATTCCCGGCCAATGCAAACTGACTGGTTTCCGTACTTTGCTGGACTCCAAAATACGTTTTATAGAAATGGCTGTCTTTTGGTTGAGCGTCACCCTTAATGTTTCCATTCACCTGCAACCCAAAATTCCCTCCGCTATTTCTCCAGTTGCATTGGTGGTTCAGTGGTAGAATTCTCGCCTTCCAAGCGGGAGACCCGGGTTCAATTCCCGGCTAATGCAAAATAGCGGGTTCCCTGTACTTTTCCAGACTAGAAAGAAACGTTTCATAGAAATGGCCGTCTTTTGGTTGAGCGTCACCTTCTTTTCGGCACCCTCTGCGCGGAATTATCCGAATTAGCCGAACATTTAGTCCGCACTTTCGAACAGCACCGGTGGTTCAGTGGTAGAATTCTCGCCTGCCACGCGGGAGGCCCGGGTTCGATTCCCGGCCGGTGCAGATTGTTATAGATTCATTGTTTGACAGTTTTCTTGCAGGAGTAGTTTTACTTCAAGTGGGAATATGCCCGCAACCAAAATCTCACTTCCAGCTTTTCTCGGGTGCATTGGTGGTTCAGTGGTAGAATTCTCGCCTCCCACGCGGGAGACCCGGGTTCAATTCCCGGCCAATGCAAACTGACTGGTTTCCGTACTTTGCTGGACTCCAAAATACGTTTTATAGAAATGGCTGTCTTTTGGTTGAGCGTCACCTTCAATGTTTCCATTCACCTGCAACCCAAAATTCCCTCCGCTATTTCTCCAGTTGCATTGGTGGTTCAGTGGTAGAATTCTCGCCTTCCAAGCGGGAGACCCGGGTTCAATTCCCGGCTAATGCAAAATAGCGGGTTCCCTGTACTTTTCCAGACTAGAAAGAAACGTTTCATAGAAATGGCCGTCTTTTGGTTGAGCGTCACCTTCTTTTCGGCACCCTCTGCGCGGAATTATCCGAATTAGCCGAACATTTAGTCCGCACTTTCGAACAGCACCGGTGGTTCAGTGGTAGAATTCTCGCCTGCCACGCGGGAGGCCCGGGTTCGATTCCCGGCCGGTGCAGATTGTTATAGATTCATTGTTTGACAGTTTTCTTGCAGGAGTAGTTTTACTTCAAGTGGGAATATGCCCGCAACCAAAATCTCACTTCCAGCTTTTCTCGGGTGCATTGGTGGTTCAGTGGTAGAATTCTCGCCTCCCACGCGGGAGACCCGGGTTCAATTCCCGGCCAATGCAAACTGACTGGTTTCCGTACTTTGCTGGACTCCAAAATACGTTTTATAGAAATGGCTGTCTTTTGGTTGAGCGTCACCCTTAATGTTTCCATTCACCTGCAACCCAAAATTCCCTCCGCTATTTCTCCAGTTGCATTGGTGGTTCAGTGGTAGAATTCTCGCCTTCCAAGCGGGAGACCCGGGTTCAATTCCCGGCTAATGCAAAATAGCGGGTTCCCTGTACTTTTCCAGACTAGAAAGAAACGTTTCATAGAAATGGCCGTCTTTTGGTTGAGCGTCACCTTCTTTTCGGCACCCTCTGCGCGGAATTATCCGAATTAGCCGAACATTTAGTCCGCACTTTCGAACAGCACCGGTGGTTCAGTGGTAGAATTCTCGCCTGCCACGCGGGAGGCCCGGGTTCGATTCCCGGCCGGTGCAGATTGTTATAGATTCATTGTTTGACAGTTTTCTTGCAGGAGTAGTTTTACTTCAAGTGGGAATATGCCCGCAACCAAAATCTCACTTCCAGCTTTTCTCGGGTGCATTGGTGGTTCAGTGGTAGAATTCTCGCCTCCCACGCGGGAGACCCGGGTTCAATTCCCGGCCAATGCAAACTGACTGGTTTCCGTACTTTGCTGGACTCCAAAATACGTTTTATAGAAATGGCTGTCTTTTGGTTGAGCGTCACCTTCAATGTTTCCATTCACCTGCAACCCAAAATTCCCTCCGCTATTTCTCCAGTTGCATTGGTGGTTCAGTGGTAGAATTCTCGCCTTCCAAGCGGGAGACCCGGGTTCAATTCCCGGCTAATGCAAAATAGCGGGTTCCCTGTACTTTTCCAGACTAGAAAGAAACGTTTCATAGAAATGGCCGTCTTTTGGTTGAGCGTCACCTTCTTTTCGGCACCCTCTGCGCGGAATTATCCGAATTAGCCGAACATTTAGTCCGCACTTTCGAACAGCACCGGTGGTTCAGTGGTAGAATTCTCGCCTGCCACGCGGGAGGCCCGGGTTCGATTCCCGGCCGGTGCAGGTTGTTATAGATTCATTGTTTGACAGTTTTCTTGCAGGAGTAGTTTTACTTCAAGTGGGAATATGCCCGCAACCAAAATCTCACTTCCAGCTTTTCTCGGGTGCATTGGTGGTTCAGTGGTAGAATTCTCGCCTCCCACGCGGGAGACCCGGGTTCAATTCCCGGCCAATGCAAACTGACTGGTTTCCGTACTTTGCTGGACTCCAAAATACGTTTTATAGAAATGGCTGTCTTTTGGTTGAGCGTCACCCTTAATGTTTCCATTCACCTGCAACCCAAAATTCCCTCCGCTATTTCTCCAGTTGCATTGGTGGTTCAGTGGTAGAATTCTCGCCTTCCAAGCGGGAGACCCGGGTTCAATTCCCGGCTAATGCAAAATAGCGGGTTCCCTGTACTTTTCCAGACTAGAAAGAAACGTTTCATAGAAATGGCCGTCTTTTGGTTGAGCGTCACCTTCTTTTCGGCACCCTCTGCGCGGAATTATCCGAATTAGCCGAACATTTAGTCCGCACTTTCGAACAGCACCGGTGGTTCAGTGGTAGAATTCTCGCCTGCCACGCGGGAGGCCCGGGTTCGATTCCCGGCCGGTGCAGATTGTTATAGATTCATTGTTTGACAGTTTTCTTGCAGGAGTAGTTTTACTTCAAGTGGGAATATGCCCGCAACCAAAATCTCACTTCCAGCTTTTCTCGGGTGCATTGGTGGTTCAGTGGTAGAATTCTCGCCTCCCACGCGGGAGACCCGGGTTCAATTCCCGGCCAATGCAAACTGACTGGTTTCCGTACTTTGCTGGACTCCAAAATACGTTTTATAGAAATGGCTGTCTTTTGGTTGAGCGTCACCTTCAATGTTTCCATTCACCTGCAACCCAAAATTCCCTCCGCTATTTCTCCAGTTGCATTGGTGGTTCAGTGGTAGAATTCTCGCCTTCCAAGCGGGAGACCCGGGTTCAATTCCCGGCTAATGCAAAATAGCGGGTTCCCTGTACTTTTCCAGACTAGAAAGAAACGTTTCATAGAAATGGCCGTCTTTTGGTTGAGCGTCACCTTCTTTTCGGCACCCTCTGCGCGGAATTATCCGAATTAGCCGAACATTTAGTCCGCACTTTCGAACAGCACCGGTGGTTCAGTGGTAGAATTCTCGCCTGCCACGCGGGAGGCCCGGGTTCGATTCCCGGCCGGTGCAGATTGTTATAGATTCATTGTTTGACAGTTTTCTTGCAGGAGTAGTTTTACTTCAAGTGGGAATATGCCCGCAACCAAAATCTCACTTCCAGCTTTTCTCGGGTGCATTGGTGGTTCAGTGGTAGAATTCTCGCCTCCCACGCGGGAGACCCGGGTTCAATTCCCGGCCAATGCAAACTGACTGGTTTCCGTACTTTGCTGGACTCCAAAATACGTTTTATAGAAATGGCTGTCTTTTGGTTGAGCGTCACCTTCAATGTTTCCATTCACCTGCAACCCAAAATTCCCTCCGCTATTTCTCCAGTTGCATTGGTGGTTCAGTGGTAGAATTCTCGCCTTCCAAGCGGGAGACCCGGGTTCAATTCCCGGCTAATGCAAAATAGCGGGTTCCCTGTACTTTTCCAGACTAGAAAGAAACGTTTCATAGAAATGGCCGTCTTTTGGTTGAGCGTCACCTTCTTTTCGGCACCCTCTGCGCGGAATTATCCGAATTAGCCGAACATTTAGTCCGCACTTTCGAACAGCACCGGTGGTTCAGTGGTAGAATTCTCGCCTGCCACGCGGGAGGCCCGGGTTCGATTCCCGGCCGGTGCAGATTGTTATAGATTCATTGTTTGACAGTTTTCTTGCAGGAGTAGTTTTACTTCAAGTGGGAATATGCCCGCAACCAAAATCTCACTTCCAGCTTTTCTCGGGTGCATTGGTGGTTCAGTGGTAGAATTCTCGCCTCCCACGCGGGAGACCCGGGTTCAATTCCCGGCCAATGCAAACTGACTGGTTTCCGTACTTTGCTGGACTCCAAAATACGTTTTATAGAAATGGCTGTCTTTTGGTTGAGCGTCACCTTCAATGTTTCCATTCACCTGCAACCCAAAATTCCCTCCGCTATTTCTCCAGTTGCATTGGTGGTTCAGTGGTAGAATTCTCGCCTTCCAAGCGGGAGACCCGGGTTCAATTCCCGGCTAATGCAAAATAGCGGGTTCCCTGTACTTTTCCAGACTAGAAAGAAACGTTTCATAGAAATGGCCGTCTTTTGGTTGAGCGTCACCTTCTTTTCGGCACCCTCTGCGCGGAATTATCCGAATTAGCCGAACATTTAGTCCGCACTTTCGAACAGCACCGGTGGTTCAGTGGTAGAATTCTCGCCTGCCACGCGGGAGGCCCGGGTTCGATTCCCGGCCGGTGCAGATTGTTATAGATTCATTGTTTGACAGTTTTCTTGCAGGAGTAGTTTTACTTCAAGTGGGAATATGCCCGCAACCAAAATCTCACTTCCAGCTTTTCTCGGGTGCATTGGTGGTTCAGTGGTAGAATTCTCGCCTCCCACGCGGGAGACCCGGGTTCAATTCCCGGCCAATGCAAACTGACTGGTTTCCGTACTTTGCTGGACTCCAAAATACGTTTTATAGAAATGGCTGTCTTTTGGTTGAGCGTCACCTTCAATGTTTCCATTCACCTGCAACCCAAAATTCCCTCCGCTATTTCTCCAGTTGCATTGGTGGTTCAGTGGTAGAATTCTCGCCTTCCAAGCGGGAGACCCGGGTTCAATTCCCGGCTAATGCAAAATAGCGGGTTCCCTGTACTTTTCCAGACTAGAAAGAAACGTTTCATAGAAATGGCCGTCTTTTGGTTGAGCGTCACCTTCTTTTCGGCACCCTCTGCGCGGAATTATCCGAATTAGCCGAACATTTAGTCCGCACTTTCGAACAGCACCGGTGGTTCAGTGGTAGAATTCTCGCCTGCCACGCGGGAGGCCCGGGTTCGATTCCCGGCCGGTGCAGATTGTTATAGATTCATTGTTTGACAGTTTTCTTGCAGGAGTAGTTTTACTTCAAGTGGGAATATGCCCGCAACCAAAATCTCACTTCCAGCTTTTCTCGGGTGCATTGGTGGTTCAGTGGTAGAATTCTCGCCTCCCACGCGGGAGACCCGGGTTCAATTCCCGGCCAATGCAAACTGACTGGTTTCCGTACTTTGCTGGACTCCAAAATACGTTTTATAGAAATGGCTGTCTTTTGGTTGAGCGTCACCTTCAATGTTTCCATTCACCTGCAACCCAAAATTCCCTCCGCTATTTCTCCAGTTGCATTGGTGGTTCAGTGGTAGAATTCTCGCCTTCCAAGCGGGAGACCCGGGTTCAATTCCCGGCTAATGCAAAATAGCGGGTTCCCTGTACTTTTCCAGACTAGAAAGAAACGTTTCATAGAAATGGCCGTCTTTTGGTTGAGCGTCACCTTCTTTTCGGCACCCTCTGCGCGGAATTATCCGAATTAGCCGAACATTTAGTCCGCACTTTCGAACAGCACCGGTGGTTCAGTGGTAGAATTCTCGCCTGCCACGCGGGAGGCCCGGGTTCGATTCCCGGCCGGTGCAGATTGTTATAGATTCATTGTTTGACAGTTTTCTTGCAGGAGTAGTTTTACTTCAAGTGGGAATATGCCCGCAACCAAAATCTCACTTCCAGCTTTTCTCGGGTGCATTGGTGGTTCAGTGGTAGAATTCTCGCCTCCCACGCGGGAGACCCGGGTTCAATTCCCGGCCAATGCAAACTGACTGGTTTCCGTACTTTGCTGGACTCCAAAATACGTTTTATAGAAATGGCTGTCTTTTGGTTGAGCGTCACCTTCAATGTTTCCATTCACCTGCAACCCAAAATTCCCTCCGCTATTTCTCCAGTTGCATTGGTGGTTCAGTGGTAGAATTCTCGCCTTCCAAGCGGGAGACCCGGGTTCAATTCCCGGCTAATGCAAAATAGCGGGTTCCCTGTACTTTTCCAGACTAGAAAGAAACGTTTCATAGAAATGGCCGTCTTTTGGTTGAGCGTCACCTTCTTTTCGGCACCCTCTGCGCGGAATTATCCGAATTAGCCGAACATTTAGTCCGCACTTTCGAACAGCACCGGTGGTTCAGTGGTAGAATTCTCGCCTGCCACGCGGGAGGCCCGGGTTCGATTCCCGGCCGGTGCAGATTGTTATAGATTCATTGTTTGACAGTTTTCTTGCAGGAGTAGTTTTACTTCAAGTGGGAATATGCCCGCAACCAAAATCTCACTTCCAGCTTTTCTCGGGTGCATTGGTGGTTCAGTGGTAGAATTCTCGCCTCCCACGCGGGAGACCCGGGTTCAATTCCCGGCCAATGCAAACTGACTGGTTTCCGTACTTTGCTGGACTCCAAAATACGTTTTATAGAAATGGCTGTCTTTTGGTTGAGCGTCACCTTCAATGTTTCCATTCACCTGCAACCCAAAATTCCCTCCGCTATTTCTCCAGTTGCATTGGTGGTTCAGTGGTAGAATTCTCGCCTTCCAAGCGGGAGACCCGGGTTCAATTCCCGGCTAATGCAAAATAGCGGGTTCCCTGTACTTTTCCAGACTAGAAAGAAACGTTTCATAGAAATGGCCGTCTTTTGGTTGAGCGTCACCTTCTTTTCGGCACCCTCTGCGCGGAATTATCCGAATTAGCCGAACATTTAGTCCGCACTTTCGAACAGCACCGGTGGTTCAGTGGTAGAATTCTCGCCTGCCACGCGGGAGGCCCGGGTTCGATTCCCGGCCGGTGCAGATTGTTATAGATTCATTGTTTGACAGTTTTCTTGCAGGAGTAGTTTTACTTCAAGTGGGAATATGCCCGCAACCAAAATCTCACTTCCAGCTTTTCTCGGGTGCATTGGTGGTTCAGTGGTATAATTCTCGCCTCCCACGCGGGAGACCCGGGTTCAATTCCCGGCCAATGCAAACTGACTGGTTTCCGTACTTTGCTGGACTCCAAAATACGTTTTATAGAAATGGCTGTCTTTTGGTTGAGCGTCACCTTCAATGTTTTCATTCACCTGCAACCCAAAATTCCCTCCGCTATTTCTCCAGTTGCATTGGTGGTTCAGTGGTAGAATTCTCGCCTTCCAAGCGGGAGACCCGGGTTCAATTCCCGGCTAATGCAAAATAGCGGGTTCCCTGTACTTTTCCAGACTAGAAAGAAACGTTTCATAGAAATGGCCGTCTTTTGGTTGAGCGTCACCTTCTTTTCGGCACCCTCTGCGCGGAATTATCCGAATTAGCCGAACATTTAGTCCGCACTTTCGAACAGCACCGGTGGTTCAGTGGTAGAATTCTCGCCTGCCACGCGGGAGGCCCGGGTTCGATTCCCGGCCGGTGCAGATTGTTATAGATTCATTGTTTGACAGTTTTCTTGCAGGAGTAGTTTTACTTCAAGTGGGAATATGCCCGCAACCAAAATCTCACTTCCAGCTTTTCTCGGGTGCATTGGTGGTTCAGTGGTAGAATTCTCGCCTCCCACGCGGGAGACCCGGGTTCAATTCCCGGCCAATGCAAACTGACTGGTTTCCGTACTTTGCTGGACTCCAAAATACGTTTTATAGAAATGGCTGTCTTTTGGTTGAGCGTCATCTTCAATGTTTCCATTCACCTGCAACCCAAAATTCCCTCCGCTATTTCTCCAGTTGCATTGGTGGTTCAGTGGTAGAATTCTCGCCTTCCAAGCGGGAGACGCGGGTTCAATTCCCGGCTAATGCAAAATAGCGGGTTCCCTGTACTTTTCCAGACTAGAAAGAAACGTTTCATAGAAATGGCCGTCTTTTGGTTGAGCGTCACCTTCTTTTCGGCACCCTCTGCGCGGAATTATCCGAATTAGCCGAACATTTAGTCCGCACTTTCGAACAGCACCGGTGGTTCAGTGGTAGAATTCTCGCCTGCCACGCGGGAGGCCCGGGTTCGATTCCCGGACGGTGCATATTGTTATAGATTCATTGTTTGACAGTTTTCTTGCAGGAGTAGTTTTACTTCAAGTGGGAATATGCCCGCAACCAAAATCTCACTTCCAGCTTTTCTCGGGTGCATTGGTGGTTCAGTGGTAGAATTCTCGCCTCCCACGCGGGAGACCCGGGTTCAATTCCCGGCCAATGCAAACTGACTGGTTTCCGTACTTTGCTGGACTCCAAAATACGTTTTATAGAAATGGCTGTCTTTTGGTTGAGCGTCACCTTCAATGTTTCCATTCACCTGCAACCCAAAATTCCCTCCGCTATTTCTCCAGTTGCATTGGTGGTTCAGTGGTAGAATTCTCGCCTTCCAAGCGGGAGACCCGGGTTCAATTCCCGGCTAATGCAAAATAGCGGGTTCCCTGTACTTTTCCAGACTAGAAAGAAACGTTTCATAGAAATGGCCGTCTTTTGGTTGAGCGTCACCTT
The DNA here is from genome assembly GCA_037783545.1 of Henricia sp. BOLD:AAB3569. NCBI lineage: Eukaryota > Metazoa > Echinodermata > Asteroidea > Spinulosida > Echinasteridae > Henricia > Henricia sp. BOLD:AAB3569. The sequence continues at coordinate 105,366 of JBBELK010000492.1, forward strand.
CTTTTCGGCACCCTCTGCGCGGAATTATCCGAATTAGCCGAACATTTAGTCCGCACTTTCGAACAGCACCGGTGGTTCAGTGGTAGAATTCTCGCCTGCCACGCGGGAGGCCCGGGTTCGATTCCCGGCCGGTGCAGATTGTTATAGATTCATTGTTTGACAGTTTTCTTGCAGGAGTAGTTTTACTTCAAGTGGGAATATGCCCGCAACCAAAATCTCACTTCCAGCTTTTCTCGGGTGCATTGGTGGTTCAGTGGTAGAATTCTCGCCTCCCACGCGGGAGACCCGGGTTCAATTCCCGGCCAATGCAAACTGACTGGTTTCCGTACTTTGCTGGACTCCAAAATACGTTTTATAGAAATGGCTGTCTTTTGGTTGAGCGTCACCTTCAATGTTTCCATTCACCTGCAACCCAAAATTCCCTCCGCTATTTCTCCAGTTGCATTGGTGGTTCAGTGGTAGAATTCTCGCCTTCCAAGCGGGAGACCCGGGTTCAATTCCCGGCTAATGCAAAATAGCGGGTTCCCTGTACTTTTCCAGACTAGAAAGAAACGTTTCATAGAAATGGCCGTCTTTTGGTTGAGCGTCACCTTCTTTTCGGCACCCTCTGCGCGGAATTATCCGAATTAGCCGAACATTTAGTCCGCACTTTCGAACAGCACCGGTGGTTCAGTGGTAGAATTCTCGCCTGCCACGCGGGAGGCCCGGGTTCGATTCCCGGCCGGTGCAGATTGTTATAGATTCATTGTTTGACAGTTTTCTTGCAGGAGTAGTTTTACTTCAAGTGGGAATATGCCCGCAACCAAAATCTCACTTCCAGCTTTTCTCGGGTGCATTGGTGGTTCAGTGGTAGAATTCTCGCCTTCCAAGCGGGAGACCCGGGTTCAATTCCCGGCTAATGCAAAATAGCGGGTTCCCTGTACTTTTCCAGACTAGAAAGAAACGTTTCATAGAAATGGCCGTCTTTTGGTTGAGCGTCACCTTCTTTTCGGCACCCTCTGCGCGGAATTATCCGAATTAGCCGAACATTTAGTCCGCACTTTCGAACAGCACCGGTGGTTCAGTGGTAGAATTCTCGCCTGCCACGCGGGAGGCCCGGGTTCGATTCCCGGCCGGTGCAGATTGTTATAGATTCATTGTTTGACAGTTTTCTTGCAGGAGTAGTTTTACTTCAAGTGGGAATATGCCCGCAACCAAAATCTCACTTCCAGCTTTTCTCGGGTGCATTGGTGGTTCAGTGGTATAATTCTCGCCTCCCACGCGGGAGACCCGGGTTCAATTCCCGGCCAATGCAAACTGACTGGTTTCCGTACTTTGCTGGACTCCAAAATACGTTTTATAGAAATGGCTGTCTTTTGGTTGAGCGTCACCTTCAATGTTTCCATTCACCTGCAACCCAAAATTCCCTCCGCTATTTCTCCAGTTGCATTGGTGGTTCAGTGGTAGAATTCTCGCCTTCCAAGCGGGAGACCCGGGTTCAATTCCCGGCTAATGCAAAATAGCGGGTTCCCTGTACTTTTCCAGACTAGAAAGAAACGTTTCATAGAAATGGCCGTCTTTTGGTTGAGCGTCACCTTCTTTTCGGCACCCTCTGCGCGGAATTATCCGAATTAGCCGAACATTTAGTCCGCACTTTCGAACAGCACCGGTGGTTCAGTGGTAGAATTCTCGCCTGCCACGCGGGAGGCCCGGGTTCGATTCCCGGCCGGTGCAGATTGTTATAGATTCATTGTTTGACAGTTTTCTTGCAGGAGTAGTTTTACTTCAAGTGGGAATATGCCCGCAACCAAAATCTCACTTCCAGCTTTTCTCGGGTGCATTGGTGGTTCAGTGGTAGAATTCTCGCCTCCCACGCGGGAGACCCGGGTTCAATTCCCGGCCAATGCAAACTGACTGGTTTCCGTACTTTGCTGGACTCCAAAATACGTTTTATAGAAATGGCTGTCTTTTGGTTGAGCGTCATCTTCAATGTTTCCATTCACCTGCAACCCAAAATTCCCTCCGCTATTTCTCCAGTTGCATTGGTGGTTCAGTGGTAGAATTCTCGCCTTCCAAGCGGGAGACGCGGGTTCAATTCCCGGCTAATGCAAAATAGCGGGTTCCCTGTACTTTTCCAGACTAGAAAGAAACGTTTCATAGAAATGGCCGTCTTTTGGTTGAGCGTCACCTTCTTTTCGGCACCCTCTGCGCGGAATTATCCGAATTAGCCGAACATTTAGTCCGCACTTTCGAACAGCACCGGTGGTTCAGTGGTAGAATTCTCGCCTGCCACGCGGGAGGCCCGGGTTCGATTCCCGGCCGGTGCAGATTGTTATAGATTCATTGTTTGACAGTTTTCTTGCAGGAGTAGTTTTACTTCAAGTGGGAATATGCCCGCAACCAAAATCTCACTTCCAGCTTTTCTCGGGTGCATTGGTGGTTCAGTGGTAGAATTCTCGCCTCCCACGCGGGAGACCCGGGTTCAATTCCCGGCCAATGCAAACTGACTGGTTTCCGTACTTTGCTGGACTCCAAAATACGTTTTATAGAAATGGCTGTCTTTTGGTTGAGCGTCACCTTCAATGTTTCCATTCACCTGCAACCCAAAATTCCCTCCGCTATTTCTCCAGTTGCATTGGTGGTTCAGTGGTAGAATTCTCGCCTTCCAAGCGGGAGACCCGGGTTCAATTCCCGGCTAATGCAAAATAGCGGGTTCCCTGTACTTTTCCAGACTAGAAAGAAACGTTTCATAGAAATGGCCGTCTTTTGGTTGAGCGTCACCTTCTTTTCGACACCCTCTGCGCGGAATTATCCGAATTAGCCGAACATTTAGTCCGCACTTTCGAACAGCACCGGTGGTTCAGTGGTAGAATTCTCGCCTGCCACGCGGGAGGCCCGGGTTCGATTCCCGGCCGGTGCAGATTGTTATAGATTCATTGTTTGACAGTTTTCTTGCAGGAGTAGTTTTACTTCAAGTGGGAATATGCCCGCAACCAAAATCTCACTTCCAGCTTTTCTCGGGTGCATTGGTGGTTCAGTGGTAGAATTCTCGCCTCCCACGCGGGAGACCCGGGTTCAATTCCCGGCCAATGCAAACTGACTGGTTTCCGTACTTTGCTGGACTCCAAAATACGTTTTATAGAAATGGCTGTCTTTTGGTTGAGCGTCACCTTCAATGTTTCCATTCACCTGCAACCCAAAATTCCCTCCGCTATTTCTCCAGTTGCATTGGTGGTTCAGTGGTAGAATTCTCGCCTTCCAAGCGGGAGACCCGGGTTCAATTCCCGGCTAATGCAAAATAGCGGGTTCCCTGTACTTTTCCAGACTAGAAAGAAACGTTTCATAGAAATGGCCGTCTTTTGGTTGAGCGTCACCTTCTTTTCGGCACCCTCTGCGCGGAATTATCCGAATTAGCCGAACATTTAGTCCGCACTTTCGAACAGCACCGGTGGTTCAGTGGTAGAATTCTCGCCTGCCACGCGGGAGGCCCGGGTTCGATTCCCGGCCGGTGCAGATTGTTATAGATTCATTGTTTGACAGTTTTCTTGCAGGAGTAGTTTTACTTCAAGTGGGAATATGCCCGCAACCAAAATCTCACTTCCAGCTTTTCTCGGGTGCATTGGTGGTTCAGTGGTAGAATTCTCGCCTCCCACGCGGGAGACCCGGGTTCAATTCCCGGCCAATGCAAACTGACTGGTTTCCGTACTTTGCTGGACTCCAAAATACGTTTTATAGAAATGGCTGTCTTTTGGTTGAGCGTCACCTTCAATGTTTCCATTCACCTGCAACCCAAAATTCCCTCCGCTATTTCTCCAGTTGCATTGGTGGTTCAGTGGTAGAATTCTCGCCTTCCAAGCGGGAGACCCGGGTTCAATTCCCGGCTAATGCAAAATAGCGGGTTCCCTGTACTTTTCCAGACTAGAAAGAAACGTTTCATAGAAATGGCCGTCTTTTGGTTGAGCGTCACCTTCTTTTCGGCACCCTCTGCGCGGAATTATCCGAATTAGCCGAACATTTAGTCCGCACTTTCGAACAGCACCGGTGGTTCAGTGGTAGAATTCTCGCCTGCCACGCGGGAGGCCCGGGTTCGATTCCCGGCCGGTGCAGATTGTTATAGATTCATTGTTTGACAGTTTTCTTGCAGGAGTAGTTTTACTTCAAGTGGGAATATGCCCGCAACCAAAATCTCACTTCCAGCTTTTCTCGGGTGCATTGGTGGTTCAGTGGTAGAATTCTCGCCTCCCACGCGGGAGACCCGGGTTCAATTCCCGGCCAATGCAAACTGACTGGTTTCCGTACTTTGCTGGACTCCAAAATACGTTTTATAGAAATGGCTGTCTTTTGGTTGAGCGTCACCTTCAATGTTTCCATTCACCTGCAACCCAAAATTCCCTCCGCTATTTCTCCAGTTGCATTGGTGGTTCAGTGGTAGAATTCTCGCCTTCCAAGCGGGAGACCCGGGTTCAATTCCCGGCTAATGCAAAATAGCGGGTTCCCTGTACTTTTCCAGACTAGAAAGAAACGTTTCATAGAAATGGCCGTCTTTTGGTTGAGCGTCACCTTCTTTTCGGCACCCTCTGCGCGGAATTATCCGAATTAGCCGAACATTTAGTCCGCACTTTCGAACAGCACCGGTGGTTCAGTGGTAGAATTCTCGCCTGCCACGCGGGAGGCCCGGGTTCGATTCCCGGCCGGTGCAGATTGTTATAGATTCATTGTTTGACAGTTTTCTTGCAGGAGTAGTTTTACTTCAAGTGGGAATATGCCCGCAACCAAAATCTCACTTCCAGCTTTTCTCGGGTGCATTGGTGGTTCAGTGGTAGAATTCTCGCCTCCCACGCGGGAGACCCGGGTTCAATTTCCGGCCAATGCAAACTGACTGGTTTCCGTACTTTGCTGGACTCCAAAATACGTTTTATAGAAATGGCTGTCTTTTGGTTGAGCGTCACCTTCAATGTTTCCATTCACCTGCAACCCAAAATTCCCTCCGCTATTTCTCCAGTTGCATTGGTGGTTCAGTGGTAGAATTCTCGCCTTCCAAGCGGGAGACCCGGGTTCAATTCCCGGCTAATGCAAAATAGCGGGTTCCCTGTACTTTTCCAGACTAGAAAGAAACGTTTCATAGAAATGGCCGTCTTTTGGTTGAGCGTCACCTTCTTTTCGGCACCCTCTGCGCGGAATTATCCGAATTAGCCGAACATTTAGTCCGCACTTTCGAACAGCACCGGTGGTTCAGTGGTAGAATTCTCGCCTGCCACGCGGGAGGCCCGGGTTCGATTCCCGGCCGGTGCAGATTGTTATAGATTCATTGTTTGACAGTTTTCTTGCAGGAGTAGTTTTACTTCAAGTGGGAATATGCCCGCAACCAAAATCTCACTTCCAGCTTTTCTCGGGTGCATTGGTGGTTCAGTGGTAGAATTCTCGCCTCCCACGCGGGAGACCCGGGTTCAATTCCCGGCCAATGCAAACTGACTGGTTTCCGTACTTTGCTGGACTCCAAAATACGTTTTATAGAAATGGCTGTCTTTTGGTTGAGCGTCACCTTCAATGTTTCCATTCACCTGCAACCCAAAATTCCCTCCGCTATTTCTCCAGTTGCATTGGTGGTTCAGTGGTAGAATTCTCGCCTTCCAAGCGGGAGACCCGGGTTCAATTCCCGGCTAATGCAAAATAGCGGGTTCCCTGTACTTTTCCAGACTAGAAAGAAACGTTTCATAGAAATGGCCGTCTTTTGGTTGAGCGTCACCTTCTTTTCGGCACCCTCTGCGCGGAATTATCCGAATTAGCCGAACATTTAGTCCGCACTTTCGAACAGCACCGGTGGTTCAGTGGTAGAATTCTCGCCTGCCACGCGGGAGGCCCGGGTTCGATTCCCGGCCGGTGCAGATTGTTATAGATTCATTGTTTGACAGTTTTCTTGCAGGAGTAGTTTTACTTCAAGTGGGAATATGCCCGCAACCAAAATCTCACTTCCAGCTTTTCTCGGGTGCATTGGTGGTTCAGTGGTAGAATTCTCGCCTCCCACGCGGGAGACCCGGGTTCAATTCCCGGCCAATGCAAACTGACTGGTTTCCGTACTTTGCTGGACTCCAAAATACGTTTTATAGAAATGGCTGTCTTTTGGTTGAGCGTCACCTTCAATGTTTCCATTCACCTGCAACCCAAAATTCCCTCCGCTATTTCTCCAGTTGCATTGGTGGTTCAGTGGTAGAATTCTCGCCTTCCAAGCGGGAGACCCGGGTTCAATTCCCGGCTAATGCAAAATAGCGGGTTCCCTGTACTTTTCCAGACTAGAAAGAAACGTTTCATAGAAATGGCCGTCTTTTGGTTGAGCGTCACCTTCTTTTCGGCACCCTCTGCGCGGAATTATCCGAATTAGCCGAACATTTAGTCCGCACTTTCGAACAGCACCGGTGGTTCAGTGGTAGAATTCTCGCCTGCCACGCGGGAGGCCCGGGTTCGATTCCCGGCCGGTGCAGATTGTTATAGATTCATTGTTTGACAGTTTTCTTGCAGGAGTAGTTTTACTTCAAGTGGGAATATGCCCGCAACCAAAATCTCACTTCCAGCTTTTCTCGGGTGCATTGGTGGTTCAGTGGTAGAATTCTCGCCTCCCACGCGGGAGACCCGGGTTCAATTCCCGGCCAATGCAAACTGACTGGTTTCCGTACTTTGCTGGACTCCAAAATACGTTTTATAGAAATGGCTGTCTTTTGGTTGAGCGTCACCTTCAATGTTTCCATTCACCTGCAACCCAAAATTCCCTCCGCTATTTCTCCAGTTGCATTGGTGGTTCAGTTGTAGAATTCTCGCCTTCCAAGCGGGAGACCCGGGTTCAATTCCCGGCTAATGCAAAATAGCGGGTTCCCTGTACTTTTCCAGACTAGAAAGAAACGTTTCATAGAAATGGCCGTCTTTTGGTTGAGCGTCACCTTCTTTTCGGCACCCTCTGCGCGGAATTATCCGAATTAGCCGAACATTTAGTCCGCACTTTCGAACAGCACCGGTGGTTCAGTGGTAGAATTCTCGCCTGCCACGCGGGAGGCCCGGGTTCGATTCCCGGCCGGTGCAGATTGTTATAGATTCATTGTTTGACAGTTTTCTTGCAGGAGTAGTTTTACTTCAAGTGGGAATATGCCCGCAACCAAAATCTCACTTCCAGCTTTTCTCGGGTGCATTGGTGGTTCAGTGGTAGAATTCTCGCCTCCCACGCGGGAGACCCGGGTTCAATTCCCGGCCAATGCAAACTGACTGGTTTCCGTACTTTGCTGGACTCCAAAATACGTTTTATAGAAATGGCTGTCTTTTGGTTGAGCGTCACCTTCAATGTTTCCATTCACCTGCAACCCAAAATTCCCTCCGCTATTTCTCCAGTTGCATTGGTGGTTCAGTGGTAGAATTCTCGCCTTCCAAGCGGGAGACCCGGGTTCAATTCCCGGCTAATGCAAAATAGCGGGTTCCCTGTACTTTTCCAGACTAGAAAGAAACGTTTCATAGAAATGGCCGTCTTTTGGTTGAGCGTCACCTTCTTTTCGGCACCCTCTGCGCGGAATTATCCGAATTAGCCGAACATTTAGTCCGCACTTTCGAACAGCACCGGTGGTTCAGTGGTAGAATTCTCGCCTGCCACGCGGGAGGCCCGGGTTCGATTCCCGGCCGGTGCAGATTGTTATAGATTCATTGTTTGACAGTTTTCTTGCAGGAGTAGTTTTACTTCAAGTGGGAATATGCCCGCAACCAAAATCTCACTTCCAGCTTTTCTCGGGTGCATTGGTGGTTCAGTGGTAGAATTCTCGCCTCCCACGCGGGAGACCCGGGTTCAATTCCCGGCCAATGCAAACTGACTGGTTTCCGTACTTTGCTGGACTCCAAAATACGTTTTATAGAAATGGCTGTCTTTTGGTTGAGCGTCACCTTCAATGTTTCCATTCACCTGCAACCCAAAATTCCCTCCGCTATTTCTCCAGTTGCATTGGTGGTTCAGTGGTAGAATTCTCGCCTTCCAAGCGGGAGACCCGGGTTCAATTCCCGGCTAATGCAAAATAGCGGGTTCCCTGTACTTTTCCAGACTAGAAAGAAACGTTTCATAGAAATGGCCGTCTTTTGGTTGAGCGTCACCTTCTTTTCGGCACCCTCTGCGCGGAATTATCCGAATTAGCCGAACATTTAGTCCGCACTTTCGAACAGCACCGGTGGTTCAGTGGTAGAATTCTCGCCTGCCACGCGGGAGGCCCGGGTTCGATTCCCGGCCGGTGCAGATTGTTATAGATTCATTGTTTGACAGTTTTCTTGCAGGAGTAGTTTTACTTCAAGTGGGAATATGCCCGCAACCAAAATCTCACTTCCAGCTTTTCTCGGGTGCATTGGTGGTTCAGTGGTAGAATTCTCGCCTCCCACGCGGGAGACCCGGGTTCAATTCCCGGCCAATGCAAACTGACTGGTTTCCGTACTTTGCTGGACTCCAAAATACGTTTTATAGAAATGGCTGTCTTTTGGTTGAGCGTCACCTTCAATGTTTCCATTCACCTGCAACCCAAAATTCCCTCCGCTATTTCTCCAGTTGCATTGGTGGTTCAGTGGTAGAATTCTCGCCTTCCAAGCGGGAGACCCGGGTTCAATTCCCGGCTAATGCAAAATAGCGGGTTCCCTGTACTTTTCCAGACTAGAAAGAAACGTTTCATAGAAATGGCCGTCTTTTGGTTGAGCGTCACCTTCTTTTCGGCACCCTCTGCGCGGAATTATCCGAATTAGCCGAACATTTAGTCCGCACTTTCGAACAGCACCGGTGGTTCAGTGGTAGAATTCTCGCCTGCCACGCGGGAGGCCCGGGTTCGATTCCCGGCCGGTGCAGATTGTTATAGATTCATTGTTTGACAGTTTTCTTGCAGGAGTAGTTTTACTTCAAGTGGGAATATGCCCGCAACCAAAATCTCACTTCCAGCTTTTCTCGGGTGCATTGGTGGTTCAGTGGTAGAATTCTCGCCTCCCACGCGGGAGACCCGGGTTCAATTCCCGGCCAATGCAAACTGACTGGTTTCCGTACTTTGCTGGACTCCAAAATACGTTTTATAGAAATGGCTGTCTTTTGGTTGAGCGTCACCTTCAATGTTTCCATTCACCTGCAACCCAAAATTCCCTCCGCTATTTCTCCAGTTGCATTGGTGGTTCAGTGGTAGAATTCTCGCCTTCCAAGCGGGAGACCCGGGTTCAATTCCCGGCTAATGCAAAATAGCGGGTTCCCTGTACTTTTCCAGACTAGAAAGAAACGTTTCATAGAAATGGCCGTCTTTTGGTTGAGCGTCACCTTCTTTTCGGCACCCTCTGCGCGGAATTATCCGAATTAGCCGAACATTTAGTCCGCACTTTCGAACAGCACCGGTGGTTCAGTGGTAGAATTCTCGCCTGCCACGCGGGAGGCCCGGGTTCGATTCCCGGCCGGTGCAGATTGTTATAGATTCATTGTTTGACAGTTTTCTTGCAGGAGTAGTTTTACTTCAAGTGGGAATATGCCCGCAACCAAAATCTCACTTCCAGCTTTTCTCGGGTGCATTGGTGGTTCAGTGGTAGAATTCTCGCCTCCCACGCGGGAGACCCGGGTTCAATTCCCGGCCAATGCAAACTGACTGGTTTCCGTACTTTGCTGGACTCCAAAATACGTTTTATAGAAATGGCTGTCTTTTGGTTGAGCGTCACCTTCAATGTTTCCATTCACCTGCAACCCAAAATTCCCTCCGCTATTTCTCCAGTTGCATTGGTGGTTCAGTGGTAGAATTCTCGCCTTCCAAGCGGGAGACCCGGGTTCAATTCCCGGCTAATGCAAAATAGCGGGTTCCCTGTACTTTTCCAGACTAGAAAGAAACGTTTCATAGAAATGGCCGTCTTTTGGTTGAGCGTCACCTTCTTTTCGGCACCCTCTGCGCGGAATTATCCGAATTAGCCGAACATTTAGTCCGCACTTTCGAACAGCACCGGTGGTTCAGTGGTAGAATTCTCGCCTGCCACGCGGGAGGCCCGGGTTCGATTCCCGGCCGGTGCAGATTGTTATAGATTCATTGTTTGACAGTTTTCTTGCAGGAGTAGTTTTACTTCAAGTGGGAATATGCCCGCAACCAAAATCTCACTTCCAGCTTTTCTCGGGTGCATTGGTGGTTCAGTGGTAGAATTCTCGCCTCCCACGCGGGAGACCCGGGTTCAATTCCCGGCCAATGCAAACTGACTGGTTTCCGTACTTTGCTGGACTCCAAAATACGTTTTATAGAAATGGCTGTCTTTTGGTTGAGCGTCACCTTCAATGTTTCCATTCACCTGCAACCCAAAATTCCCTCCGCTATTTCTCCAGTTGCATTGGTGGTTCAGTGGTAGAATTCTCGCCTTCCAAGCGGGAGACCCGGGTTCAATTCCCGGCTAATGCAAAATAGCGGGTTCCCTGTACTTTTCCAGACTAGAAAGAAACGTTTCATAGAAATGGCCGTCTTTTGGTTGAGCGTCACCTTCTTTTCGGCACCCTCTGCGCGGAATTATCCGAATTAGCCGAACATTTAGTCCGCACTTTCGAACAGCACCGGTGGTTCAGTGGTAGAATTCTCGCCTGCCACGCGGGAGGCCCGGGTTCGATTCCCGGCCGGTGCAGATTGTTATAGATTCATTGTTTGACAGTTTTCTTGCAGGAGTAGTTTTACTTCAAGTGGGAATATGCCCGCAACCAAAATCTCACTTCCAGCTTTTCTCGGGTGCATTGGTGGTTCAGTGGTAGAATTCTCGCCTCCCACGCGGGAGACCCGGGTTCAATTCCCGGCCAATGCAAACTGACTGGTTTCCGTACTTTGCTGGACTCCAAAATACGTTTTATAGAAATGGCTGTCTTTTGGTTGAGCGTCACCTTCAATGTTTCCATTCACCTGCAACCCAAAATTCCCTCCGCTATTTCTCCAGTTGCATTGGTGGTTCAGTGGTAGAATTCTCGCCTTCCAAGCGGGAGACCCGGGTTCAATTCCCGGCTAATGCAAAATAGCGGGTTCCCTGTACTTTTCCAGACTAGAAAGAAACGTTTCATAGAAATGGCCGTCTTTTGGTTGAGCGTCACCTTCTTTTCGGCACCCTCTGCGCGGAATTATCCGAATTAGCCGAACATTTAGTCCGCACTTTCGAACAGCACCGGTGGTTCAGTGGTAGAATTCTCGCCTGCCACGCGGGAGGCCCGGGTTCGATTCCCGGCCGGTGCAGATTGTTATAGATTCATTGTTTGACAGTTTTCTTGCAGGAGTAGTTTTACTTCAAGTGGGAATATGCCCGCAACCAAAATCTCACTTCCAGCTTTTCTCGGGTGCATTGGTGGTTCAGTGGTAGAATTCTCGCCTCCCACGCGGGAGACCCGGGTTCAATTCCCGGCCAATGCAAACTGACTGGTTTCCGTACTTTGCTGGACTCCAAAATACGTTTTATAGAAATGGCTGTCTTTTGGTTGAGCGTCACCTTCAATGTTTCCATTCACCTGCAACCCAAAATTCCCTCCGCTATTTCTCCAGTTGCATTGGTGGTTCAGTGGTAGAATTCTCGCCTTCCAAGCGGGAGACCCGGGTTCAATTCCCGGCTAATGCAAAATAGCGGGTTCCCTGTACTTTTCCAGACTAGAAAGAAACGTTTCATAGAAATGGCCGTCTTTTGGTTGAGCGTCACCTTCTTTTCGGCACCCTCTGCGCGGAATTATCCGAATTAGCCGAACATTTAGTCCGCACTTTCGAACAGCACCGGTGGTTCAGTGGTAGAATTCTCGCCTGCCACGCGGGAGGCCCGGGTTCGATTCCCGGCCGGTGCAGATTGTTATAGATTCATTGTTTGACAGTTTTCTTGCAGGAGTAGTTTTACTTCAAGTGGGAATATGCCCGCAACCAAAATCTCACTTCCAGCTTTTCTCGGGTGCATTGGTGGTTCAGTGGTAGAATTCTCGCCTCCCACGCGGGAGACCCGGGTTCAATTCCCGGCCAATGCAAACTGACTGGTTTCCGTACTTTGCTGGACTCCAAAATACGTTTTATAGAAATGGCTGTCTTTTGGTTGAGCGTCACCTTCAATGTTTCCATTCACCTGCAACCCAAAATTCCCTCCGCTATTTCTCCAGTTGCATTGGTGGTTCAGTGGTAGAATTCTCGCCTTCCAAGCGGGAGACCCGGGTTCAATTCCCGGCTAATGCAAAATAGCGGGTTCCCTGTACTTTTCCAGACTAGAAAGAAACGTTTCATAGAAATGGCCGTCTTTTGGTTGAGCGTCACCTTCTTTTCGGCACCCTCTGCGCGGAATTATCCGAATTAGCCGAACATTTAGTCCGCACTTTCGAACAGCACCGGTGGTTCAGTGGTAGAATTCTCGCCTGCCACGCGGGAGGCCCGGGTTCGATTCCCGGCCGGTGCAGATTGTTATAGATTCATTGTTTGACAGTTTTCTTGCAGGAGTAGTTTTACTTCAAGTGGGAATATGCCCGCAACCAAAATCTCACTTCCAGCTTTTCTCGGGTGCATTGGTGGTTCAGTGGTAGAATTCTCGCCTCCCACGCGGGAGACCCGGGTTCAATTCCCGGCCAATGCAAACTGACTGGTTTCCGTACTTTGCTGGACTCCAAAATACGTTTTATAGAAATGGCTGTCTTTTGGTTGAGCGTCACCTTCAATGTTTCCATTCACCTGCAACCCAAAATTCCCTCCGCTATTTCTCCAGTTGCATTGGTGGTTCAGTGGTAGAATTCTCGCCTTCCAAGCGGGAGACCCGGGTTCAATTCCCGGCTAATGCAAAATAGCGGGTTCCCTGTACTTTTCCAGACTAGAAAGAAACGTTTCATAGAAATGGCCGTCTTTTGGTTGAGCGTCACCTTCTTTTCGGCACCCTCTGCGCGGAATTATCCGAATTAGCCGAACATTTAGTCCGCACTTTCGAACAGCACCGGTGGTTCAGTGGTAGAATTCTCGCCTGCCACGCGGGAGGCCCGGGTTCGATTCCCGGCCGGTGCAGATTGTTATAGATTCATTGTTTGACAGTTTTCTTGCAGGAGTAGTTTTACTTCAAGTGGGAATATGCCCGCAACCAAAATCTCACTTCCAGCTTTTCTCGGGTGCATTGGTGGTTCAGTGGTAGAATTCTCGCCTCCCACGCGGGAGACCCGGGTTCAATTCCCGGCCAATGCAAACTGACTGGTTTCCGTACTTTGCTGGACTCCAAAATACGTTTTATAGAAATGGCTGTCTTTTGGTTGAGCGTCACCTTCAATGTTTCCATTCACCTGCAACCCAAAATTCCCTCCGCTATTTCTCCAGTTGCATTGGTGGTTCAGTGGTAGAATTCTCGCCTTCCAAGCGGGAGACCCGGGTTCAATTCCCGGCTAATGCAAAATAGCGGGTTCCCTGTACTTTTCCAGACTAGAAAGAAACGTTTCATAGAAATGGCCGTCTTTTGGTTGAGCGTCACCTTCTTTTCGGCACCCTCTGCGCGGAATTATCCGAATTAGCCGAACATTTAGTCCGCACTTTCGAACAGCACCGGTGGTTCAGTGGTAGAATTCTCGCCTGCCACGCGGGAGGCCCGGGTTCGATTCCCGGCCGGTGCAGATTGTTATAGATTCATTGTTTGACAGTTTTCTTGCAGGAGTAGTTTTACTTCAAGTGGGAATATGCCCGCAACCAAAATCTCACTTCCAGCTTTTCTCGGGTGCATTGGTGGTTCAGTGGTAGAATTCTCGCCTCCCACGCGGGAGACCCGGGTTCAATTCCCGGCCAATGCAAACTGACTGGTTTCCGTACTTTGCTGGACTCCAAAATACGTTTTATAGAAATGGCTGTCTTTTGGTTGAGCGTCACCTTCAATGTTTCCATTCACCTGCAACCCAAAATTCCCTCCGCTATTTCTCCAGTTGCATTGGTGGTTCAGTGGTAGAATTCTCGCCTTCCAAGCGGGAGACCCGGGTTCAATTCCCGGCTAATGCAAAATAGCGGGTTCCCTGTACTTTTCCAGACTAGAAAGAAACGTTTCATAGAAATGGCCGTCTTTTGGTTGAGCGTCACCTTCTTTTCGGCACCCTCTGCGCGGAATTATCCGAATTAGCCGAACATTTAGTCCGCACTTTCGAACAGCACCGGTGGTTCAGTGGTAGAATTCTCGCCTGCCACGCGGGAGGCCCGGGTTCGATTCCCGGCCGGTGCAGATTGTTATAGATTCATTGTTTGACAGTTTTCTTGCAGGAGTAGTTTTACTTCAAGTGGGAATATGCCCGCAACCAAAATCTCACTTCCAGCTTTTCTCGGGTGCATTGGTGGTTCAGTGGTAGAATTCTCGCCTCCCACGCGGGAGACCCGGGTTCAATTCCCGGCCAATGCAAACTGACTGGTTTCCGTACTTTGCTGGACTCCAAAATACGTTTTATAGAAATGGCTGTCTTTTGGTTGAGCGTCACCTTCAATGTTTCCATTCACCTGCAACCCAAAATTCCCTCCGCTATTTCTCCAGTTGCATTGGTGGTTCAGTGGTAGAATTCTCGCCTTCCAAGCGGGAGACCCGGGTTCAATTCCCGGCTAATGCAAAATAGCGGGTTCCCTGTACTTTTCCAGACTAGAAAGAAACGTTTCATAGAAATGGCCGTCTTTTGGTTGAGCGTCACCTTCTTTTCGGCACCCTCTGCGCGGAATTATCCGAATTAGCCGAACATTTAGTCCGCACTTTCGAACAGCACCGGTGGTTCAGTGGTAGAATTCTCGCCTGCCACGCGGGAGGCCCGGGTTCGATTCCCGGCCGGTGCAGATTGTTATAGATTCATTGTTTGACAGTTTTCTTGCAGGAGTAGTTTTACTTCAAGTGGGAATATGCCCGCAACCAAAATCTCACTTCCAGCTTTTCTCGGGTGCATTGGTGGTTCAGTTGTAGAATTCTCGCCTCCCACGCGGGAGACCCGGGTTCAATTCCCGGCCAATGCAAACTGACTGGTTTCCGTACTTTGCTGGACTCCAAAATACGTTTTATAGAAATGGCTGTCTTTTGGTTGAGCGTCACCTTCAATGTTTCCATTCACCTGCAACCCAAAATTCCCTCCGCTATTTCTCCAGTTGCATTGGTGGTTCAGTGGTAGAATTCTCGCCTTCCAAGCGGGAGACCCGGGTTCAATTCCCGGCTAATGCAAAATAGCGGGTTCCCTGTACTTTTCCAGACTAGAAAGAAACGTTTCATAGAAATGGCCGTCTTTTGGTTGAGCGTCACCTTCTTTTCGGCACCCTCTGCGCGGAATTATCCGAATTAGCCGAACATTTAGTCCGCACTTTCGAACAGCACCGGTGGTTCAGTGGTAGAATTCTCGCCTGCCACGCGGGAGGCCCGGGTTCGATTCCCGGCCGGTGCAGATTGTTATAGATTCATTGTTTGACAGTTTTCTTGCAGGAGTAGTTTTACTTCAAGTGGGAATATGCCCGCAACCAAAATCTCACTTCCAGCTTTTCTCGGGTGCATTGGTGGTTCAGTGGTAGAATTCTCGCCTCCCACGCGGGAGACCCGGGTTCAATTCCCGGCCAATGCAAACTGACTGGTTTCCGTACTTTGCTGGACTCCAAAATACGTTTTATAGAAATGGCTGTCTTTTGGTTGAGCGTCACCTTCAATGTTTCCATTCACCTGCAACCCAAAATTCCCTCCGCTATTTCTCCAGTTGCATTGGTGGTTCAGTGGTAGAATTCTCGCCTTCCAAGCGGGAGACCCGGGTTCAATTCCCGGCTAATGCAAAATAGCGGGTTCCCTGTACTTTTCCAGACTAGAAAGAAACGTTTCATAGAAATGGCCGTCTTTTGGTTGAGCGTCACCTTCTTTTCGGCACCCTCTGCGCGGAATTATCCGAATTAGCCGAACATTTAGTCCGCACTTTCGAACAGCACCGGTGGTTCAGTGGTAGAATTCTCGCCTGCCACGCGGGAGGCCCGGGTTCGATTCCCGGCCGGTGCAGATTGTTATAGATTCATTGTTTGACAGTTTTCTTGCAGGAGTAGTTTTACTTCAAGTGGGAATATGCCCGCAACCAAAATCTCACTTCCAGCTTTTCTCGGGTGCATTGGTGGTTCAGTGGTAGAATTCTCGCCTCCCACGCGGGAGACCCGGGTTCAATTCCCGGCCAATGCAAACTGACTGGTTTCCGTACTTTGCTGGACTCCAAAATACGTTTTATAGAAATGGCTGTCTTTTGGTTGAGCGTCACCTTCAATGTTTCCATTCACCTGCAACCCAAAATTCCCTCCGCTATTTCTCCAGTTGCATTGGTGGTTCAGTGGTAGAATTCTCGCCTTCCAAGCGGGAGACCCGGGTTCAATTCCCGGCTAATGCAAAATAGCGGGTTCCCTGTACTTTTCCAGACTAGAAAGAAACGTTTCATAGAAATGGCCGTCTTTTGGTTGAGCGTCACCTTCTTTTCGGCACCCTCTGCGCGGAATTATCCGAATTAGCCGAACATTTAGTCCGCACTTTCGAACAGCACCGGTGGTTCAGTGGTAGAATTCTCGCCTGCCACGCGGGAGGCCCGGGTTCGATTCCCGGCCGGTGCAGATTGTTATAGATTCATTGTTTGACAGTTTTCTTGCAGGAGTAGTTTTACTTCAAGTGGGAATATGCCCGCAACCAAAATCTCACTTCCAGCTTTTCTCGGGTGCATTGGTGGTTCAGTGGTAGAATTCTCGCCTCCCACGCGGGAGACCCGGGTTCAATTCCCGGCCAATGCAAACTGACTGGTTTCCGTACTTTGCTGGACTCCAAAATACGTTTTATAGAAATGGCTGTCTTTTGGTTGAGCGTCACCTTCAATGTTTCCATTCACCTGCATCCCAAAATTCCCTCCGCTATTTCTCCAGTTGCATTGGTGGTTCAGTGGTAGAATTCTCGCCTTCCAAGCGGGAGACCCGGGTTCAATTCCCGGCTAATGCAAAATAGCGGGTTCCCTGTACTTTTCCAGACTAGAAAGAAACGTTTCATAGAAATGGCCGTCTTTTGGTTGAGCGTCACCTTCTTTTCGGCACCCTCTGCGCGGAATTATCCGAATTAGCCGAACATTTAGTCCGCACTTTCGAACAGCACCGGTGGTTCAGTGGTAGAATTCTCGCCTGCCACGCGGGAGGCCCGGGTTCGATTCCCGGCCGGTGCAGATTGTTATAGATTCATTGTTTGACAGTTTTCTTGCAGGAGTAGTTTTACTTCAAGTGGGAATATGCCCGCAACCAAAATCTCACTTCCAGCTTTTCTCGGGTGCATTGGTGGTTCAGTGGTAGAATTCTCGCCTCCCACGCGGGAGACCCGGGTTCAATTCCCGGCCAATGCAAACTGACTGGTTTCCGTACTTTGCTGGACTCCAAAATACGTTTTATAGAAATGGCTGTCTTTTGGTTGAGCGTCACCTTCAATGTTTCCATTCACCTGCAACCCAAAATTCCCTCCGCTATTTCTCCAGTTGCATTGGTGGTTCAGTGGTAGAATTCTCGCCTTCCAAGCGGGAGACCCGGGTTCAATTCCCGGCTAATGCAAAATAGCGGGTTCCCTGTACTTTTCCAGACTAGAAAGAAACGTTTCATAGAAATGGCCGTCTTTTGGTTGAGCGTCACCTTCTTTTCGGCACCCTCTGCGCGGAATTATCCGAATTAGCCGAACATTTAGTCCGCACTTTCGAACAGCACCGGTGGTTCAGTGGTAGAATTCTCGCCTGCCACGCGGGAGGCCCGGGTTCGATTCCCGGCCGGTGCAGATTGTTATAGATTCATTGTTTGACAGTTTTCTTGCAGGAGTAGTTTTACTTCAAGTGGGAATATGCCCGCAACCAAAATCTCACTTCCAGCTTTTCTCGGGTGCATTGGTGGTTCAGTGGTAGAATTCTCGCCTCCCACGCGGGAGACCCGGGTTCAATTCCCGGCCAATGCAAACTGACTGGTTTCCGTACTTTGCTGGACTCCAAAATACGTTTTATAGAAATGGCTGTCTTTTGGTTGAGCGTCACCTTCAATGTTTCCATTCACCTGCAACCCAAAATTCCCTCCGCTATTTCTCCAGTTGCATTGGTGGTTCAGTGGTAGAATTCTCGCCTTCCAAGCGGGAGACCCGGGTTCAATTCCCGGCTAATGCAAAATAGCGGGTTCCCTGTACTTTTCCAGACTAGAAAGAAACGTTTCATAGAAATGGCCGTCTTTTGGTTGAGCGTCACCTTCTTTTCGGCACCCTCTGCGCGGAATTATCCGAATTAGCCGAACATTTAGTCCGCACTTTCGAACAGCACCGGTGGTTCAGTGGTAGAATTCTCGCCTGCCACGCGGGAGGCCCGGGTTCGATTCCCGGCCGGTGCAGATTGTTATAGATTCATTGTTTGACAGTTTTCTTGCAGGAGTAGTTTTACTTCAAGTGGGAATATGCCCGCAACCAAAATCTCATTTCCAGCTTTTCTCGGGTGCATTGGTGGTTCAGTGGTAGAATTCTCGCCTCCCACGCGGGAGACCCGGGTTCAATTCCCGGCCAATGCAAACTGACTGGTTTCCGTACTTTGCTGGACTCCAAAATACGTTTTATAGAAATGGCTGTCTTTTGGTTGAGCGTCACCTTCAATGTTTCCATTCACCTGCAACCCAAAATTCCCTCCGCTATTTCTCCAGTTGCATTGGTGGTTCAGTGGTAGAATTCTCGCCTTCCAAGCGGGAGACCCGGGTTCAATTCCCGGCTAATGCAAAATAGCGGGTTCCCTGTACTTTTCCAGACTAGAAAGAAACGTTTCATAGAAATGGCCGTCTTTTGGTTGAGCGTCACCTTCTTTTCGGCACCCTCTGCGCGGAATTATCCGAATTAGCCGAACATTTAGTCCGCACTTTCGAACAGCACCGGTGGTTCAGTGGTAGAATTCTCGCCTGCCACGCGGGAGGCCCGGGTTCGATTCCCGGCCGGTGCAGATTGTTATAGATTCATTGTTTGACAGTTTTCTTGCAGGAGTAGTTTTACTTCAAGTGGGAATATGCCCGCAACCAAAATCTCACTTCCAGCTTTTCTCGGGTGCATTGGTGGTTCAGTGGTAGAATTCTCGCCTCCCACGCGGGAGACCCGGGTTCAATTCCCGGCCAATGCAAACTGACTGGTTTCCGTACTTTGCTGGACTCCAAAATACGTTTTATAGAAATGGCTGTCTTTTGGTTGAGCGTCACCTTCAATGTTTCCATTCACCTGCAACCCAAAATTCCCTCCGCTATTTCTCCAGTTGCATTGGTGGTTCAGTGGTAGAATTCTCGCCTTCCAAGCGGGAGACCCGGGTTCAATTCCCGGCTAATGCAAAATAGCGGGTTCCCTGTACTTTTCCAGACTAGAAAGAAACGTTTCATAGAAATGGCCGTCTTTTGGTTGAGCGTCACCTTCTTTTCGGCACCCTCTGCGCGGAATTATCCGAATTAGCCGAACATTTAGTCCGCACTTTCGAACAGCACCGGTGGTTCAGTGGTAGAATTCTCGCCTGCCACGCGGGAGGCCCGGGTTCGATTCCCGGCCGGTGCAGATTGTTATAGATTCATTGTTTGACAGTTTTCTTGCAGGAGTAGTTTTACTTCAAGTGGGAATATGCCCGCAACCAAAATCTCACTTCCAGCTTTTCTAGGGTGCATTGGTGGTTCAGTGGTAGAATTCTCGCCTCCCACGCGGGAGACCCGGGTTCAATTCCCGGCCAATGCAAACTGACTGGTTTCCGTACTTTGCTGGACTCCAAAATACGTTTTATAGAAATGGCTGTCTTTTGGTTGAGCGTCACCTTCAATGTTTCCATTCACCTGCAACCCAAAATTCCCTCCGCTATTTCTCCAGTTGCATTGGTGGTTCAGTGGTAGAATTCTCGCCTTCCAAGCGGGAGACCCGGGTTCAATTCCCGGCTAATGCAAAATAGCGGGTTCCCTGTACTTTTCCAGACTAGAAAGAAACGTTTCATAGAAATGGCCGTCTTTTGGTTGAGCGTCACCTTCTTTTCAGCACCCTCTGCGCGGAATTATCCGAATTAGCCGAACATTTAGTCCGCACTTTCGAACAGCACCGGTGGTTCAGTGGTAGAATTTTTGCCTGCCACGCGGGAGGCCCGGGTTCGATTCCCGGCCGGTGCAGATTGTTATAGATTCATTGTTTGACAGTTTTCTTGCAGGAGTAGTTTTACTTCAAGTGGGAATATGCCCGCAACCAAAATCTCACTTCCAGCTTTTCTCGGGTGCATTGGTGGTTCAGTGGTAGAATTCTCGCCTCCCACGCGGGAGACCCGGGTTCAATTCCCGGCCAATGCAAACTGACTGGTTTCCGTACTTTGCTGGACTCCAAAATACGTTTTATAGAAATGGCTGTCTTTTGGTTGAGCGTCACCTTCAATGTTTCCATTCACCTGCAACCCAAAATTCCCTCCGCTATTTCTCCAGTTGCATTGGTGGTTCAGTGGTAGAATTCTCGCCTTCCAAGCGGGAGACCCGGGTTCAATTCCCGGCTAATGCAAAATAGCGGGTTCCCTGTACTTTTCCAGACTAGAAAGAAACGTTTCATAGAAATGGCCGTCTTTTGGTTGAGCGTCACCTTCTTTTCGGCACCCTCTGCGCGGAATTATCCGAATTAGCCGAACATTTAGTCCGCACTTTCGAACAGCACCGGTGGTTCAGTGGTAGAATTCTCGCCTGCCACGCGGGAGGCCCGGGTTCGATTCCCGGCCGGTGCAGATTGTTATAGATTCATTGTTTGACAGTTTTCTTGCAGGAGTAGTTTTACTTCAAGTGGGAATATGCCCGCAACCAAAATCTCACTTCCAGCTTTTCTCGGGTGCATTGGTGGTTCAGTGGTAGAATTCTCGCCTCCCACGCGGGAGACCCGGGTTCAATTCCCGGCCAATGCAAACTGACTGGTTTCCGTACTTTGCTGGACTCCAAAATACGTTTTATAGAAATGGCTGTCTTTTGGTTGAGCGTCACCTTCAATGTTTCCATTCACCTGCAACCCAAAATTCCCTCCGCTATTTCTCCAGTTGCATTGGTGGTTCAGTGGTAGAATTCTCGCCTTCCAAGCGGGAGACCCGGGTTCAATTCCCGGCTAATGCAAAATAGCGGGTTCCCTGTACTTTTCCAGACTAGAAAGAAACGTTTCATAGAAATGGCCGTCTTTTGGTTGAGCGTCACCTTCTTTTCAGCACCCTCTGCGCGGAATTATCCGAATTAGCCGAACATTTAGTCCGCACTTTCGAACAGCACCGGTGGTTCAGTGGTAGAATTTTTGCCTGCCACGCGGGAGGCCCGGGTTCGATTCCCGGCCGGTGCAGATTGTTATAGATTCATTGTTTGACAGTTTTCTTGCAGGAGTAGTTTTACTTCAAGTGGGAATATGCCCGCAACCAAAATCTCACTTCCAGCTTTTCTCGGGTGCATTGGTGGTTCAGTGGTAGAATTCTCGCCTCCCACGCGGGAGACCCGGGTTCAATTCCCGGCCAATGCAAACTGACTGGTTTCCGTACTTTGCTGGACTCCAAAATACGTTTTATAGAAATGGCTGTCTTTTGGTTGAGCGTCACCTTCAATGTTTCCATTCACCTGCAACCCAAAATTCCCTCCGCTATTTCTCCAGTTGCATTGGTGGTTCAGTGGTAGAATTCTCGCCTTCCAAGCGGGAGACCCGGGTTCAATTCCCGGCTAATGCAAAATAGCGGGTTCCCTGTACTTTTCCAGACTAGAAAGAAACGTTTCATAGAAATGGCCGTCTTTTGGTTGAGCGTCACCTTCTTTTCGGCACCCTCTGCGCGGAATTATCCGAATTAGCCGAACATTTAGTCCGCACTTTCGAACAGCACCGGTGGTTCAGTGGTAGAATTCTCGCCTGCCACGCGGGAGGCCCGGGTTCGATTCCCGGCCGGTGCAGATTGTTATAGATTCATTGTTTGACAGTTTTCTTGCAGGAGTAGTTTTACTTCAAGTGGGAATATGCCCGCAACCAAAATCTCACTTCCAGCTTTTCTCGGGTGCATTGGTGGTTCAGTGGTAGAATTCTCGCCTCCCACGCGGGAGACCCGGGTTCAATTCCCGGCCAATGCAAACTGACTGGTTTCCGTACTTTGCTGGACTCCAAAATACGTTTTATAGAAATGGCTGTCTTTTGGTTGAGCGTCACCTTCAATGTTTCCATTCACCTGCAACCCAAAATTCCCTCCGCTATTTCTCCAGTTGCATTGGTGGTTCAGTGGTAGAATTCTCGCCTTCCAAGCGGGAGACCCGGGTTCAATTCCCGGCTAATGCAAAATAGCGGGTTCCCTGTACTTTTCCAGACTAGAAAGAAACGTTTCATAGAAATGGCCGTCTTTTGGTTGAGCGTCACCTTCTTTTCGGCACCCTCTGCGCGGAATTATCCGAATTAGCCGAACATTTAGTCCGCACTTTCGAACAGCACCGGTGGTTCAGTGGTAGAATTCTCGCCTGCCACGCGGGAGGCCCGGGTTCGATTCCCGGCCGGTGCAGATTGTTATAGATTCATTGTTTGACAGTTTTCTTGCAGGAGTAGTTTTACTTCAAGTGGGAATATGCCCGCAACCAAAATCTCACTTCCAGCTTTTCTCGGGTGCATTGGTGGTTCAGTGGTAGAATTCTCGCCTCCCACGCGGGAGACCCGGGTTCAATTCCCGGCCAATGCAAACTGACTGGTTTCCGTACTTTGCTGGACTCCAAAATACGTTTTATAGAAATGGCTGTCTTTTGGTTGAGCGTCACCTTCAATGTTTCCATTCACCTGCAACCCAAAATTCCCTCCGCTATTTCTCCAGTTGCATTGGTGGTTCAGTGGTAGAATTCTCGCCTTCCAAGCGGGAGACCCGGGTTCAATTCCCGGCTAATGCAAAATAGCGGGTTCCCTGTACTTTTCCAGACTAGAAAGAAACGTTTCATAGAAATTGCCGTCTTTTGGTTGAGCGTCACCTTCTTTTCGGCACCCTCTGCGCGGAATTATCCGAATTAGCCGAACATTTAGTCCGCACTTTCGAACAGCACCGGTGGTTCAGTGGTAGAATTCTCGCCTGCCACGCGGGAGGCCCGGGTTCGATTCCCGGCCGGTGCAGATTGTTATAGATTCATTGTTTGACAGTTTTCTTGCAGGAGTAGTTTTACTTCAAGTGGGAATATGCCCGCAACCAAAATCTCACTTCCAGCTTTTCTCGGGTGCATTGGTGGTTCAGTGGTAGAATTCTCGCCTCCCACGCGGGAGACCCGGGTTCAATTCCCGGCCAATGCAAACTGACTGGTTTCCGTACTTTGCTGGACTCCAAAATACGTTTTATAGAAATGGCTGTCTTTTGGTTGAGCGTCACCTTCAATGTTTCCATTCACCTGCAACCCAAAATTCCCTCCGCTATTTCTCCAGTTGCATTGGTGGTTCAGTGGTAGAATTCTCGCCTTCCAAGCGGGAGACCCGGGTTCAATTCCCGGCTAATGCAAAATAGCGGGTTCCCTGTACTTTTCCAGACTAGAAAGAAACGTTTCATAGAAATGGCCGTCTTTTGGTTGAGCGTCACCTTCTTTTCGGCACCCTCTGCGCGGAATTATCCGAATTAGCCGAACATTTAGTCCGCACTTTCGAACAGCACCGGTGGTTCAGTGGTAGAATTCTCGCCTGCCACGCGGGAGGCCCGGGTTCGATTCCCGGCCGGTGCAGATTGTTATAGATTCATTGTTTGACAGTTTTCTTGCAGGAGTAGTTTTACTTCAAGTGGGAATATGCCCGCAACCAAAATCTCACTTCCAGCTTTTCTCGGGTGCATTGGTGGTTCAGTGGTAGAATTCTCGCCTCCCACGCGGGAGACCCGGGTTCAATTCCCGGCCAATGCAAACTGACTGGTTTCCGTACTTTGCTGGACTCCAAAATACGTTTTATAGAAATGGCTGTCTTTTGGTTGAGCGTCACCTTCAATGTTTCCATTCACCTGCAACCCAAAATTCCCTCCGCTATTTCTCCAGTTGCATTGGTGGTTCAGTGGTAGAATTCTCGCCTTCCAAGCGGGAGACCCGGGTTCAATTCCCGGCTAATGCAAAATAGCGGGTTCCCTGTACTTTTCCAGACTAGAAAGAAACGTTTCATAGAAATGGCCGTCTTTTGGTTGAGCGTCACCTTCTTTTCGGCACCCTCTGCGCGGAATTATCCGAATTAGCCGAACATTTAGTCCGCACTTTCGAACAGCACCGGTGGTTCAGTGGTAGAATTCTCGCCTGCCACGCGGGAGGCCCGGGTTCGATTCCCGGCCGGTGCAGATTGTTATAGATTCATTGTTTGACAGTTTTCTTGCAGGAGTAGTTTTACTTCAAGTGGGAATATGCCCGCAACCAAAATCTCACTTCCAGCTTTTCTCGGGTGCATTGGTGGTTCAGTGGTAGAATTCTCGCCTCCCACGCGGGAGACCCGGGTTCAATTCCCGGCCAATGCAAACTGACTGGTTTCCGTACTTTGCTGGACTCCAAAATACGTTTTATAGAAATGGCTGTCTTTTGGTTGAGCGTCACCTTCAATGTTTCCATTCACCTGCAACCCAAAATTCCCTCCGCTATTTCTCCAGTTGCATTGGTGGTTCAGTGGTAGAATTCTCGCCTTCCAAGCGGGAGACCCGGGTTCAATTCCCGGCTAATGCAAAATAGCGGGTTCCCTGTACTTTTCCAGACTAGAAAGAAACGTTTCATAGAAATGGCCGTCTTTTGGTTGAGCGTCACCTTCTTTTCGGCACCCTCTGCGCGGAATTATCCGAATTAGCCGAACATTTAGTCCGCACTTTCGAACAGCACCGGTGGTTCAGTGGTAGAATTCTCGCCTGCCACGCGGGAGGCCCGGGTTCGATTCCCGGCCGGTGCAGATTGTTATAGATTCATTGTTTGACAGTTTTCTTGCAGGAGTAGTTTTACTTCAAGTGGGAATATGCCCGCAACCAAAATCTCACTTCCAGCTTTTCTCGGGTGCATTGGTGGTTCAGTGGTAGAATTCTCGCCTCCCACGCGGGAGACCCGGGTTCAATTCCTGGCCAATGCAAACTGACTGGTTTCCGTACTTTGCTGGACTCCAAAATACGTTTTATAGAAATGGCTGTCTTTTGGTTGAGCGTCACCTTCAATGTTTCCATTCACCTGCAACCCAAAATTCCCTCCGCTATTTCTCCAGTTGCATTGGTGGTTCAGTGGTAGAATTCTCGCCTTCCAAGCGGGAGACCCGGGTTCAATTCCCGGCTAATGCAAAATAGCGGGTTCCCTGTACTTTTCCAGACTAGAAAGAAACGTTTCATAGAAATGGCCGTCTTTTGGTTGAGCGTCACCTTCTTTTCGGCACCCTCTGCGCGGAATTATCCGAATTAGCCGAACATTTAGTCCGCACTTTCGAACAGCACCGGTGGTTCAGTGGTAGAATTCTCGCCTGCCACGCGGGAGGCCCGGGTTCGATTCCCGGCCGGTGCAGATTGTTATAGATTCATTGTTTGACAGTTTTCTTGCAGGAGTAGTTTTACTTCAAGTGGGAATATGCCCGCAACCAAAATCTCACTTCCAGCTTTTCTCGGGTGCATTGGTGGTTCAGTGGTAGAATTCTCGCCTCCCACGCGGGAGACCCGGGTTCAATTCCCGGCCAATGCAAACTGACTGGTTTCCGTACTTTGCTGGACTTCAAAATACGTTTTATAGAAATGGCTGTCTTTTGGTTGAGCGTCACCTTCAATGTTTCCATTCACCTGCAACCCAAAATTCCCTCCGCTATTTCTCCAGTTGCATTGGTGGTTCAGTGGTAGAATTCTCGCCTTCCAAGCGGGAGACCCGGGTTCAATTCCCGGCTAATGCAAAATAGCGGGTTCCCTGTACTTTTCCAGACTAGAAAGAAACGTTTCATAGAAATGGCCGTCTTTTGGTTGAGCGTCACCTTCTTTTCGGCACCCTCTGCGCGGAATTATCCGAATTAGCCGAACATTTAGTCCGCACTTTCGAACAGCACCGGTGGTTCAGTGGTAGAATTCTCGCCTGCCACGCGGGAGGCCCGGGTTCGATTCCCGGCCGGTGCAGATTGTTATAGATTCATTGTTTGACAGTTTTCTTGCAGGAGTAGTTTTACTTCAAGTGGGAATATGCCCGCAACCAAAATCTCACTTCCAGCTTTTCTCGGGTGCATTGGTGGTTCAGTGGTAGAATTCTCGCCTCCCACGCGGGAGACCCGGGTTCAATTCCCGGCCAATGCAAACTGACTGGTTTCCGTACTTTGCTGGACTCCAAAATACGTTTTATAGAAATGGCTGTCTTTTGGTTGAGCGTCACCTTCAATGTTTCCATTCACCTGCAACCCAAAATTCCCTCCGCTATTTCTCCAGTTGCATTGGTGGTTCAGTGGTAGAATTCTCGCCTTCCAAGCGGGAGACCCGGGTTCAATTCCCGGCTAATGCAAAATAGCGGGTTCCCTGTACTTTTCCAGACTAGAAAGAAACGTTTCATAGAAATGGCCGTCTTTTGGTTGAGCGTCACCTTCTTTTCGGCACCCTCTGCGCGGAATTATCCGAATTAGCCGAACATTTAGTCCGCACTTTCGAACAGCACCGGTGGTTCAGTGGTAGAATTCTCGCCTGCCACGCGGGAGGCCCGGGTTCGATTCCCGGCCGGTGCAGATTGTTATAGATTCATTGTTTGACAGTTTTCTTGCAGGAGTAGTTTTACTTCAAGTGGGAATATGCCCGCAACCAAAATCTCACTTCCAGCTTTTCTCGGGTGCATTGGTGGTTCAGTGGTAGAATTCTCGCCTCCCACGCGGGAGACCCGGGTTCAATTCCCGGCCAATGCAAACTGACTGGTTTCCGTACTTTGCTGGACTCCAAAATACGTTTTATAGAAATGGCTGTCTTTTGGTTGAGCGTCACCTTCAATGTTTCCATTCACCTGCAACCCAAAATTCCCTCCGCTATTTCTCCAGTTGCATTGGTGGTTCAGTGGTAGAATTCTCGCCTTCCAAGCGGGAGACCCGGGTTCAATTCCCGGCTAATGCAAAATAGCGGGTTCCCTGTACTTTTCCAGACTAGAAAGAAACGTTTCATAGAAATGGCCGTCTTTTGGTTGAGCGTCACCTTCTTTTCGGCACCCTCTGCGCGGAATTATCCGAATTAGCCGAACATTTAGTCCGCACTTTCGAACAGCACCGGTGGTTCAGTGGTAGAATTCTCGCCTGCCACGCGGGAGGCCCGGGTTCGATTCCCGGCCGGTGCAGATTGTTATAGATTCATTGTTTGACAGTTTTCTTGCAGGAGTAGTTTTACTTCAAGTGGGAATATGCCCGCAACCAAAATCTCACTTCCAGCTTTTCTCGGGTGCATTGGTGGTTCAGTGGTAGAATTCTCGCCTCCCACGCGGGAGACCCGGGTTCAATTCCCGGCCAATGCAAACTGACTGGTTTCCGTACTTTGCTGGACTCCAAAATACGTTTTATAGAAATGGCTGTCTTTTGGTTGAGCGTCACCTTCAATGTTTCCATTCACCTGCAACCCAAAATTCCCTCCGCTATTTCTCCAGTTGCATTGGTGGTTCAGTGGTAGAATTCTCGCCTTCCAAGCGGGAGACCCGGGTTCAATTCCCGGCTAATGCAAAATAGCGGGTTCCCTGTACTTTTCCAGACTAGAAAGAAACGTTTCATAGAAATGGCCGTCTTTTGGTTGAGCGTCACCTTCTTTTCGGCACCCTCTGCGCGGAATTATCCGAATTAGCCGAACATTTAGTCCGCACTTTCGAACAGCACCGGTGGTTCAGTGGTAGAATTCTCGCCTGCCACGCGGGAGGCCCGGGTTCGATTCCCGGCCGGTGCAGATTGTTATAGATTCATTGTTTGACAGTTTTCTTGCAGGAGTAGTTTTACTTCAAGTGGGAATATGCCCGCAACCAAAATCTCACTTCCAGCTTTTCTCGGGTGCATTGGTGGTTCAGTGGTAGAATTCTCGCCTCCCACGCGGGAGACCCGGGTTCAATTCCCGGCCAATGCAAACTGACTGGTTTCCGTACTTTGCTGGACTCCAAAATACGTTTTATAGAAATGGCTGTCTTTTGGTTGAGCGTCACCTTCAATGTTTCCATTCACCTGCAACCCAAAATTCCCTCCGCTATTTCTCCAGTTGCATTGGTGGTTCAGTGGTAGAATTCTCGCCTTCCAAGCGGGAGACCCGGGTTCAATTCCCGGCTAATGCAAAATAGCGGGTTCCCTGTACTTTTCCAGACTAGAAAGAAACGTTTCATAGAAATGGCCGTCTTTTGGTTGAGCGTCACCTTCTTTTCGGCACCCTCTGCGCGGAATTATCCGAATTAGCCGAACATTTAGTCCGCACTTTCGAACAGCACCGGTGGTTCAGTGGTAGAATTCTCGCCTGCCACGCGGGAGGCCCGGGTTCGATTCCCGGCCGGTGCAGATTGTTATAGATTCATTGTTTGACAGTTTTCTTGCAGGAGTAGTTTTACTTCAAGTGGGAATATGCCCGCAACCAAAATCTCACTTCCAGCTTTTCTCGGGTGCATTGGTGGTTCAGTGGTAGAATTTTCGCCTTCCAAGCGGGAGACCCGGGTTCAATTCCCGGCTAATGCAAAATAGCGGGTTCCCTGTACTTTTCCAGACTAGAAAGAAACGTTTCATAGAAATGGCCGTCTTTTGGTTGAGCGTCACCTTCTTTTCGGCACCCTCTGCGCGGAATTATCCGAATTAGCCGAACATTTAGTCCGCACTTTCGAACAGCACCGGTGGTTCAGTGGTAGAATTCTCGCCTGCCACGCGGGAGGCCCGGGTTCGATTCCCGGCCGGTGCAGATTGTTATAGATTCATTGTTTGACAGTTTTCTTGCAGGAGTAGTTTTACTTCAAGTGGGAATATGCCCGCAACCAAAATCTCACTTCCAGCTTTTCTCGGGTGCATTGGTGGTTCAGTGGTAGAATTCTCGCCTCCCACGCGGGAGACCCGGGTTCAATTCCCGGCCAATGCAAACTGACTGGTTTCCGTACTTTGCTGGACTCCAAAATACGTTTTATAGAAATGGCTGTCTTTTGGTTGAGCGTCACCTTCAATGTTTCCATTCACCTGCAACCCAAAATTCCCTCCGCTATTTCTCCAGTTGCATTGGTGGTTCAGTGGTAGAATTCTCGCCTTCCAAGCGGGAGACCCGGGTTCAATTCCCGGCTAATGCAAAATAGCGGGTTCCCTGTACTTTTCCAGACTAGAAAGAAACGTTTCATAGAAATGGCCGTCTTTTGGTTGAGCGTCACCTTCTTTTCGGCACCCTCTGCGCGGAATTATCCGAATTAGCCGAACATTTAGTCCGCACTTTCGAACAGCACCGGTGGTTCAGTGGTATAATTCTCGCCTGCCACGCGAGAGGCCCGGGTTCGATTCCCGGCCGGTGCAGATTGTTATAGATTCATTGTTTGACAGTTTTCTTGCAGGAGTAGTTTTACTTCAAGTGGGAATATGCCCGCAACCAAAATCTCACTTCCAGCTTTTCTCGGGTGCATTGGTGGTTCAGTGGTAGAATTCTCGCCTCCCACGCGGGAGACCCGGGTTCAATTCCCGGCCAATGCAAACTGACTGGTTTCCGTACTTTGCTGGACTCCAAAATACGTTTTATAGAAATGGCTGTCTTTTGGTTGAGCGTCACCTTCAATGTTTCCATTCACCTGCAACCCAAAATTCCCTCCGCTATTTCTCCAGTTGCATTGGTGGTTCAGTGGTAGAATTCTCGCCTTCCAAGCGGGAGACCCGGGTTCAATTCCCGGCTAATGCAAAATAGCGGGTTCCCTGTACTTTTCCAGACTAGAAAGAAACGTTTCATAGAAATGGCCGTCTTTTGGTTGAGCGTCACCTTCTTTTCGGCACCCTCTGCGCGGAATTATCCGAATTAGCCGAACATTTAGTCCGCACTTTCGAACAGCACCGGTGGTTCAGTGGTAGAATTCTCGCCTGCCACGCGGGAGGCCCGGGTTCGATTCCCGGCCGGTGCAGATTGTTATAGATTCATTGTTTGACAGTTTTCTTGCAGGAGTAGTTTTACTTCAAGTGGGAATATGCCCGCAACCAAAATCTCACTTCCAGCTTTTCTCGGGTGCATTGGTGGTTCAGTGGTAGAATTCTCGCCTCCCACGCGGGAGACCCGGGTTCAATTCCCGGCCAATGCAAACTGACTGGTTTCCGTACTTTGCTGGACTCCAAAATACGTTTTATAGAAATGGCTGTCTTTTGGTTGAGCGTCACCTTCAATGTTTCCATTCACCTGCAACCCAAAATTCCCTCCGCTATTTCTCCAGTTGCATTGGTGGTTCAGTGGTAGAATTCTCGCCTTCCAAGCGGGAGACCCGGGTTCAATTCCCGGCTAATGCAAAATAGCGGGTTCCCTGTACTTTTCCAGACTAGAAAGAAACGTTTCATAGAAATGGCCGTCTTTTGGTTGAGCGTCACCTTCTTTTCGGCACCCTCTGCGCGGAATTATCCGAATTAGCCGAACATTTAGTCCGCACTTTCGAACAGCACCGGTGGTTCAGTGGTAGAATTCTCGCCTGCCACGCGGGAGGCCCGGGTTCGATTCCCGGCCGGTGCAGATTGTTATAGATTCATTGTTTGACAGTTTTCTTGCAGGAGTAGTTTTACTTCAAGTGGGAATATGCCCGCAACCAAAATCTCACTTCCAGCTTTTCTCGGGTGCATTGGTGGTTCAGTGGTAGAATTCTCGCCTCCCACGCGGGAGACCCGGGTTCAATTCCCGGCCAATGCAAACTGACTGGTTTCCGTACTTTGCTGGACTCCAAAATACGTTTTATAGAAATGGCTGTCTTTTGGTTGAGCGTCACCTTCAATGTTTCCATTCACCTGCAACCCAAAATTCCCTCCGCTATTTCTCCAGTTGCATTGGTGGTTCAGTGGTAGAATTCTCGCCTTCCAAGCGGGAGACCCGGGTTCAATTCCCGGCTAATGCAAAATAGCGGGTTCCCTGTACTTTTCCAGACTAGAAAGAAACGTTTCATAGAAATGGCCGTCTTTTGGTTGAGCGTCACCTTCTTTTCGGCACCCTCTGCGCGGAATTATCCGAATTAGCCGAACATTTAGTCCGCACTTTCGAACAGCACCGGTGGTTCAGTGGTATAATTCTCGCCTGCCACGCGGGAGGCCCGGGTTCGATTCCCGGCCGGTGCAGATTGTTATAGATTCATTGTTTGACAGTTTTCTTGCAGGAGTAGTTTTACTTCAAGTGGGAATATGCCCGCAACCAAAATCTCACTTCCAGCTTTTCTCGGGTGCATTGGTGGTTCAGTGGTAGAATTCTCGCCTCCCACGCGGGAGACCCGGGTTCAATTCCCGGCCAATGCAAACTGACTGGTTTCCGTACTTTGCTGGACTCCAAAATACGTTTTATAGAAATGGCTGTCTTTTGGTTGAGCGTCACCTTCAATGTTTCCATTCACCTGCAACCCAAAATTCCCTCCGCTATTTCTCCAGTTGCATTGGTGGTTCAGTGGTAGAATTCTCGCCTTCCAAGCGGGAGACCCGGGTTCAATTCCCGGCTAATGCAAAATAGCGGGTTCCCTGTACTTTTCCAGACTAGAAAGAAACGTTTCATAGAAATGGCCGTCTTTTGGTTGAGCGTCACCTTCTTTTCGGCACCCTCTGCGCGGAATTATCCGAATTAGCCGAACATTTAGTCCGCACTTTCGAACAGCACCGGTGGTTCAGTGGTAGAATTCTCGCCTGCCACGCGGGAGGCCCGGGTTCGATTCCCGGCCGGTGCAGATTGTTATAGATTCATTGTTTGACAGTTTTCTTGCAGGAGTAGTTTTACTTCAAGTGGGAATATGCCCGCAACCAAAATCTCACTTCCAGCTTTTCTCGGGTGCATTGGTGGTTCAGTGGTAGAATTCTCGCCTCCCACGCGGGAGACCCGGGTTCAATTCCCGGCCAATGCAAACTGACTGGTTTCCGTACTTTGCTGGACTCCAAAATACGTTTTATAGAAATGGCTGTCTTTTGGTTGAGCGTCACCTTCAATGTTTCCATTCACCTGCAACCCAAAATTCCCTCCGCTATTTCTCCAGTTGCATTGGTGGTTCAGTGGTAGAATTCTCGCCTTCCAAGCGGGAGACCCGGGTTCAATTCCCGGCTAATGCAAAATAGCGGGTTCCCTGTACTTTTCCAGACTAGAAAGAAACGTTTCATAGAAATGGCCGTCTTTTGGTTGAGCGTCACCTTCTTTTCGGCACCCTCTGCGCGGAATTATCCGAATTAGCCGAACATTTAGTCCGCACTTTCGAACAGCACCGGTGGTTCAGTGGTAGAATTCTCGCCTGCCACGCGGGAGGCCCGGGTTCGATTCCCGGCCGGTGCAGATTGTTATAGATTCATTGTTTGACAGTTTTCTTGCAGGAGTAGTTTTACTTCAAGTGGGAATATGCCCGCAACCAAAATCTCACTTCCAGCTTTTCTCGGGTGCATTGGTGGTTCAGTGGTAGAATTCTCGCCTCCCACGCGGGAGACCCGGGTTCAATTCCCGGCCAATGCAAACTGACTGGTTTCCGTACTTTGCTGGACTCCAAAATACGTTTTATAGAAATGGCTGTCTTTTGGTTGAGCGTCACCTTCAATGTTTCCATTCACCTGCAACCCAAAATTCCCTCCGCTATTTCTCCAGTTGCATTGGTGGTTCAGTGGTAGAATTCTCGCCTTCCAAGCGGGAGACCCGGGTTCAATTCCCGGCTAATGCAAAATAGCGGGTTCCCTGTACTTTTCCAGACTAGAAAGAAACGTTTCATAGAAATGGCCGTCTTTTGGTTGAGCGTCACCTTCTTTTCGGCACCCTCTGCGCGGAATTATCCGAATTAGCCGAACATTTAGTCCGCACTTTCGAACAGCACCGGTGGTTCAGTGGTAGAATTCTCGCCTGCCACGCGGGAGGCCCGGGTTCGATTCCCGGCCGGTGCAGATTGTTATAGATTCATTGTTTGACAGTTTTCTTGCAGGAGTAGTTTTACTTCAAGTGGGAATATGCCCGCAACCAAAATCTCACTTCCAGCTTTTCTCGGGTGCATTGGTGGTTCAGTGGTAGAATTCTCGCCTCCCACGCGGGAGACCCGGGTTCAATTCCCGGCCAATGCAAACTGACTGGTTTCCGTACTTTGCTGGACTCCAAAATACGTTTTATAGAAATGGCTGTCTTTTGGTTGAGCGTCACCTTCAATGTTTCCATTCACCTGCAACCCAAAATTCCCTCCGCTATTTCTCCAGTTGCATTGGTGGTTCAGTGGTAGAATTCTCGCCTTCCAAGCGGGAGACCCGGGTTCAATTCCCGGCTAATGCAAAATAGCGGGTTCCCTGTACTTTTCCAGACTAGAAAGAAACGTTTCATAGAAATGGCCGTCTTTTGGTTGAGCGTCACCTTCTTTTCGGCACCCTCTGCGCGGAATTATCCGAATTAGCCGAACATTTAGTCCGCACTTTCGAACAGCACCGGTGGTTCAGTGGTAGAATTCTCGCCTGCCACGCGGGAGGCCCGGGTTCGATTCCCGGCCGGTGCAGATTGTTATAGATTCATTGTTTGACAGTTTTCTTGCAGGAGTAGTTTTACTTCAAGTGGGAATATGCCCGCAACCAAAATCTCACTTCCAGCTTTTCTCGGGTGCATTGGTGGTTCAGTGGTAGAATTCTCGCCTCCCACGCGGGAGACCCGGGTTCAATTCCCGGCCAATGCAAACTGACTGGTTTCCGTACTTTGCTGGACTCCAAAATACGTTTTATAGAAATGGCTGTCTTTTGGTTGAGCGTCACCTTCAATGTTTCCATTCACCTGCAACCCAAAATTCCCTCCGCTATTTCTCCAGTTGCATTGGTGGTTCAGTGGTAGAATTCTCGCCTTCCAAGCGGGAGACCCGGGTTCAATTCCCGGCTAATGCAAAATAGCGGGTTC
This sequence comes from Henricia sp. BOLD:AAB3569, assembly GCA_037783545.1. Taxonomy (NCBI): domain Eukaryota; kingdom Metazoa; phylum Echinodermata; class Asteroidea; order Spinulosida; family Echinasteridae; genus Henricia; species Henricia sp. BOLD:AAB3569. The sequence goes on from JBBELK010000492.1 coordinate 139,288, forward strand.
CCTGTACTTTTCCAGACTAGAAAGAAACGTTTCATAGAAATGGCCGTCTTTTGGTTGAGCGTCACCTTCTTTTCGGCACCCTCTGCGCGGAATTATCCGAATTAGCCGAACATTTAGTCCGCACTTTCGAACAGCACCGGTGGTTCAGTGGTAGAATTCTCGCCTGCCACGCGGGAGGCCCGGGTTCGATTCCCGGCCGGTGCAGATTGTTATAGATTCATTGTTTGACAGTTTTCTTGCAGGAGTAGTTTTACTTCAAGTGGGAATATGCCCGCAACCAAAATCTCACTTCCAGCTTTTCTCGGGTGCATTGGTGGTTCAGTGGTAGAATTCTCGCCTCCCACGCGGGAGACCCGGGTTCAATTCCCGGCCAATGCAAACTGACTGGTTTCCGTACTTTGCTGGACTCCAAAATACGTTTTATAGAAATGGCTGTCTTTTGGTTGAGCGTCACCTTCAATGTTTCCATTCACCTGCAACCCAAAATTCCCTCCGCTATTTCTCCAGTTGCATTGGTGGTTCAGTGGTAGAATTCTCGCCTTCCAAGCGGGAGACCCGGGTTCAATTCCCGGCTAATGCAAAATAGCGGGTTCCCTGTACTTTTCCAGACTAGAAAGAAACGTTTCATAGAAATGGCCGTCTTTTGGTTGAGCGTCACCTTCTTTTCGGCACCCTCTGCGCGGAATTATCCGAATTAGCCGAACATTTAGTCAGCACTTTCGAACAGCACCGGTGGTTCAGTGGTAGAATTCTCGCCTGCCACGCGGGAGGCCCGGGTTCGATTCCCGGCCGGTGCAGATTGTTATAGATTCATTGTTTGACAGTTTTCTTGCAGGAGTAGTTTTACTTCAAGTGGGAATATGCCCGCAACCAAAATCTCACTTCCAGCTTTTCTCGGGTGCATTGGTGGTTCAGTGGTAGAATTCTCGCCTCCCACGCGGGAGACCCGGGTTCAATTCCCGGCCAATGCAAACTGACTGGTTTCCGTACTTTGCTGGACTCCAAAATACGTTTTATAGAAATGGCTGTCTTTTGGTTGAGCGTCACCTTCAATGTTTCCATTCACCTGCAACCCAAAATTCCCTCCGCTATTTCTCCAGTTGCATTGGTGGTTCAGTGGTAGAATTCTCGCCTTCCAAGCGGGAGACCCGGGTTCAATTCCCGGCTAATGCAAAATAGCGGGTTCCCTGTACTTTTCCAGACTAGAAAGAAACGTTTCATAGAAATGGCCGTCTTTTGGTTGAGCGTCACCTTCTTTTCGGCACCCTCTGCGCGGAATTATCCGAATTAGCCGAACATTTAGTCCGCACTTTCGAACAGCACCGGTGGTTCAGTGGTAGAATTCTCGCCTGCCACGCGGGAGGCCCGGGTTCGATTCCCGGCCGGTGCAGATTGTTATAGATTCATTGTTTGACAGTTTTCTTGCAGGAGTAGTTTTACTTCAAGTGGGAATATGCCCGCAACCAAAATCTCACTTCCAGCTTTTCTCGGGTGCATTGGTGGTTCAGTGGTAGAATTCTCGCCTCCCACGCGGGAGACCCGGGTTCAATTCCCGGCCAATGCAAACTGACTGGTTTCCGTACTTTGCTGGACTCCAAAATACGTTTTATAGAAATGGCTGTCTTTTGGTTGAGCGTCACCTTCAATGTTTCCATTCACCTGCAACCCAAAATTCCCTCCGCTATTTCTCCAGTTGCATTGGTGGTTCAGTGGTAGAATTCTCGCCTTCCAAGCGGGAGACCCGGGTTCAATTCCCGGCTAATGCAAAATAGCGGGTTCCCTGTACTTTTCCAGACTAGAAAGAAACGTTTCATAGAAATGGCCGTCTTTTGGTTGAACGTCACCTTCTTTTCGGCACCCTCTGCGCGGAATTATCCGAATTAGCCGAACATTTAGTCCGCACTTTCGAACAGCACCGGTGGTTCAGTGGTAGAATTCTCGCCTGCCACGCGGGAGGCCCGGGTTCGATTCCCGGCCGGTGCAGATTGTTATAGATTCATTGTTTGACAGTTTTCTTGCAGGAGTAGTTTTACTTCAAGTGGGAATATGCCCGCAACCAAAATCTCACTTCCAGCTTTTCTCGGGTTCATTGGTGGTTCAGTGGTAGAATTCTCGCCTCCCACGCGGGAGACCCGGGTTCAATTCCCGGCCAATGCAAACTGACTGGTTTCCGTACTTTGCTGGACTCCAAAATACGTTTTATAGAAATGGCTGTCTTTTGGTTGAGCGTCACCTTCAATGTTTCCATTCACCTGCAACCCAAAATTCCCTCCGCTATTTCTCCAGTTGCATTGGTGGTTCAGTGGTAGAATTCTCGCCTTCCAAGCGGGAGACCCGGGTTCAATTCCCGGCTAATGCAAAATAGCGGGTTCCCTGTACTTTTCCAGACTAGAAAGAAACGTTTCATAGAAATGGCCGTCTTTTGGTTGAGCGTCACCTTCTTTTCGGCACCCTCTGCGCGGAATTATCCGAATTAGCCGAACATTTAGTCCGCACTTTCGAACAGCACCGGTGGTTCAGTGGTAGAATTCTCGCCTGCCACGCGGGAGGCCCGGGTTCGATTCCCGGCCGGTGCAGATTGTTATAGATTCATTGTTTGACAGTTTTCTTGCAGGAGTAGTTTTACTTCAAGTGGGAATATGCCCGCAACCAAAATCTCACTTCCAGCTTTTCTCGGGTGCATTGGTGGTTCAGTAATCTATTTGCACAACCGTCTTTGTTTCCGTCCGACTCCGGTATCTATAGGGTTTAGATATGGGGTGAGATGGATTGAGCATAGAAACCGAAGCCAGAGGAAAGCTCAGAAATGAAGAAGGAGGTCGAGTGGGCGGGAAAAAAAAAAATATATAATAATACTCACCAGAAGCTGGCCGCCGAGGCCAAACTATTATCTTACCACCGTTGAGACATACAACCGTACCGTCCTCTGCCGACTCGTTCCTTCTCGTCCAAATACTCCCCACCTGCCACCTTGATATACTCGAGACTGCGTAGATTCCTACGCTGCCCTCAACGTCGACGGATGTGCAAATAGTAATCTATTTGCACAACCGTCTTTGTTTCCGTCCGACTCCGGTATCTATAGGGTTTAGATATGGGGTGAGATGGATTTCGCCAAAACCTGCCCCCTAGGCCGCCGAGAACCCCAAAAACCTGCCCAAATACACCCCAAACCTTACCCAAACCTCAAATGAAAGTGGGATACCATATCAGATACAAAGGAAAGAAAACTGGACTAGCTGTCTTGCCGCCTTTCTTCCATTCTCTTTTCTTCTCCTTTCTTTTCTCAAGCTGTCGCGCCCAAATTAGTACACCCTAAGCCGTGAATCCGCGTGCGACCTTCCGAGTCACGATCGATCAAAAAACATAGGGTGTCCAGTGGTGTGCTGACTCCAGATCCTCCCCTTCAGTACCGCATCCTTTGCCTAGATGCTACCGCAGAAATCGGTCCAACGCTGCAAATGAGTCTGCTCTTTTGCACTTCACATCCATGCTTATCCAACTTGTTTGCTCGTTCTGTCAGCCTGGTTGCCACACTGATCATCTTCCAAAAGGGAAAACAAAACGCTCTTGTGAAGAAAAAGGGGGGGGGGGGTGTGCCTGATTGAAGAATAAATTTAGCATTATATTGCGATTCCCGAGGGCAAGCCCGAAACGGATGTTAACAACAGCCGCAGCTTGCGCTGGAGCTTAGATATCCCATAATCGATAGGTGCACATTGTCCGCAAGATCCTACTGCACGATGCAATTGTTCGAGAAAAACTGCCAGTTAGCTTTATGACAGACATCTTTCAATGATGAGTTGACTACGGCGACTGAGCGATTGATACCCACCATCTTGGTTTGGCACACTGAGGAAAGAACGAATATGCATCTTGGGAATTCTTCCCTGATCAGTTGGGAAACAGTTGGGAAAATTCTATAGCGAATCAAAGACTGAGAGCAACACAAAATATAGGTCAAGGGCCTCCTTGCAACATATACCCGTATGTGCCAAGATGTCTGCAGACCGGTAATCTCCGAAACTTACACTACCGTCTGGTAAGACTAGGGTACCGCCCCATTTATATCCAGATACGTCTGCCGACAGTGCTATGCGATAACAAGGTGGCGGTCTTGTCTTCAAGCAAGGGATCAGCTGCAAGAAGCTATCAACGAACCTCCAAAATAAAATCTCCTCCCACACTTGTGGCGACAGAGGCGTAGGCAAGAGATTATAAAGTGTGGATATGAAGGAGGTGCATTCCCTTAGAAACAAGGATGCAGCCGGAAACACCAGAGCAAAACTTTGGCCTTTGCCCACAAATCGTCGCATCTGCTTTAAGAGCACTTTATCCTTCCCCAAAATTGTCTCTCGTACCTTAGCGAATGATACCTTTTTATGCTCAGGAATCGAAAATGACAGGGTTTGGAGCAGATGCCGAACCCGAGATGCACCATGCTGTTCGATGGCTGCCGATGACTTTTCTTTAAGTTGCTGAACAAGCCGAGCTTTAACTGTATGTAGCATACGACGTAAACGGCCCTTAGAGCTCTGATGTAGAAACCGTCCCCATGCATGTCCTGTTCACACCGCAATAAAACAAACACGACTGAAGTGTTTAAAACCTTCGTATACTTTGCCCCTCCATCGCTGGGATGGCACTCACCAATGAAACGGTCGTCTATCCAGATTTCTGTATGTATACCTCTGATCTTAAGCCATGCAGAGAGACAAAAGCCAATGGATGAGTAAACATATGCACTGTTTTTAAAACCAAAGGGAAGAGTGGAGTCGATGAAGTAAAAGCCCGCCCACTTGAAGCCGCAAAGGTCCAGGACTCCTTGGTTAAGAAGATTTGCTTGTATCCCTGGCTGTCGTCGGTACTTGAGAAGAAGAAGAAAAGAAAAAAACATTGCCTGAAGGTACCACACTGAAAGGTGTGTCCTTGCGCCAAAGATTAGGTCCCTTCATTGATAGAACCAGACGCGGCTTCTTGGGTTCAACTTTTACACACTTCGGCGGCTGTACTTCCTTGACCCTACCTAAAACTTCTATAGAGTCCTCTATCAACCGCTTGGTGATTGTGTCTAAGATAAAGGCGACATAATCTTGACAAACGGGCGCATTTAAAAATACCTCTCGGTGGGCAAACCGGAACAGCAATTCCTGCCCCTGTATCGGCCATTAAACGGCTGGAAGAAATCATACAGACTAACTCCATGATGAAGCCAACCATGAACTTCGTCCCTATTGAGTGACTCAGCTAAGATATCGTCCCAAAACACCAGGATCATTGTTTAATGTTCCGGCTACAAAATAATTGGATCTCTGAATCTGAACGCCTGTAAATCTGGCTGTAGTCTACCAGAGAGAACGTCAGCTGGGGTTGGTGTAAAAGGGACCGGCAAGCCACATGGTTTGCCATTATATAGGCGTCCGTAAAGGGATCTGGTTGCTGAGATTAGCCGACTTAAGTCGTTGCCCTGTAGCCACCTAGGAGGTTCTTCAGCATGGCCACGAAGTGTGAGAGAACAGGAAGAAATTATCAGTTTTAGAGGTGGGAGGAAAGCCCCACACACTAACGTGTATGGGGGAAAACCCCCGGAATCAGACAGGGACTGAGAACCCAATCCACATACTGACCCGGACGGGATTCGAACCTGGACGAAATTCGAACCGGGCCACATTGATGGGAGGCGAGGAAAGAGCCGTACGCCAACCTGACTTGCCATTGAAAACTACCCATTGGGAGGTGTCTCGTTTCCGCTTCGCTGGGATCAAAAAATTGATCAAAATATCTCTCCCACATCTCCAATATTTTCAAAAACCACTGGTACTCAAATGCTTTTCCTTTACATCTTCGGCAGACAATGGCTCGAACTCGTCCACGTATTCTCTAATCACGGTCATGACGTAGGCAACATTGCGATCATAGCCCGTCTCCATGCACGCTTGAGCAGCTGCAGGCGTCTTGGCCTGCATGTATGGAACAAACCATCACATAATTTGTTGACGTACTAACAGGGTCCGCCGCTCGACCTTTCATAAACGCACAAACCACGGCACGTTGTATGTAATAACCCACTACAGAGGCCCGTCCTCTGGTTTTTTTTTTTTTTGCTTGTCTGTTCGTTTGTTGGGTTGTTTGTTTGCTTTTTATTTATTTTTTTTATTTTTATTATTATTATTATTTTTTTTAAGGTAATTCAAAACTTTTAAAGTTAATCAAAACTGCAAATACATACATATATATATATGTATATATGTATCATAAACATGGCATCCAGAGGCCCGTCCTCTGCCTAGCACAGAGTACATATATGCGAAAAAGAAGTACATTGTACCATAAACATAGTATACGGAGGCCCGTCCTCTGTCTGGCACAGAGCACATATATGCAAAATCTAAATACATTGTACCATAAACATGGCATTCTGAGGCCCGTCCTTGCGAAAAAGAAGTACATTGTACCATAAACATGGTATTCGGAGGCCCGTCCTCTGTCCAGCCCAGAGCAAGTATATGCGAAATAGAAATATATTGTACCATAAACATGGCATTCTGAGGCCCGTCCTCTGCCTAGCACAGAGTATATGCGAAATGGAAGTACATTGTACCATAAACATGGCATTCAGAGGCCCGTCCTCTACCTAGCACAAAAATACATATATGCGAAATAGAAGTACATTGTACCATAAACATGGCATTCAGAGGCCCGTCCTCTGCCAGTACAGAGTACATACGGTGTATATGCAAAATAAAGTTACATTGTACATTGTACCATACAACCTGGCATTCGGAGGCCCGTCCTCTGCCTAGTACAGAGTACATACGGTGTATATGCAAAATAGAGTTACATTGCACATGTACCATACAACCTGGCATTCAGAGGCCCGTCCTCTGCCTAGTACAGAGTACATACGGTGTATATGCAAAATAGAGTTACATTGCACATGTACCATACAACCTGGCATTCAGAGGCCCGTCCTCTGCCTAGTACAGAGTACATACGGTGTATATGCAAAATAGAGTTACATTGCACATGTACCATAAACCTGGCATTTAGAGGCACGCCCTCAGCCTAGTACAGAGTACACATGCAAATTCAAGGGTACATTTAGATTGGTTCCTGATCCCTACAGATTAGATGCTTATTGCGAAAATATAGGGATCGGTAAAGGGCAGCCATGACGGGCAGAATTCTGCCCGTCACGCGGTTATTATTATTATATATTGTTGGTAAGCGCGCATATTTTGACATTTGTATCCCGGCCGTGCGTGTCAACATATCCAATTATGTAAATAAAGCGCAATGCCTAAAGCAAAGGGCTTCGCCAATTTTAAAATATATAACATACAATGCGCACGCGCAAAGACGACCAATCACAGATCAAGATGAAGCGCCCTCTACCTGTCCTTACACTCTCCTACGTGGAACATGTGGACGGGAACCAGTCTGGGGTACATTCATTCAGAGGCCCTGCGCAGCGCCCCTGCGATATAGATGCTCATTAAGCTTGGCGTTCAGAGGCCCGCCCTCTGTCAAGCACACATGCCATACATGTATATGGGTATATTACACTCGACCTACAGGGACCCGTCCTGCGTCTAGTACCTGTATCTATACACATAGAAAACATGGGCACATTAAAATTTGGCATTCATTAAAATTGACTTTTATTGAAATGTTGTATTCAGAGACCCGTCCTCATAATAAACTTGGTATTTGGAGGCACGCACTCTATCTAGTATATATAGTACGTGGGAAATATTGATATCATTTTCTCGGCATTCAGAGGTCCGTCCTCTGTCTAATACAGAGTACATGTGGAATATATAGTGTATTACCACTTGGAATTCAGAGGCCCGACCTCTGGCTATTTACATGTAAACTATGAGTACTTTCAAACTTGCCCTTTAGAGGCCCGTCCTCGGCTTATACAGATTGTGACTAGGGTTATGACGAAACTTAGTATGTTAAGCCCAACCTCTAGTGCACCTGTATATTGCTGCTTAATGGCGAAAGATATATATCACTCAGTCTAATGGACGTGCTCACGAACAACCGCATAGCATTCAGAGGCCCATCCTCTGCCTCCTCAACCAGTCCTGGTCCATAGAAACACGGCCTAGGCCTTGGTACTCGGAAGCCCTACCCGTGCTTCGTAAATTGTCTAACAAAAAAAGGGTGCTGAAATTGCGCGTAGGGGGAGCCCGTCCTCCACTTCATAAATCTAGCAAGCCAGAGTACATTAACTTGCCACTTAGGGCCTGTTCTATTATCTATGAGGTTGCTAACACAGGTACCTTAAAACAAAAAGCCAGAACCAGATTTTCCAAATGCTAGGCTGACTCCTTTATATTGCTATATTCCACTCGTTATACATGTTCGAGCAATATACTATGTTAGTTGACCTCGAGAACGCACGAGACCACTGTTAATTCCGGGCATAACACCATATCTCTTCAACGTACATCGCAAGCGAAATTTATAGATTATTTTGTTTACGCAGGTTTTTGTAAACTCACACGGCCCAAAACGCGTATCTATAAATAATAATTTTTTTTTTTTTTTTTTTTTCCCGTTTTGGGAGAAAATTATGCGTATTATATATTTTAAAAACATATTAGTTACCCGATTCACATTCGGGTCAGGTTGTAGACTTAAGATTGGACAGAAATATTTATATAAAAACAAACAAAATTTCGCCCGTGTTATAAGAATAGGCGTTTCAGTCGTGTTGTGCCCAAAAGCTCAGATTTGACCTTTGCCGCAAGACTTACATAGTCTATAACAAAACAAAAATTGTGAGGGCACTTTTCGAACTATGGATCTTGAAAGAGGCCCGCCCTCTATCGTCCAACGAACCTGCAAACTGGTATTTTAATTATGATGATTCAAGGGCGTGCCCTGCTTATAAACATGCTAGAATTGCACACTGAGCCAAGTTTGCCCGTTGGTCGATGTCTTCCCGACCATCCTAAGCAAGATCCTTAAAATCACTTAGATGAAACGTTAAAAGTGCTGCACAGGCCTTTATATAAGGAGCTTGCTGAGTTCACGCAGACGCACACTGTACCTGGGCCGCCTGGCTCCATAAAAAGGCGGAGAAGAGCACTGTTTCTGAGACGCGTGTGTCAAACTGCCCTTTACCTTTTTTTTAATTTTTTTTATTTATGTTTTTTTTGTTTTTTGTTTTTTACATATTATAATACATATAATATGTACATACATATACGTATACTCTTTCGCTATTAGGACGACCGGTTATGGGTAAAAAGGGCGTATTGAGACGACCACCGTCGTTAGCGCGACCGACGGCCGGTCGCGCTAATGATAAATGCTTCAAAAACCATCTTTATTAGGTCGAAAACCATTTTCATTAGGTTTCTCACCATTGTTGTTAGGTTACAAACCATTTTCGTTTAGGTCAAAAAACATGTTGATGAGACCTTTAAGTCGAGTAAATTTGGTTTAGTTGTCTTTGTGAGCTCTCTTCCCATTTTGGTCGTCCTAATGCGGGGCTCTACTTTACACAAGGAGCGGTACAAAATCAATCAAAAACTGGGATAGGTTTTAGTTCACCATATATATATATATATATATATAATTTTTTTTTTGTGGATACCTCCACTCGTCAGGGAATTGTAATGGCATTCTCGAAACATTCTACCTGTGCATCAAGTTGGGGGACGCGCGAACGCAAAAACGTAAAAACGCGCGCTGGGATTGCGGGCGTATGTTGACAACATGACGCTGGCGTGGGGAAATATGGCCGTGCCCGAACTACCTAGTTTATATACTACCTAATTTTAATTTCCCACTAACGAAAATTATTTTTTTTTTTTAGGTTTCAGACCATTTTTATTAGGTCACAAACCATTTTTATTAGGTTACAAACCATTTTTGTAGATTTGGGTAAAGATAGTTAGTGTTCATTAGAAAAGATTTTACCGAAAATTTGGTGGTCCTTTAAAAGAGGGTTCCCTTAAAACATTGTGTTTTTTTTGCAAAATTTCCCCCTTCAATTCAATCTAGCGGAGTATTATATATATATATTCTTATAGTGCGTACTCGCGAATGGTAGGCTTTTAGCCCAAACCTAATTTAAAGAGTCGTATGCCGCATTTTTATACGCAAATAATATTTGGCAGTATACATGTGTACCTGTCGAATGCCTGGGCCCGCGTCGCCACACGGGCGATACCTACAAAATACGGGCCTGAGGCTACTCGGCCTAATTCGTCATGTTTATGGGCCTGACAGATGCTTTACCAAAACTGAATATTATCTTATGACATATAAAGCATTCGAGCAATTCGTATCTCAACTAAGGTGTAAATCATGTCCATCTTCCGCACATTCAACCAACGAGTACATGTAGTTGGAAACTTGTCCAGTACATAAAACACCGCCGCGGCCGCATAACCCGCACATATAGCATTGGCCCTGTAGCCTGTAATACACGTGCATTTCTGGAACTACTGGAGCGCGCTCTACCATTTTAAGAAAAAGCCAATTTGACTATGTGCAAAACGTATAGGCTCTATCCCCGCGTAGTGCCAACCGTGCGTGCGGGAACGACGATTGCTGAAAGCCGCCGTAATGATACAATTGTTTAAATGCCTCTAAATTACTCTGGTTACCTGATTTCGCCAGAGACGTGGAGTGGTCTCTGATTTCGCCTTACAAAACCTCCCAGACTCGACGCTAGGTGACACACAACTGCACTTTCATGAGAATTTAAAACCATTAATTATCCCGAGCGATCACACAGACGTCCACCAGACGGGTTGCTATACTCGAGACTGCGTAGATTCCTACGCTGCCCTCAACGTCGACGGATGTGCAAATAGTGGTAGAATTCTCGCCTCCCACGCGGGAGACCCGGGTTCAATTCCCGGCCAATGCAAACTGACTGGTTTCCGTACTTTGCTGGACTCCAAAATACGTTTTATAGAAATGGCTGTCTTTTGGTTGAGCGTCACCTTCAATGTTTCCATTCACCTGCAACCCAAAATTCCCTCCGCTATTTCTCCAGTTGCATTGGTGGTTCAGTGGTAGAATTCTCGCCTTCCAAGCGGGAGACCCGGGTTCAATTCCCGGCTAATGCAAAATAGCGGGTTCCCTGTACTTTTCCAGACTAGAAAGAAACGTTTCATAGAAATGGCCGTCTTTTGGTTGAGCGTCACCTTCTTTTCGGCACCCTCTGCGCGGAATTATCCGAATTAGCCGAACATTTAGTCCGCACTTTCGAACAGCACCGGTGGTTCAGTGGTAGAATTCTCGCCTGCCACGCGGGAGGCCCGGGTTCGATTCCCGGCCGGTGCAGATTGTTATAGATTCATTGTTTGACAGTTTTCTTGCAGGAGTAGTTTTACTTCAAGTGGGAATATGCCCGCAACCAAAATCTCACTTCCAGCTTTTCTCGGGTGCATTGGTGGTTCAGTGGTAGAATTCTCGCCTCCCACGCGGGAGACCCGGGTTCAATTCCCGGCCAATGCAAACTGACTGGTTTCCGTACTTTGCTGGACTCCAAAATACGTTTTATAGAAATGGCTGTCTTTTGGTTGAGCGTCACCTTCAATGTTTCCATTCACCTGCAACCCAAAATTCCCTCCGCTATTTCTCCAGTTGCATTGGTGGTTCAGTGGTAGAATTCTCGCCTTCCAAGCGGGAGACCCGGGTTCAATTCCCGGCTAATGCAAAATAGCGGGTTCCCTGTACTTTTCCAGACTAGAAAGAAACGTTTCATAGAAATGGCCGTCTTTTGGTTGAGCGTCACCTTCTTTTCGGCACCCTCTGCGCGGAATTATCCGAATTAGCCGAACATTTAGTCCGCACTTTCGAACAGCACCGGTGGTTCAGTGGTAGAATTCTCGCCTGCCACGCGGGAGGCCCGGGTTCGATTCCCGGCCGGTGCAGATTGTTATAGATTCATTGTTTGACAGTTTTCTTGCAGGAGTAGTTTTACTTCAAGTGGGAATATGCCCGCAACCAAAATCTCACTTCCAGCTTTTCTCGGGTGCATTGGTGGTTCAGTGGTAGAATTCTCGCCTCCCACGCGGGAGACCCGGGTTCAATTCCCGGCCAATGCAAACTGACTGGTTTCCGTACTTTGCTGGACTCCAAAATACGTTTTATAGAAATGGCTGTCTTTTGGTTGAGCGTCACCTTCAATGTTTCCATTCACCTGCAACCCAAAATTCCCTCCGCTATTTCTCCAGTTGCATTGGTGGTTCAGTGGTAGAATTCTCGCCTTCCAAGCGGGAGACCCGGGTTCAATTCCCGGCTAATGCAAAATAGCGGGTTCCCTGTACTTTTCCAGACTAGAAAGAAACGTTTCATAGAAATGGCCGTCTTTTGGTTGAGCGTCACCTTCTTTTCGGCACCCTCTGCGCGGAATTATCCGAATTAGCCGAACATTTAGTCCGCACTTTCGAACAGCACCGGTGGTTCAGTGGTAGAATTCTCGCCTGCCACGCGGGAGGCCCGGGTTCGATTCCCGGCCGGTGCAGATTGTTATAGATTCATTGTTTGACAGTTTTCTTGCAGGAGTAGTTTTACTTCAAGTGGGAATATGCCCGCAACCAAAATCTCACTTCCAGCTTTTCTCGGGTGCATTGGTGGTTCAGTGGTAGAATTCTCGCCTCCCACGCGGGAGACCCGGGTTCAATTCCCGGCCAATGCAAACTGACTGGTTTCCGTACTTTGCTGGACTCCAAAATACGTTTTATAGAAATGGCTGTCTTTTGGTTGAGCGTCACCTTCAATGTTTCCATTCACCTGCAACCCAAAATTCCCTCCGCTATTTCTCCAGTTGCATTGGTGGTTCAGTGGTAGAATTCTCGCCTTCCAAGCGGGAGACCCGGGTTCAATTCCCGGCTAATGCAAAATAGCGGGTTCCCTGTACTTTTCCAGACTAGAAAGAAACGTTTCATAGAAATGGCCGTCTTTTGGTTGAGCGTCACCTTCTTTTCGGCACCCTCTGCGCGGAATTATCCGAATTAGCCGAACATTTAGTCCGCACTTTCGAACAGCACCGGTGGTTCAGTGGTAGAATTCTCGCCTGCCACGCGGGAGGCCCGGGTTCGATTCCCGGCCGGTGCAGATTGTTATAGATTCATTGTTTGACAGTTTTCTTGCAGGAGTAGTTTTACTTCAAGTGGGAATATGCCCGCAACCAAAATCTCACTTCCAGCTTTTCTCGGGTGCATTGGTGGTTCAGTGGTAGAATTCTCGCCTCCCACGCGGGAGACCCGGGTTCAATTCCCGGCCAATGCAAACTGACTGGTTTCCGTACTTTGCTGGACTCCAAAATACGTTTTATAGAAATGGCTGTCTTTTGGTTGAGCGTCACCTTCAATGTTTCCATTCACCTGCAACCCAAAATTCCCTCCGCTATTTCTCCAGTTGCATTGGTGGTTCAGTGGTAGAATTCTCGCCTTCCCAGCGGGAGACCCGGGTTCAATTCCCGGCTAATGCAAAATAGCGGGTTCCCTGTACTTTTCCAGACTAGAAAGAAACGTTTCATAGAAATGGCCGTCTTTTGGTTGAGCGTCACCTTCTTTTCGGCACCCTCTGCGCGGAATTATCCGAATTAGCCGAACATTTAGTCCGCACTTTCGAACAGCACCGGTGGTTCAGTGGTAGAATTCTCGCCTGCCACGCGGGAGGCCCGGGTTCGATTCCCGGCCGGTGCAGATTGTTATAGATTCATTGTTTGACAGTTTTCTTGCAGGAGTAGTTTTACTTCAAGTGGGAATATGCCCGCAACCAAAATCTCACTTCCAGCTTTTCTCGGGTGCATTGGTGGTTCAGTGGTAGAATTCTCGCCTCCCACGCGGGAGACCCGGGTTCAATTCCCGGCCAATGCAAACTGACTGGTTTCCGTACTTTGCTGGACTCCAAAATACGTTTTATAGAAATGGCTGTCTTTTGGTTGAGCGTCACCTTCAATGTTTCCATTCACCTGCAACCCAAAATTCCCTCCGCTATTTCTCCAGTTGCATTGGTGGTTCAGTGGTAGAATTCTCGCCTTCCAAGCGGGAGACCCGGGTTCAATTCCCGGCTAATGCAAAATAGCGGGTTCCCTGTACTTTTCCAGACTAGAAAGAAACGTTTCATAGAAATGGCCGTCTTTTGGTTGAGCGTCACCTTCTTTTCGGCACCCTCTGCGCGGAATTATCCGAATTAGCCGAACATTTAGTCCGCACTTTCGAACAGCACCGGTGGTTCAGTGGTAGAATTCTCGCCTGCCACGCGGGAGGCCCGGGTTCGATTCCCGGCCGGTGCAGATTGTTATAGATTCATTGTTTGACAGTTTTCTTGCAGGAGTAGTTTTACTTCAAGTGGGAATATGCCCGCAACCAAAATCTCACTTCCAGCTTTTCTCGGGTGCATTGGTGGTTCAGTGGTAGAATTCTCGCCTCCCACGCGGGAGACCCGGGTTCAATTCCCGGCCAATGCAAACTGACTGGTTTCCGTACTTTGCTGGACTCCAAAATACGTTTTATAGAAATGGCTGTCTTTTGGTTGAGCGTCACCTTCAATGTTTCCATTCACCTGCAACCCAAAATTCCCTCCGCTATTTCTCCAGTTGCATTGGTGGTTCAGTGGTAGAATTCTCGCCTTCCAAGCGGGAGACCCGGGTTCAATTCCCGGCTAATGCAAAATAGCGGGTTCCCTGTACTTTTCCAGACTAGAAAGAAACGTTTCATAGAAATGGCCGTCTTTTGGTTGAGCGTCACCTTCTTTTCGGCACCCTCTGCGCGGAATTATCCGAATTAGCCGAACATTTAGTCCGCACTTTCGAACAGCACCGGTGGTTCAGTGGTAGAATTCTCGCCTGCCACGCGGGAGGCCCGGGTTCGATTCCCGGCCGGTGCAGATTGTTATAGATTCATTGTTTGACAGTTTTCTTGCAGGAGTAGTTTTACTTCAAGTGGGAATATGCCCGCAACCAAAATCTCACTTCCAGCTTTTCTCGGGTGCATTGGTGGTTCAGTGGTAGAATTCTCGCCTCCCACGCGGGAGACCCGGGTTCAATTCCCGGCCAATGCAAACTGACTGGTTTCCGTACTTTGCTGGACTCCAAAATACGTTTTATAGAAATGGCTGTCTTTTGGTTGAGCGTCACCTTCAATGTTTCCATTCACCTGCAACCCAAAATTCCCTCCGCTATTTCTCCAGTTGCATTGGTGGTTCAGTGGTAGAATTCTCGCCTTCCAAGCGGGAGACCCGGGTTCAATTCCCGGCTAATGCAAAATAGCGGGTTCCCTGTACTTTTCCAGACTAGAAAGAAACGTTTCATAGAAATGGCCGTCTTTTGGTTGAGCGTCACCTTCTTTTCGGCACCCTCTGCGCGGAATTATCCGAATTAGCCGAACATTTAGTCCGCACTTTCGAACAGCACCGGTGGTTCAGTGGTAGAATTCTCGCCTGCCACGCGGGAGGCCCGGGTTCGATTCCCGGCCGGTGCAGATTGTTATAGATTCATTGTTTGACAGTTTTCTTGCAGGAG
The DNA here is from genome assembly GCA_037783545.1 of Henricia sp. BOLD:AAB3569. Classification (NCBI taxonomy): domain Eukaryota; kingdom Metazoa; phylum Echinodermata; class Asteroidea; order Spinulosida; family Echinasteridae; genus Henricia; species Henricia sp. BOLD:AAB3569. The sequence goes on from JBBELK010000492.1 coordinate 154,796, forward strand.
TAGTTTTACTTCAAGTGGGAATATGCCCGCAACCAAAATCTCACTTCCAGCTTTTCTCGGGTGCATTGGTGGTTCAGTGGTAGAATTCTCGCCTCCCACGCGGGAGACCCGGGTTCAATTCCCGGCCAATGCAAACTGACTGGTTTCCGTACTTTGCTGGACTCCAAAATACGTTTTATAGAAATGGCTGTCTTTTGGTTGAGCGTCACCTTCAATGTTTCCATTCACCTGCAACCCAAAATTCCCTCCGCTATTTCTCCAGTTGCATTGGTGGTTCAGTGGTAGAATTCTCGCCTTCCAAGCGGGAGACCCGGGTTCAATTCCCGGCTAATGCAAAATAGCGGGTTCCCTGTACTTTTCCAGACTAGAAAGAAACGTTTCATAGAAATGGCCGTCTTTTGGTTGAGCGTCACCTTCTTTTCGGCACCCTCTGCGCGGAATTATCCGAATTAGCCGAACATTTAGTCCGCACTTTCGAACAGCACCGGTGGTTCAGTGGTAGAATTCTCGCCTGCCACGCGGGAGGCCCGGGTTCGATTCCCGGCCGGTGCAGATTGTTATAGATTCATTGTTTGACAGTTTTCTTGCAGGAGTAGTTTTACTTCAAGTGGGAATATTCCCGCAACCAAAATCTCACTTCCAGCTTTTCTCGGGTGCATTGGTGGTTCAGTGGTAGAATTCTCGCCTCCCACGCGGGAGACCCGGGTTCAATTCCCGGCCAATGCAAACTGACTGGTTTCCGTACTTTGCTGGACTCCAAAATACGTTTTATAGAAATGGCTGTCTTTTGGTTGAGCGTCACCTTCAATGTTTCCATTCACCTGCAACCCAAAATTCCCTCCGCTATTTCTCCAGTTGCATTGGTGGTTCAGTGGTAGAATTCTCGCCTTCCAAGCGGGAGACCCGGGTTCAATTCCCGGCTAATGCAAAATAGCGGGTTCCCTGTACTTTTCCAGACTAGAAAGAAACGTTTCATAGAAATGGCCGTCTTTTGGTTGAGCGTCACCTTCTTTTCGGCACCCTCTGCGCGGAATTATCCGAATTAGCCGAACATTTAGTCCGCACTTTCGAACAGCACCGGTGGTTCAGTGGTAGAATTCTCGCCTGCCACGCGGGAGGCCCGGGTTCGATTCCCGGCCGGTGCAGATTGTTATAGATTCATTGTTTGACAGTTTTCTTGCAGGAGTAGTTTTACTTCAAGTGGGAATATGCCCGCAACCAAAATCTCACTTCCAGCTTTTCTCGGGTGCATTGGTGGTTCAGTGGTAGAATTCTCGCCTCCCACGCGGGAGACCCGGGTTCAATTCCCGGCCAATGCAAACTGACTGGTTTCCGTACTTTGCTGGACTCCAAAATACGTTTTATAGAAATGGCTGTCTTTTGGTTGAGCGTCACCTTCAATGTTTCCATTCACCTGCAACCCAAAATTCCCTCCGCTATTTCTCCAGTTGCATTGGTGGTTCAGTGGTAGAATTCTCGCCTTCCAAGCGGGAGACCCGGGTTCAATTCCCGGCTAATGCAAAATAGCGGGTTCCCTGTACTTTTCCAGACTAGAAAGAAACGTTTCATAGAAATGGCCGTCTTTTGGTTGAGCGTCACCTTCTTTTCGGCACCCTCTGCGCGGAATTATCCGAATTAGCCGAACATTTAGTCCGCACTTTCGAACAGCACCGGTGGTTCAGTGGTAGAATTCTCGCCTGCCACGCGGGAGGCCCGGGTTCGATTCCCGGCCGGTGCAGATTGTTATAGATTCATTGTTTGACAGTTTTCTTGCAGGAGTAGTTTTACTTCAAGTGGGAATATGCCCGCAACCAAAATCTCACTTCCAGCTTTTCTCGGGTGCATTGGTGGTTCAGTGGTAGAATTCTCGCCTCCCACGCGGGAGACCCGGGTTCAATTCCCGGCCAATGCAAACTGACTGGTTTCCGTACTTTGCTGGACTCCAAAATACGTTTTATAGAAATGGCTGTCTTTTGGTTGAGCGTCACCTTCAATGTTTCCATTCACCTGCAACCCAGAATTCCCTCCGCTATTTCTCCAGTTGCATTGGTGGTTCAGTGGTAGAATTCTCGCCTTCCAAGCGGGAGACCCGGGTTCAATTCCCGGCTAATGCAAAATAGCGGGTTCCCTGTACTTTTCCAGACTAGAAAGAAACGTTTCATAGAAATGGCCGTCTTTTGGTTGAGCGTCACCTTCTTTTCGGCACCCTCTGCGCGGAATTATCCGAATTAGCCGAACATTTAGTCCGCACTTTCGAACAGCACCGGTGGTTCAGTGGTAGAATTCTCGCCTGCCACGCGGGAGGCCCGGGTTCGATTCCAGGCCGGTGCAGATTGTTATAGATTCATTGTTTGACAGTTTTCTTGCAGGAGTAGTTTTACTTCAAGTGGGAATATGCCCGCAACCAAAATCTCACTTCCAGCTTTTCTCGGGTGCATTGGTGGTTCAGTGGTAGAATTCTCGCCTCCCACGCGGGAGACCCGGGTTCAATTCCCGGCCAATGCAAACTGACTGGTTTCCGTACTTTGCTGGACTCCAAAATACGTTTTATAGAAATGGCTGTCTTTTGGTTGAGCGTCACATTCAATGTTTCCATTCACCTGCAACCCAAAATTCCCTCCGCTATTTCTCCAGTTGCATTGGTGGTTCAGTGGTAGAATTCTCGCCTTCCAAGCGGGAGACCCGGGTTCAATTCCCGGCTAATGCAAAATAGCGGGTTCCCTGTACTTTTCCAGACTAGAAAGAAACGTTTCATAGAAATGGCCGTCTTTTGGTTGAGCGTCACCTTCTTTTCGGCACCCTCTGCGCGGAATTATCCGAATTAGCCGAACATTTAGTCCGCACTTTCGAACAGCACCGGTGGTTCAGTGGTAGAATTCTCACCTGCCACGCGGGAGGCCCGGGTTCGATTCCCGGCCGGTGCAGATTGTTATAGATTCATTGTTTGACAGTTTTCTTGCAGGAGTAGTTTTACTTCAAGTGGGAATATGCCCGCAACCAAAATCTCACTTCCAGCTTTTCTCGGGTGCATTGGTGGTTCAGTGGTAGAATTCTCGCCTCCCACGCGGGAGACCCGGGTTCAATTCCCGGCCAATGCAAACTGACTGGTTTCCGTACTTTGCTGGACTCCAAAATACGTTTTATAGAAATGGCTGTCTTTTGGTTGAGCGTCACCTTCAATGTTTCCATTCACCTGCAACCCAAAATTCCCTCCGCTATTTCTCCAGTTGCATTGGTGGTTCAGTGGTAGAATTCTCGCCTTCCAAGCGGGAGACCCGGGTTCAATTCCCGGCTAATGCAAAATAGCGGGTTCCCTGTACTTTTCCAGACTAGAAAGAAACGTTTCATAGAAATGGCCGTCTTTTGGTTGAGCGTCACCTTCTTTTCGGCACCCTCTGCGCGGAATTATCCGAATTAGCCGAACATTTAGTCCGCACTTTCGAACAGCACCGGTGGTTCAGTGGTAGAATTCTCGCCTGCCACGCGGGAGGCCCGGGTTCGATTCCCGGCCGGTGCAGATTGTTATAGATTCATTGTTTGACAGTTTTCTTGCAGGAGTAGTTTTACTTCAAGTGGGAATATGCCCGCAACCAAAATCTCACTTCCAGCTTTTCTCGGGTGCATTGGTGGTTCAGTGGTAGAATTCTCGCCTCCCACGCGGGAGACCCGGGTTCAATTCCCGGCCAATGCAAACTGACTGGTTTCCGTACTTTGCTGGACTCCAAAATACGTTTTATAGAAATGGCTGTCTTTTGGTTGAGCGTCACATTCAATGTTTCCATTCACCTGCAACCCAAAATTCCCTCCGCTATTTCTCCAGTTGCATTGGTGGTTCAGTGGTAGAATTCTCGCCTTCCAAGCGGGAGACCCGGGTTCAATTCCCGGCTAATGCAAAATAGCGGGTTCCCTGTACTTTTCCAGACTAGAAAGAAACGTTTCATAGAAATGGCCGTCTTTTGGTTGAGCGTCACCTTCTTTTCGGCACCCTCTGCGCGGAATTATCCGAATTAGCCGAACATTTAGTCCGCACTTTCGAACAGCACCGGTGGTTCAGTGGTAGAATTCTCGCCTGCCACGCGGGAGGCCCGGGTTCGATTCCCGGCCGGTGCAGATTGTTATAGATTCATTGTTTGACAGTTTTCTTGCAGGAGTAGTTTTACTTCAAGTGGGAATATGCCCGCAACCAAAATCTCACTTCCAGCTTTTCTCGGGTGCATTGGTGGTTCAGTGGTAGAATTCTCGCCTCCCACGCGGGAGACCCGGGTTCAATTCCCGGCCAATGCAAACTGACTGGTTTCCGTACTTTGCTGGACTCCAAAATACGTTTTATAGAAATGGCTGTCTTTTGGTTGAGCGTCACCTTCAATGTTTCCATTCACCTGCAACCCAAAATTCCCTCCGCTATTTCTCCAGTTGCATTGGTGGTTCAGTGGTAGAATTCTCGCCTTCCAAGCGGGAGACCCGGGTTCAATTCCCGGCTAATGCAAAATAGCGGGTTCCCTGTACTTTTCCAGACTAGAAAGAAACGTTTCATAGAAATGGCCGTCTTTTGGTTGAGCGTCACCTTCTTTTCGGCACCCTCTGCGCGGAATTATCCGAATTAGCCGAACATTTAGTCCGCACTTTCGAACAGCACCGGTGGTTCAGTGGTAGAATTCTCGCCTGCCACGCGGGAGGCCCGGGTTCGATTCCCGGCCGGTGCAGATTGTTATAGATTCATTGTTTGACAGTTTTCTTGCAGGAGTAGTTTTACTTCAAGTGGGAATATGCCCGCAACCAAAATCTCACTTCCAGCTTTTCTCGGGTGCATTGGTGGTTCAGTGGTAGAATTCTCGCCTCCCACGCGGGAGACCCGGATTCAATTCCCGGCCAATGCAAACTGACTGGTTTCCGTACTTTGCTGGACTCCAAAATACGTTTTATAGAAATGGCTGTCTTTTGGTTGAGCGTCACCTTCAATGTTTCCATTCACCTGCAACCCAAAATTCCCTCCGCTATTTCTCCAGTTGCATTGGTGGTTCAGTGGTAGAATTCTCGCCTTCCAAGCGGGAGACCCGGGTTCAATTCCCGGCTAATGCAAAATAGCGGGTTCCCTGTACTTTTCCAGACTAGAAAGAAACGTTTCATAGAAATGGCCGTCTTTTGGTTGAGCGTCACCTTCTTTTCGGCACCCTCTGCGCGGAATTATCCGAATTAGCCGAACATTTAGTCCGCACTTTCGAACAGCACCGGTGGTTCAGTGGTAGAATTCTCGCCTGCCACGCGGGAGGCCCGGGTTCGATTCCCGGCCGGTGCAGATTGTTATAGATTCATTGTTTGACAGTTTTCTTGCAGGAGTAGTTTTACTTCAAGTGGGAATATGCCCGCAACCAAAATCTCACTTCCAGCTTTTCTCGGGTGCATTGGTGGTTCAGTGGTAGAATTCTCGCCTCCCACGCGGGAGACCCGGGTTCAATTCCCGGCCAATGCAAACTGACTGGTTTCCGTACTTTGCTGGACTCCAAAATACGTTTTATAGAAATGGCTGTCTTTTGGTTGAGCGTCACCTTCAATGTTTCCATTCACCTGCAACCCAAAATTCCCTCCGCTATTTCTCCAGTTGCATTGGTGGTTCAGTGGTAGAATTCTCGCCTTCCAAGCGGGAGACCCGGGTTCAATTCCCGGCTAATGCAAAATAGCGGGTTCCCTGTACTTTTCCAGACTAGAAAGAAACGTTTCATAGAAATGGCCGTCTTTTGGTTGAGCGTCACCTTCTTTTCGGCACCCTCTGCGCGGAATTATCCGAATTAGCCGAACATTTAGTCCGCACTTTCGAACAGCACCGGTGGTTCAGTGGTAGAATTCTCGCCTGCCACGCGGGAGGCCCGGGTTCGATTCCCGGCCGGTGCAGATTGTTATAGATTCATTGTTTGACAGTTTTCTTGCAGGAGTAGTTTTACTTCAAGTGGGAATATGCCCGCAACCAAAATCTCACTTCCAGCTTTTCTCGGGTGCATTGGTGGTTCAGTGGTAGAATTCTCGCCTCCCACGCGGGAGACCCGGGTTCAATTCCCGGCCAATGCAAACTGACTGGTTTCCGTACTTTGCTGGACTCCAAAATACGTTTTATAGAAATGGCTGTCTTTTGGTTGAGCGTCACCTTCAATGTTTCCATTCACCTGCAACCCAAGATTCCCTCCGCTATTTCTCCAGTTGCATTGGTGGTTCAGTGGTAGAATTCTCGCCTTCCAAGCGGGAGACCCGGGTTCAATTCCCGGCTAATGCAAAATAGCGGGTTCCCTGTACTTTTCCAGACTAGAAAGAAACGTTTCATAGAAATGGCCGTCTTTTGGTTGAGCGTCACCTTCTTTTCGGCACCCTCTGCGCGGAATTATCCGAATTAGCCGAACATTTAGTCCGCACTTTCGAACAGCACCGGTGGTTCAGTGGTAGAATTCTCGCCTGCCACGCGGGAGGCCCGGGTTCGATTCCCGGCCGGTGCAGATTGTTATAGATTCATTGTTTGACAGTTTTCTTGCAGGAGTAGTTTTACTTCAAGTGGGAATATGCCCGCAACCAAAATCTCACTTCCAGCTTTTCTCGGGTGCATTGGTGGTTCAGTGGTAGAATTCTCGCCTCCCACGCGGGAGACCCGGGTTCAATTCCCGGCCAATGCAAACTGACTGGTTTCCGTACTTTGCTGGACTCCAAAATACGTTTTATAGAAATGGCTGTCTTTTGGTTGAGCGTCACCTTCAATGTTTCCATTCACCTGCAACCCAAAATTCCCTCCGCTATTTCTCCAGTTGCATTGGTGGTTCAGTGGTAGAATTCTCGCCTTCCAAGCGGGAGACCCGGGTTCAATTCCCGGCTAATGCAAAATAGCGGGTTCCCTGTACTTTTCCAGACTAGAAAGAAACGTTTCATAGAAATGGCCGTCTTTTGGTTGAGCGTCACCTTCTTTTCGGCACCCTCTGCGCGGAATTATCCGAATTAGCCGAACATTTAGTCCGCACTTTCGAACAGCACCGGTGGTTCAGTGGTAGAATTCTCGCCTGCCACGCGGGAGGCCCGGGTTCGATTCCAGGCCGGTGCAGATTGTTATAGATTCATTGTTTGACAGTTTTCTTGCAGGAGTAGTTTTACTTCAAGTGGGAATATGCCCGCAACCAAAATCTCACTTCCAGCTTTTCTCGGGTGCATTGGTGGTTCAGTGGTAGAATTCTCGCCTCCCACGCGGGAGACCCGGGTTCAATTCCCGGCCAATGCAAACTGACTGGTTTCCGTACTTTGCTGGACTCCAAAATACGTTTTATAGAAATGGCTGTCTTTTGGTTGAGCGTCACATTCAATGTTTCCATTCACCTGCAACCCAAAATTCCCTCCGCTATTTCTCCAGTTGCATTGGTGGTTCAGTGGTAGAATTCTCGCCTTCCAAGCGGGAGACCCGGGTTCAATTCCCGGCTAATGCAAAATAGCGGGTTCCCTGTACTTTTCCAGACTAGAAAGAAACGTTTCATAGAAATGGCCGTCTTTTGGTTGAGCGTCACCTTCTTTTCGGCACCCTCTGCGCGGAATTATCCGAATTAGCCGAACATTTAGTCCGCACTTTCGAACAGCACCGGTGGTTCAGTGGTAGAATTCTCGCCTGCCACGCGGGAGGCCCGGGTTCGATTCCCGGCCGGTGCAGATTGTTATAGATTCATTGTTTGACAGTTTTCTTGCAGGAGTAGTTTTACTTCAAGTGGGAATATGCCCGCAACCAAAATCTCACTTCCAGCTTTTCTCGGGTGCATTGGTGGTTCAGTGGTAGAATTCTCGCCTCCCACGCGGGAGACCCGGGTTCAATTCCCGGCCAATGCAAACTGACTGGTTTCCGTACTTTGCTGGACTCCAAAATACGTTTTATAGAAATGGCTGTCTTTTGGTTGAGCGTCACCTTCAATGTTTCCATTCACCTGCAACCCAAAATTCCCTCCGCTATTTCTCCAGTTGCATTGGTGGTTCAGTGGTAGAATTCTCGCCTTCCAAGCGGGAGACCCGGGTTCAATTCCCGGCTAATGCAAAATAGCGGGTTCCCTGTACTTTTCCAGACTAGAAAGAAACGTTTCATAGAAATGGCCGTCTTTTGGTTGAGCGTCACCTTCTTTTCGGCACCCTCTGCGCGGAATTATCCGAATTAGCCGAACATTTAGTCCGCACTTTCGAACAGCACCGGTGGTTCAGTGGTAGAATTCTCGCCTGCCACGCGGGAGGCCCGGGTTCGATTCCCGGCCGGTGCAGATTGTTATAGATTCATTGTTTGACAGTTTTCTTGCAGGAGTAGTTTTACTTCAAGTGGGAATATGCCCGCAACCAAAATCTCACTTCCAGCTTTTCTCGGGTGCATTGGTGGTTCAGTGGTAGAATTCTCGCCTCCCACGCGGGAGACCCGGATTCAATTCCCGGCCAATGCAAACTGACTGGTTTCCGTACTTTGCTGGACTCCAAAATACGTTTTATAGAAATGGCTGTCTTTTGGTTGAGCGTCACCTTCAATGTTTCCATTCACCTGCAACCCAAAATTCCCTCCGCTATTTCTCCAGTTGCATTGGTGGTTCAGTGGTAGAATTCTCGCCTTCCAAGCGGGAGACCCGGGTTCAATTCCCGGCTAATGCAAAATAGCGGGTTCCCTGTACTTTTCCAGACTAGAAAGAAACGTTTCATAGAAATGGCCGTCTTTTGGTTGAGCGTCACCTTCTTTTCGGCACCCTCTGCGCGGAATTATCCGAATTAGCCGAACATTTAGTCCGCACTTTCGAACAGCACCGGTGGTTCAGTGGTAGAATTCTCGCCTGCCACGCGGGAGGCCCGGGTTCGATTCCCGGCCGGTGCAGATTGTTATAGATTCATTGTTTGACAGTTTTCTTGCAGGAGTAGTTTTACTTCAAGTGGGAATATGCCCGCAACCAAAATCTCACTTCCAGCTTTTCTCGGGTGCATTGGTGGTTCAGTGGTAGAATTCTCGCCTCCCACGCGGGAGACCCGGGTTCAATTCCCGGCCAATGCAAACTGACTGGTTTCCGTACTTTGCTGGACTCCAAAATACGTTTTATAGAAATGGCTGTCTTTTGGTTGAGCGTCACCTTCAATGTTTCCATTCACCTGCAACCCAAAATTCCCTCCGCTATTTCTCCAGTTGCATTGGTGGTTCAGTGGTAGAATTCTCGCCTTCCAAGCGGGAGACCCGGGTTCAATTCCCGGCTAATGCAAAATAGCGGGTTCCCTGTACTTTTCCAGACTAGAAAGAAACGTTTCATAGAAATGGCCGTCTTTTGGTTGAGCGTCACCTTCTTTTCGGCACCCTCTGCGCGGAATTATCCGAATTAGCCGAACATTTAGTCCGCACTTTCGAACAGCACCGGTGGTTCAGTGGTAGAATTCTCGCCTGCCACGCGGGAGGCCCGGGTTCGATTCCCGGCCGGTGCAGATTGTTATAGATTCATTGTTTGACAGTTTTCTTGCAGGAGTAGTTTTACTTCAAGTGGGAATATGCCCGCAACCAAAATCTCACTTCCAGCTTTTCTCGGGTGCATTGGTGGTTCAGTGGTAGAATTCTCGCCTCCCACGCGGGAGACCCGGGTTCAATTCCCGGCCAATGCAAACTGACTGGTTTCCGTACTTTGCTGGACTCCAAAATACGTTTTATAGAAATGGCTGTCTTTTGGTTGAGCGTCACCTTCAATGTTTCCATTCACCTGCAACCCAAAATTCCCTCCGCTATTTCTCCAGTTGCATTGGTGGTTCAGTGGTAGAATTCTCGCCTTCCAAGCGGGAGACCCGGGTTCAATTCCCGGCTAATGCAAAATAGCGGGTTCCCTGTACTTTTCCAGACTAGAAAGAAACGTTTCATAGAAATGGCCGTCTTTTGGTTGAGCGTCACCTTCTTTTCGGCACCCTCTGCGCGGAATTATCCGAATTAGCCGAACATTTAGTCCGCACTTTCGAACAGCACCGGTGGTTCAGTGGTAGAATTCTCGCCTGCCACGCGGGAGGCCCGGGTTCGATTCCCGGCCGGTGCAGATTGTTATAGATTCATTGTTTGACAGTTTTCTTGCAGGAGTAGTTTTACTTCAAGTGGGAATATGCCCGCAACCAAAATCTCACTTCCAGCTTTTCTCGGGTGCATTGGTGGTTCAGTGGTAGAATTCTCGCCTCCCACGCGGGAGACCCGGGTTCAATTCCCGGCCAATGCAAACTGACTGGTTTCCGTACTTTGCTGGACTCCAAAATACGTTTTATAGAAATGGCTGTCTTTTGGTTGAGCGTCACCTTCAATGTTTCCATTCACCTGCAACCCAAAATTCCCTCCGCTATTTCTCCAGTTGCATTGGTGGTTCAGTGGTAGAATTCTCGCCTTCCAAGCGGGAGACCCGGGTTCAATTCCCGGCTAATGCAAAATAGCGGGTTCCCTGTACTTTTCCAGACTAGAAAGAAACGTTTCATAGAAATGGCCGTCTTTTGGTTGAGCGTCACCTTCTTTTCGGCACCCTCTGCGCGGAATTATCCGAATTAGCCGAACATTTAGTCCGCACTTTCGAACAGCACCGGTGGTTCAGTGGTAGAATTCTCGCCTGCCACGCGGGAGGCCCGGGTTCGATTCCCGGCCGGTGCAGATTGTTATAGATTCATTGTTTGACAGTTTTCTTGCAGGAGTAGTTTTACTTCAAGTGGGAATATGCCCGCAACCAAAATCTCACTTCCAGCTTTTCTCGGGTGCATTGGTGGTTCAGTGGTAGAATTCTCGCCTCCCACGCGGGAGACCCGGGTTCAATTCCCGGCCAATGCAAACTGACTGGTTTCCGTACTTTGCTGGACTCCAAAATACGTTTTATAGAAATGGCTGTCTTTTGGTTGAGCGTCACCTTCAATGTTTCCATTCACCTGCAACCCAAAATTCCCTCCGCTATTTCTCCAGTTGCATTGGTGGTTCAGTGGTAGAATTCTCGCCTTCCAAGCGGGAGACCCGGGTTCAATTCCCGGCTAATGCAAAATAGCGGGTTCCCTGTACTTTTCCAGACTAGAAAGAAACGTTTCATAGAAATGGCCGTCTTTTGGTTGAGCGTCACCTTCTTTTCGGCACCCTCTGCGCGGAATTATCCGAATTAGCCGAACATTTAGTCCGCACTTTCGAACAGCACCGGTGGTTCAGTGGTAGAATTCTCGCCTGCCACGCGGGAGGCCCGGGTTCGATTCCCGGCCGGTGCAGATTGTTATAGATTCATTGTTTGACAGTTTTCTTGCAGGAGTAGTTTTACTTCAAGTGGGAATATGCCCGCAACCAAAATCTCACTTCCAGCTTTTCTCGGGTGCATTGGTGGTTCAGTGGTAGAATTCTCGCCTCCCACGCGGGAGACCCGGGTTCAATTCCCGGCCAATGCAAACTGACTGGTTTCCGTACTTTGCTGGACTCCAAAATACGTTTTATAGAAATGGCTGTCTTTTGGTTGAGCGTCACCTTCAATGTTTCCATTCACCTGCAACCCAAAATTCCCTCCGCTATTTCTCCAGTTGCATTGGTGGTTCAGTGGTAGAATTCTCGCCTTCCAAGCGGGAGACCCGGGTTCAATTCCCGGCTAATGCAAAATAGCGGGTTCCCTGTACTTTTCCAGACTAGAAAGAAACGTTTCATAGAAATGGCCGTCTTTTGGTTGAGCGTCACCTTCTTTTCGGCACCCTCTGCGCGGAATTATCCGAATTAGCCGAACATTTAGTCCGCACTTTCGAACAGCCCCTGTCGTTCAGTGGTAGAATTCTCCCCTGCCACGCGGGAGGCCCGGGTTCGATTCCCGGCCGGTGCAGATTGTTATAGATTCATTGTTTGACAGTTTTCTTGCAGGAGTAGTTTTACTTCAAGTGGGAATATGCCCGCAACCAAAATCTCACTTCCAGCTTTTCTCGGGTGCATTGGTGGTTCAGTGGTAGAATTCTCGCCTCCCACGCGGGAGACCCGGGTTCAATTCCCGGCCAATGCAAACTGACTGGTTTCCGTACTTTGCTGGACTCCAAAATACGTTTTATAGAAATGGCTGTCTTTTGGTTGAGCGTCACCTTCAATGTTTCCATTCACCTGCAACCCAAAATTCCCTCCGCTATTTCTCCAGTTGCATTGGTGGTTCAGTGGTAGAATTCTCGCCTTCCAAGCGGGAGACCCGGGTTCAATTCCCGGCTAATGCAAAATAGCGGGTTCCCTGTACTTTTCCAGACTAGAAAGAAACGTTTCATAGAAATGGCCGTCTTTTGGTTGAGCGTCACCTTCTTTTCGGCACCCTCTGCGCGGAATTATCCGAATTAGCCGAACATTTAGTCCGCACTTTCGAACAGCACCGGTGGTTCAGTGGTAGAATTCTCGCCTGCCACGCGGGAGGCCCGGGTTCGATTCCCGGCCGGTGCAGATTGTTATAGATTCATTGTTTGACAGTTTTCTTGCAGGAGTAGTTTTACTTCAAGTGGGAATATGCCCGCAACCAAAATCTCACTTCCAGCTTTTCTCGGGTGCATTGGTGGTTCAGTGGTAGAATTCTCGCCTCCCACGCGGGAGACCCGGGTTCAATTCCCGGCCAATGCAAACTGACTGGTTTCCGTACTTTGCTGGACTCCAAAATACGTTTTATAGAAATGGATGTCTTTTGGTTGAGCGTCACCTTCAATGTTTCCATTCACCTGCAACCCAAAATTCCCTCCGCTATTTCTCCAGTTGCATTGGTGGTTCAGTGGTAGAATTCTCGCCTTCCAAGCGGGAGACCCGGGTTCAATTCCCGGCTAATGCAAAATAGCGGGTTCCCTGTACTTTTCCAGACTAGAAAGAAACGTTTCATAGAAATGGCCGTCTTTTGGTTGAGCGTCACCTTCTTTTCGGCACCCTCTGCGCGGAATTATCCGAATTAGCCGAACATTTAGTCCGCACTTTCGAACAGCACCGGTGGTTCAGTGGTAGAATTCTCGCCTGCCACGCGGGAGGCCCGGGTTCGATTCCCGGCCGGTGCAGATTGTTATAGATTCATTGTTTGACAGTTTTCTTGCAGGAGTAGTTTTACTTCAAGTGGGAATATGCCCGCAACCAAAATCTCACTTCCAGCTTTTCTCGGGTGCATTGGTGGTTCAGTGGTAGAATTCTCGCCTCCCACGCGGGAGACCCGGGTTCAATTCCCGGCCAATGCAAACTGACTGGTTTCCGTACTTTGCTGGACTCCAAAATACGTTTTATAGAAATGGCTGTCTTTTGGTTGAGCGTCACCTTCAATGTTTCCATTCACCTGCAACCCAAAATTCCCTCCGCTATTTCTCCAGTTGCATTGGTGGTTCAGTGGTAGAATTATCGCCTTCCCAGCGGGAGACCCGGGTTCAATTCCCGGCTAATGCAAAATAGCGGGTTCCCTGTACTTTTCCAGACTAGAAAGAAACGTTTCATAGAAATGGCCGTCTTTTGGTTGAGCGTCACCTTCTTTTCGGCACCCTCTGCGCGGAATTATCCGAATTAGCCGAACATTTAGTCCGCACTTTCGAACAGCACCGGTGGTTCAGTGGTAGAATTCTCGCCTGCCACGCGGGAGGCCCGGGTTCGATTCCCGGCCGGTGCAGATTGTTATAGATTCATTGTTTGACAGTTTTCTTGCAGGAGTAGTTTTACTTCAAGTGGGAATATGCCCGCAACCAAAATCTCACTTCCAGCTTTTCTCGGGTGCATTGGTGGTTCAGTGGTAGAATTCTCGCCTCCCACGCGGGAGACCCGGGTTCAATTCCCGGCCAATGCAAACTGACTGGTTTCCGTACTTTGCTGGACTCCAAAATACGTTTTATAGAAATGGCTGTCTTTTGGTTGAGCGTCACCTTCAATGTTTCCATTCACCTGCAACCCAAAATTCCCTCCGCTATTTCTCCAGTTGCATTGGTGGTTCAGTGGTAGAATTCTCGCCTTCCAAGCGGGAGACCCGGGTTCAATTCCCGGCTAATGCAAAATAGCGGGTTCCCTGTACTTTTCCAGACTAGAAAGAAACGTTTCATAGAAATTGCCGTCTTTTGGTTGAGCGTCACCTTCTTTTCGGCACCCTCTGCGCGGAATTATCCGAATTAGCCGAACATTTAGTCCGCACTTTCGAACAGCACCGGTGGTTCAGTGGTAGAATTCTCGCCTGCCACGCGGGAGGCCCGGGTTCGATTCCCGGCCGGTGCAGATTGTTATAGATTCATTGTTTGACAGTTTTCTTGCAGGAGTAGTTTTACTTCAAGTGGGAATATGCCCGCAACCAAAATCTCACTTCCAGCTTTTCTCGGGTGCATTGGTGGTTCAGTGGTAGAATTCTCGCCTCCCACGCGGGAGACCCGGGTTCAATTCCCGGCCAATGCAAACTGACTGGTTTCCGTACTTTGCTGGACTCCAAAATACGTTTTATAGAAATGGCTGTCTTTTGGTTGAGCGTCACCTTCAATGTTTCCATTCACCTGCAACCCAAAATTCCCTCCGCTATTTCTCCAGTTGCATTGGTGGTTCAGTGGTAGAATTCTCGCCTTCCAAGCGGGAGACCCGGGTTCAATTCCCGGCTAATGCAAAATAGCGGGTTCCCTGTACTTTTCCAGACTAGAAAGAAACGTTTCATAGAAATGGCCGTCTTTTGGTTGAGCGTCACCTTCTTTTCGGCACCCTCTGCGCGGAATTATCCGAATTAGCCGAACATTTAGTCCGCACTTTCGAACAGCACCGGTGGTTCAGTGGTAGAATTCTCGCCTGCCACGCGGGAGGCCCGGGTTCGATTCCCGGCCGGTGCAGATTGTTATAGATTCATTGTTTGACAGTTTTCTTGCAGGAGTAGTTTTACTTCAAGTGGGAATATGCCCGCAACCAAAATCTCACTTCCAGCTTTTCTCGGGTGCATTGGTGGTTCAGTGGTAGAATTCTCGCCTCCCACGCGGGAGACCCGGGTTCAATTCCCGGCCAATGCAAACTGACTGGTTTCCGTACTTTGCTGGACTCCAAAATACGTTTTATAGAAATGGCTGTCTTTTGGTTGAGCGTCACCTTCAATGTTTCCATTCACCTGCAACCCAAAATTCCCTCCGCTATTTCTCCAGTTGCATTGGTGGTTCAGTGGTAGAATTCTCGCCTTCCAAGCGGGAGACCCGGGTTCAATTCCCGGCTAATGCAAAATAGCGGGTTCCCTGTACTTTTCCAGACTAGAAAGAAACGTTTCATAGAAATGGCCGTCTTTTGGTTGAGCGTCACCTTCTTTTCGGCACCCTCTGCGCGGAATTATCCGAATTAGCCGAACATTTAGTCCGCACTTTCGAACAGCACCGGTGGTTCAGTGGTAGAATTCTCGCCTGCCACGCGGGAGGCCCGGGTTCGATTCCCGGCCGGTGCAGATTGTTATAGATTCATTGTTTGACAGTTTTCTTGCAGGAGTAGTTTTACTTCAAGTGGGAATATGCCCGCAACCAAAATCTCACTTCCAGCTTTTCTCGGGTGCATTGGTGGTTCAGTGGTAGAATTCTCGCCTCCCACGCGGGAGACCCGGGTTCAATTCCCGGCCAATGCAAACTGACTGGTTTCCGTACTTTGCTGGACTCCAAAATACGTTTTATAGAAATGGCTGTCTTTTGGTTGAGCGTCACCTTCAATGTTTCCATTCACCTGCAACCCAAAATTCCCTCCGCTATTTCTCCAGTTGCATTGGTGGTTCAGTGGTAGAATTCTCGCCTTCCAAGCGGGAGACCCGGGTTCAATTCCCGGCTAATGCAAAATAGCGGGTTCCCTGTACTTTTCCAGACTAGAAAGAAACGTTTCATAGAAATGGCCGTCTTTTGGTTGAGCGTCACCTTCTTTTCGGCACCCTCTGCGCGGAATTATCCGAATTAGCCGAACATTTAGTCCGCACTTTCGAACAGCACCGGTGGTTCAGTGGTAGAATTCTCGCCTGCCACGCGGGAGACCCGGGTTCGATTCCCGGCCGGTGCAGATTGTTATAGATTCATTGTTTGACAGTTTTCTTGCAGGAGTAGTTTTACTTCAAGTGGGAATATGCCCGCAACCAAAATCTCACTTCCAGCTTTTCTCGGGTGCATTGGTGGTTCAGTGGTAGAATTCTCGCCTCCCACGCGGGAGACCCGGGTTCAATTCCCGGCCAATGCAAACTGACTGGTTTCCGTACTTTGCTGGACTCCAAAATACGTTTTATAGAAATGGCTGTCTTTTGGTTGAGCGTCACCTTCAATGTTTCCATTCACCTGCAACCCAAAATTCCCTCCGCTATTTCTCCAGTTGCATTGGTGGTTCAGTGGTAGAATTCTCGCCTTCCAAGCGGGAGACCCGGGTTCAATTCCCGGCTAATGCAAAATAGCGGGTTCCCTGTACTTTTCCAGACTAGAAAGAAACGTTTCATAGAAATGGCCGTCTTTTGGTTGAGCGTCACCTTCTTTTCGGCACCCTCTGCGCGGAATTATCCGAATTAGCCGAACATTTAGTCCGCACTTTCGAACAGCACCGGTGGTTCAGTGGTAGAATTCTCGCCTGCCACGCGGGAGGCCCGGGTTCGATTCCCGGCCGGTGCAGATTGTTATAGATTCATTGTTTGACAGTTTTCTTGCAGGAGTAGTTTTACTTCAAGTGGGAATATGCCCGCAACCAAAATCTCACTTCCAGCTTTTCTCGGGTGCATTGGTGGTTCAGTGGTAGAATTCTCGCCTCCCACGCGGGAGACCCGGGTTCAATTCCCGGCCAATGCAAACTGACTGGTTTCCGTACTTTGCTGGACTCCAAAATACGTTTTATAGAAATGGCTGTCTTTTGGTTGAGCGTCACCTTCAATGTTTCCATTCACCTGCAACCCAAAATTCCCTCCGCTATTTCTCCAGTTGCATTGGTGGTTCAGTGGTAGAATTCTCGCCTTCCAAGCGGGAGACCCGGGTTCAATTCCCGGCTAATGCAAAATAGCGGGTTCCCTGTACTTTTCCAGACTAGAAAGAAACGTTTCATAGAAATGGCCGTCTTTTGGTTGAGCGTCACCTTCTTTTCGGCACCCTCTGCGCGGAATTATCCGAATTAGCCGAACATTTAGTCCGCACTTTCGAACAGCACCGGTGGTTCAGTGGTAGAATTCTCGCCTGCCACGCGGGAGGCCCGGGTTCGATTCCCGGCCGGTGCAGATTGTTATAGATTCATTGTTTGACAGTTTTCTTGCAGGAGTAGTTTTACTTCAAGTGGGAATATGCCCGCAACCAAAATCTCACTTCCAGCTTTTCTCGGGTGCATTGGTGGTTCAGTGGTAGAATTCTCGCCTCCCACGCGGGAGACCCGGGTTCAATTCCCGGCCAATGCAAACTGACTGGTTTCCGTACTTTGCTGGACTCCAAAATACGTTTTATAGAAATGGCTGTCTTTTGGTTGAGCGTCACCTTCAATGTTTCCATTCACCTGCAACCCAAAATTCCCTCCGCTATTTCTCCAGTTGCATTGGTGGTTCAGTGGTAGAATTCTCGCCTTCCAAGCGGGAGACCCGGGTTCAATTCCCGGCTAATGCAAAATAGCGGGTTCCCTGTACTTTTCCAGACTAGAAAGAAACGTTTCATAGAAATGGCCGTCTTTTGGTTGAGCGTCACCTTCTTTTCGGCACCCTCTGCGCGGAATTATCCGAATTAGCCGAACATTTAGTCCGCACTTTCGAACAGCACCGGTGGTTCAGTGGTAGAATTCTCGCCTGCCACGCGGGAGACCCGGGTTCGATTCCCGGCCGGTGCAGATTGTTATAGATTCATTGTTTGACAGTTTTCTTGCAGGAGTAGTTTTACTTCAAGTGGGAATATGCCCGCAACCAAAATCTCACTTCCAGCTTTTCTCGGGTGCATTGGTGGTTCAGTGGTAGAATTCTCGCCTCCCACGCGGGAGACCCGGGTTCAATTCCCGGCCAATGCAAACTGACTGGTTTCCGTACTTTGCTGGACTCCAAAATACGTTTTATAGAAATGGCTGTCTTTTGGTTGAGCGTCACCTTCAATGTTTCCATTCACCTGCAACCCAAAATTCCCTCCGCTATTTCTCCAGTTGCATTGGTGGTTCAGTGGTAGAATTCTCGCCTTCCAAGCGGGAGACCCGGGTTCAATTCCCGGCTAATGCAAAATAGCGGGTTCCCTGTACTTTTCCAGACTAGAAAGAAACGTTTCATAGAAATGGCCGTCTTTTGGTTGAGCGTCACCTTCTTTTCGGCACCCTCTGCGCGGAATTATCCGAATTAGCCGAACATTTAGTCCGCACTTTCGAACAGCACCGGTGGTTCAGTGGTAGAATTCTCGCCTGCCACGCGGGAGGCCCGGGTTCGATTCCCGGCCGGTGCAGATTGTTATAGATTCATTGTTTGACAGTTTTCTTGCAGGAGTAGTTTTACTTCAAGTGGGAATATGCCCGCAACCAAAATCTCACTTCCAGCTTTTCTCGGGTGCATTGGTGGTTCAGTGGTAGAATTCTCGCCTCCCACGCGGGAGACCCGGGTTCAATTCCCGGCCAATGCAAACTGACTGGTTTCCGTACTTTGCTGGACTCCAAAATACGTTTTATAGAAATGGCTGTCTTTTGGTTGAGCGTCACCTTCAATGTTTCCATTCACCTGCAACCCAAAATTCCCTCCGCTATTTCTCCAGTTGCATTGGTGGTTCAGTGGTAGAATTATCGCCTTCCAAGCGGGAGACCCGGGTTCAATTCCCGGCTAATGCAAAATAGCGGGTTCCCTGTACTTTTCCAGACTAGAAAGAAACGTTTCATAGAAATGGCCGTCTTTTGGTTGAGCGTCACCTTCTTTTCGGCACCCTCTGCGCGGAATTAACCGAATTAGCCGAACATTTAGTCCGCACTTTCGAACAGCACCGGTGGTTCAGTGGTAGAATTCTCGCCTGCCACGCGGGAGGCCCGGGTTCGATTCCCGGCCGGTGCAGATTGTTATAGATTCATTGTTTGACAGTTTTCTTGCAGGAGTAGTTTTACTTCAAGTGGGAATATGCCCGCAACCAAAATCTCACTTCCAGCTTTTCTCGGGTGCATTGGTGGTTCAGTGGTAGAATTCTCGCCTCCCACGCGGGAGACCCGGGTTCAATTCCCGGCCAATGCAAACTGACTGGTTTCCGTACTTTGCTGGACTCCAAAATACGTTTTATAGAAATGGCTGTCTTTTGGTTGAGCGTCACCTTCAATGTTTCCATTCACCTGCAACCCAAAATTCCCTCCGCTATTTCTCCAGTTGCATTGGTGGTTCAGTGGTAGAATTCTCGCCTTCCAAGCGGGAGACCCGGGTTCAATTCCCGGCTAATGCAAAATAGCGGGTTCCCTGTACTTTTCCAGACTAGAAAGAAACGTTTCATAGAAATGGCCGTCTTTTGGTTGAGCGTCACCTTCTCTTCGGCACCCTCTGCGCGGAATTATCCGAATTAGCCGAACATTTAGTCCGCACTTTCGAACAGCACCGGTGGTTCAGTGGTAGAATTCTCGCCTGCCACGCGGGAGGCCCGGGTTCGATTCCCGGCCGGTGCAGATTGTTATAGATTCATTGTTTGACAGTTTTCTTGCAGGAGTAGTTTTACTTCAAGTGGGAATATGCCCGCAACCAAAATCTCACTTCCAGCTTTTCTCGGGTGCATTGGTGGTTCAGTGGTAGAATTCTCGCCTCCCACGCGGGAGACCCGGGTTCAATTCCCGGCCAATGCAAACTGACTGGTTTCCGTACTTTGCTGGACTCCAAAATACGTTTTATAGAAATGGCTGTCTTTTGGTTGAGCGTCACCTTCAATGTTTCCATTCACCTGCAACCCAAAATTCCCTCCGCTATTTCTCCAGTTGCATTGGTGGTTCAGTGGTAGAATTCTCGCCTTCCAAGCGGGAGACCCGGGTTCAATTCCCGGCTAATGCAAAATAGCGGGTTCCCTGTACTTTTCCAGACTAGAAAGAAACGTTTCATAGAAATGGCCGTCTTTTGGTTGAGCGTCACCTTCTTTTCGGCACCCTCTGCGCGGAATTATCCGAATTAGCCGAACATTTAGTCCGCACTTTCGAACAGCACCGGTGGTTCAGTGGTAGAATTCTCGCCTGCCACGCGGGAGGCCCGGGTTCGATTCCCGGCCGGTGCAGATTGTTATAGATTCATTGTTTGACAGTTTTCTTGCAGGAGTAGTTTTACTTCAAGTGGGAATATGCCCGCAACCAAAATCTCACTTCTAGCTTTTCTCGGGTGCATTGGTGGTTCAGTGGTAGAATTCTCGCCTCCCACGCGGGAGACCCGGGTTCAATTCCCGGCCAATGCAAACTGACTGGTTTCCGTACTTTGCTGGACTCCAAAATACGTTTTATAGAAATGGCTGTCTTTTGGTTGAGCGTCACCTTCAATGTTTCCATTCACCTGCAACCCAAAATTCCCTCCGCTATTTCTCCAGTTGCATTGGTGGTTCAGTGGTAGAATTCTCGCCTTCCAAGCGGGAGACCCGGGTTCAATTCCCGGCTAATGCAAAATAGCGGGTTCCCTGTACTTTTCCAGACTAGAAAGAAACGTTTCATAGAAATGGCCGTCTTTTGGTTGAGCGTCACCTTCTTTTCGGCACCCTCTGCGCGGAATTATCCGAATTAGCCGAACATTTAGTCCGCACTTTCGAACAGCACCGGTGGTTCAGTGGTAGAATTCTCGCCTGCCACGCGGGAGGCCCGGGTTCGATTCCCGGCCGGTGCAGATTGTTATAGATTCATTGTTTGACAGTTTTCTTGCAGGAGTAGTTTTACTTCAAGTGGGAATATGCCCGCAACCAAAATCTCACTTCCAGCTTTTCTCGGGTGCATTGGTGGTTCAGTGGTAGAATTCTCGCCTCCCACGCGGGAGACCCGGGTTCAATTCCCGGCCAATGCAAACTGACTGGTTTCCGTACTTTGCTGGACTCCAAAATACGTTTTATAGAAATGGCTGTCTTTTGGTTGAGCGTCACCTTCAATGTTTCCATTCACCTGCAACCCAAAATTCCCTCCGCTATTTCTCCAGTTGCATTGGTGGTTCAGTGGTAGAATTCTCGCCTTCCAAGCGGGAGACCCGGGTTCAATTCCCGGCTAATGCAAAATAGCGGGTTCCCTGTACTTTTCCAGACTAGAAAGAAACGTTTCATAGAAATGGCCGTCTTTTGGTTGAGCGTCACCTTCTTTTCGGCACCCTCTGCGCGGAATTATCCGAATTAGCCGAACATTTAGTCCGCACTTTCGAACAGCACCGGTGGTTCAGTGGTAGAATTCTCGCTTGCCACGCGGGAGGCCCGGGTTCGATTCCCGGCCGGTGCAGATTGTTATAGATTCATTGTTTGACAGTTTTCTTGCAGGAGTAGTTTTACTTCAAGTGGGAATATGCCCGCAACCAAAATCTCACTTCCAGCTTTTTTCGGGTGCATTGGTGGTTCAGTGGTAGAATTCTCGCCTCCCACGCGGGAGACCCGGGTTCAATTCCCGGCCAATGCAAACTGACTGGTTTCCGTACTTTGCTGGACTCCAAAATACGTTTTATAGAAATGGCTGTCTTTTGGTTGAGCGTCACCTTCAATGTTTCCATTCACCTGCAACCCAAAATTCCCTCCGCTATTTCTCCAGTTGCATTGGTGGTTCAGTGGTAGAATTCTCGCCTTCCAAGCGGGAGACCCGGGTTCAATTCCCGGCTAATGCAAAATAGCGGGTTCCCTGTACTTTTCCAGACTAGAAAGAAACGTTTCATAGAAATGGCCGTCTTTTGGTTGAGCGTCACCTTCTTTTCGGCACCCTCTGCGCGGAATTATCCGAATTAGCCGAACATTTAGTCCGCACTTTCGAACAGCACCGGTGGTTCAGTGGTAGAATTCTCGCCTGCCACGCGGGAGGCCCGGGTTCGATTCCCGGCCGGTGCAGATTGTTATAGATTCATTGTTTGACAGTTTTCTTGCAGGAGTAGTTTTACTTCAAGTGGGAATATGCCCGCAACCAAAATCTCACTTCCAGCTTTTCTCGGGTGCATTGGTGGTTCAGTGGTAGAATTCTCGCCTCCCACGCGGGAGACCCGGGTTCAATTCCCGGCCAATGCAAACTGACTGGTTTCCGTACTTTGCTGGCCTCCAAAATACGTTTTATAGAAATGGCTGTCTTTTGGTTGAGCGTCACCTTCAATGTTTCCATTCACCTGCAACCCAAAATTCCCTCCGCTATTTCTCCAGTTGCATTGGTGGTTCAGTGGTAGAATTCTCGCCTTCCAAGCGGGAGACCCGGGTTCAATTCCCGGCTAATGCAAAATAGCGGGTTCCCTGTACTTTTCCAGACTAGAAAGAAACGTTTCATAGAAATGGCCGTCTTTTGGTTGAGCGTCACCTTCTTTTCGGCACCCTCTGCGCGGAATTATCCGAATTAGCCGAACATTTAGTCCGCACTTTCGAACAGCACCGGTGGTTCAGTGGTAGAATTCTCGCCTGCCACGCGGGAGGCCCGGGTTCGATTCCCGGCCGGTGCAGATTGTTATAGATTCATTGTTTGACAGTTTTCTTGCAGGAGTAGTTTTACTTCAAGTGGGAATATGCCCGCAACCAAAATCTCACTTCCAGCTTTTCTCGGGTGCATTGGTGGTTCAGTGGTAGAATTCTCGCCTCCCACGCGGGAGACCCGGGTTCAATTCCCGGCCAATGCAAACTGACTGGTTTCCGTACTTTGCTGGACTCCAAAATACGTTTTATAGAAATGGCTGTCTTTTGGTTGAGCGTCACCTTCAATGTTTCCATTCACCTGCAACCCAAAATTCCCTCCGCTATTTCTCCAGTTGCATTGGTGGTTCAGTGGTAGAATTCTCGCCTTCCAAGCGGGAGACCCGGGTTCAATTCCCGGCTAATGCAAAATAGCGGGTTCCCTGTACTTTTCCAGACTAGAAAGAAACGTTTCATAGAAATGGCCGTCTTTTGGTTGAGCGTCACCTTCTTTTCGGCACCCTCTGCGCGGAATTATCCGAATTAGCCGAACATTTAGTCCGCACTTTCGAACAGCACCGGTGGTTCAGTGGTAGAATTCTCGCCTGCCACGCGGGAGGCCCGGGTTCGATTCCCGGCCGGTGCAGATTGTTATAGATTCATTGTTTGACAGTTTTCTTGCAGGAGTAGTTTTACTTCAAGTGGGAATATGCCCGCAACCAAAATCTCACTTCCAGCTTTTCTCGGGTGCATTGGTGGTTCAGTGGTAGAATTCTCGCCTCCCACGCGGGAGACCCGGGTTCAATTCCCGGCCAATGCAAACTGACTGGTTTCCGTACTTTGCTGGACTCCAAAATACGTTTTATAGAAATGGCTGTCTTTTGGTTGAGCGTCACCTTCAATGTTTCCATTCACCTGCAACCCAAAATTCCCTCCGCTTTTTCTCCAGTTGCATTGGTGGTTCAGTGGTAGAATTCTCGCCTTCCAAGCGGGAGACCCGGGTTCAATTCCCGGCTAATGCAAAATAGCGGGTTCCCTGTACTTTTCCAGACTAGAAAGAAACGTTTCATAGAAATGGCCGTCTTTTGGTTGAGCGTCACCTTCTTTTCGGCACCCTCTGCGCGGAATTATCCGAATTAGCCGAACATTTAGTCCGCACTTTCGAACAGCACCGGTGGTTCAGTGGTAGAATTCTCGCCTGCCACGCGGGAGGCCCGGGTTCGATTCCCGGCCGGTGCAGATTGTTATAGATTCATTGTTTGACAGTTTTCTTGCAGGAGTAGTTTTACTTCAAGTGGGAATATGCCCGCAACCAAAATCTCACTTCCAGCTTTTCTCGGGTGCATTGGTGGTTCAGTGGTAGAATTCTCGCCTCCCACGCGGGAGACCCGGGTTCAATTCCCGGCCAATGCAAACTGACTGGTTTCCGTACTTTGCTGGACTCCAAAATACGTTTTATCGAAATGGCTGTCTTTTGGTTGAGCGTCACCTTCAATGTTTCCATTCACCTGCAACCCAAAATTCCCTCCGCTATTTCTCCAGTTGCATTGGTGGTTCAGTGGTAGAATTCTCGCCTTCCAAGCGGGAGACCCGGGTTCAATTCCCGGCTAATGCAAAATAGCGGGTTCCCTGTACTTTTCCAGACTAGAAAGAAACGTTTCATAGAAATGGCCGTCTTTTGGTTGAGCGTCACCTTCTTTTCGGCACCCTCTGCGCGGAATTATCCGAATTAGCCGAACATTTAGTCCGCACTTTCGAACAGCACCGGTGGTTCAGTGGTAGAATTCTCGCCTGCCACGCGGGAGGCCCGGGTTCGATTCCCGGCCGGTGCAGATTGTTATAGATTCATTGTTTGACAGTTTTCTTGCAGGAGTAGTTTTACTTCAAGTGGGAATATGCCCGCAACCAAAATCTCACTTCCAGCTTTTCTCGGGTGCATTGGTGGTTCAGTGGTAGAATTCTCGCCTCCCACGCGGGAGACCCGGGTTCAATTCCCGGCCAATGCAAACTGACTGGTTTCCGTACTTTGCTGGACTCCAAAATACGTTTTATAGAAATGGCTGTCTTTTGGTTGAGCGTCACCTTCAATGTTTCCATTCACCTGCAACCCAAAATTCCCTCCGCTATTTCTCCAGTTGCATTGGTGGTTCAGTGGTAGAATTCTCGCCTTCCAAGCGGGAGACCCGGGTTCAATTCCCGGCTAATGCAAAATAGCGGGTTCCCTGTACTTTTCCAGACTAGAAAGAAACGTTTCATAGAAATGGCCGTCTTTTGGTTGAGCGTCACCTTCTTTTCGGCACCCTCTGCGCGGAATTATCCGAATTAGCCGAACATTTAGTCCGCACTTTCGAACAGCACCGGTGGTTCAGTGGTAGAATTCTCGCCTGCCACGCGGGAGGCCCGGGTTCGATTCCCGGCCGGTGCAGATTGTTATAGATTCATTGTTTGACAGTTTTCTTGCAGGAGTAGTTTTACTTCAAGTGGGAATATGCCCGCAACCAAAATCTCACTTCCAGCTTTTCTCGGGTGCATTGGTGGTTCAGTGGTAGAATTCTCGCCTCCCACGCGGGAGACCCGGGTTCAATTCCCGGCCAATGCAAACTGACTGGTTTCCGTACTTTGCTGGACTCCAAAATACGTTTTATAGAAATGGCTGTCTTTTGGTTGAGCGTCACCTTCAATGTTTCCATTCACCTGCAACCCAAAATTCCCTCCGCTATTTCTCCAGTTGCATTGGTGGTTCAGTGGTAGAATTCTCGCCTTCCAAGCGGGAGACCCGGGTTCAATTCCCGGCTAATGCAAAATAGCGGGTTCCCTGTACTTTTCCAGACTAGAAAGAAACGTTTCATAGAAATGGCCGTCTTTTGGTTGAGCGTCACCTTCTTTTCGGCACCCTCTGCGCGGAATTATCCGAATTAGCCGAACATTTAGTCCGCACTTTCGAACAGCACCGGTGGTTCAGTGGTAGAATTCTCGCCTGCCACGCGGGAGGCCCGGGTTCGATTCCCGGCCGGTGCAGATTGTTATAGATTCATTGTTTGACAGTTTTCTTGCAGGAGTAGTTTTACTTCAAGTGGGAATATGCCCGCAACCAAAATCTCACTTCCAGCTTTTCTCGGGTGCATTGGTGGTTCAGTGGTAGAATTCTCGCCTCCCACGCGGGAGACCCGGGTTCAATTCCCGGCCAATGCAAACTGACTGGTTTCCGTACTTTGCTGGACTCCAAAATACGTTTTATAGAAATGGCTGTCTTTTGGTTGAGCGTCACCTTCAATGTTTCCATTCACCTGCAACCCAAAATTCCCTCCGCTATTTCTCCAGTTGCATTGGTGGTTCAGTGGTAGAATTCTCGCCTTCCAAGCGGGAGACCCGGGTTCAATTCCCGGCTAATGCAAAATAGCGGGTTCCCTGTACTTTTCCAGACTAGAAAGAAACGTTTCATAGAAATGGCCGTCTTTTGGTTGAGCGTCACCTTCTTTTCGGCACCCTCTGCGCGGAATTATCCGAATTAGCCGAACATTTAGTCCGCACTTTCGAACAGCACCGGTGGTTCAGTGGTAGAATTCTCGCCTTCCACGCGGGAGGCCCGGGTTCGATTCCCGCCCGGTGCAGATTGTTATAGATTTATTGTTTGACAGTTTTCTTGCAGGAGTAGTTTTACTTCAAGTGGGAATATGCCCGCAACCAAAATCTCACTTCCAGCTTTTCTCGGGTGCATTGGTGGTTCAGTGGTAGAATTCTCGCCTCCCACGCGGGAGACCCGGGTTCAATTCCCGGCCAATGCAAACTGACTGGTTTCCGTACTTTGCTGGACTCCAAAATACGTTTTATAGAAATGGCTGTCTTTTGGTTGAGCGTCACCTTCAATGTTTCCATTCACCTGCAACCCAAAATTCCCTCCGCTATTTCTCCAGTTGCATTGGTGGTTCAGTGGTAGAATTCTCGCCTTCCAAGCGGGAGACCCGGGTTCAATTCCCGGCTAATGCAAAATAGCGGGTTCCCTGTACTTTTCCAGACTAGAAAGAAACGTTTCATAGAAATGGCCGTCTTTTGGTTGAGCGTCACCTTCTTTTCGGCACCCTCTGCGCGGAATTATCCGAATTAGCCGAACATTTAGTCCGCACTTTCGAACAGCACCGGTGGTTCAGTGGTAGAATTCTCGCCTGCCACGCGGGAGGCCCGGGTTCGATTCCCGGCCGGTGCAGATTGTTATAGATTCATTGTTTGACAGTTTTCTTGCAGGAGTAGTTTTACTTCAAGTGGGAATATGCCCGCAACCAAAATCTCACTTCCAGCTTTTCTCGGGTGCATTGGTGGTTCAGTGGTAGAATTCTCGCCTCCCACGCGGGAGACCCGGGTTCAATTCCCGGCCAATGCAAACTGACTGGTTTCCGTACTTTGCTGGACTCCAAAATACGTTTTATAGAAATGGCTGTCTTTTGGTTGAGCGTCACCTTCAATGTTTCCATTCACCTGCAACCCAAAATTCCCTCCGCTATTTCTCCAGTTGCATTGGTGGTTCAGTGGTAGAATTCTCGCCTTCCAAGCGGGAGACCCGGGTTCAATTCCCGGCTAATGCAAAATAGCGGGTTCCCTGTACTTTTCCAGACTAGAAAGAAACGTTTCATAGAAATGGCCGTCTTTTGGTTGAGCGTCACCTTCTTTTCGGCACCCTCTGCGCGGAATTATCCGAATTAGCCGAACATTTAGTCCGCACTTTCGAACAGCACCGGTGGTTCAGTGGTAGAATTCTCGCCTGCCACGCGGGAGGCCCGGGTTCGATTCCCGGCCGGTGCAGATTGTTATAGATTCAATGTTTGACAGTTTTCTTGCAGGAGTAGTTTTACTTCAAGTGGGAATATGCCCGCAACCAAAATCTCACTTCCAGCTTTTCTCGGGTGCATTGGTGGTTCAGTGGTAGAATTCTCGCCTCCCACGCGGGAGACCCGGGTTCAATTCCCGGCCAATGCAAACTGACTGGTTTCCGTACTTTGCTGGACTCCAAAATACGTTTTATAGAAATGGCTGTCTTTTGGTTGAGCGTCACCTTCAATGTTTCCATTCACCTGCAACCCAAAATTCCCTCCGCTATTTCTCCAGTTGCATTGGTGGTTCAGTGGTAGAATTCTCGCCTTCCAAGCGGGAGACCCGGGTTCAATTCCCGGCTAATGCAAAATAGCGGGTTCCCTGTACTTTTCCAGACTAGAAAGAAACGTTTCATAGAAATGGCCGTCTTTTGGTTGAGCGTCACCTTCTTTTCGGCACCCTCTGCGCGGAATTATCCGAATTAGCCGAACATTTAGTCCGCACTTTCGAACAGCACCGGTGGTTCAGTGGTAGAATTCTCGCCTGCCACGCGGGAGGCCCGGGTTCGATTCCCGGCCGGTGCAGATTGTTATAGATTCATTGTTTGACAGTTTTCTTGCAGGAGTAGTTTTACTTCAAGTGGGAATATGCCCGCAACCAAAATCTCACTTCCAGCTTTTCTCGGGTGCATTGGTGGTTCAGTGGTAGAATTCTCGCCTCCCACGCGGGAGACCCGGGTTCAATTCCCGGCCAATGCAAACTGACTGGTTTCCGTACTTTGCTGGACTCCAAAATACGTTTTATAGAAATGGCTGTCTTTTGGTTGAGCGTCACCTTCAATGTTTCCATTCACCTGCAACCCAAAATTCCCTCCGCTATTTCTCCAGTTGCATTGGTGGTTCAGTGGTAGAATTCTCGCCTTCCAAGCGGGAGACCCGGGTTCAATTCCCGGCTAATGCAAAATAGCGGGTTCCCTGTACTTTTCCAGACTAGAAAGAAACGTTTCATAGAAATGGCCGTCTTTTGGTTGAGCGTCACCTTCTTTTCGGCACCCTCTGCGCGGAATTATCCGAATTAGCCGAACATTTAGTCCGCACTTTCGAACAGCACCGGTGGTTCAGTGGTAGAATTCTCGCCTGCCACGCGGGAGGCCCGGGTTCGATTCCCGGCCGGTGCAGATTGTTATAGATTCAATGTTTGACAGTTTTCTTGCAGGAGTAGTTTTACTTCAAGTGGGAATATGCCCGCAACCAAAATCTCACTTCCAGCTTTTCTCGGGTGCATTGGTGGTTCAGTGGTAGAATTCTCGCCTCCCACGCGGGAGACCCGGGTTCAATTCCCGGCCAATGCAAACTGACTGGTTTCCGTACTTTGCTGGACTCCAAAATACGTTTTATAGAAATGGCTGTCTTTTGGTTGAGCGTCACCTTCAATGTTTCCATTCACCTGCAACCCAAAATTCCCTCCGCTATTTCTCCAGTTGCATTGGTGGTTCAGTGGTAGAATTCTCGCCTTCCAAGCGGGAGACCCGGGTTCAATTCCCGGCTAATGCAAAATAGCGGGTTCCCTGTACTTTTCCAGACTAGAAAGAAACGTTTCATAGAAATGGCCGTCTTTTGGTTGAGCGTCACCTTCTTTTCGGCACCCTCTGCGCGGAATTATCCGAATTAGCCGAACATTTAGTCCGCACTTTCGAACAGCACCGGTGGTTCAGTGGTAGAATTCTCGCCTGCCACGCGGGAGGCCCGGGTTCGATTCCCGGCCGGTGCAGATTGTTATAGATTCATTGTTTGACAGTTTTCTTGCAGGAGTAGTTTTACTTCAAGTGGGAATATGCCCGCAACCAAAATCTCACTTCCAGCTTTTCTCGGGTGCATTGGTGGTTCAGTGGTAGAATTCTCGCCTCCCACGCGGGAGACCCGGGTTCAATTCCCGGCCAATGCAAACTGACTGGTTTCCGTACTTTGCTGGACTCCAAAATACGTTTTATAGAAATGGCTGTCTTTTGGTTGAGCGTCACCTTCAATGTTTCCATTCACCTGCAACCCAAAATTCCCTCCGCTATTTCTCCAGTTGCATTGGTGGTTCAGTGGTAGAATTCTCGCCTTCCAAGCGGGAGACCCGGGTTCAATTTCCGGCTAATGCAAAATAGCGGGTTCCCTGTACTTTTCCAGACTAGAAAGAAACGTTTCATAGAAATGGCCGTCTTTTGGTTGAGCGTCACCTTCTTTTCGGCACCCTCTGCGCGGAATTATCCGAATTAGCCGAACATTTAGTCCGCACTTTCGAACAGCACCGGTGGTTCAGTGGTAGAATTCTCGCCTGCCACGCGGGAGGCCCGGGTTCGATTCCCGGCCGGTGCAGATTGTTATAGATTCATTGTTTGACAGTTTTCTTGCAGGAGTAGTTTTACTTCAAGTGGGAATATGCCCGCAACCAAAATCTCACTTCCAGCTTTTCTCGGGTGCATTGGTGGTTCAGTGGTAGAATTCTCGCCTCCCACGCGGGAGACCCGGGTTCAATTCCCGGCCAATGCAAACTGACTGGTTTCCGTACTTTGCTGGACTCCAAAATACGTTTTATAGAAATGGCTGTCTTTTGGTTGAGCGTCACCTTCAATGTTTCCATTCACCTGCAACCCAAAATTCCCTCCGCTAGTTCTCCAGTTGCATTGGTGGTTCAGTGGTAGAATTCTCGCCTTCCAAGCGGGAGACCCGGGTTCAATTCCCGGCTAATGCAAAATAGCGGGTTCCCTGTACTTTTCCAGACTAGAAAGAAACGTTTCATAGAAATGGCCGTCTTTTGGTTGAGCGTCACCTTCTTTTCGGCACCCTCTGCGCGGAATTATCCGAATTAGCCGAACATTTAGTCCGCACTTTCGAACAGCACCGGTGGTTCAGTGGTAGAATTCTCGCCTGCCACGCGGGAGGCCCGGGTTCGATTCCCGGCCGGTGCAGATTGTTATAGATTCATTGTTTGACAGTTTTCTTGCAGGAGTAGTTTTACTTCAAGTGGGAATATGCCCGCAACCAAAATCTCACTTCCAGCTTTTCTCGGGTGCATTGGTGGTTCAGTGGTAGAATTCTCGCCTCCCACGCGGGAGACCCGGGTTCAATTCCCGGCCAATGCAAACTGACTGGTTTCCGTACTTTGCTGGACTCCAAAATACGTTTTATAGAAATGGCTGTCTTTTGGTTGAGCGTCACCTTCAATGTTTCCATTCACCTGCAACCCAAAATTCCCTCCGCTATTTCTCCAGTTGCATTGGTGGTTCAGTGGTAGAATTCTCGCCTTCCAAGCGGGAGACCCGGGTTCAATTCCCGGCTAATGCAAAATAGCGGGTTCCCTGTACTTTTCCAGACTAGAAAGAAACGTTTCATAGAAATGGCCGTCTTTTGGTTGAGCGTCACCTTCTTTTCGGCACCCTCTGCGCGGAATTATCCGAATTAGCCGAACATTTAGTCCGCACTTTCGAACAGCACCGGTGGTTCAGTGGTAGAATTCTCGCCTGCCACGCGGGAGGCCCGGGTTCGATTCCCGGCCGGTGCAGATTGTTATAGATTCATTGTTTGACAGTTTTCTTGCAGGAGTAGTTTTACTTCAAGTGGGAATATTTTTCTCGGGTGCATTGGTGGTTCAGTGGTAGAATTCTCGCCTCCCACGCGGGAGACCCGGGTTCAATTCCCGGCCAATGCAAACTGACTGGTTTCCGTACTTTGCTGGACTCCAAAATACGTTTTATAGAAATGGCTGTCTTTTGGTTGAGCGTCACCTTCAATGTTTCCATTCACCTGCAACCCAAAATTCCCTCCGCTATTTCTCCAGTTGCATTGGTGGTTCAGTGGTAGAATTCTCGCCTTCCAAGCGGGAGACCCGGGTTCAATTCCCGGCTAATGCAAAATAGCGGGTTTCCTGTACTTTTCCAGACTAGAAAGAAACGTTTCATAGAAATGGCCGTCTTTTGGTTGAGCGTCACCTTCTTTTCGGCACCCTCTGCGCGGAATTATCCGAATTAGCCGAACATTTAGTCCGCACTTTCGAACAGCACCGGTGGTTCAGTGGTAGAATTCTCGCCTGCCACGCGGGAGGCCCGGGTTCGATTCCCGGCCGGTGCAGATTGTTATAGATTCATTGTTTGACAGTTTTCTTGCAGGAGTAGTTTTACTTCAAGTGGGAATATGCCCGCAACCAAAATCTCACTTCCAGCTTTTCTCGGGTGCATTGGTGGTTCAGTGGTAGAATTCTCGCCTCCCACGCGGGAGACCCGGGTTCAATTCCCGGCCAATGCAAACTGACTGGTTTCCGTACTTTGCTGGACTCCAAAATACGTTTTATAGAAATGGCTGTCTTTTGGTTGAGCGTCACCTTCAATGTTTCCATTCACCTGCAACCCAAAATTCCCTCCGCTATTTCTCCAGTTGCATTGGTGGTTCAGTGGTAGAATTCTCGCCTTCCAAGCGGGAGACCCGGGTTCAATTCCCGGCTAATGCAAAATAGCGGGTTCCCTGTACTTTTCCAGACTAGAAAGAAACGTTTCATAGAAATGGCCGTCTTTTGGTTGAGCGTCACCTTCTTTTCGGCACCCTCTGCGCGGAATTATCCGAATTAGCCGAACATTTAGTCCGCACTTTCGAACAGCACCGGTGGTTCAGTGGTAGAATTCTCGCCTGCCACGCGGGAGGCCCGGGTTCGATTCCCGGCCGGTGCAGATTGTTATAGATTCATTGTTTGACAGTTTTCTTGCAGGAGTAGTTTTACTTCAAGTGGGAATATGCCCGCAACCAAAATCTCACTTCCAGCTTTTCTCGGGTGCATTGGTGGTTCAGTGGTAGAATTCTCGCCTCCCACGCGGGAGACCCGGGTTCAATTCCCGGCCAATGCAAACTGACTGGTTTCCGTACTTTGCTGGACTCCAAAATACGTTTTATAGAAATGGCTGTCTTTTGGTTGAGCGTCACCTTCAATGTTTCCATTCACCTGCAACCCAAAATTCCCTCCGCTATTTCTCCAGTTGCATTGGTGGTTCAGTGGTAGAATTCTCGCCTTCCAAGCGGGAGACCCGGGTTCAATTCCCGGCTAATGCAAAATAGCGGGTTCCCTGTACTTTTCCAGACTAGAAAGAAACGTTTCATAGAAATGGCCGTCTTTTGGTTGAGCGTCACCTTCTTTTCGGCACCCTCTGCGCGGAATTATCCGAATTAGCCGAACATTTAGTCCGCACTTTCGAACAGCACCGGTGGTTCAGTGGTAGAATTCTCGCCTGCCACGCGGGAGGCCCGGGTTCGATTCCCGGCCGGTGCAGATTGTTATAGATTCATTGTTTGACAGTTTTCTTGCAGGAGTAGTTTTACTTCAAGTGGGAATATGCCCGCAACCAAAATCTCACTTCCAGCTTTTCTCGGGTGCATTGGTGGTTCAGTGGTAGAATTCTCGCCTCCCACGCGGGAGACCCGGGTTCAATTCCCGGCCAATGCAAACTGACTGGTTTCCGTACTTTGCTGGACTCCAAAATACGTTTTATAGAAATGGCTGTCTTTTGGTTGAGCGTCACCTTCAATGTTTCCATTCACCTGCAACCCAAAATTCCCTCCGCTATTTCTCCAGTTGCATTGGTGGTTCAGTGGTAGAATTCTCGCCTTCCAAGCGGGAGACCCGGGTTCAATTCCCGGCTAATGCAAAATAGCGGGTTCCCTGTACTTTTCCAGACTAGAAAGAAACGTTTCATAGAAATGGCCGTCTTTTGGTTGAGCGTCACCTTCTTTTCGGCACCCTCTGCGCGGAATTATCCGAATTAGCCGAACATTTAGTCCGCACTTTCGAACAGCACCGGTGGTTCAGTGGTAGAATTCTCGCCTGCCACGCGGGAGGCCCGGGTTCGATTCCCGGCCGGTGCAGATTGTTATAGATTCATTGTTTGACAGTTTTCTTGCAGGAGTAGTTTTACTTCAAGTGGGAATATGCCCGCAACCAAAATCTCACTTCCAGCTTTTCTCGGGTGCATTGGTGGTTCAGTGGTAGAATTCTCGCCTCCCACGCGGGAGACCCGGGTTCAATTCCCGGCCAATGCAAACTGACTGGTTTCCGTACTTTGCTGGACTCCAAAATACGTTTTATAGAAATGGCTGTCTTTTGGTTGAGCGTCACCTTCAATGTTTCCATTCACCTGCAACCCAAAATTCCCTCCGCTATTTCTCCAGTTGCATTGGTGGTTCAGTGGTAGAATTCTCGCCTTCCAAGCGGGAGACCCGGGTTCAATTCCCGGCTAATGCAAAATAGCGGGTTCCCTGTACTTTTCCAGACTAGAAAGAAACGTTTCATAGAAATGGCCGTCTTTTGGTTGAGCGTCACCTTCTTTTCGGCACCCTCTGCGCGGAATTATCCGAATTAGCCGAACATTTAGTCCGCACTTTCGAACAGCACCGGTGGTTCAGTGGTAGAATTCTCGCCTGCCACGCGGGAGGCCCGGGTTCGATTCCCGGCCGGTGCAGATTGTTATAGATTCATTGTTTGACAGTTTTCTTGCAGGAGTAGTTTTACTTCAAGTGGGAATATGCCCGCAACCAAAATCTCACTTCCAGCTTTTCTCGGGTGCATTGGTGGTTCAGTGGTAGAATTCTCGCCTCCCACGCGGGAGACCCGGGTTCAATTCCCGGCCAATGCAAACTGACTGGTTTCCGTACTTTGCTGGACTCCAAAATACGTTTTATAGAAATGGCTGTCTTTTGGTTGAGCGTCACCTTCAATGTTTCCATTCACCTGCAACCCAAAATTCCCTCCGCTATTTCTCCAGTTGCATTGGTGGTTCAGTGGTAGAATTATCGCCTTCCAAGCGGGAGACCCGGGTTCAATTCCCGGCTAATGCAAAATAGCGGGTTCCCTGTACTTTTCCAGACTAGAAAGAAACGTTTCATAGAAATGGCCGTCTTTTGGTTGAGCGTCACCTTCTTTTCGGCACCCTCTGCGCGGAATTATCCGAATTAGCCGAACATTTAGTCCGCACTTTCGAACAGCACCGGTGGTTCAGTGGTAGAATTCTCGCCTGCCACGCGGGAGGCCCGGGTTCGATTCCCGGCCGGTGCAGATTGTTATAGATTCATTGTTTGACAGTTTTCTTGCAGGAGTAGTTTTACTTCAAGTGGGAATATGCCCGCAACCAAAATCTCACTTCCAGCTTTTCTCGGGTGCATTGGTGGTTCAGTGGTAGAATTCTCGCCTCCCACGCGGGAGACCCGGGTTCAATTCCCGGCCAATGCAAACTGACTGGTTTCCGTACTTTGCTGGACTCCAAAATACGTTTTATAGAAATGGCTGTCTTTTGGTTGAGCGTCACCTTCAATGTTTCCATTCACCTGCAACCCAAAATTCCCTCCGCTATTTCTCCAGTTGCATTGGTGGTTCAGTGGTAGAATTCTCGCCTTCCAAGCGGGAGACCCGGGTTCAATTCCCGGCTAATGCAAAATAGCGGGTTCCCTGTACTTTTCCAGACTAGAAAGAAACGTTTCATAGAAATGGCCGTCTTTTGGTTGAGCGTCACCTTCTTTTCGGCACCCTCTGCGCGGAATTATCCGAATTAGCCGAACATTTAGTCCGCACTTTCGAACAGCACCGGTGGTTCAGTGGTAGAATTCTCGCCTGCCACGCGGGAGGCCCGGGTTCGATTCCCGGCCGGTGCAGATTGTTATAGATTCATTGTTTGACAGTTTTCTTGCAGGAGTAGTTTTACTTCAAGTGGGAATATGCCCGCAACCAAAATCTCACTTCCAGCTTTTCTCGGGTGCATTGGTGGTTCAGTGGTAGAATTCTCGCCTCCCACGCGGGAGACCCGGGTTCAATTCCCGGCCAATGCAAACTGACTGGTTTCCGTACTTTGCTGGACTCCAAAATACGTTTTATAGAAATGGCTGTCTTTTGGTTGAGCGTCACCTTCAATGTTTCCATTCACCTGCAACCCAAAATTCCCTCCGCTATTTCTCCAGTTGCATTGGTGGTTCAGTGGTAGAATTCTCGCCTTCCAAGCGGGAGACCCGGGTTCAATTCCCGGCTAATGCAAAATAGCGGGTTCCCTGTACTTTTCCAGACTAGAAAGAAACGTTTCATAGAAATGGCCGTCTTTTGGTTGAGCGTCACCTTCTTTTCGGCACCCTCTGCGCGGAATTATCCGAATTAGCCGAACATTTAGTCCGCACTTTCGAACAGCACCGGTGGTTCAGTGGTAGAATTCTCGCCTGCCACGCGGGAGGCCCGGGTTCGATTCCCGGCCGGTGCAGATTGTTATAGATTCATTGTTTGACAGTTTTCTTGCAGGAGTAGTTTTACTTCAAGTGGGAATATGCCCGCAACCAAAATCTCACTTCCAGCTTTTCTCGGGTGCATTGGTGGTTCAGTGGTAGAATTCTCGCCTCCCACGCGGGAGACCCGGGTTCAATTCCCGGCCAATGCAAACTGACTGGTTTCCGTACTTTGCTGGACTCCAAAATACGTTTTATAGAAATGGCTGTCTTTTGGTTGAGCGTCACCTTCAATGTTTCCATTCACCTGCAACCCAAAATTCCCTCCGCTATTTCTCCAGTTGCATTGGTGGTTCAGTGGTAGAATTCTCGCCTTCCAAGCGGGAGACCCGGGTTCAATTCCCGGCTAATGCAAAATAGCGGGTTCCCTGTACTTTTCCAGACTAGAAAGAAACGTTTCATAGAAATGGCCGTCTTTTGGTTGAGCGTCACCTTCTTTTCGGCACCCTCTGCGCGGAATTATCCGAATTAGCCGAACATTTAGTCCGCACTTTCGAACAGCACCGGTGGTTCAGTGGTAGAATTCTCGCCTGCCACGCGGGAGGCCCGGGTTCGATTCCCGGCCGGTGCAGATTGTTATAGATTCATTGTTTGACAGTTTTCTTGCAGGAGTAGTTTTACTTCAAGTGGGAATATGCCCGCAACCAAAATCTCACTTCCAGCTTTTCTCGGGTGCATTGGTGGTTCAGTGGTAGAATTCTCGCCTCCCACGCGGGAGACCCGGGTTCAATTCCCGGCCAATGCAAACTGACTGGTTTCCGTACTTTGCTGGACTCCAAAATACGTTTTATAGAAATGGCTGTCTTTTGGTTGAGCGTCACCTTCAATGTTTCCATTCACCTGCAACCCAAAATTCCCTCCGCTATTTCTCCAGTTGCATTGGTGGTTCAGTGGTAGAATTATCGCCTTCCAAGCGGGAGACCCGGGTTCAATTCCCGGCTAATGCAAAATAGCGGGTTCCCTGTACTTTTCCAGACTAGAAAGAAACGTTTCATAGAAATGGCCGTCTTTTGGTTGAGCGTCACCTTCTTTTCGGCACCCTCTGCGCGGAATTATCCGAATTAGCCGAACATTTAGTCCGCACTTTCGAACAGCACCGGTGGTTCAGTGGTAGAATTCTCGCCTGCCACGCGGGAGGCCCGGGTTCGATTCCCGGCCGGTGCAGATTGTTATAGATTCATTGTTTGACAGTTTTCTTGCAGGAGTAGTTTTACTTCAAGTGGGAATATGCCCGCAACCAAAATCTCACTTCCAGCTTTTCTCGGGTGCATTGGTGGTTCAGTGGTAGAATTCTCGCCTCCCACGCGGGAGACCCGGGTTCAATTCCCGGCCAATGCAAACTGACTGGTTTCCGTACTTTGCTGGACTCCAAAATACGTTTTATAGAAATGGCTGTCTTTTGGTTGAGCGTCACCTTCAATGTTTCCATTCACCTGCAACCCAAAATTCCCTCCGCTATTTCTCCAGTTGCATTGGTGGTTCAGTGGTAGAATTCTCGCCTTCCAAGCGGGAGACCCGGGTTCAATTCCCGGCTAATGCAAAATAGCGGGTTCCCTGTACTTTTCCAGACTAGAAAGAAACGTTTCATAGAAATGGCCGTCTTTTGGTTGAGCGTCACCTTCTTTTCGGCACCCTCTGCGCGGAATTATCCGAATTAGCCGAACATTTAGTCCGCACTTTCGAACAGCACCGGTGGTTCAGTGGTAGAATTCTCGCCTGCCACGCGGGAGGCCCGGGTTCGATTCCCGGCCGGTGCAGATTGTTATAGATTCATTGTTTGACAGTTTTCTTGCAGGAGTAGTTTTACTTCAAGTGGGAATATGCCCGCAACCAAAATCTCACTTCCAGCTTTTCTCGGGTGCATTGGTGGTTCAGTGGTAGAATTCTCGCCTCCCACGCGGGAGACCCGGGTTCAATTCCCGGCCAATGCAAACTGACTGGTTTCCGTACTTTGCTGGACTCCAAAATACGTTTTATAGAAATGGCTGTCTTTTGGTTGAGCGTCACCTTCAATGTTTCCATTCACCTGCAACCCAAAATTCCCTCCGCTATTTCTCCAGTTGCATTGGTGGTTCAGTGGTAGAATTCTCGCCTTCCAAGCGGG
Source organism: Henricia sp. BOLD:AAB3569 (assembly GCA_037783545.1). Lineage (NCBI taxonomy): Eukaryota > Metazoa > Echinodermata > Asteroidea > Spinulosida > Echinasteridae > Henricia > Henricia sp. BOLD:AAB3569. The sequence continues at coordinate 192,434 of JBBELK010000492.1, forward strand.
AGACCCGGGTTCAATTCCCGGCTAATGCAAAATAGCGGGTTCCCTGTACTTTTCCAGACTAGAAAGAAACGTTTCATAGAAATGGCCGTCTTTTGGTTGAGCGTCACCTTCTTTTCGGCACCCTCTGCGCGGAATTATCCGAATTAGCCGAACATTTAGTCCGCACTTTCGAACAGCACCGGTGGTTCAGTGGTAGAATTCTCGCCTGCCACGCGGGAGGCCCGGGTTCGATTCCCGGCCGGTGCAGATTGTTATAGATTCATTGTTTGACAGTTTTCTTGCAGGAGTAGTTTTACTTCAAGTGGGAATATGCCCGCAACCAAAATCTCACTTCCAGCTTTTCTCGGGTGCATTGGTGGTTCAGTGGTAGAATTCTCGCCTCCCACGCGGGAGACCCGGGTTCAATTCCCGGCCAATGCAAACTGACTGGTTTCCGTACTTTGCTGGACTCCAAAATACGTTTTATAGAAATGGCTGTCTTTTGGTTGAGCGTCACCTTCAATGTTTCCATTCACCTGCAACCCAAAATTCCCTCCGCTATTTCTCCAGTTGCATTGGTGGTTCAGTGGTAGAATTCTCGCCTTCCAAGCGGGAGACCCGGGTTCAATTCCCGGCTAATGCAAAATAGCGGGTTCCCTGTACTTTTTCAGACTAGAAAGAAACGTTTCATAGAAATGGCCGTCTTTTGGTTGAGCGTCACCTTCTTTTCGGCACCCTCTGCGCGGAATTATCCGAATTAGCCGAACATTTAGTCCGCACTTTCGAACAGCACCGGTGGTTCAGTGGTAGAATTCTCGCCTGCCACGCGGGAGGCCCGGGTTCGATTCCCGGCCGGTGCAGATTGTTATAGATTCATTGTTTGACAGTTTTCTTGCAGGAGTAGTTTTACTTCAAGTGGGAATATGCCCGCAACCAAAATCTCACTTCCAGCTTTTCTCGGGTGCATTGGTGGTTCAGTGGTAGAATTCTCGCCTCCCACGCGGGAGACCCGGGTTCAATTCCCGGCCAATGCAAACTGACTGGTTTCCGTACTTTGCTGGACTCCAAAATACGTTTTTATAGAAATGGCTGTCTTTTGGTTGAGCGTCACCTTCAATGTTTCCATTCACCTGCAACCCAAAATTCCCTCCGCTATTTCTCCAGTTGCATTGGTGGTTCAGTGGTAGAATTCTCGCCTTCCAAGCGGGAGACCCGGGTTCAATTCCCGGCTAATGCAAAATAGCGGGTTCCCTGTACTTTTCCAGACTAGAAAGAAACGTTTCATAGAAATGGCCGTCTTTTGGTTGAGCGTCACCTTCTTTTCGGCACCCTCTGCGCGGAATTATCCGAATTAGCCGAACATTTAGTCCGCACTTTCGAACAGCACCGGTGGTTCAGTGGTAGAATTCTCGCCTGCCACGCGGGAGGCCCGGGTTCGATTCCCGGCCGGTGCAGATTGTTATAGATTCATTGTTTGACAGTTTTCTTGCAGGAGTAGTTTTACTTCAAGTGGGAATATGCCCGCAACCAAAATCTCACTTCCAGCTTTTCTCGGGTGCATTGGTGGTTCAGTGGTAGAATTCTCGCCTCCCACGCGGGAGACCCGGGTTCAATTCCCGGCCAATGCAAACTGACTGGTTTCCGTACTTTGCTGGACTCCAAAATACGTTTTATAGAAATGGCTGTCTTTTGGTTGAGCGTCACCTTCAATGTTTCCATTCACCTGCAACCCAAAATTCCCTCCGCTATTTCTCCAGTTGCATTGGTGGTTCAGTGGTAGAATTCTCGCCTTCCAAGCGGGAGACCCGGGTTCAATTCCCGGCTAATGCAAAATAGCGGGTTCCCTGTACTTTTCCAGACTAGAAAGAAACGTTTCATAGAAATGGCCGTCTTTTGGTTGAGCGTCACCTTCTTTTCGGCACCCTCTGCGCGGAATTATCCGAATTAGCCGAACATTTAGTCCGCACTTTCGAACAGCACCGGTGGTTCAGTGGTAGAATTCTCGCCTGCCACGCGGGAGGCCCGGGTTCGATTCCCGGCCGGTGCAGATTGTTATAGATTCATTGTTTGACAGTTTTCTTGCAGGAGTAGTTTTACTTCAAGTGGGAATATGCCCGCAACCAAAATCTCACTTCCAGCTTTTCTCGGGTGCATTGGTGGTTCAGTGGTAGAATTCTCGCCTCCCACGCGGGAGACCCGGGTTCAATTCCCGGCCAATGCAAACTGACTGGTTTCCGTACTTTGCTGGACTCCAAAATACGTTTTATAGAAATGGCTGTCTTTTGGTTGAGCGTCACCTTCAATGTTTCCATTCACCTGCAACCCAAAATTCCCTCCGCTATTTCTCCAGTTGCATTGGTGGTTCAGTGGTAGAATTCTCGCCTTCCAAGCGGGAGACCCGGGTTCAATTCCCGGCTAATGCAAAATAGCGGGTTCCCTGTACTTTTCCAGACTAGAAAGAAACGTTTCATAGAAATGGCCGTCTTTTGGTTGAGCGTCACCTTCTTTTCGGCACCCTCTGCGCGGAATTATCCGAATTAGCCGAACATTTAGTCCGCACTTTCGAACAGCACCGGTGGTTCAGTGGTAGAATTCTCGCCTGCCACGCGGGAGGCCCGGGTTCGATTCCCGGCCGGTGCAGATTGTTATAGATTCATTGTTTGACAGTTTTCTTGCAGGAGTAGTTTTACTTCAAGTGGGAATATGCCCGCAACCAAAATCTCACTTCCAGCTTTTCTCGGGTGCATTGGTGGTTCAGTGGTAGAATTCTCGCCTCCCACGCGGGAGACCCGGGTTCAATTCCCGGCCAATGCAAACTGACTGGTTTCCGTACTTTGCTGGACTCCAAAATACGTTTTATAGAAATGGCTGTCTTTTGGTTGAGCGTCACCTTCAATGTTTCCATTCACCTGCAACCCAAAATTCCCTCCGCTATTTCTCCAGTTGCATTGGTGGTTCAGTGGTAGAATTCTCGCCTTCCAAGCGGGAGACCCGGGTTCAATTCCCGGCTAATGCAAAATAGCGGGTTCCCTGTACTTTTCCAGACTAGAAAGAAACGTTTCATAGAAATGGCCGTCTTTTGGTTGAGCGTCACCTTCTTTTCGGCACCCTCTGCGCGGAATTATCCGAATTAGCCGAACATTTAGTCCGCACTTTCGAACAGCACCGGTGGTTCAGTGGTAGAATTCTCGCCTGCCACGCGGGAGGCCCGGGTTCGATTCCCGGCCGGTGCAGATTGTTATAGATTCATTGTTTGACAGTTTTCTTGCAGGAGTAGTTTTACTTCAAGTGGGAATATGCCCGCAACCAAAATCTCACTTCCAGCTTTTCTCGGGTGCATTGGTGGTTCAGTGGTAGAATTCTCGCCTCCCACGCGGGAGACCCGGGTTCAATTCCCGGCCAATGCAAACTGACTGGTTTCCGTACTTTGCTGGACTCCAAAATACGTTTTATAGAAATGGCTGTCTTTTGGTTGAGCGTCACCTTCAATGTTTCCATTCACCTGCAACCCAAAATTCCCTCCGCTATTTCTCCAGTTGCATTGGTGGTTCAGTGGTAGAATTCTCGCCTTCCAAGCGGGAGACCCGGGTTCAATTCCCGGCTAATGCAAAATAGCGGGTTCCCTGTACTTTTCCAGACTAGAAAGAAACGTTTCATAGAAATGGCCGTCTTTTGGTTGAGCGTCACCTTCTTTTCGGCACCCTCTGCGCGGAATTATCCGAATTAGCCGAACATTTAGTCCGCACTTTCGAACAGCACCGGTGGTTCAGTGGTAGAATTCTCGCCTGCCACGCGGGAGGCCCGGGTTCGATTCCCGGCCGGTGCAGATTGTTATAGATTCATTGTTTGACAGTTTTCTTGCAGGAGTAGTTTTACTTCAAGTGGGAATATGCCCGCAACCAAAATCTCACTTCCAGCTTTTCTCGGGTGCATTGGTGGTTCAGTGGTAGAATTCTCGCCTCCCACGCGGGAGACCCGGGTTCAATTCCCGGCCAATGCAAACTGACTGGTTTCCGTACTTTGCTGGACTCCAAAATACGTTTTATACAAATGGCTGTCTTTTGGTTGAGCGTCACCTTCAATGTTTCCATTCACCTGCAACCCAAAATTCCCTCCGCTATTTCTCCAGTTGCATTGGTGGTTCAGTGGTAGAATTCTCGCTTTCCAAGCGGGAGACCCGGGTTCAATTCCCGGCTAATGCAAAATAGCGGGTTCCCTGTACTTTTCCAGACTAGAAAGAAACGTTTCATAGAAATGGCCGTCTTTTGGTTGAGCGTCACCTTCTTTTCGGCACCCTCTGCGCGGAATTATCCGAATTAGCCGAACATTTAGTCCGCACTTTCGAACAGCACCGGTGGTTCAGTGGTAGAATTCTCGCCTGCCACGCGGGAGGCCCGGGTTCGATTCCCGGCCGGTGCAGATTGTTATAGATTCATTGTTTGACAGTTTTCTTGCAGGAGTAGTTTTACTTCAAGTGGGAATATGCCCGCAACCAAAATCTCACTTCCAGCTTTTCTCGGGTGCATTGGTGGTTCAGTGGTAGAATTCTCGCCTCCCACGCGGGAGACCCGGGTTCAATTCCCGGCCAATGCAAACTGACTGGTTTCCGTACTTTGCTGGACTCCAAAATACGTTTTATAGAAATGGCTGTCTTTTGGTTGAGCGTCACCTTCAATGTTTCCATTCACCTGCAACCCAAAATTCCCTCCGCTATTTCTCCAGTTGCATTGGTGGTTCAGTGGTAGAATTCTCGCCTTCCAAGCGGGAGACCCGGGTTCAATTCCCGGCTAATGCAAAATAGCGGGTTCCCTGTACTTTTCCAGACTAGAAAGAAACGTTTCATAGAAATGGCCGTCTTTTGGTTGAGCGTCACCTTCTTTTCGGCACCCTCTGCGCGGAATTATCCGAATTAGCCGAACATTTAGTCCGCACTTTCGAACAGCACCGGTGGTTCAGTGGTAGAATTCTCGCCTGCCACGCGGGAGGCCCGGGTTCGATTCCCGGCCGGTGCAGATTGTTATAGATTCATTGTTTGACAGTTTTCTTGCAGGAGTAGTTTTACTTCAAGTGGGAATATGCCCGCAACCAAAATCTCACTTCCAGCTTTTCTCGGGTGCATTGGTGGTTCAGTGGTAGAATTCTCGCCTCCCACGCGGGAGACCCGGGTTCAATTCCCGGCCAATGCAAACTGACTGGTTTCCGTACTTTGCTGGACTCCAAAATACGTTTTATAGAAATGGCTGTCTTTTGGTTGAGCGTCACCTTCAATGTTTCCATTCACCTGCAACCCAAAATTCCCTCCGCTATTTCTCCAGTTGCATTGGTGGTTCAGTGGTAGAATTCTCGCCTTCCAAGAGGGAGACCCGGGTTCAATTCCCGGCTAATGCAAAATAGCGGGTTCCCTGTACTTTTCCAGACTAGAAAGAAACGTTTCATAGAAATGGCCGTCTTTTGGTTGAGCGTCACCTTCTTTTCGGCACCCTCTGCGCGGAATTATCCGAATTAGCCGAACATTTAGTCCGCACTTTCGAACAGCACCGGTGGTTCAGTGGTAGAATTCTCGCCTGCCACGCGGGAGGCCCGGGTTCGATTCCCGGCCGGTGCAGATTGTTATAGATTAATTGTTTGACAGTTTTCTTGCAGGAGTAGTTTTACTTCAAGTGGGAATATGCCCGCAACCAAAATCTCACTTCTAGCTTTTCTCGGGTGCATTGGTGGTTCAGTGGTAGAATTCTCGCCTCCCACGCGGGAGACCCGGGTTCAATTCCCGGCCAATGCAAACTGACTGGTTTCCGTACTTTGCTGGACTCCAAAATACGTTTTATAGAAATGGCTGTCTTTTGGTTGAGCGTCACCTTCAATGTTTCCATTCACCTGCAACCCAAAATTCCCTCCGCTATTTCTCCAGTTGCATTGGTGGTTCAGTGGTAGAATTCTCGCCTTCCAAGCGGGAGACCCGGGTTCAATTCCCGGCCAATGCAAACTGACTGGTTTCCGTACTTTGCTGGACTCCAAAATACGTTTTATAGAAATGGCTGTCTTTTGGTTGAGCGTCACCTTCAATGTTTCCATTCACCTGCAACCCAAAATTCCCTCCGCTATTTCTCCAGTTGCATTGGTGGTTCAGTGGTAGAATTCTCGCCTTCCAAGCGGGAGACCCGGGTTCAATTCCCGGCTAATGCAAAATAGCGGGTTCCCTGTACTTTTCCAGACTAGAAAGAAACGTTTCATAGAAATGGCCGTCTTTTGGTTGAGCGTCACCTTCTTTTCGGCACCCTCTGCGCGGAATTATCCGAATTAGCCGAACATTTAGTCCGCACTTTCGAACAGCACCGGTGGTTCAGTGGTAGAATTCTCGCCTGCCACGCGGGAGGCCCGGGTACGATTCCCGGCCGGTGCAGATTGTTATAGATTCATTGTTTGACAGTTTTCTTGCAGGAGTAGTTTTACTTCAAGTGGGAATATGCCCGCAACCAAAATCTCACTTCCAGCTTTTCTCGGGTGCATTGGTGGTTCAGTGGTAGAATTCTCGCCTCCCACGCGGGAGACCCGGGTTCAATTCCCGGCCAATGCAAACTGACTGGTTTCCGTACTTTGCTGGACTCCAAAATACGTTTTATAGAAATGGCTGTCTTTTGGTTGAGCGTCACCTTCAATGTTTCCATTCACCTGCAACCCAAAATTCCCTCCGCTATTTCTCCAGTTGCATTGGTGGTTCAGTGGTAGAATTCTCGCCTTCCAAGCGGGAGACCCGGGTTCAATTCCCGGCTAATGCAAAATAGCGGGTTCCCTGTACTTTTCCAGACTAGAAAGAAACGTTTCATAGAAATGGCCGTCTTTTGGTTGAGCGTCACCTTCTTTTCGGCACCCTCTGCGCGGAATTATCCGAATTAGCCGAACATTTAGTCCGCACTTTCGAACAGCACCGGTGGTTCAGTGGTAGAATTCTCGCCTGCCACGCGGGAGGCCCGGGTTCGATTCCCGGCCGGTGCAGATTGTTATAGATTCATTGTTTGACAGTTTTCTTGCAGGAGTAGTTTTACTTCAAGTGGGAATATGCCCGCAACCAAAATCTCACTTCCAGCTTTTCTCGGGTGCATTGGTGGTTCAGTGGTAGAATTCTCGCCTCCCACGCGGGAGACCCGGGTTCAATTCCCGGCCAATGCAAACTGACTGGTTTCCGTACTTTGCTGGACTCCAAAATACGTTTTATAGAAATGGCTGTCTTTTGGTTGAGCGTCACCTTCAATGTTTCCATTCACCTGCAACCCAAAATTCCCTCCGCTATTTCTCCAGTTGCATTGGTGGTTCAGTGGTAGAATTCTCGCCTTCCAAGCGGGAGACCCGGGTTCAATTCCCGGCTAATGCAAAATAGCGGGTTCCCTGTGCTTTTCCAGACTAGAAAGAAACGTTTCATAGAAATGGCCGTCTTTTGGTTGAGCGTCACCTTCTTTTCGGCACCCTCTGCGCGGAATTATCCGAATTAGCCGAACATTTAGTCCGCACTTTCGAACAGCACCGGTGGTTCAGTGGTAGAATTCTCGCCTGCCACGCGGGAGGCACGGGTTCGATTCCCGGCCGGTGCAGATTGTTATAGATTCATTGTTTGACAGTTTTCTTGCAGGAGTAGTTTTACTTCAAGTGGGAATATGCCCGCAACCAAAATCTCACTTCCAGCTTTTCTCGGGTGCATTGGTGGTTCAGTGGTAGAATTCTCGCCTCCCACGCGGGAGACCCGGGTTCAATTCCCGGCCAATGCAAACTGACTGGTTTCCGTACTTTGCTGGACTCCAAAATACGTTTTATAGAAATGGCTGTCTTTTGGTTGAGCGTCACCTTCAATGTTTCCATTCACCTGCAACCCAAAATTCCCTCCGCTATTTCTCCAGTTGCATTGGTGGTTCAGTGGTAGAATTCTCGCCTTCCAAGCGGGAGACCCGGGTTCAATTCCCGGCTAATGCAAAATAGCGGGTTCCCTGTACTTTTCCAGACTAGAAAGAAACGTTTCATAGAAATGGCCGTCTTTTGGTTGAGCGTCACCTTCTTTTCGGCACCCTCTGCGCGGAATTATCCGAATTAGCCGAACATTTAGTCCGCACTTTCGAACAGCACCGGTGGTTCAGTGGTAGAATTCTCGCCTGCCACGCGGGAGGCCCGGGTTCGATTCCCGGCCGGTGCAGATTGTTATAGATTCATTGTTTGACAGTTTTCTTGCAGGAGTAGTTTTACTTCAAGTGGGAATATGCCCGCAACCAAAATCTCACTTCCAGCTTTTCTCGGGTGCATTGGTGGTTCAGTGGTAGAATTCTCGCCTCCCACGCGGGAGACCCGGGTTCAATTCCCGGCCAATGCAAACTGACTGGTTTCCTTACTTTGCTGGACTCCAAAATACGTTTTATAGAAATGGCTGTCTTTTGGTTGAGCGTCACCTTCAATGTTTCCATTCACCTGCAACCCAAAATTCCCTCCGCTATTTCTCCAGTTGCATTGGTGGTTCAGTGGTAGAATTCTCGCCTTCCAAGCGGGAGACCCGGGTTCAATTCCCGGCTAATGCAAAATAGCGGGTTCCCTGTACTTTTCCAGACTAGAAAGAAACGTTTCATAGAAATGGCCGTCTTTTGGTTGAGCGTCACCTTCTTTTCGGCACCCTCTGCGCGGAATTATCCGAATTAGCCGAACATTTAGTCCGCACTTTCGAACAGCACCGGTGGTTCAGTGGTAGAATTCTCGCCTGCCACGCGGGAGGCACGGGTTCGATTCCCGGCCGGTGCAGATTGTTATAGATTCATTGTTTGACAGTTTTCTTGCAGGAGTAGTTTTACTTCAAGTGGGAATATGCCCGCAACCAAAATCTCACTTCCAGCTTTTCTCGGGTGCATTGGTGGTTCAGTGGTAGAATTCTCGCCTCCTACGCGGGAGACCCGGGTTCAATTCCCGGCCAATGCAAACTGACTGGTTTCCGTACTTTGCTGGACTCCAAAATACGTTTTATAGAAATGGCTGTCTTTTGGTTGAGCGTCACCTTCAATGTTTCCATTCACCTGCAACCCAAAATTCCCTCCGCTATTTCTCCAGTTGCATTGGTGGTTCAGTGGTAGAATTCTCGCCTTCCAAGCGGGAGACCCGGGTTCAATTCCCGGCTAATGCAAAATAGCGGGTTCCCTGTACTTTTCCAGACTAGAAAGAAACGTTTCATAGAAATGGCCGTCTTTTGGTTGAGCGTCACCTTCTTTTCGGCACCCTCTGCGCGGAATTATCCGAATTAGCTGAACATTTAGTCCGCACTTTCGAACAGCACCGGTGGTTCAGTGGTAGAATTCTCGCCTGCCACGCGGGAGGCCCGGGTTCGATTCCCGGCCGGTGCAGATTGTTATAGATTCATTGTTTGACAGTTTTCTTGCAGGAGTAGTTTTACTTCAAGTGGGAATATGCCCGCAACCAAAATCTCACTTCCAGCTTTGCTCGGGTGCATTGGTGGTTCAGTGGTAGAATTCTCGCCTCCCACGCGGGAGACCCGGGTTCAATTCCCGGCCAATGCAAACTGACTGGTTTCCGTACTTTGCTGGACTCCAAAATACGTTTTATAGAAATGGCTGTCTTTTGGTTGAGCGTCACCTTCAATGTTTCCATTCACCTGCAACCCAAAATTCCCTCCGCTATTTCTCCAGTTGCATTGGTGGTGCAGTGGTAGAATTCTCGCCTTCCAAGCGGGAGACCCGGGTTCAATTCCCGGCTAATGCAAAATAGCGGGTTCCCTGTACTTTTCCAGACTAGAAAGAAACGTTTCATAGAAATGGCCGTCTTTTGGTTGAGCGTCACCTTCTTTTCGGCACCCTCTGCGCGGAATTATCCGAATTAGCCGAACATTTAGTCCGCACTTTCGAACAGCACCGGTGGTTCAGTGGTAGAATTCTCGCCTGCCACGCGGGAGGCACGGGTTCGATTCCCGGCCGGTGCAGATTGTTATAGATTCATTGTTTGACAGTTTTCTTGCAGGAGTAGTTTTACTTCAAGTGGGAATATGCCCGCAACCAAAATCTCACTTCCAGCTTTTCTCGGGTGCATTGGTGGTTCAGTGGTAGAATTCTCGCCTCCCACGCGGGAGACCCGGGTTCAATTCCCGGCCAATGCAAACTGACTGGTTTCGGTACTTTGCTGGACTCCAAAATACGTTTTATAGAAATGGCTGTCTTTTGGTTGAGCGTCACCTTCAATGTTTCCATTCACCTGCAACCCAAAATTCCCTCCGCTATTTCTCCAGTTGCATTGGTGGTTCAGTGGTAGAATTCTCGCCTTCCAAGCGGGAGACCCGGGTTCAATTCCCGGCTAATGCAAAATGGCGGGTTCCCTGTACTTTTCCAGACTAGAAAGAAACGTTTCATAGAAATGGCCGTCTTTTGGTTGAGCGTCACCTTCTTTTCGGCACCCTCTGCGCGGAATTATCCGAATTAGCCGAACATTTAGTCCGCACTTTCGAACAGCACCGGTGGTTCAGTGGTAGAATTCTCGCCTGCCACGCGGGAGGCCCGGGTTCGATTCCCGGCCGGTGCAGATTGTTATAGATTCATTGTTTGACAGTTTTCTTGCAGGAGTAGTTTTACTTCAAGTGGGAATATGCCCGCAACCAAAATCTCACTTCCAGCTTTTCTCGGGTGCATTGGTGGTTCAGTGGTAGAATTCTCGCCTCCCACGCGGGAGACCCGGGTTCAATTCCCGGCCAATGCAAACTGACTGGTTTCCGTACTTTGCTGGACTCCAAAATACGTTTTATAGAAATGGCTGTCTTTTGGTTGAGCGTCACCTTCAATGTTTCCATTCACCTGCAACCCAAAATTCCCTCCGCTATTTCTCCAGTTGCATTGGTGGTTCAGTGGTAGAATTCTCGCCTTCCAAGCGGGAGACCCGGGTTCAATTCCCGGCTAATGCAAAATGGCGGGTTCTCTGTACTTTTCCAGACTAGAAAGAAACGTTTCATAGAAATGGCCGTCTTTTGGTTGAGCGTCACCTTCTTTTCGGCACCCTCTGCGCGGAATTATCCGAATTAGCCGAACATTTAGTCCGCACTTTCGAACAGCACCGGTGGTTCAGTGGTAGAATTCTCGCCTGCCACGCGGGAGGCCCGGGTTCGATTCCCGGCCGGTGCAGATTGTTATAGATTCATTGTTTGACAGTTTTCTTGCAGGAGTAGTTTTACTTCAAGTGGGAATATGCCCGCAACCAAAATCTCACTTCCAGCTTTTCTCGGGTGCATTGGTGGTTCAGTGGTAGAATTCTCGCCTCCCACGCGGGAGACCCGGGTTCAATTCCCGGCCAATGCAAACTGACTGGTTTCCGTACTTTGCTGGACTCCAAAATACGTTTTATAGAAATGGCTGTCTTTTGGTTGAGCGTCACCTTCAATGTTTCCATTCACCTGCAACCCAAAATTCCCTCCGCTATTTCTCCAGTTGCATTGGTGGTTCAGTGGTAGAATTCTCGCCTTCCAAGCGGGAGACCCGGGTTCAATTCCCGGCTAATGCAAAATAGCGGGTTCCCTGTACTTTTCCAGACTAGAAAGAAACGTTTCATAGAAATGGCCGTCTTTTGGTTGAGCGTCACCTTCTTTTCGGCACCCTCTGCGCGGAATTATCCGAATTAGCCGAACATTTAGTCCGCACTTTCGAACAGCACCGGTGGTTCAGTGGTAGAATTCTCGCCTGCCACGCGGGAGGCACGGGTTCGATTCCCGGCCGGTGCAGATTGTTATAGATTCATTGTTTTACAGTTTTCTTGCAGGAGTAGTTTTACTTCAAGTGGGAATATGCCCGCAACCAAAATCTCACTTCCAGCTTTTCTCGGGTGCATTGGTGGTTCAGTGGTAGAATTCTCGCCTCCCACGCGGGAGACCCGGGTTCAATTCCCGGCCAATGCAAACTGACTGGTTTCCGTACTTTGCTGGACTCCAAAATACGTTTTATAGAAATGGCTGTCTTTTGGTTGATCGTCACCTTCAATGTTTCCATTCACCTGCAACCCAAAATTCCCTCCGCTATTTCTCCAGTTGCATTGGTGGTTCAGTGGTGGAATTCTCGCCTTCCAAGCGGGAGACCCGGGTTCAATTCCCGGCTAATGCAAAATAGCGGGTTCCCTGTACTTTTCCAGACTAGAAAGAAACGTTTCATAGAAATGGCCGTCTTTTGGTTGAGCGTCACCTTCTTTTCGGCACCCTCTGCGCGGAATTATCCGAATTAGCCGAACATTTAGTCCGCACTTTCGAACAGCACCGGTGGTTCAGTGGTAGAATTCTCGCCTGCCACGCGGGAGGCCCGGGTTCGATTCCCGGCCTGTGCAGATTGTTATAGATTCATTGTTTGACAGTTTTCTTGCAGGAGTAGTTTTACTTCAAGTGAGACTATGCCCGCAACCAAAATCTCACTTCCAGCTTTTCTCGGGTGCATTGGTGGTTCAGTGGTAGAATTCTCGCCTCCCACGCGGGAGACCCGGGTTCAATTCCCGGCCAATGCAAACTGACTGGTTTCCGTACTTTGCTGGACTCCAAAATACGTTTTATAGAAATGGCTGTCTTTTGGTTGAGCGTCACCTTCAATGTTTTCATTCACCTGTAACCCAAAATTCCCTCCGCTATTTCTCCAGTTGCATTGGTGGTTCAGTGGTAGAATTCTCGCCTTCCAAGCGGGAGACCCGGGTTCAATTCCCGGCTAATGCAAAATAGCGGGTTCCCTGTACTTTTCCAGACTAGAAAGAAACGTTTCATAGAAATGGCCGTCTTTTGGTTGAGCGTCACCTTCTTTTCGGCACCCTCTGCGCGGAATTATCCGAATTAGCCGAACATTTAGTCCGCACTTTCGAACAGCACCGGTGGTTCAGTGGTAGAATTCTCGCCTGCCACGCGGGAGGCCCGGGTTCGATTCCCGGCCGGTGCAGATTGTTATAGATTCATTGTTTGACAGTTTTCTTGCAGGAGTAGTTTTACTTCAAGTGGGAATATGCCCGCAACCAAAATCTCACTTCCAGCTTTTCTCGGGTGCATTGGTGGTTCAGTGGTAGAATTCTCGCCTCCCACGCGGGAGACCCGGGTTCAATTCCCGGCCAATGCAAACTGACTGGTTTCCGTACTTTGCTGGACTCCAAAATACGTTTTATAGAAATGGCTGTCTTTTGGTTGAGCGTCACCTTCAATGTTTCCATTCACCTGCAACCCAAAATTCCCTCCGCTATTTCTCCAGTTGCATTGGTGGTTCAGTGGTAGAATTCTCGCCTTCCAAGCGGGAGACCCGGGTTCAATTCCCGGCTAATGCAAAATAGCGGGTTCCCTGTACTTTTCCAGACTAGAAAGAAACGTTTCATAGAAATGGCCGTCTTTTGGTTGAGCGTCACCTTCTTTTCGGCACCCTCTGCGCGGAATTATCCGAATTAGCCGAACATTTAGTCCGCACTTTCGAACAGCACCGGTGGTTCAGTGGTAGAATTCTCGCCTGCCACGCGGGAGGCACGGGTTCGATTCCCGGCCGGTGCAGATTGTTAGGCCTATAGATTCATTGTTTGACAGTTTTCTTGCAGGAGTAGTTTTACTTCAAGTGGGAATATGCCCGCAACCAAAATCTCACATCCAGCTTTTCTCGGGTGCATTGGTGGTTCAGTGGTACAATTCTCGCCTGCCACGCGGGAGGCACGGGTTCGATTCCCGGCCGGTGCAGATTGTTATAGATTCATTGTTTGACAGTTTTCTTGCAGGAGTAGTTTTACTTCAAGTGGGAATATGCCCGCAACCAAAATCTCACTTCCAGCTTTTCTCGGGTGCATTGGTGGTTCAGTGGTAGAATTCTCGCCTGCCACGCGGGAGGCACGGGTTCGATTCCCGGCCGGTGCAGATTGTTATAGATTCATTGTTTGACAGTTTTCTTGCAGGAGTAGTTTTACTTCAAGTGGGAATATGCCCGCAACCAAAATCTCACTTCCAGCTTTTCTCGGGTGCATTGGTGGTTCAGTGGTAGAATTCTCGCCTGCCACGCGGGAGGCACGGGTTCGATTCCCGGCCGGTGCAGATTGTTATAGATTCATTGTTTGACAGTTTTCTTGCAGGAGTAGTTTTACTTCAAGTGGGAATATGCCCGCAACCAAAATCTCACTTCCAGCTTTGCTCGGGTGCATTGGTGGTTCAGTGGTAGAATTCTCGCCTCCCACGCGGGAGACCCGGGTTCAATTCCCGGCCAATGCAAACTGACTGGTTTCCGTACTTTGCTGGACTCCAAAATACGTTTTATAGAAATGGCTGTCTTTTGGTTGAGCGTCACCTTCAATGTTTCCATTCACCTGCAACCCAAAATTCCCTCCGCTATTTCTCCAGTTGCATTGGTGGTTAAGTGGTAGAATTCTCGCCTTCCAAGCGGGAGACCCGGGTTCAATTCCCGGCTAATGCAAAATAGCGGGTTCCCTGTACTTTTCCAGACTAGAAAGAAACGTTTCATAGAAATGGCCGTCTTTTGGTTGAGCGTCACCTTCTTTTCGGCACCCTCTGCGCGGAATTATCCGAATTAGCCGAACATTTAGTCCGCACTTTCGAACAGCACCGGTGGTTCAGTGGTAGAATTCTCGCCTGCCACGCGGGAGGCACGGGTTCGATTCCCGGCCGGTGCAGATTGTTATAGATTCATTGTTTGACAGTTTTCTTGCAGGAGTAGTTTTACTTCAAGTGGGAATATGCCCGCAACCAAAATCTCACTTCCAGCTTTTCTCGGGTGCATTGGTGGTTCAGTGGTAGAATTCTCGCCTCCCACGCGGGAGACCCGGGTTCAATTCCCGGCCAATGCAAACTGACTGGTTTCCGTACTTTGCTGGACTCCAAAATACGTTTTATAGAAATGGCTGTCTTTTGGTTGAGCGTCACCTTCAATGTTTCCATTCACCTGCAACCCAAAATTCCCTCCGCTATTTCTCCAGTTGCATTGGTGGTTCAGTGGTAGAATTCTCGCCTTCCAAGCGGGAGACCCGGGTTCAATTCCCGGCTAATGCAAAATAGCGGGTTCCCTGTACTTTTCCAGACTAGAAAGAAACGTTTCATAGAAATGGCCGTCTTTTGGTTGAGCGTCACCTTCTTTTCGGCACCCTCTGCGCGGAATTATCCGAATTAGCCGAACATTTAGTCCGCACTTTCGAACAGCACCGGTGGTTCAGTGGTAGAATTCTCGCCTGCCACGCGGGAGGCCCGGGTTCGATTCCCGGCCGGTGCAGATTGTTATAGATTCATTGTTCGACAGTTTTCTTGCAGGAGTAGTTTTACTTCAAGTGGGAATATGCCCGCAACCAAAATCTCACTTCCAGCTTTTCTCGGGTGCATTGGTGGTTCAGTGGTAGAATTCTCGCCTGCCACGCGGGAGGCACGGGTTCGATTCCCGGCCGGTGCAGATTGTTATAGATTCATTGTTTGACAGTTTTCTTGCAGGAGTAGTTTTACTTCAAGTGGGAATATGCCCGCAACCAAAATCTCACTTCCAGCTTTTCTCGGGTGCATTGGTGGTTCAGTGGTAGAATTCTCGCCTCCCACGCGGGAGACCCGGGTTCAATTCCCGGCCAATGCAAACTGACTGGTTTCCGTACTTTGCTGGACTCCAAAATACGTTTTATAGAAATGGCTGTCTTTTGGTTGAGCGTCACCTTCAATGTTTCCATTCACCTGCAACCCAAAATTCCCTCCGCTATTTCTCCAGTTGCATTGGTGGTTCAGTGGTAGAATTCTCGCCTTCCAAGCGGGAGACCCGGGTTCAATTCCCGGCTAATGCAAAATAGCGGGTTCCCTGTACTTTTCCAGACTAGAAAGAAACGTTTCATAGAAATGGCCGTCTTTTGGTTGAGCGTCACCTTCTTTTCGGCACCCTCTGCGCGGAATTATCCGAATTAGCCGAACATTTAGTCCGCACTTTCGAACAGCACCGGTGGTTCAGTGGTAGAATTCTCGCCTGCCACGCGGGAGGCCCGGGTTCGATTCCCGGCCGGTGCAGATTGTTATAGATTCATTGTTTGACAGTTTTCTTGCAGGAGTAGTTTTACTTCAAGTGGGAATATGCCCGCAACCAAAATCTCACTTCCAGCTTTTCTCGGGTGCATTGGTGGTTCAGTGGTAGAATTCTTGCCTCCCACGCGGGAGACCCGGGTTCAATTCCCGGCCAATGCAAACTGACTGGTTTCCGTACTTTGCTGGACTCCAAAATACGTTTTATAGAAATGGCTGTCTTTTGGTTGAGCGTCACCTTCAATGTTTCCATTCACCTGCAACCCAAAATTCCCTCCGCTATTTCTCCAGTTGCATTGGTGGTTCAGTGGTAGAATTCTCGCCTTCCAAGCGGGAGACCCGGGTTCAATTCCCGGCTAATGCAAAATAGCGGGTTCCCTGTACTTTTCCAGACTAGAAAGAAACGTTTCATAGAAATGGCCGTCTTTTGGTTGAGCGTCACCTTCTTTTCGGCACCCTCTGCGCGGAATTATCCGAATTAGCTGAACATTTAGTCCGCACTTTCGAACAGCACCGGTGGTTCAGTGGTAGAATTCTCGCCTGCCACGCGGGAGGCCCGGGTTCGATTCCCGGCCGGTGCAGATTGTTATAGATTCATTGTTTGACAGTTTTCTTGCAGGAGTAGTTTTACTTCAAGTGGGAATATGCCCGCAACCAAAATCTCACTTCCAGCTTTTCTCGGGTGCATTGGTGGTTCAGTGGTAGAATTCTCGCCTCCCACGTGGGAGACCCGGGTTCAATTCCCGGCCAATGCAAACTGACTGGTTTCCGTACTTTGCTGGACTCCAAAATACGTTTTATAGAAATGGCTGTCTTTTGGTTGAGCGTCACCTTCAATGTTTCCATTCACCTGCAACCCAAAATTCCCTCCGCTATTTCTCCAGTTGCATTGGTGGTTCAGTGGTAGAATTCTCGCCTTCCAAGCGGGAGACCCGGGTACAATTCCCGGCTAATGCAAAATAGCGGGTTCCCTGTACTTTTCCAGACTAGAAAGAAACGTTTCATAGAAATGGCCGTCTTTTGGTTGAGCGTCACCTTCTTTTCGGCACCCTCTGCGCGGAATTATCCGAATTAGCCGAACATTTAGTCCGCACTTTCGAACAGCACCAGTGGTTCAGTGGTAGAATTCTCGCCTGCCACGCGGGAGGCCCGGGTTCGATTCCCGGCCGGTGCAGATTGTTATAGATTCATTGTTTGACAGTTTTCTTGCAGGAGTAGTTTTACTTCAAGTGGGAATATGCCCGCAACCAAAATCTCACTTCCAGCTTTTCTCGGGTGCATTGGTGGTTCAGTGGTAGAATTCTCGCCTCCCACGCGGGAGACCCGGGTTCAATTCCCGGCCAATGCAAACTGACTGGTTTCCGTACTTTGCTGGACTCCAAAATACGTTTTATAGAAATGGCTGTCTTTTGGTTGAGCGTCACCTTCAATGTTTCCATTCACCTGCAACCCAAAATTCCCTCCGCTATTTCTCCAGTTGCATTGGTGGTTCAGTGGTAGAATTCTCGCCTTCCAAGCGGGAGACCCGGGTTCAATTCCCGGCTAATGCAAAATAGCGGGTTCCCTGTACTTTTCCAGACTAGAAAGAAACGTTTCATAGAAATGGCCGTCTTTTGGTTGAGCGTCACCTTCTTTTCGGCACCCTCTGCGCGGAATTATCCGAATTAGCCGAACATTTAGTCCGCACTTTCGAACAGCACCGGTGGTTCAGTGGTAGAATTCTCGCCTGCCACGCGGGAGGCCCGGGTTCGATTCCCGGCCGGTGCAGATTGTTATAGATTCATTGTTTGACAGTTTTCTTGCAGGAGTAGTTTTACTTCAAGTGGGAATATGCCCGCAACCAAAATCTCACTTCCAGCTTTTCTCGGGTGCATTGGTGGTTCAGTGGTAGAATTCTCGCCTCCCACGCGGGAGACCCGGGTTCAATTCCCGGCCAATGCAAACTGACTGGTTTCCGTACTTTGCTGGACTCCAAAATACGTTTTATAGAAATGGCTGTCTTTTGGTTGAGCGTCACCTTCAATGTTTCCATTCACCTGCAACCCAAAATTCCCTCCGCTATTTCTCCAGTTGCATTGGTGGTTCAGTGGTAGAATTCTCGCCTTCCAAGCGGGAGACCCGGGTTCAATTCCCGGCTAATGCAAAATAGCGGGTTCCCTGTACTTTTCCAGACTAGAAAGAAACGTTTCATAGAAATGGCCGTCTTTTGGTTGAGCGTCACCTTCTTTTCGGCACCCTCTGCGCGGAATTATCCGAATTAGCCGAACATTTAGTCCGCACTTTCGAACAGCACCGGTGGTTCAGTGGTAGAATTCTCGCCTGCCACGCGGGAGGCCCGGGTTCGATTCCCGGCCGGTGCAGATTGTTATAGATTCATTGTTTGACAGTTTTCTTGCAGGAGTAGTTTTACTTCAAGTGGGAATATGCCCGCAACCAAAATCTCACTTCCAGCTTTTCTCGGGTGCATTGGTGGTTCAGTGGTAGAATTCTCGCCTCCCACGCGGGAGACCCGGGTTCAATTCCCGGCCAATGCAAACTGACTGGTTTCCGTACTTTGCTGGACTCCAAAATACGTTTTATAGAAATGGCTGTCTTTTGGTTGAGCGTCACCTTCAATGTTTCCATTCACCTGCAACCCAAAATTCCCTCCGCTATTTCTCCAGTTGCATTGGTGGTTCAGTGGTAGAATTCTCGCCTTCCAAGCGGGAGACCCGGGTACAATTCCCGGCTAATGCAAAATAGCGGGTTCCCTGTACTTTTCCAGACTAGAAAGAAAGTTTCATAGAAATGGCCGTCTTTTGGTTGAGCGTCACCTTCTTTTCGGCACCCTCTGCGCGGAATTATCCGAATTAGCCGAACATTTAGTCCGCACTTTCGAACAGCACCAGTGGTTCAGTGGTAGAATTCTCGCCTGCCACGCGGGAGGCCCGGGTTCGATTCCCGGCCGGTGCAGATTGTTATAGATTCATTGTTTGACAGTTTTCTTGCAGGAGTAGTTTTACTTCAAGTGGGAATATGCCCGCAACCAAAATCTCACTTCCAGCTTTTCTCGGGTGCATTGGTGGTTCAGTGGTAGAATTCTCGCCTCCCACGCGGGAGACCCGGGTTCAATTCCCGGCCAATGCAAACTGACTGGTTTCCGTACTTTGCTGGACTCCAAAATACGTTTTATAGAAATGGCTGTCTTTTGGTTGAGCGTCACCTTCATTGTTTCCATTCACCTGCAACCCAAAATTCCCTCCGCTATTTCTCCAGTTGCATTGGTGGTTCAGTGGTAGAATTCTCGCCTTCCAAGCGGGAGACCCGGGTTCAATTCCCGGCTAATGCAAAATAGCGGGTTCCCTGTACTTTTCCAGACTAGAAAGAAACGTTTCATAGAAATGGCCGTCTTTTGGTTGAGCGTCACCTTCTTTTCGGCACCCTCTGCGCGGAATTATCCGAATTAGCCGAACATTTAGTCCGCACTTTCGAACAGCACCGGTGGTTCAGTGGTAGAATTCTCGCCTGCCACGCGGGAGGCCCGGGTTCGATTCCCGGCCGGTGCAGATTGTTATAGATTCATTGTTTGACAGTTTTCTTGCAGGAGTAGTTTTACTTCAAGTGGGAATATGCCCGCAACCAAAATCTCACTTCCAGCTTTTCTCGGGTGCATTGGTGGTTCAGTGGTAGAATTCTCGCCTGCCACGCGGGAGGCACGGGTTCGATTCCCGGCCGGTGCAGATTGTTATAGATTCATTGTTTGACAGTTTTCTTGCAGGAGTAGTTTTACTTCAAGTGGGAATATGCCCGCAACCAAAATCTCACTTCCAGCTTTTCTCGGGTGCATTGGTGGTTCAGTGGTAGAATTCTCGCCTCCCACGCGGGAGACCCGGGTTCAATTCCCGGCCAATGCAAACTGACTGGTTTCCGTACTTTGCTGGACTCCAAAATACGTTTTATAGAAATGGCTGTCTTTTGGTTGAGCGTCACCTTCAATGTTTCCATTCACCTGCAACCCAAAATTCCCTCCGCTATTTCTCCAGTTGCATTGGTGGTTCAGTGGTAGAATTCTCGCCTTCCAAGCGGGAGACCCGGGTTCAATTCCCGGCTAATGCAAAATAGCGGGTTCCCTGTACTTTTCCAGACTAGAAAGAAACGTTTCATAGAAATGGCCGTCTTTTGGTTGAGCGTCACCTTCTTTTCGGCACCCTCTGCGCGGAATTATCCGAATTAGCCGAACATTTAGTCCGCACTTTCGAACAGCACCGGTGGTTCAGTGGTAGAATTCTCGCCTGCCACGCGGGAGGCCCGGGTTCGATTCCCGGCCGGTGCAGATTGTTATAGATTCATTGTTTGACAGTTTTCTTGCAGGAGTAGTTTTACTTCAAGTGGGAATATGCCCGCAACCAAAATCTCACTTCCAGCTTTTCTCGGGTGCATTGGTGGTTCAGTGGTAGAATTCTTGCCTCCCACGCGGGAGACCCGGGTTCAATTCCCGGCCAATGCAAACTGACTGGTTTCCGTACTTTGCTGGACTCCAAAATACGTTTTATAGAAATGGCTGTCTTTTGGTTGAGCGTCACCTTCAATGTTTCCATTCACCTGCAACCCAAAATTCCCTCCGCTATTTCTCCAGTTGCATTGGTGGTTCAGTGGTAGAATTCTCGCCTTCCAAGCGGGAGACCCGGGTTCAATTCCCGGCTAATGCAAAATAGCGGGTTCCCTGTACTTTTCCAGACTAGAAAGAAACGTTTCATAGAAATGGCCGTCTTTTGGTTGAGCGTCACCTTCTTTTCGGCACCCTCTGCGCGGAATTATCCGAATTAGCCGAACATTTAGTCCGCACTTTCGAACAGCACCGGTGGTTCAGTGGTAGAATTCTCGCCTGCCACGCAGGAGGCCCGGGTTCGATTCCCGGCCGGTGCAGATTGTTATAGATTCATTGTTTGACAGTTTTCTTGCAGGAGTAGTTTTACTTCAAGTGGGAATATGCCCGCAACCAAAATCTCACTTCCAGCTTTTCTCGGGTGCATTGGTGGTTCAGTGGTAGAATTCTCGCCTCCCACGCGGGAGACCCGGGTTCAATTCCCGGCCAATGCAAACTGACTGGTTTCCGTACTTTGCTGGACTCCAAAATACGTTTTATAGAAATGGCTGTCTTTTGGTTGAGCGTCACCTTCAATGTTTCCATTCACCTGCAACCCAAAATTCCCTCCGCTATTTCTCCAGTTGCATTGGTGGTTCAGTGGTAGAATTCTCGCCTTCCAAGCGGGAGACCCGGGTACAATTCCCGGCTAATGCAAAATAGCGGGTTCCCTGTACTTTTCCAGACTAGAAAGAAACGTTTCATAGAAATGGCCGTCTTTTGGTTGAGCGTCACCTTCTTTTCGGCACCCTCTGCGCGGAATTATCCGAATTAGCCGAACATTTAGTCCGCACTTTCGAACAGCACCAGTGGTTCAGTGGTAGAATTCTCGCCTGCCACGCGGGAGGCCCGGGTTCGATTCCCGGCCGGTGCAGATTGTTATAGATTCATTGTTTGACAGTTTTCTTGCAGGAGTAGTTTTACTTCAAGTGGGAATATGCCCGCAACCAAAATCTCACTTCCAGCTTTTCTCGGGTGCATTGGTGGTTCAGTGGTAGAATTCTCGCCTCCCACGCGGGAGACCCGGGTTCAATTCCCGGCCAATGCAAACTGACTGGTTTCCGTACTTTGCTGGACTCCAAAATACGTTTTATAGAAATGGCTGTCTTTTGGTTGAGCGTCACCTTCAATGTTTCCATTCACCTGCAACCCAAAATTCCCTCCGCTATTTCTCCAGTTGCATTGGTGGTTCAGTGGTAGAATTCTCGCCTTCCAAGCGGGAGACCCGGGTTCAATTCCCGGCTAATGCAAAATAGCGGGTTCCCTGTACTTTTCCAGACTAGAAAGAAACGTTTCATAGAAATGGCCGTCTTTTGGTTGAGCGTCACCTTCTTTTCGGCACCCTCTGCGCGGAATTATCCGAATTAGCCGAACATTTAGTCCGCACTTTCGAACAGCACCGGTGGTTCAGTGGTAGAATTCTCGCCTGCCACGCGGGAGGCCCGGGTTCGATTCCCGGCCGGTGCAGATTGTTATAGATTCATTGTTTGACAGTTTTCTTGCAGGAGTAGTTTTACTTCAAGTGGGAATATGCCCGCAACCAAAATCTCACTTCCAGCTTTTCTCGGGTGCATTGGTGGTTCAGTGGTAGAATTCTCGCCTCCCACGCGGGAGACCCGGGTTCAATTCCCGGCCAATGCAAACTGACTGGTTTCCGTACTTTGCTGGACTCCAAAATACGTTTTATAGAAATGGCTGTCTTTTGGTTGAGCGTCACCTTCAATGTTTCCATTCACCTGCAACCCAAAATTCCCTCCGCTATTTCTCCAGTTGCATTGGTGGTTCAGTGGTAGAATTCTCGCCTTCCAAGCGGGAGACCCGGGTTCAATTCCCGGCTAATGCAAAATAGCGGGTTCCCTGTACTTTTCCAGACTAGAAAGAAACGTTTCATAGAAATGGCCGTCTTTTGGTTGAGCGTCACCTTCTTTTCGGCACCCTCTGCGCGGAATTATCCGAATTAGCCGAACATTTAGTCCGCACTTTCGAACAGCACCGGTGGTTCAGTGGTAGAATTCTCGCCTGCCACGCGGGAGGCCCGGGTTCGATTCCCGGCCGGTGCAGATTGTTATAGATTCATTGTTTGACAGTTTTCTTGCAGGAGTAGTTTTACTTCAAGTGGGAATATGCCCGCAACCAAAATCTCACTTCCAGCTTTTCTCGGGTGCATTGGTGGTTCAGTGGTAGAATTCTCGCCTCCCACGCGGGAGACCCGGGTTCAATTCCCGGCCAATGCAAACTGACTGGTTTCCGTACTTTGCTGGACTCCAAAATACGTTTTATAGAAATGGCTGTCTTTTGGTTGAGCGTCACCTTCAATGTTTCCATTCACCTGCAACCCAAAATTCCCTCCGCTATTTCTCCAGTTGCATTGGTGGTTCAGTGGTAGAATTCTCGCCTTCCAAGCGGGAGACCCGGGTACAATTCCCGGCTAATGCAAAATAGCGGGTTCCCTGTACTTTTCCAGACTAGAAAGAAACGTTTCATAGAAATGGCCGTCTTTTGGTTGAGCGTCACCTTCTTTTCGGCACCCTCTGCGCGGAATTATCCGAATTAGCCGAACATTTAGTCCGCACTTTCGAACAGCACCAGTGGTTCAGTGGTAGAATTCTCGCCTGCCACGCGGGAGGCCCGGGTTCGATTCCCGGCCGGTGCAGATTGTTATAGATTCATTGTTTGACAGTTTTCTTGCAGGAGTAGTTTTACTTCAAGTGGGAATATGCCCGCAACCAAAATCTCACTTCCAGCTTTTCTCGGGTGCATTGGTGGTTCAGTGGTAGAATTCTCGCCTCCCACGCGGGAGACCCGGGTTCAATTCCCGGCCAATGCAAACTGACTGGTTTCCGTACTTTGCTGGACTCCAAAATACGTTTTATAGAAATGGCTGTCTTTTGGTTGAGCGTCACCTTCAATGTTTCCATTCACCTGCAACCCAAAATTCCCTCCGCTATTTCTCCAGTTGCATTGGTGGATCAGTGGTAGAATTCTCGCCTTCCAAGCGGGAGACCCGGGTTCAATTCCCGGCTAATGCAAAATAGCGGGTTCCCTGTACTTTTCCAGACTAGAAAGAAACGTTTCATAGAAATGGCCGTCTTTTGGTTGAGCGTCACCTTCTTTTCGGCACCCTCTGCCCGGAATTATCCGAATTAGTCGAACATTTAGTCCGCACTTTCGAACAGCACCGGTGGTTCAGTGGTAGAATTCTCGCCTGCCACGCGGGAGGCCCGGGTTCGATTCCCGGCCGGTGCAGATTGTTATAGATTCATTGTTTGACAGTTTTCTTGCAGGAGTAGTTTTACTTCAAGTGGGAATATGCCCGCAACCAAAATCTCACTTCCAGCTTTTCTCGGGTGCATTGGTGGTTCAGTGGTAGAATTCTCGCCTCCCACGCGGGAGACCCGGGTTCAATTCCCGGCCAATGCAAACTGACTGGTTTCCGTACTTTGCTGGACTCCAAAATACGTTTTATAGAAATGGCTGTCTTTTGGTTGAGCGTCACCTTCAATGTTTCCATTCACCTGCAACCCAAAATTCCCTCCGCTATTTCTCCAGTTGCATTGGTGGTTCAGTGGTAGAATTCTCGCTTTCCAAGCGGGAGACCCGGGTTCAATTCCCGGCTAATGCAAAATAGCGGGTTCCCTGTACTTTTCCAGACTAGAAAGAAACGTTTCATAGAAATGGCCGTCTTTTGGTTGAGCGTCACCTTCTTTTCGGCACCCTCTGCGCGGAATTATCCGAATTAGCCGAACATTTAGTCCGCACTTTCGAACAGCACCGGTGGTTCAGTGGTAGAATTCTCGCCTGCCACGCGGGAGGCCCGGGTTCGATTCCCGGCCGGTGCAGATTGTTATAGATTCATTGTTTGACAGTTTTCTTGCAGGAGTAGTTTTACTTCAAGTGGGAATATGCCCGCAACCAAAATCTCACTTCCAGCTTTTCTCGGGTGCATTGGTGGTTCAGTGGTAGAATTCTCGACTCCCACGCGGGAGACCCGGGTTCAATTCCCGGCCAATGCAAACTGACTGGTTTCCGTACTTTGCTGGACTCCAAAATACGTTTTATAGAAATGGCTGTCTTTTGGTTGAGCGTCACCTTCAATGTTTCCATTCACCTGCAACCCAAAATTCCCTCCGCTATTTCTCCAGTTGCATTGGTGGTTCAGTGGTAGAATTCTCGCCTTCCAAGCGGGAGACCCGGGTACAATTCCCGGCTAATGCAAAATAGCGGGTTCCCTGTACTTTTCCAGACTAGAAAGAAACGTTTCATAGAAATGGCCGTCTTTTGGTTGAGCGTCACCTTCTTTTCGGCACCCTCTGCGCGGAATTATCCGAATTAGCCGAACATTTAGTCCGCACTTTCGAACAGCACCAGTGGTTCAGTGGTAGAATTCTCGCCTGCCACGCGGGAGGCCCGGGTTCGATTCCCGGCCGGTGCAGATTGTTATAGATTCATTGTTTGACAGTTTTCTTGCAGGAGTAGTTTTACTTCAAGTGGGAATATGCCCGCAACCAAAATCTCACTTCCAGCTTTTCTCGGGTGCATTGGTGGTTCAGTGGTAGAATTCTCGCCTCCCACGCGGGAGACCCGGGTTCAATTCCCGGCCAATGCAAACTGACTGGTTTCCGTACTTTGCTGGACTCCAAAATACGTTTTATAGAAATGGCTGTCTTTTGGTTGAGCGTCACCTTCAATGTTTCCATTCACCTGCAACCCAAAATTCCCTCCGCTATTTCTCCAGTTGCATTGGTGGTTCAGTGGTAGAATTCTCGCCTTCCAAGCGGGAGACCCGGGTTCAATTCCCGGCTAATGCAAAATAGCGGGTTCCCTGTACTTTTCCAGACTAGAAAGAAACGTTTCATAGAAATGGCCGTCTTTTGGTTGAGCGTCACCTTCTTTTCGGCACCCTCTGCGCGGAATTATCCGAATTAGCCGAACATTTAGTCCGCACTTTCGAACAGCACCGGTGGTTCAGTGGTAGAATTCTCGCCTGCCACGCGGGAGGCCCGGGTTCGATTCCCGGCCGGTGCAGATTGTTATAGATTCATTGTTTGACAGTTTTCTTGCAGGAGTAGTTTTACTTCAAGTGGGAATATGCCCGCAACCAAAATCTCACTTCCAGCTTTTCTCGGGTGCATTGGTGGTTCAGTGGTAGAATTCTCGCCTCCCACGCGGGAGACCCGGGTTCAATTCCCGGCCAATGCAAACTGACTGGTTTCCGTACTTTGCTGGACTCCAAAATACGTTTTATAGAAATGGCTGTCTTTTGGTTGAGCGTCACCTTCAATGTTTCCATTCACCTGCAACCCAAAATTCCCTCCGCTATTTCTCCAGTTGCATTGGTGGTTCAGTGGTAGAATTCTCGCCTTCCAAGCGGGAGACCCGGGTTCAATTCCCGGCTAATGCAAAATAGCGGGTTCCCTGTACTTTTCCAGACTAGAAAGAAACGTTTCATAGAAATGGCCGTCTTTTGGTTGAGCGTCACCTTCTTTTCGGCACCCTCTGCGCGGAATTATCCGAATTAGCCGAACATTTAGTCCGCACTTTCGAACAGCACCGGTGGTTCAGTGGTAGAATTCTCGCCTGCCACGCGGGAGGCCCGGGTTCGATTCCCGGCCGGTGCAGATTGTTATAGATTCATTGTTTGACAGTTTTCTTGCAGGAGTAGTTTTACTTCAAGTGGGAATATGCCCGCAACCAAAATCTCACTTCCAGCTTTTCTCGGGTGCATTGGTGGTTCAGTGGTAGAATTCTCGCCTCCCACGCGGGAGACCCGGGTTCAATTCCCGGCCAATGCAAACTGACTGGTTTCCGTACTTTGCTGGACTCCAAAATACGTTTTATAGAAATGGCTGTCTTTTGGTTGAGCGTCACCTTCAATGTTTCCATTCACCTGCAACCCAAAATTCCCTCCGCTATTTCTCCAGTTGCATTGGTGGTTCAGTGGTAGAATTCTCGCCTTCCAAGCGGGAGACCCGGGTTCAATTCCCGGCTAATGCAAAATAGCGGGTTCCCTGTACTTTTCCAGACTAGAAAGAAACGTTTCATAGAAATGGCCGTCTTTTGGTTGAGCGTCACCTTCTTTTCGGCACCCTCTGCGCGGAATTATCCGAATTAGCCGAACATTTAGTCCGCACTTTCGAACAGCACCGGTGGTTCAGTGGTAGAATTCTCGCCTGCCACGCGGGAGGCCCGGGTTCGATTCCCGGCCGGTGCAGATTGTTATAGATTCATTGTTTGACAGTTTTCTTGCAGGAGTAGTTTTACTTCAAGTGGGAATATGCCCGCAACCAAAATCTCACTTCCAGCTTTTCTCGGGTGCATTGGTTGTTCAGTGGTAGAATTCTCGCCTCCCACGCGGGAGACCCGGGTTCAATTCCCGGCCAGTGCAAACTGACTGGTTTCCGTACTTTGCTGGACTCCAAAATACGTTTTATAGAAATGGCTGTCTTTTGGTTGAGCGTCACCTTCAATGTTTCCATTCACCTGCAACCCAAAATTTCCTCCGCTATTTCTCCAGTTGCATTGGTGGTTCAGTGGTAGAATTCTCGCCTTCCAAGCGGGAGACCCGGGTTCAATTCCCGGCTAATGCAAAATAGCGGGTTCCCTGTACTTTTCCAGACTAGAAAGAAACGTTTCATAGAAATGGCCGTCTTTTGGTTGAGCGTCACCTTCTTTTCGGCACCCTCTGCGCGGAATTATCCGAATTAGCCGAACATTTAGTCCGCACTTTCGAACAGCACCGGTGGTTCAGTGGTAGAATTCTCGCCTGCCACGCGGGAGGCCCGGGTTCGATTCCCGGCCGGTGCAGATTGTTATAGATTCATTGTTTGACAGTTTTCTTGCAGGAGTAGTTTTACTTCAAGTGGGAATATGCCCGCAACCAAAATCTCACTTCCAGCTTTTCTCGGGTGCATTGGTGGTTCAGTGGTAGAATTCTCGCCTCCCACGCGGGAGACCCGGGTTCAATTCCCGGCCAATGCAAACTGACTGGTTTCCGTACTTTGCTGGACTCCAAAATACGTTTTATAGAAATGGCTGTCTTTTGGTTGAGCGTCACCTTCAATGTTTCCATTCACCTGCAACCCAAAATTCCCTCCGCTATTTCTCCAGTTGCATTGGTGGTTCAGTGGTAGAATTCTCGCCTTCCAAGCGGGAGACCCGGGTACAATTCCCGGCTAATGCAAAATAGCGGGTTCCCTGTACTTTTCCAGACTAGAAAGAAACGTTTCATAGAAATGGCCGTCTTTTGGTTGAGCGTCACCTTCTTTTCGGCACCCTCTGCGCGGAATTATCCGAATTAGCCGAACATTTAGTCCGCACTTTCGAACAGCACCGGTGGTTCAGTGGTAGAATTCTCGCCTGCCACGCGGGAGGCCCGGGTTCGATTCCCGGCCGGTGCAGATTGTTATAGATTCATTGTTTGACAGTTTTCTTGCAGGAGTAGTTTTACTTCAAGTGGGAATATGCTCGCAACCAAAATCTCACTTCCAGCTTTTCTCGGGTGCATTGGTGGTTCAGTGGTAGAATTCTCGCCTCCCACGCGGGAGACCCGGGTTCAATTCCCGGCCAATGCAAACTGACTGGTTTCCGTACTTTGCTGGACTCCAAAATACGTTTTATAGAAATGGCTGTCTTTTGGTTGAGCGTCACCTTCAATGTTTCCATTCACCTGCAACCCAAAATTCCCTCCGCTATTTCTCCAGTTGCATTGGTGGTTCAGTGGTAGAATTCTCGCCTTCCAAGCGGGAGACCCGGGTACAATTCCCGGCCAATGCAAACTGACTGGTTTCCGTACTTTGCTGGACTCCAAAATACGTTTTATAGAAATGGCTGTCTTTTGGTTGAGCGTCACCTTCAATGTTTCCATTCACCTGCAACCCAAAATTCCCTCCGCTATTTCTCCAGTTGCATTGGTGGTTCAGTGGTAGAATTCTCGCCTTCCAAGCGGGAGACCCGGGTACAATTCCCGGCTAATGCAAAATAGCGGGTTCCCTGTACTTTTCCAGACTAGAAAGAAACGTTTCATAGAAATGGCCGTCTTTTGGTTGAGCGTCACCTTCTTTTCGGCACCCTCTGCGCGGAATTATCCGAATTAGCCGAACATTTAGTCCGCACTTTCGAACAGCACCGGTGGTTCAGTGGTAGAATTCTCGCCTGCCACGCGGGAGGCCCGGGTTCGATTCCCGGCCGGTGCAGATTGTTATAGATTCATTGTTTGACAGTTTTCTTGCAGGAGTAGTTTTACTTCAAGTGGGAATATGCCCGCAACCAAAATCTCACTTCCAGCTTTTCTCGGGTGCATTGGTGGTTCAGTGGTAGAATTCTCGCCTCCCACGCGGGAGACCCGGGTTCAATTCCCGGCCAATGCAAACTGACTGGTTTCCGTACTTTGCTGGACTCCAAAATACGTTTTATAGAAATGGCTGTCTTTTGGTTGAGCGTCACCTTCAATGTTTCCATTCACCTGCAACCCAAAATTCCCTCCGCTATTTCTCCAGTTGCATTGGTGGTTCAGTGGTAGAATTCTCGCCTTCCAAGCGGGAGACCCGGGTTCAATTCCCGGCTAATGCAAAATAGCGGGTTCCCTGTACTTTTCCAGACTAGAAAGAAACGTTTCATAGAAATGGCCGTCTTTTGGTTGAGCGTCACCTTCTTTTCGGCACCCTCTGCGCGGAATTATCCGAATTAGCCGAACATTTAGTCCGCACTTTCGAACAGCACCGGTGGTTCAGTGGTAGAATTCTCGCCTGCCACGCGGGAGGCCCGGGTTCGATTCCCGGCCGGTGCAGATTGTTATAGATTCATTGTTTGACAGTTTTCTTGCAGGAGTAGTTTTACTTCAAGTGGGAATATGCCCGCAACCAAAATCTCACTTCCAGCTTTTCTCGGGTGCATTGGTGGTTCAGTGGTAGAATTCTCGCCTCCCACGCGGGAGACCCGGGTTCAATTCCCGGCCAATGCAAACTGACTGGTTTCCGTACTTTGCTGGACTCCAAAATACGTTTTATAGAAATGGCTGTCTTTTGGTTGAGCGTCACCTTCAATGTTTCCATTCACCTGCAACCCAAAATTCCCTCCGCTATTTCTCCAGTTGCATTGGTGGTTCAGTGGTAGAATTCTCGCCTTCCAAGCGGGAGACCCGGGTTCAATTCCCGGCTAATGCAAAATAGCGGGTTCCCTGTACTTTTCCAGACTAGAAAGAAACGTTTCATAGAAATGGCCGTCTTTTGGTTGAGCGTCACCTTCTTTTCGGCACCCTCTGCGCGGAATTATCCGAATTAGCCGAACATTTAGTCCGCACTTTCGAACAGCACCGGTGGTTCAGTGGTAGAATTCTCGCCTGCCACGCGGGAGGCCCGGGTTCGATTCCCGGCCGGTGCAGATTGTTATAGATTCATTGTTTGACAGTTTTCTTGCAGGAGTAGTTTTACTTCAAGTGGGAATATGCCCGCAACCAAAATATCACTTCCAGCTTTTCTCGGGTGCATTGGTGGTTCAGTGGTAGAATTCTCGCCTCCCACGCGGGAGACCCGGGTTCAATTCCCGGCCAATGCAAACTGACTGGTTTCCGTACTTTGCTGGACTCCAAAATACGTTTTATAGAAATGGCTGTCTTTTGGTTGAGCGTCACCTTCAATGTTTCCATTCACCTGCAACCCAAAATTCCCTCCGCTATTTCTCCAGTTGCATTGGTGGTTCAGTGGTAGAATTCTCGCCTTCCAAGCGGGAGACCCGGGTTCAATTCCCGGCTAATGCAAAATAGCGGGTTCCCTGTACTTTTCCAGACTAGAAAGAAACGTTTCATAGAAATGGCCGTCTTTTGGTTGAGCGTCACCTTCTTTTCGGCACCCTCTGCGCGGAATTATCCGAATTAGCCGAACATTTAGTCCGCACTTTCGAACAGCACCGGTGGTTCAGTGGTAGAATTCTCGCCTGCCACGCGGGAGGCCCGGGTTCGATTCCCGGCCGGTGCAGATTGTTATAGATTCATTGTTTGACAGTTTTCTTGCAGGAGTAGTTTTACTTCAAGTGGGAATATGCCCGCAACCAAAATCTCACTTCCAGCTTTTCTCGGGTGCATTGGTGGTTCAGTGGTAGAATTCTCGCCTCCCACGCGGGAGACCCGGGTTCAATTCCCGGCCAATGCAAACTGACTGGTTTCCGTACTTTGCTGGACTCCAAAATACGTTTTATAGAAATGGCTGTCTTTTGGTTGAGCGTCACCTTCAATGTTTCCATTCACCTGCAACCCAAAATTCCCTCCGCTATTTCTCCAGTTGCATTGGTGGTTCAGTGGTAGAATTCTCGCCTTCCAAGCGGGAGACCCGGGTTCAATTCCCGGCTAATGCAAAATAGCGGGTTCCCTGTACTTTTCCAGACTAGAAAGAAACGTTTCATAGAAATGGCCGTCTTTTGGTTGAGCGTCACCTTCTTTTCGGCACCCTCTGCGCGGAATTATCCGAATTAGCCGAACATTTAGTCCGCACTTTCGAACAGCACCGGTGGTTCAGTGGTAGAATTCTCGCCTGCCACGCGGGAGGCCCGGGTTCGATTCCCGGCCGGTGCAGATTGTTATAGATTCATTGTTTGACAGTTTTCTTGCAGGAGTAGTTTTACTTCAAGTGGGAATATGCCCGCAACCAAAATCTCACTTCCAGCTTTTCTCGGGTGCATTGGTTGTTCAGTGGTAGAATTCTCGCCTCCCACGCGGGAGACCCGGGTTCAATTCCCGGCCAATGCAAACTGACTGGTTTCCGTACTTTGCTGGACTCCAAAATACGTTTTATAGAAATGGCTGTCTTTTGGTTGAGCGTCACCTTCAATGTTTCCATTCACCTGCAACCCAAAATTTCCTCCGCTATTTCTCCAGTTGCATTGGTGGTTCAGTGGTAGAATTCTCGCCTTCCAAGCGGGAGACCCGGGTTCAATTCCCGGCTAATGCAAAATAGCGGGTTCCCTGTACTTTTCCAGACTAGAAAGAAACGTTTCATAGAAATGGCCGTCTTTTGGTTGAGCGTCACCTTCTTTTCGGCACCCTCTGCGCGGAATTATCCGAATTAGCCGAACATTTAGTCCGCACTTTCGAACAGCACCGGTGGTTCAGTGGTAGAATTCTCGCCTGCCACGCGGGAGGCCCGGGTTCGATTCCCGGCCGGTGCAGATTGTTATAGATTCATTGTTTGACAGTTTTCTTGCAGGAGTAGTTTTACTTCAAGTGGGAATATGCCCGCAACCAAAATATCACTTCCAGCTTTTCTCGGGTGCATTGGTGGTTCAGTGGTAGAATTCTCGCCTCCCACGCGGGAGACCCGGGTTCAATTCCCGGCCAATGCAAACTGACTGGTTTCCGTACTTTGCTGGACTCCAAAATACGTTTTATAGAAATGGCTGTCTTTTGGTTGAGCGTCACCTTCAATGTTTCCATTCACCTGCAACCCAAAATTCCCTCCGCTATTTCTCCAGTTGCATTGGTGGTTCAGTGGTAGAATTCTCGCCTTCCAAGCGGGAGACCCGGGTACAATTCCCGGCTAATGCAAAATAGCGGGTTCCCTGTACTTTTCCAGACTAGAAAGAAACGTTTCATAGAAATGGCCGTCTTTTGGTTGAGCGTCACCTTCTTTTCGGCACCCTCTGCGCGGAATTATCCGAATTAGCCGAACATTTAGTCCGCACTTTCGAACAGCACCGGTGGTTCAGTGGTAGAATTCTCGCCTGCCACGCGGGAGGCCCGGGTTCGATTCCCGGCCGGTGCAGATTGTTATAGATTCATTGTTTGACAGTTTTCTTGCAGGAGTAGTTTTACTTCAAGTGGGAATATGCCCGCAACCAAAATCTCACTTCCAGCTTTTCTCGGGTGCATTGGTGGTTCAGTGGTAGAATTCTCGCCTCCCACGCGGGAGACCCGGGTTCAATTCCCGGCCAATGCAAACTGACTGGTTTCCGTACTTTGCTGGACTCCAAAATACGTTTTATAGAAATGGCTGTCTTTTGGTTGAGCGTCACCTTCAATGTTTCCATTCACCTGCAACCCAAAATTCCCTCCGCTATTTCTCCAGTTGCATTGGTGGTTCAGTGGTAGAATTCTCGCCTTCCAAGCGGGAGACCCGGGTACAATTCCCGGCTAATGCAAAATAGCGGGTTCCCTGTACTTTTCCAGACTAGAAAGAAACGTTTCATAGAAATGGCCGTCTTTTGGTTGAGCGTCACCTTCTTTTCGGCACCCTCTGCGCGGAATTATCCGAATTAGCCGAACATTTAGTCCGCACTTTCGAACAGCACCGGTGGTTCAGTGGTAGAATTCTCGCCTGCCACGCGGGAGGCCCGGGTTCGATTCCCGGCCGGTGCAGATTGTTATAGATTCATTGTTTGACAGTTTTCTTGCAGGAGTAGTTTTACTTCAAGTGGGAATATGCCCGCAACCAAAATCTCACTTCCAGCTTTTCTCGGGTGCATTGGTGGTTCAGTGGTAGAATTCTCGCCTCCCACGCGGGAGACCCGGGTTCAATTCCCGGCCAATGCAAACTGACTGGTTTCCGTACTTTGCTGGACTCCAAAATACGTTTTATAGAAATGGCTGTCTTTTGGTTGAGCGTCACCTTCAATGTTTCCATTCACCTGCAACCCAAAATTCCCTCCGCTATTTCTCCAGTTGCATTGGTGGATCAGTGGTAGAATTCTCGCCTTCCAAGCGGGAGACCCGGGTTCAATTCCCGGCTAATGCAAAATAGCGGGTTCCCTGTACTTTTCCAGACTAGAAAGAAACGTTTCATAGAAATGGCCGTCTTTTGGTTGAGCGTCACCTTCTTTTCGGCACCCTCTGCCCGGAATTATCCGAATAAGCCGAACATTTAGTCCGCACTTTCGAACAGCACCGGTGGTTCAGTGGTAGAATTCTCGCCTGCCACGCGGGAGGCCCGGGTTCGATTCCCGGCCGGTGCAGATTGTTATAGATTCATTGTTTGACAGTTTTCTTGCAGGAGTAGTTTTACTTCAAGTGGGAATATGCCCGCAACCAAAATCTCACTTCCAGCTTTTCTCGGGTGCATTGGTGGTTCAGTGGTAGAATTCTCGCCTCCCACGCGGGAGACCCGGGTTCAATTCCCGGCCAATGCAAACTGACTGGTTTCCGTACTTTGCTGGACTCCAAAATACGTTTTATAGAAATGGCTGTCTTTTGGTTGAGCGTCACCTTCAATGTTTCCATTCACCTGCAACCCAAAATTCCCTCCGCTATTTCTCCAGTTGCATTGGTGGTTCAGTGGTAGAATTCTCGCCTTCCAAGCGGGAGACCCGGGTTCAATTCCCGGCTAATGCAAAATAGCGGGTTCCCTGTACTTTTCCAGACTAGAAAGAAACTTTTCATAGAAATGGCCGTCTTTTGGTTGAGCGTCACCTTCTTTTCGGCACCCTCTGCGCGGAATTATCCGAATTAGCCGAACATTTAGTCCGCACTTTCGAACAGCACCGGTGGTTCAGTGGTAGAATTCTCGCCTGCCACGCGGGAGGCCCGGGTTCGATTCCCGGCCGGTGCAGATTGTTATAGATTCATTGTTTGACAGTTTTCTTGCAGGAGTAGTTTTACTTCAAGTGGGAATATGCCCGCAACCAAAATATCACTTCCAGCTTTTCTCGGGTGCATTGGTGGTTCAGTGGTAGAATTCTCGCCTCCCACGCGGGAGACCCGGGTTCAATTCCCGGCCAATGCAAACTGACTGGTTTCCGTACTTTGCTGGACTCCAAAATACGTTTTATAGAAATGGCTGTTTTTTGGTTGAGCGTCACCTTCAATGTTTCCATTCACCTGCAACCCAAAATTCCCTCCGCTATTTCTCCAGTTGCATTGGTGGTTCAGTGGTAGAATTCTCGCCTTCCAAGCGGGAGACCCGGGTACAATTCCCGGCTAATGCAAAATAGCGGGTTCCCTGTACTTTTCCAGACTAGAAAGAAACGTTTCATAGAAATGGCCGTCTTTTGGTTGAGCGTCACCTTCTTTTCGGCACCCTCTGCGCGGAATTATCCGAATTAGCCGAACATTTAGTCCGCACTTTCGAACAGCACCGGTGGTTCAGTGGTAGAATTCTCGCCTGCCACGCGGGAGGCCCGGGTTCGATTCCCGGCCGGTGCAGATTGTTATAGATTCATTGTTTGACAGTTTTCTTGCAGGAGTAGTTTTACTTCAAGTGGGAATATGCCCGCAACCAAAATCTCACTTCCAGCTTTTCTCGGGTGCATTGGTGGTTCAGTGGTAGAATTCTCGCCTCCCACGCGGGAGACCCGGGTTCAATTCCCGGCCAATGCAAACTGACTGGTTTCCGTACTTTGCTGGACTCCAAAATACGTTTTATAGAAATGGCTGTCTTTTGGTTGAGCGTCACCTTCAATGTTTCCATTCACCTGCAACCCAAAATTCCCTCCGCTATTTCTCCAGTTGCATTGGTGGTTCAGTGGTACAATTCTCGCCTTCCAAGCGGGAGACCCGGGTACAATTCCCGGCTAATGCAAAATAGCGGGTTCCCTGTACTTTTCCAGACTAGAAAGAAACGTTTCATAGAAATGGCCGTCTTTTGGTTGAGCGTCACCTTCTTTTCGGCACCCTCTGCGCGGAATTATCCGAATTAGCCGAACATTTAGTCCGCACTTTCGAACAGCACCGGTGGTTCAGTGGTAGAATTCTCGCCTGCCACGCGGGAGGCCCGGGTTCGATTCCCGGCCGGTGCAGATTGTTATAGATTCATTGTTTGACAGTTTTCTTGCAGGAGTAGTTTTACTTCAAGTGGGAATATGCCCGCAACCAAAATCTCACTTCCAGCTTTTCTCGGGTGCATTGGTGGTTCAGTGGTAGAATTCTCGCCTCCCACGCGGGAGACCCGGGTTCAATTCCCGGCCAATGCAAACTGACTGGTTTCCGTACTTTGCTGGACTCCAAAATACGTTTTATAGAAATGGCTGTCTTTTGGTTGAGCGTCACCTTCAATGTTTCCATTCACCTGCAACCCAAAATTCCCTCCGCTATTTCTCCAGTTGCATTGGTGGTTCAGTGGTAGAATTCTCGCCTTCCAAGCGGGAGACCCGGGTACAATTCCCGGCTAATGCAAAATAGCGGGTTCCCTGTACTTTTCCAGACTAGAAAGAAACGTTTCATAGAAATGGCCGTCTTTTGGTTGAGCGTCACCTTCTTTTCGGCACCCTCTGCGCGGAATTATCCGAATTAGCCGAACATTTAGTCCGCACTTTCGAACAGCACCGGTGGTTCAGTGGTAGAATTCTCGCCTGCCACGCGGGAGGCCCGGGTTCGATTCCCGGCCGGTGCAGATTGTTATAGATTCATTGTTTGACAGTTTTCTTGCAGGAGTAGTTTTACTTCAAGTGGGAATATGCCCGCAACCAAAATCTCACTTCCAGCTTTTCTCGGGTGCATTGGTGGTTCAGTGGTAGAATTCTCGCCTCCCACGCGGGAGACCCGGGTTCAATTCCCGGCCAATGCAAACTGACTGGTTTCCGTACTTTGCTGGACTCCAAAATACGTTTTATAGAAATGGCTGTCTTTTGGTTGAGCGTCACCTTCAATGTTTCCATTCACCTGCAACCCAAAATTCCCTCCGCTATTTCTCCAGTTGCATTGGTGGATCAGTGGTAGAATTCTCGCCTTCCAAGCGGGAGACCCGGGTTCAATTCCCGGCTAATGCAAAATAGCGGGTTCCCTGTACTTTTCCAGACTAGAAAGAAACGTTTCATAGAAATGGCCGTCTTTTGGTTGAGCGTCACCTTCTTTTCGGCACCCTCTGCCCGGAATTATCCGAATTAGCCGAACATTTAGTCCGCACTTTCGAACAGCACCGGTGGTTCAGTGGTAGAATTCTCGCCTGCCACGCGGGAGGCCCGGGTTCGATTCCCGGCCGGTGCAGATTGTTATAGATTCATTGTTTGACAGTTTTCTTGCAGGAGTAGTTTTACTTCAAGTGGGAATATGCCCGCAACCAAAATCTCACTTCCAGCTTTTCTCGGGTGCATTGGTGGTTCAGTGGTAGAATTCTCGCCTCCCACGCGGGAGACCCGGGTTCAATTCCCGGCCAATGCAAACTGACTGGTTTCCGTACTTTGCTGGACTCCAAAATACGTTTTATAGAAATGGCTGTCTTTTGGTTGAGCGTCACCTTCAATGTTTCCATTCACCTGCAACCCAAAATTCCCTCCGCTATTTCTCCAGTTGCATTGGTGGTTCAGTGGTAGAATTCTCGCCTTCCAAGCGGGAGACCCGGGTTCAATTCCCGGCTAATGCAAAATAGCGGGTTCCCTGTACTTTTCCAGACTAGAAAGAAACTTTTCATAGAAATGGCCGTCTTTTGGTTGAGCGTCACCTTCTTTTCGGCACCCTCTGCGCGGAATTATCCGAATTAGCCGAACATTTAGTCCGCACTTTCGAACAGCACCGGTGGTTCAGTGGTAGAATTCTCGCCTGCCACGCGGGAGGCCCGGGTTCGATTCCCGGCCGGTGCAGATTGTTATAGATTCATTGTTTGACAGTTTTCTTGCAGGAGTAGTTTTACTTCAAGTGGGAATATGCCCGCAACCAAAATATCACTTCCAGCTTTTCTCGGGTGCATTGGTGGTTCAGTGGTAGAATTCTCGCCTCCCACGCGGGAGACCCGGGTTCAATTCCCGGCCAATGCAAACTGACTGGTTTCCGTACTTTGCTGGACTCCAAAATACGTTTTATAGAAATGGCTGTTTTTTGGTTGAGCGTCACCTTCAATGTTTCCATTCACCTGCAACCCAAAATTCCCTCCGCTATTTCTCCAGTTGCATTGGTGGTTCAGTGGTAGAATTCTCGCCTTCCAAGCGGGAGACCCGGGTACAATTCCCGGCTAATGCAAAATAGCGGGTTCCCTGTACTTTTCCAGACTAGAAAGAAACGTTTCATAGAAATGGCCGTCTTTTGGTTGAGCGTCACCTTCTTTTCGGCACCCTCTGCGCGGAATTATCCGAATTAGCCGAACATTTAGTCCGCACTTTCGAACAGCACCGGTGGTTCAGTGGTAGAATTCTCGCCTGCCACGCGGGAGGCCCGGGTTCGATTCCCGGCCGGTGCAGATTGTTATAGATTCATTGTTTGACAGTTTTCTTGCAGGAGTAGTTTTACTTCAAGTGGGAATATGCCCGCAACCAAAATCTCACTTCCAGCTTTTCTCGGGTGCATTGGTGGTTCAGTGGTAGAATTCTCGCCTCCCACGCGGGAGACCCGGGTTCAATTCCCGGCCAATGCAAACTGACTGGTTTCCGTACTTTGCTGGACTCCAAAATACGTTTTATAGAAATGGCTGTCTTTTGGTTGAGCGTCACCTTCAATGTTTCCATTCACCTGCAACCCAAAATTCCCTCCGCTATTTCTCCAGTTGCATTGGTGGTTCAGTGGTACAATTCTCGCCTTCCAAGCGGGAGACCCGGGTACAATTCCCGGCTAATGCAAAATAGCGGGTTCCCTGTACTTTTCCAGACTAGAAAGAAACGTTTCATAGAAATGGCCGTCTTTTGGTTGAGCGTCACCTTCTTTTCGGCACCCTCTGCGCGGAATTATCCGAATTAGCCGAACATTTAGTCCGCACTTTCGAACAGCACCGGTGGTTCAGTGGTAGAATTCTCGCCTGCCACGCGGGAGGCCCGGGTTCGATTCCCGGCCGGTGCAGATTGTTATAGATTCATTGTTTGACAGTTTTCTTGCAGGAGTAGTTTTACTTCAAGTGGGAATATGCCCGCAACCAAAATCTCACTTCCAGCTTTTCTCGGGTGCATTGGTGGTTCAGTGGTAGAATTCTCGCCTCCCACGCGGGAGACCCGGGTTCAATTCCCGGCCAATGCAAACTGACTGGTTTCCGTACTTTGCTGGACTCCAAAATACGTTTTATAGAAATGGCTGTCTTTTGGTTGAGCGTCACCTTCAATGTTTCCATTCACCTGCAACCCAAAATTCCCTCCGCTATTTCTCCAGTTGCATTGGTGGATCAGTGGTAGAATTCTCGCCTTCCAAGCGGGAGACCCGGGTTCAATTCCCGGCTAATGCAAAATAGCGGGTTCCCTGTACTTTTCCAGACTAGAAAGAAACGTTTCATAGAAATGGCCGTCTTTTGGTTGAGCGTCACCTTCTTTTCGGCACCCTCTGCCCGGAATTATCCGAATTAGCCGAACATTTAGTCCGCACTTTCGAATAGCACCGGTGGTTCAGTGGTAGAATTCTCGCCTGCCACGCGGGAGGCCCGGGTTCGATTCCCGGCCGGTGCAGATTGTTATAGATTCATTGTTTGACAGTTTTCTTGCAGGAGTAGTTTTACTTCAAGTGGGAATATGCCCGCAACCAAAATCTCACTTCCAGCTTTTCTCGGGTGCATTGGTGGTTCAGTGGTAGAATTCTCGCCTCCCACGCGGGAGACCCGGGTTCAATTCCCGGCCAATGCAAACTGACTGGTTTCCGTACTTTGCTGGACTCCAAAATACGTTTTATAGAAATGGCTGTCTTTTGGTTGAGCGTCACCTTCAATGTTTCCATTCACCTGCAACCCAAAATTCCCTCCGCTATTTCTCCAGTTGCATTGGTGGTTCAGTGGTAGAATTCTCGCCTTCCAAGCGGGAGACCCGGGTTCAATTCCCGGCTAATGCAAAATAGCGGGTTCCCTGTACTTTTCCAGACTAGAAAGAAACGTTTCATAGAAATGGCCGTCTTTTGGTTGAGCGTCACCTTCTTTTCGGCACCCTCTGCGCGGAATTATCCGAATTAGCCGAACATTTAGTCCGCACTTTCGAACAGCACCGGTGGTTCAGTGGTAGAATTCTCGCCTGCCACGCGGGAGGCCCGGGTTCGATTCCCGGCCGGTGCAGATTGTTATAGATTCATTGTTTGACAGTTTTCTTGCAGGAGTAGTTTTACTTCAAGTGGGAATATGCCCGCAACCAAAATCTCACTTCCAGCTTTTCTCGGGTGCATTGGTGGTTCAGTGGTAGAATTCTCGCCTCCCACGCGGGAGACCCGGGTTCAATTCCCGGCCAATGCAAACTGACTGGTTTCCGTACTTTGCTGGACTCCAAAATACGTTTTATAGAAATGGCTGTCTTTTGGTTGAGCGTCACCTTCAATGTTTCCATTCACCTGCAACCCAAAATTCCCTCCGCTATTTCTCCAGTTGCATTGGTGGTTCAGTGGTAGAATTCTCGCCTTCCAAGCGGGAGACCCGGGTACAATTCCCGGCTAATGCAAAATAGCGGGTTCCCTGTACTTTTCCAGACTAGAAAGAAACGTTTCATAGAAATGGCCGTCTTTTGGTTGAGCGTCACCTTCTTTTCGGCACCCTCTGCGCGGAATTATCCGAATTAGCCGAACATTTAGTCCGCACTTTCGAACAGCACCAGTGGTTCAGTGGTAGAATTCTCGCCTGCCACGCGGGAGGCCCGGCTTCGATTCCCGGCCGGTGCAGATTGTTATAGATTCATTGTTTGACAGTTTTCTTGCAGGAGTAGTTTTACTTCAAGTGGGAATATGCCCGCAACCAAAATCTCACTTCCAGCTTTTCTCGGGTGCATTGGTGGTTCAGTGGTAGAATTCTCGCCTCCCACGCGGGAGACCCGGGTTCAATTCCCGGCCAATGCAAACTGACTGGTTTCCGTACTTTGCTGGACTCCAAAATACGTTTTATAGAAATGGCTGTCTTTTGGTTGAGCGTCACCTTCAATGTTTCCATTCACCTGCAACCCAAAATTCCCTCCGCTATTTCTCCAGTTGCATTGGTGGTTCAGTGGTAGAATTCTCGCCTTCCAAGCGGGAGACCCGGGTTCAATTCCCGGCTAATGCAAAATAGCGGGTTCCCTGTACTTTTCCAGACTAGAAAGAAACGTTTCATAGAAATGGCCGTCTTTTGGTTGAGCGTCACCTTCTTTTCGGCACCCTCTGCGCGGAATTATCCGAATTAGCCGAACATTTAGTCCGCACTTTCGAACAGCACCGGTGGTTCAGTGGTAGAATTCTCGCCTGCCACGCGGGAGGCCCGGGTTCGATTCCCGGCCGGTGCAGATTGTTATAGATTCATTGTTTGACAGTTTTCTTGCAGGAGTAGTTTTACTTCAAGTGGGAATATGCCCGCAACCAAAATCTCACTTCCAGCTTTTCTCGGGTGCATTGGTGGTTCAGTGGTAGAATTCTCGCCTCCCACGCGGGAGACCCGGGTTCAATTCCCGGCCAATGCAAACTGACTGGTTTCCGTACTTTGCTGGACTCCAAAATACGTTTTATAGAAATGGCTGTCTTTTGGTTGAGCGTCACCTTCAATGTTTCCATTCACCTGCAACCCAAAATTCCCTCCGCTATTTCTCCAGTTGCATTGGTGGTTCAGTGGTAGAATTCTCGCCTTCCAAGCGGGAGACCCGGGTTCAATTCCCGGCTAATGCAAAATAGCGGGTTCCCTGTACTTTTCCAGACTAGAAAGAAACGTTTCATAGAAATGGCCGTCTTTTGGTTGAGCGTCACCTTCTTTTCGGCACCCTCTGCGCGGAATTATCCGAATTAGCCGAACATTTAGTCCGCACTTTCGAACAGCACCGGTGGTTCAGTGGTAGAATTCTCGCCTGCCACGCGGGAGGCCCGGGTTCGATTCCCGGCCGGTGCAGATTGTTATAGATTCATTGTTTGACAGTTTTCTTGCAGGAGTAGTTTTACTTCAAGTGGGAATATGCCCGCAACCAAAATCTCACTTCCAGCTTTTCTCGGGTGCATTGGTGGTTCAGTGGTAGAATTCTCGCCTCCCACGCGGGAGACCCGGGTTCAATTCCCGGCCAATGCAAACTGACTGGTTTCCGTACTTTGCTGGACTCCAAAATACGTTTTATAGAAATGGCTGTCTTTTGGTTGAGCGTCACCTTCAATGTTTCCATTCACCTGCAACCCAAAATTCCCTCCGCTTTTTCTCCAGTTGCATTGGTGGTTCAGTGGTAGAATTCTCGCCTTCCAAGCGGGAGACCCGGGTTCAATTCCCGGCTAATACAAAATAGCGGGTTCCCTGCACTTTTCCAGACTAGAAAGAAACGTTTCATAGAAATGGCCGTCTTTTGGTTGAGCGTCACCTTCTTTTCGGCACCCTCTGCGCGGAATTATCCGAATTAGCCGAACATTTAGTCCGCACTTTCGAACAGCACCGGTGGTTCAGTGGTAGAATTCTCGCCTGCCACGCGGGAGGCCCGGGTTCGATTCCCGGCCGGTGCAGATTGTTATAGATTCATTGTTTGACAGTTTTCTTGCAGGAGTAGTTTTACTTCAAGTGGGAATATGCCCGCAACCAAAATCTCACTTCCAGCTTTTCTCGGGTGCATTGGTGGTTCAGTGGTAGAATTCTCGCCTCCCACGCGGGAGACCCGGGTTCAATTCCCGGCCAATGCAAACTGACTGGTTTCCGTACTTTGCTGGACTCCAAAATACGTTTTATAGAAATGGCTGTCTTTTGGTTGAGCGTCACCTTCAATGTTTCCATTCACCTGCAACCCAAAATTCCCTCCGCTATTTCTCCAGTTGCATTGGTGGTTCAGTGGTAGAATTCTCGCCTTCCAAGCGGGAGACCCGGGTTCAATTCCCGGCTAATGCAAAATAGCGGGTTCCCTGTACTTTTCCAGACTAGAAAGAAACGTTTCATAGAAATGGCCGTCTTTTGGTTGAGCGTCACCTTCTTTTCGGCACCCTCTGCGCGGAATTATCCGAATTAGCCGAACATTTAGTCCCCACTTTCGAACAGCACCGGTGGTTCAGTGGTAGAATTCTCTCCTGCCACGCGGGAGGCCCGGGTTCGATTCCCGGCCGGTGCAGATTGTTATAGATTCATTGTTTGACAGTTTTCTTGCAGGAGTAGTTTTACTTCAAGTGGGAATATGCCCGCAACCAAAATCTCACTTCCAGCTTTTCTCGGGTGCATTGGTGGTTCAGTGGTAGAATTCTCGCCTCCCACGCGGGAGACCCGGGTTCAATTCCCGGCCAATGCAAACTGACTGGTTTCCGTACTTTGCTGGACTCCAAAATACGTTTTATAGAAATGGCTGTCTTTTGGTTGAGCGTCACCTTCAATGTTTCCATTCACCTGCAACCCAAAATTCCCTCCGCTATTTCTCCAGTTGCATTGGTGGTTCAGTGGTAGAATTCTCGCCTTCCAAGCGGGAGACCCGGGTTCAATTCCCGGCTAATGCAAAATAGCGGGTTCCCTGTACTTTTCCAGACTAGAAAGAAACGTTTCATAGAAATGGCCGTCTTTTGGTTGAGCGTCACCTTCTTTTCGGCACCCTCTGCGCGGAATTATCCGAATTAGCCGAACATTTAGTCCGCACTTTCGAACAGCACCGGTGGTTCAGTGGTAGAATTCTCGCCTGCCACGCGGGAGGCCCGGGTTCGATTCCCGGCCGGTGCAGATTGTTATAGATTCATTGTTTGACAGTTTTCTTGCAGGAGTAGTTTTACTTCAAGTGGGAATATGCCCGCAACCAAAATCCCACTTCCAGCTTTTCTCGGGTGCATTGGTGGTTCAGTGGTAGAATTCTCGCCTCCCACGCGGGAGACCCGGGTTCAATTCCCGGCCAATGCAAACTGACTGGTTTCCGTACTTTGCTGGACTCCAAAATACGTTTTATAGAAATGGCTGTCTTTTGGTTGAGCGTCACCTTCAATGTTTCCATTCACCTGCAACCCAAAATTCCCTCCGCTATTTCTCCAGTTGCATTGGTGGTTCAGTGGTAGAATTCTCGCCTTCCAAGCGGGAGACCCGGGTTCAATTCCCGGCTAATGCAAAATAGCGGGTTCCCTGTACTTTTCCAGACTAGAAAGAAACGTTTCATAGAAATGGCCGTCTTTTGGTTGAGCGTCACCTTCTTTTCGGCACCCTCTGCGCGGAATTATCCGAATTAGCCGAACATTTAGTCCGCACTTTCGAACAGCACCGGTGGTTCAGTGGTAGAATTCTCGCCTGCCACGCGGGAGGCCCGGGTTCGATTCCCGGCCGGTGCAGATTGTTATAGATTCATTGTTTGACAGTTTTCTTGCAGGAGTAGTTTTACTTCAAGTGGGAATCTGCCCGCAACCAAAATCTCACTTCCAGCTTTTCTCGGGTGCATTGGTGGTTCAGTGGTAGAATTCTCGCCTCCCACGCGGGAGACCCGGGTTCAATTCCCGGCCAATGCAAACTGACTGGTTTCCGTACTTTGCTGGACTCCAAAATACGTTTTATAGAAATGGCTGTCTTTTGGTTGAGCGTCACCTTCAATGTTTCCATTCACCTGCAACCCAAAATTCCCTCCGCTATTTCTCCAGTTGCATTGGTGGTTCAGTGGTAGAATTCTCGCCTTCCAAGCGGGAGACCCGGGTTCAATTCCCGGCTAATGCAAAATAGCGGGTTCCCTGTACTTTTCCAGACTAGAAAGAAACGTTTCATAGAAATGGCCGTCTTTTGGTTGAGCGTCACCTTCTTTTCGGCACCCTCTGCGCGGAATTATCCGAATTAGCCGAACATTTAGTCCGCACTTTCGAACAGCACCGGTGGTTCAGTGGTAGAATTCTCGCCTGCCACGCGGGAGGCCCGGGTTCGATTCCCGGCCGGTGCAGATTGTTATAGATTCATTGTTTGACAGTTTTCTTGCAGGAGTAGTTTTACTTCAAGTGGGAATATGCCCGCAACCAAAATCTCACTTCCAGCTTTTCTCGGGTGCATTGGTGGTTCAGTGGTAGAATTCTCGCCTCCCACGCGGGAGACCCGGGTTTAATTCCCGGCCAATGCAAACTGATACTTTGCTGGACTCCAAAATACGTTTTATAGAAATGGCTGTCTTTTGGTTGAGCGTCACCTTCAATGTTTCCATTCACCTGCAACCCAAAATTCCCTCCGCTATTTCTCCAGTTGCATTGGTGGTTCAGTGGTAGAATTCTCGCCTTCCAAGCGGGAGACCCGGGTTCAATTCCCGGCTAATGCAAAATAGCGGGTTCCCTGTACTTTTCCAGACTAGAAAGAAACGTTTCATAGAAATGGCCGTCTTTTGGTTGAGCGTCACCTTCTTTTCGGCACCCTCTGCGCGGAATTATCCGAATTAGCCGAACATTTAGTCCGCACTTTCGAACAGCACCGGTGGTTCAGTGGTAGAATTCTCGCCTGCCACGCGGGAGGCCCGGGTTCGATTCCCGGCCGGTGCAGATTGTTATAGATTCATTGTTTGACAGTTTTCTTGCAGGAGTAGTTTTACTTCAAGTGGGAATCTGCCCGCAACCAAAATCTCACTTCCAGCTTTTCTCGGGTGCATTGGTGGTTCAGTGGTAGAATTCTCGCCTCCCACGCGGGAGACCCGGGTTCAATT
The DNA here is from genome assembly GCA_037783545.1 of Henricia sp. BOLD:AAB3569. NCBI lineage: Eukaryota > Metazoa > Echinodermata > Asteroidea > Spinulosida > Echinasteridae > Henricia > Henricia sp. BOLD:AAB3569. The sequence goes on from JBBELK010000492.1 coordinate 237,400, forward strand.
CCCGGCCAATGCAAACTGACTGGTTTCCGTACTTTGCTGGACTCCAAAATACGTTTTATAGAAATGGCTGTCTTTTGGTTGAGCGTCACCTTCAATGTTTCCATTCACCTGCAACCCAAAATTCCCTCCGCTATTTCTCCAGTTGCATTGGTGGTTCAGTGGTAGAATTCTCGCCTTCCAAGCGGGAGACCCGGGTTCAATTCCCGGCTAATGCAAAATAGCGGGTTCCCTGTACTTTTCCAGACTAGAAAGAAACGTTTCATAGAAATGGCCGTCTTTTGGTTGAGCGTCACCTTCTTTTCGGCACCCTCTGCGCGGAATTATCCGAATTAGCCGAACATTTAGTCCGCACTTTCGAACAGCACCGGTGGTTCAGTGGTAGAATTCTCGCCTGCCACGCGGGAGGCCCGGGTTCGATTCCCGGCCGGTGCAGATTGTTATAGATTCATTGTTTGACAGTTTTCTTGCAGGAGTAGTTTTACTTCAAGTGGGAATATGCCCGCAACCAAAATCTCACTTCCAGCTTTTCTCGGGTGCATTGGTGGTTCAGTGGTAGAATTCTCGCCTCCCACGCGGGAGACCCGGGTTCAATTCCCGGCCAATGCAAACTGACTGGTTTCCGTACTTTGCTGGACTCCAAAATACGTTTTATAGAAATGGCTGTCTTTTGGTTGAGCGTCACCTTCAATGTTTCCATTCACCTGCAACCCAAAATTCCCTCCGCTATTTCTCCAGTTGCATTGGTGGTTCAGTGGTAGAATTCTCGCCTTCCAAGCGGGAGACCCGGGTTCAATTCCCGGCTAATGCAAAATAGCGGGTTCCCTGTACTTTTCCAGACTAGAAAGAAACGTTTCATAGAAATGGCCGTCTTTTGGTTGAGCGTCACCTTCTTTTCGGCACCCTCTGCGCGGAATTATCCGAATTAGCCGAACATTTAGTCCGCACTTTCGAACAGCACCGGTGGTTCAGTGGTAGAATTCTCGCCTGCCACGCGGGAGGCCCGGGTTCGATTCCCGGCCGGTGCAGATTGTTATAGATTCATTGTTTGACAGTTTTCTTGCAGGAGTAGTTTTACTTCAAGTGGGAATATGCCCGCAACCAAAATCTCACTTCCAGCTTTTCTCGGGTGCATTGGTGGTTCAGTGGTAGAATTCTCGCCTCCCACGCGGGAGACCCGGGTTCAATTCCCGGCCAATGCAAACTGACTGGTTTCCGTACTTTGCTGGACTCCAAAATACGTTTTATAGAAATGGCTGTCTTTTGGTTGAGCGTCACCTTCAATGTTTCCATTCACCTGCAACCCAAAATTCCCTCCGCTATTTCTCCAGTTGCATTGGTGGTTCAGTGGTAGAATTCTCGCCTTCCAAGCGGGAGACCCGGGTTCAATTCCCGGCCAATGCAAACTGACTGGTTTCCGTACTTTGCTGGACTCCAAAATACGTTTTATAGAAATGGCTGTCTTTTGGTTGAGCGTCACCTTCAATGTTTCCATTCACCTGCAACCCAAAATTCCCTCCGCTATTTCTCCAGTTGCATTGGTGGTTCAGTGGTAGAATTCTCGCCTTCCAAGCGGGAGACCCGGGTTCAATTCCCGGCTAATGCAAAATAGCGGGTTCCCTGTACTTTTCCAGACTAGAAAGAAACGTTTCATAGAAATGGCCGTCTTTTGGTTGAGCGTCACCTTCTTTTCGGCACCCTCTGCGCGGAATTATCCGAATTAGCCGAACATTTAGTCCGCACTTTCGAACAGCACCGGTGGTTCAGTGGTAGAATTCTCGCCTGCCACGCGGGAGGCCCGGGTTCGATTCCCGGCCGGTGCAGATTGTTATAGATTCATCGTTTGACAGTTTTCTTGCAGGAGTAGTTTTACTTCAAGTGGGAATATGCCCGCAACCAAAATCTCACTTCCAGCTTTTCTCGGGTGCATTGGTGGTTCAGTGGTAGAATTCTCGCCTCCCACGCGGGAGACCCGGGTTCAATTCCCGGCCAATGCAAACTGACTGGTTTCCGTACTTTGCTGGACTCCAAAATTCGTTTTATAGAAATGGCTGTCTTTTGGTTGAGCGTCACCTTCAATGTTTCCATTCACCTGCAACCCAAAATTCCCTCCGCTATTTCTCCAGTTGCATTGGTGGTTCAGTGGTAGAATTCTCGCCTTCCAAGCGGGAGACCCGGGTTCAATTCCAGGCTAATGCAAAATAGCGGGTTCCCTGTACTTTTCCAGACTAGAAAGAAACGTTTCATAGAAATGGCCGTCTTTTGGTTGAGCGTCACCTTCTTTTCGGCACCCTCTGCGCGGAATTATCCGAATTAGCCGAACATTTAGTCCGCACTTTCGAACAGCACCGGTGGTTCAGTGGTAGAATTCTCGCCTGCCACGCGGGAGGCCCGGGTTCGATTCCCGGCCGGTGCAGATTGTTACAGATTCATTGTTTGACAGTTTTCTTGCAGGAGTAGTTTTACTTCAAGTGGGAATATGCCCGCAACCAAAATCTTACTTCCAGCTTTTCTCGGGTGCATTGGTGGTTCAGTGGTAGAATTCTCGCCTCCCACGCGTGAGACCCGGGTTCAATTCCCGGCCAATGCAAACTGACTGGTTTCCGTACTTTGCTGGACTCCAAAATACGTTTTATAGAAATGGCTGTCTTTTGGTTGAGCGTCACCTTCAATGTTTCCATTCACCTGCAACCCAAAATTTCCTCCGCTATTTCTCCAGTTGCATTGGTGGTTCAGTGGTAGAATTCTCGCCTTCCAAGCGGGAGACCCGGGTTCAATTCCCGGCTAATTCAAAATAGCGGGTTCCCTGTACTTTTCCAGACTAGAAAGAAACGTTTCATAGAAATGGCCGTCTTTTGGTTGAGCGTCACCTTCTTTTCGGCACCCTCTGCGCGGAATTATCCGAATTAGCCGAACATTTAGTCCGCACTTTCGAACAGCACCGGTGGTTTAGTGGTATAATTCTCGCCTGCCACGCGGGAGGCCCGGGTTCGATTCCCGGCCCGTGCAGATTGTTATAGATTCATTGTTTGACAGTTTTCTTGCAGGAGTAGTTTTACTTCAAGTGGGAATATGCCCGCAACCAAAATCTCACTTCCAGCTTTTCTCGGGTGCATTGGTGGTTCAGTGGTAGAATTCTCGCCTCCCACGCGGGAGACCCGGGTTCAATTCCCGGCCAATGCAAACTGACTGGTTTCCGTACTTTGCTGGACTCCAAAATACGTTTTATAGAAATGGCTGTCTTTTGGTTGAGCGTCACCTTCAATGTTTCCATTCACCTGCAACCCAAAATTCCCTCCGCTATTTCTCCAGTTGCATTGGTGGTTCAGTGGTAGAATTCTCGCCTTCCAAGCGGGAGACCCGGGTTCAATTCCCGGCTAATGCAAAATAGCGGGTTCCCTGTACTTTTCCAGACTAGAAAGAAACGTTTCATAGAAATGGCCGTCTTTTGGTTGAGCGTCACCTTCTTTTCGGCACCATCTGCGCGGAATTATCCGAATTAGCCGAACATTTAGTCCGCACTTTCGAACAGCACCGGTGGTTCAGTGGTAGAATTCTCGCCTGCCACGCGGGAGGCCCGGGTTCGATTCCCGGCCGGTGCAGATTGTTATAGATTCATTGTTTGACAGTTTTCTTGCAGGAGTAGTTTTACTTCAAGTGGGAATATGCCCGCAACCAAAATCTCACTTCTAGCTTTTCTCGGGTGCATTGGTGGTTCAGTGGTAGAATTCTCGCCTCCCACGCGGGAGACCCGGGTTCAATTCCCGGCCAATGCAAACTGACTGGTTTCCGTACTTTGCTGGACTCCAAAATACGTTTTATAGAAATGGCTGTCTTTTGGTTGAGCGTCACCTTCAATGTTTCCATTCACCTGCAACCCAAAATTCCCTCCGCTATTTCTCCAGTTGCATTGGTGGTTCAGTGGTAGAATTCTCGCCTTCCAAGCGGGAGACCCGGGTTCAATTCCCGGCTAATGCAAAATAGCGGGTTCCCTGTACTTTTCCAGACTAGAAAGAAACGTTTCATAGAAATGGCCGTCTTTTGGTTGAGCGTCACCTTCTTTTCGGCACCCTCTGCGCGGAATTATCCGAATTAGCCGAACATTTAGTCCGCACTTTCAAACAGCACCGGTGGTTCAGTGGTAGAATTCTCGCCTGCCACGCGGGAGGCCCGGGTTCGATTCCCGGCCGGTGCAGATTGTTATAGATTCATTGTTTGACAGTTTTCTTGCAGGAGTAGTTTTACTTCAAGTGGGAATATGCCCGCAACCAAAATCTCACTTCCAGCTTTTCTCGGGTGTATTGGTGGTTCAGTGGTAGAATTCTCGCCTCCCACGCGGGAGACCCGGGTTCAATTCCCGGCCAATGCAAACTGACTGGTTTCCGTACTTTGCTGGACTCCAAAATACGTTTTATAGAAATGGCTGTCTTTTGGTTGAGCGTCACCTTCAATGTTTCCATTCACCTGCAACCCAAAATTCCCTCCGCTATTTCTCCAGTTGCATTGGTGGTTCAGTGGTAGAATTCTCGCCTTCCAAGCGGGAGACCCGGGTTCAATTCCCGGCTAATGCAAAATAGCGGGTTCCCTGTACTTTTCCAGACTAGAAAGAAACGTTTCATAGAAATGGCCGTCTTTTGGTTGAGCGTCACCTTCTTTTCGGCACCCTCTGCGCGGAATTATCCGAATTAGCCGAACATTTAGTCCGCACTTTCGAACAGCACCGGTGGTTCAGTGGTAGAATTCTCGCCTGCCACGCGGGAGGCCCGGGTTCGATTCCCGGCCGGTGCAGATTGTTATAGATTCATTGTTTGACAGTTTTCTTGCAGGAGTAGTTTTACTTCAAGTGGGAATATGCCTGCAACCAAAATCTCACTTCTAGCTTTTCTCGGGTGCATTGGTGGTTCAGTGGTAGAATTCTCGCCTCCCACGCGGGAGACCCGGGTTCAATTCCCGGCGAATGCAAACTGACTGGTTTCCGTACTTTGCTGGACTCCAAAATACGTTTTATAGAAATGGCTGTCTTTTGGTTGAGCGTCACCTTCAATGTTTCCATTCACCTGCAACCCAAAATTCCCTCCGCTATTTCTCCAGTTGCATTGGTGGTTCAGTGGTAGAATTCTCGCCTTCCAAGCGGGAGACCCGGGTTCAATTCCCGGCTAATGCAAAATAGCGGGTTCCCTGTACTTTTCCAGACTAGAAAGAAACGTTTCATAGAAATGGCCGTCTTTTGGTTGAGCGTCACCTTCTTTTCGGCACCCTCTGCGCGGAATTATCCGAATTAGCCGAACATTTAGTCAGCACTTTCGAACAGCACCGGTGGTTCAGTGGTAGAATTCTCGCCTGCCACGCGGGAGGCCCGGGTTCGATTCCCGGCCGGTGCAGATTGTTATAGATTCATTGTTTGACAGTTTTCTTGCAGGAGTAGTTTTACTTCAAGTGGGAATATGCCCGCAACCAAAATCTCACTTCTAGCTTTTCTCGGGTGCATTGGTGGTTCAGTGGTAGAATTCTCGCCTTCCACGCGGGAGACCCGGGTTCAATTCCCGGCCAATGCAAACTGACTGGTTTCCGTACTTTGATGGACTCCAAAATACGTTTTATAGAAATGGCTGTCTTTTGGTTGAGCGTCACCTTCAATGTTTCCATTCACCTGCAACCCAAAATTCCCTCCGCTATTTCTCCAGTTGCATTGGTGGTTCAGTGGTAGAATTCTGGCCTTCCAAGCGGGAGACCCGGGTTCAATTCCCGGCTAATGCAAAATAGCGGGTTCCCTGTACTTTTCCAGACTAGAAAGAAACGTTTCATAGAAATGGCCGTCTTTTGGTTGAGCGTCACCTTCTTTTCGGCACCCTCTGCGCGGAATTATCCGAATTAGCCGAACATTTAGTCCGCACTTTCGAACAGCACCGGTGGTTCAGTGGTAGAATTCTCGCCTGCCACGCGGGAGGCCCGGGTTCGATTCCCGGCCGGTGCAGATTGTTATAGATTCATTGTTTGACAGTTTTCTTGCAGGAGTAGTTTTACTTCAAGTGGGAATATGCCCGCAACCAAAATCTCACTTCTAGCTTTTCTCGGGTGCATTGGTGGTTCAGTGGTAGAATTCTCGCCTCCCACGCGGGAGACCCGGGTTCAATTCCCGGCCAATGCAAACTGACTGGTTTCCGTACTTTGCTGGACTCCAAAATACGTTTTATAGAAATGGCTGTCTTTTGGTTGAGCGTCACCTTCAATGTTTCCATTCACCTGCAACCCAAAATTCCCTCCGCTATTTCTCCAGTTGCATTGGTGGTTCAGTGGTAGAATTCTCGCCTTCCAAGCGGGAGACCCGGGTTCAATTCCCGGCTAATGCAAAATAGCGGGTTCCCTGTACTTTTCCAGACTAGAAAGAAACGTTTCATAGAAATGGCCGTCTTTTGGTTGAGCGTCACCTTCTTTTCGGCACCCTCTGCGCGGAATTATCCGAATTAGCCGAACATTTAGTCCGCACTTTCGAACAGCACCGGTGGTTCAGTGGTAGAATTCTCGCCTGCCACGCGGGAGGCCCGGGTTCGATTCCCGGCCGGTGCAGATTGTTATAGATTCATTCTTTGACAGTTTTCTTGCAGGAGTAGTTTTACTTCAAGTGGGAATATGCCCGCAACCAAAATCTCACTTCTAGCTTTTCTCGGGTGCATTGGTGGTTCAGTGGTAGAATTATCGCCTCCCACGCGGGAGACCCGGGTTCAATTCCCGGCCAATGCAAACTGACTCGTTTCCGTACTTTGCTGGACTCCAAAATACGTTTTATAGAAATGGCTGTCTTTTGGTTTAGCGTCACCTTCAATGTTTCCATTCACCTGCAACCCAAAATTCCCTCCGCTATTTCTCCAGTTGCATTGGTGGTTCAGTGGTAGAATTCTCGCCTTCCAAGCGGGAGACCCGGGTTCAATTCCCGGCTAATGCAAAATAGCGGGTTCCCTGTACTTTTCCAGACTAGAAAGAAACGTTTCATAGAAATGGCCGTCTTTTGGTTGAGCGTCACCTTCTTTTCGGCACCCTCTGCGCGGAATTATCCGAATTAGCCGAACATTTAGTCCGCACTTTTGAACAGCACCGGTGGTTCAGTGGTAGAATTCTCGCCTGCCACGCGGGAGGCCAGAGGTTCGATTCCCGGCCGGTGCAGATTGTTATAGATTCATTGTTTGACAGTTTTCTTGCAGGAGTAGTTTTACTTCAAGTGGGAATATGCCCGCAACCAAAATCTCACTTCTAGCTTTTCTCGGGTGCATTGGTGGTTCAGTGGTAGAATTCTCGCCTCCCACGCGGGAGACCCGGGTTCAATTTCCGGCCAATGCAAACTGACTGGTTTCCGTACTTTGCTGGACTCCAAAATACGTTTTATAGAAATGGCTGTCTTTTGGTTGAGCGTCACCTTCAATGTTTCCATTCACCTGCAACCCAAAATTCCCTCCGCTATTTCTCCAGTTGCATTGGTGGTTCAGTGGTAGAATTCTCGCCTTCCAAGCGGGAGACCCGGGTTCAATTCCCGGCTAATGCAAAATAGCGGGTTCCCTGTACTTTTCCAGACTAGAAAGAAACGTTTCATAGAAATGGCCGTCTTTTGGTTGAGCGTCACCTTCTTTTCGGCACCCTCTGCGCGGAATTATCAGAATTAGCCGAACATTTAGTCCGCACTTTCGAACAGCACCGGTGGTTCAGTGGTAGAATTCTCGCCTGCCACGCGGGAGGCCCGGGTTCGATTCCCGGCCGGTGCAGATTGTTATAGATTCATTGTTTGACAGTTTTCTTGCAGGAGTAGTTTTACTTCAAGTGGGAATATGCCCGCAACCAAAATCTCACTTCTTGCTTTTCTCGGGTGCATTGGTGGTTCAGTGGTAGAATTCTCGCCTCCCACGCGGGAGACCCGGGTTCAATTCCCGGCCAATGCAAACTGACTGGTTTCCGTACTTTGCTGGACTCCAAAATACGTTTTATACAAATGGCTGTCTTTTGGTTGAGCGTCACCTTCAATGTTTCCATTCACCTGCAACCCAAAATTCCCTCCGCTATTTCTCCAGTTGCATTGGTGGTTCAGTGGTAGAATTCTCGCCTTCCAAGCGGGAGACCCGGGTTCAATTCCCGGCTAATGCAAAATAGCGGGTTCCCTGTACTTTTCCAGACTAGAAAGAAACGTTTCATAGAAATGGCCGTCTTTTGGTTGAGCGTCACCTTCTTTTCGGCACCCTCTGCGCGGAATTATCCGAATTAGCCGAACATTTAGTCCGCACTTTCGAACAGCACCGGTGGTTCAGTGGTAGAATTCTCGCCTGCCACGCGGGAGGCCCGGGTTCGATTCCCGGCCGGTGCAGATTGTTATAGATTCATTGTTTGACAGTTTTCTTGCAGGAGTAGTTTTACTTCAAGTGGGAATATGCCTGCAACCAAAATCTCACTTCTAGCTTTTCTCGGGTGCATTGGTGGTTCAGTGGTAGAATTCTCGCCTCCCACGCGGGAGACCCGGGTTCAATTCCCGGCGAATGCAAACTGACTGGTTTCCGTACTTTGCTGGACTCCAAAATACGTTTTATAGAAATGGCTGTCTTTTGGTTGAGCGTCACCTTCAATGTTTCCATTCACCTGCAACCCAAAATTCCCTCCGCTATTTCTCCAGTTGCATTGGTGGTTCAGTGGTAGAATTCTCGCCTTCCAAGCGGGAGACCCGGGTTCAATTCCCGGCTAATGCAAAATAGCGGGTTCCCTGTACTTTTCCAGACTAGAAAGAAACGTTTCATAGAAATGGCCGTCTTTTGGTTGAGCGTCACCTTCTTTTCGGCACCCTCTGCGCGGAATTATCCGAATTAGCCGAACATTTAGTCAGCACTTTCGAACAGCACCGGTGGTTCAGTGGTAGAATTCTCGCCTGCCACGCGGGAGGCCCGGGTTCGATTCCCGGCCGGTGCAGATTGTTATAGATTCATTGTTTGACAGTTTTCTTGCAGGAGTAGTTTTACTTCAAGTGGGAATATGCCCGCAACCAAAATCTCACTTCTAGCTTTTCTCGGGTGCATTGGTGGTTCAGTGGTAGAATTCTCGCCTTCCACGCGGGAGACCCGGGTTCAATTCCCGGCCAATGCAAACTGACTGGTTTCCGTACTTTGATGGACTCCAAAATACGTTTTATAGAAATGGCTGTCTTTTGGTTGAGCGTCACCTTCAATGTTTCCATTCACCTGCAACCCAAAATTCCCTCCGCTATTTCTCCAGTTGCATTGGTGGTTCAGTGGTAGAATTCTGGCCTTCCAAGCGGGAGACCCGGGTTCAATTCCCGGCTAATGCAAAATAGCGGGTTCCCTGTACTTTTCCAGACTAGAAAGAAACGTTTCATAGAAATGGCCGTCTTTTGGTTGAGCGTCACCTTCTTTTCGGCACCCTCTGCGCGGAATTATCCGAATTAGCCGAACATTTAGTCCGCACTTTCGAACAGCACCGGTGGTTCAGTGGTAGAATTCTCGCCTGCCACGCGGGAGGCCCGGGTTCGATTCCCGGCCGGTGCAGATTGTTATAGATTCATTGTTTGACAGTTTTCTTGCAGGAGTAGTTTTACTTCAAGTGGGAATATGCCCGCAACCAAAATCTCACTTCTAGCTTTTCTCGGGTGCATTGGTGGTTCAGTGGTAGAATTCTCGCCTCCCACGCGGGAGACCCGGGTTCAATTCCCGGCCAATGCAAACTGACTGGTTTCCGTACTTTGCTGGACTCCAAAATACGTTTTATAGAAATGGCTGTCTTTTGGTTGAGCGTCACCTTCAATGTTTCCATTCACCTGCAACCCAAAATTCCCTCCGCTATTTCTCCAGTTGCATTGGTGGTTCAGTGGTAGAATTCTCGCCTTCCAAGCGGGAGACCCGGGTTCAATTCCCGGCTAATGCAAAATAGCGGGTTCCCTGTACTTTTCCAGACTAGAAAGAAACGTTTCATAGAAATGGCCGTCTTTTGGTTGAGCGTCACCTTCTTTTCGGCACCCTCTGCGCGGAATTATCCGAATTAGCCGAACATTTAGTCCGCACTTTCGAACAGCACCGGTGGTTCAGTGGTAGAATTCTCGCCTGCCACGCGGGAGGCCCGGGTTCGATTCCCGGCCGGTGCAGATTGTTATAGATTCATTCTTTGACAGTTTTCTTGCAGGAGTAGTTTTACTTCAAGTGGGAATATGCCCGCAACCAAAATCTCACTTCTAGCTTTTCTCGGGTGCATTGGTGGTTCAGTGGTAGAATTATCGCCTCCCACGCGGGAGACCCGGGTTCAATTCCCGGCCAATGCAAACTCACTCGTTTCCGTACTTTGCTGGACTCCAAAATACGTTTTATAGAAATGGCTGTCTTTTGGTTTAGCGTCACCTTCAATGTTTCCATTCACCTGCAACCCAAAATTCCCTCCGCTATTTCTCCAGTTGCATTGGTGGTTCAGTGGTAGAATTCTCGCCTTCCAAGCGGGAGACCCGGGTTCAATTCCCGGCTAATGCAAAATAGCGGGTTCCCTGTACTTTTCCAGACTAGAAAGAAACGTTTCATAGAAATGGCCGTCTTTTGGTTGAGCGTCACCTTCTTTTCGGCACCCTCTGCGCGGAATTATCAGAATTAGCCGAACATTTAGTCCGCACTTTCGAACAGCACCGGTGGTTCAGTGGTAGAATTCTCGCCTGCCACGCGGGAGGCCCGGGTTCGATTCCCGGCCGGTGCAGATTGTTATAGATTCATTGTTTGACAGTTTTCTTGCAGGAGTAGTTTTACTTCAAGTGGGAATATGCCCGCAACCAAAATCTCACTTCTTGCTTTTCTCGGGTGCATTGGTGGTTCAGTGGTAGAATTCTCGCCTCCCACGCGGGAGACCCGGGTTCAATTCCCGGCCAATGCAAACTGACTGGTTTCCGTACTTTGCTGGACTCCAAAATACGTTTTATACAAATGGCTGTCTTTTGGTTGAGCGTCACCTTCAATGTTTCCATTCACCTGCAACCCAAAATTCCCTCCGCTATTTCTCCAGTTGCATTGGTGGTTCAGTGGTAGAATTCTCGCCTTCCAAGCGGGAGACCCGGGTTCAATTCCCGGCTAATGCAAAATAGCGGGTTCCCTGTACTTTTCCAGACTAGAAAGAAACGTTTCATAGAAATGGCCGTCTTTTGGTTGAGCGTCACCTTCTTTTCGGCACCCTCTGCGCGGAATTATCCGAATTAGCCGAACATTTAGTCCGCACTTTCGAACAGCACCGGTGGTTCAGTGGTAGAATTCTCGCCTGCCACGCGGGAGGCCCGGGTTCGATTCCCGGCCGGTGCAGATTGTTATAGATTCATTGTTTGACAGTTTTCTTGCAGGAGTAGTTTTACTTCAAGTGGGAATATGCCTGCAACCAAAATCTCACTTCTAGCTTTTCTCGGGTGCATTGGTGGTTCAGTGGTAGAATTCTCGCCTCCCACGCGGGAGACCCGGGTTCAATTCCCGGCGAATGCAAACTGACTGGTTTCCGTACTTTGCTGGACTCCAAAATACGTTTTATAGAAATGGCTGTCTTTTGGTTGAGCGTCACCTTCAATGTTTCCATTCACCTGCAACCCAAAATTCCCTCCGCTATTTCTCCAGTTGCATTGGTGGTTCAGTGGTAGAATTCTCGCCTTCCAAGCGGGAGACCCGGGTTCAATTCCCGGCTAATGCAAAATAGCGGGTTCCCTGTACTTTTCCAGACTAGAAAGAAACGTTTCATAGAAATGGCCGTCTTTTGGTTGAGCGTCACCTTCTTTTCGGCACCCTCTGCGCGGAATTATCCGAATTAGCCGAACATTTAGTCAGCACTTTCGAACAGCACCGGTGGTTCAGTGGTAGAATTCTCGCCTGCCACGCGGGAGGCCCGGGTTCGATTCCCGGCCGGTGCAGATTGTTATAGATTCATTGTTTGACAGTTTTCTTGCAGGAGTAGTTTTACTTCAAGTGGGAATATGCCCGCAACCAAAATCTCACTTCTAGCTTTTCTCGGGTGCATTGGTGGTTCAGTGGTAGAATTCTCGCCTTCCACGCGGGAGACCCGGGTTCAATTCCCGGCCAATGCAAACTGACTGGTTTCCGTACTTTGATGGACTCCAAAATACGTTTTATAGAAATGGCTGTCTTTTGGTTGAGCGTCACCTTCAATGTTTCCATTCACCTGCAACCCAAAATTCCCTCCGCTATTTCTCCAGTTGCATTGGTGGTTCAGTGGTAGAATTCTGGCCTTCCAAGCGGGAGACCCGGGTTCAATTCCCGGCTAATGCAAAATAGCGGGTTCCCTGTACTTTTCCAGACTAGAAAGAAACGTTTCATAGAAATGGCCGTCTTTTGGTTGAGCGTCACCTTCTTTTCGGCACCCTCTGCGCGGAATTATCCGAATTAGCCGAACATTTAGTCCGCACTTTCGAACAGCACCGGTGGTTCAGTGGTAGAATTCTCGCCTGCCACGCGGGAGGCCCGGGTTCGATTCCCGGCCGGTGCAGATTGTTATAGATTCATTGTTTGACAGTTTTCTTGCAGGAGTAGTTTTACTTCAAGTGGGAATATGCCCGCAACCAAAATCTCACTTCTAGCTTTTCTCGGGTGCATTGGTGGTTCAGTGGTAGAATTCTCGCCTCCCACGCGGGAGACCCGGGTTCAATTCCCGGCCAATGCAAACTGACTGGTTTCCGTACTTTGCTGGACTCCAAAATACGTTTTATAGAAATGGCTGTCTTTTGGTTGAGCGTCACCTTCAATGTTTCCATTCACCTGCAACCCAAAATTCCCTCCGCTATTTCTCCAGTTGCATTGGTGGTTCAGTGGTAGAATTCTCGCCTTCCAAGCGGGAGACCCGGGTTCAATTCCCGGCTAATGCAAAATAGCGGGTTCCCTGTACTTTTCCAGACTAGAAAGAAACGTTTCATAGAAATGGCCGTCTTTTGGTTGAGCGTCACCTTCTTTTCGGCACCCTCTGCGCGGAATTATCCGAATTAGCCGAACATTTAGTCCGCACTTTCGAACAGCACCGGTGGTTCAGTGGTAGAATTCTCGCCTGCCACGCGGGAGGCCCGGGTTCGATTCCCGGCCGGTGCAGATTGTTATAGATTCATTCTTTGACAGTTTTCTTGCAGGAGTAGTTTTACTTCAAGTGGGAATATGCCCGCAACCAAAATCTCACTTCTAGCTTTTCTCGGGTGCATTGGTGGTTCAGTGGTAGAATTATCGCCTCCCACGCGGGAGACCCGGGTTCAATTCCCGGCCAATGCAAACTGACTCGTTTCCGTACTTTGCTGGACTCCAAAATACGTTTTATAGAAATGGCTGTCTTTTGGTTTAGCGTCACCTTCAATGTTTCCATTCACCTGCAACCCAAAATTCCCTCCGCTATTTCTCCAGTTGCATTGGTGGTTCAGTGGTAGAATTCTCGCCTTCCAAGCGGGAGACCCGGGTTCAATTCCCGGCTAATGCAAAATAGCGGGTTCCCTGTACTTTTCCAGACTAGAAAGAAACGTTTCATAGAAATGGCCGTCTTTTGGTTGAGCGTCACCTTCTTTTCGGCACCCTCTGCGCGGAATTATCCGAATTAGCCGAACATTTAGTCCGCACTTTCGAACAGCACCGGTGGTTCAGTGGTAGAATTCTCGCCTGCCACGCGGGAGGCCCGGGTTCGATTCCCGGCCGGTGCAGATTGTTATAGATTCATTGTTTGACAGTTTTCTTGCAGGAGTAGTTTTACTTCAAGTGGGAATATGCCCGCAACCAAAATCTCACTTCTAGCTTTTCTCGGGTGCATTGGTGGTTCAGTGGTAGAATTCTCGCCTCCCACGCGGGAGACCCGGGTTCAATTCCCGGCCAATGCAAACTGACTGGTTTCCGTACTTTGCTGGACTCCAAAATACGTTTTATAGAAATGGCTGTCTTTTGGTTGAGCGTCACCTTCAATGTTTCCATTCACCTGCAACCCAAAATTCCCTCCGCTATTTCTCCAGTTGCATTGGTGGTTCAGTGGTAGAATTCTCGCCTTCCAAGCGGGAGACCCGGGTTCAATTCCCGGCTAATGCAAAATAGCGGGTTCCCTGTATTTTACCAGACTAGAAAGAAACGTTTCATAGAAATGGCCGTCTTTTGGTTGAGCGTCACCTTCTTTTCGGCACCCTCTGCGCGGAATTATCCGAATTAGCCGAACATTTAGTCCGCACTTTCGAACAGCACCGGTGGTTCAGTGGTAGAATTCTCGCCTGCCACGCGGGAGGCCCGGGTTCGATTCCCGGCCGGTGCAGATTGTTATAGATTCATTGTTTGACAGTTTTCTTGCAGGAGTAGTTTTACTTCAAGTGGGAATATGCCCGCAACCAAAATCTCACTTCTAGCTTTTCTCGGGTGCATTGGTGGTTCAGTGGTAGAATTCTCGCCTCCCACGCGGGAGACCCGGGTTCAATTCCCGGCCAATGCAAACTGACTGGTTTCCGTACTTTGCTGGACTCCAAAATACGTTTTATAGAAATGGCTGTCTTTTGGTTGAGCGTCACCTTCAATGTTTCCATTCACCTGCAACCCAAAATTCCCTCCGCTATTTCTCCAGTTGCATTGGTGGTTCAGTGGTAGAATTCTCGCCTTCCAAGCGGGAGACCCCGGTTCAATTCCCGGCTAATGCAAAATAGCGGGTTCCCTGTACTTTTCCAGACTAGAAAGAAACGTTTCATAGAAATGGCCGTCTTTTGGTTGAGCGTCACCTTCTTTTCGGCACCCTCTGCGCGGAATTATCCGAATTAGCCGAACATTTAGTCCGCACTTTCGAACAGCACCGGTGGTTCAGTGGTAGAATTCTCGCCTGCCACGCGGGAGGCCCGGGTTCGATTCCCGGCCGGTGCAGATTGTTATAGATTCATTGTTTGACAGTTTTCTTGCAGGAGTAGTTTTACTTCAAGTGGGAATATGCCCGCAACCAAAATCTCACTTCTAGCTTTTCTCGGGTGCATTGGTGGTTCAGTGGTAGAATTCTCGCCTCCCACGCGGGAGACCCGGGTTCAATTCCCGGCCAATGCAAACTGACTGGTTTCCGTACTTTGCTGGACTCCAAAATACGTTTTATAGAAATGGCTGTCTTTTGGTTGAGCGTCACCTTCAATGTTTCCATTCACCTGCAACCCAAAATTCCCTCCGCTATTTCTCCAGTTGCATTGGTGGTTCAGTGGTAGAATTCTCGCCTTCCAAGCGGGAGACCCGGGTTCAATTCCCGGCTAATGCAAAATAGCAGGTTCCCTGTATTTTTCCAGACTAGAAAGAAACGTTTCATAGAAATGGCCGTCTTTTGGTTGAGCGTCACCTTCTTTTCGGCACCCTCTGCGCGGAATTATCCGAATTAGCCGAACATTTAGTCCGCACTTTCGAACAGCACCGGTGGTTCAGTGGTAGAATTCTCGCCTGCCACGCGGGAGGCCCGGGTTCGATTCCCGGCCGGTGCAGATTGTTATAGATTCATTGTTTGACAGTTTTCTTGCAGGAGTAGTTTTACTTCAAGTGGGAATATGCCCGCAACCAAAATCTCACTTCTAGCTTTTCTCGGGTGCATTGGTGGTTCAGTGGTAGAATTCTCGCCTCCCACGCGGTAGGCCCGGGTTCGATTCCCGGCCGGTGCAGATTGTTATAGATTCATTGTTTGACAGTTTTCTTGCAGGAGTAGTTTTACTTCAAGTGGGAATAAGCCCGCAACCAAAATCTCACTTCTAGCTTTTCTCGGGTGCATTGGTGGTTCAGTGGTAGAATTCTCGCCTCCCACGCGGGAGACCCGGGTTCAATTCCCGGCCAATGCAAACTGACTGGTTTCCGTACTTTGCTGGACTCCAAAATACGTTTTATAGAAATGGCTGTCTTTTGGTTGAGCGTCACCTTCAATGTTTCCATTCACCTGCAACCCAAAATTCCCTCCGCTATTTCTCCAGTTGCATTGGTGGTTCAGTGGTAGAATTCTCGCCTTCCAAGCGGGAGACCCGGGTTCAATTCCCGGCTAATGCAAAATAGCGGGTTCCCTGTACTTTTCCAGACTAGAAAGAAACGTTTCATAGAAATGGCCGTCTTTTGGTTGAGCGTCACCTTCTTTTCGGCACCCTCTGCGCGGAATTATCCGAATTAGCCGAACATTTAGTCCGCACTTTCGAACAGCACCGGTGGTTCAGTGGTAGAATTCTCGCCTGCCACGCGGGAGCCCCGGGTTCGATTCCCGGCCGGTGAAGATTGTTATAGATTCATTGTTTGACAGTTTTCTTGCAGGAGTAGTTTTACTTCAAGTGTGAATATGCCCGCAACCAAAATCTCACTTCTAGCTTTTCTCGGGTGCATTGGTGGTTCAGTGGTAGAATTCTCGCCTCCCACGCGGGAGACCCGGGTTCAATTCCCGGCCAATGCAAACTGACTGGTTTCCGTACTTTGCTGGACTCTAAAATACGTTTTATAGAAATGGCTGTCTTTTGGATGAGCGTCACCTTCAATGTTTCCATTCACCTGCAACCCAAAATTCCCTCCGCTATTTCTCCAGTTGCATTGGTGGTTCAGTGGTAGAATTCTCGCCTTCCAAGCGGGAGACCCGGGTTCAATTCCCGGCTAATGCAAAATAGCGGGTTCCCTGTACTTTTCCAGACTAGAAAGAAACGTTTCATAGAAATGGCCGTCTTTTGGTTGAGCGTCACCTTCTTTTCGGCACCCTCTGCGCGGAATTATCCGAATTAGCCGAACATTTAGTCCGCACTTTCGAACAGCACCGGTGGTTCAGTGGTAGAATTCTCGCCTGCCATGCGGGAGCCCCGGGTTCGATTCCTGGCCGGTGCAGATTGTTATAGATTCATTGTTTGACAGTTTTCTTGCAGGAGTAGTTTTACTTCAAGTGGGAATATGCCCGCAACCAAAATCTCACTTCTAGCTTTTCTCGGGTGCATTGGTGGTTCAGTGGTAGAATTCTCGCCTCCCACGCGGAAGACCCGGGTTCAATTCCCGGCCAATGCAAACTGACTGGTTTCCGTACTTTGCTGGACTCCAAAACACGTTTTATAGAAATGGCTGTCTTTTGGTTGAGCGTCACCTTCAATGTTTCCATTCACCTGCAACCCAAAATTCCCTCCGCTATTTCTCCAGTTGCATTGGTGGTTCAGTGGTAGAATTCTCGCCTTCCAAGCGGGAGACCCGAGTTCAATTCCCGGCTAATGCAAAATAGCGGGTTCCCTGTACTTTTCCAGACTAGAAAGAAACGTTTCATAGAAATGGCCGTCTTTTGGTTGAGCGTCACCTTCTTTTCGGCACCCTCTGCGCGGAATTATCCGAATTAGCCGAACATTTAGTCCGCACTTTCGAACAGCACCGGTGGTTCAGTGGTAGAATTCTCGCCTGCCACGCGGGAGGCCCGGGTTCGATTCCCGGCCGGTGCAGATTGTTATAGATTCATTGTTTGACAGTTTTCTTGCAGGAGTAGTTTTACTTCAAGTGGGAATATGCCCGCAACCAAAATCTCACTTCTAGCTTTTCTCGGGTGCATTGGTGGTTCAGTGGTAGAATTATCGCCTCCCACGCGGGAGACCCGGGTTCAATTCCCGGCCAATGCAAACTGACTGGTTTCCGTACTTTGCTGGACTCCAAAATACGTTTTATAGAAATGGCTGTCTTTTGGTTGAGCCTCACCTTCAATGTTTCCATTCACCTGCAACCCAAAATTCCCTCCGCTATTTCTCCAGTTGCATTGGTGGTTCAGTGGTAGAATTGTCGCCTTCCAAGCGGGAGACCCGGGTTCAATTCCCGGCTAATGCAAAATAGCGGGTTCCCTGTACTTTTCCAGACTAGAAAGAAACGTTTCATAGAAATGGCCGTCTTTTGGTTGAGCGTCACCTTCTTTTCGGCACCCTCTGCGCGGAATTATCCGAATTAGCCTAACATTTAGTCCGCACTTTCGAACAGCACCGGTGATTCAGTGGTAGAATTCTCGCCTGCCACGCGGGAGGCCCGGGTTCGATTCCCGGCCGGTGCAGATTGTTATAGATTCATTGTTTGACAGTTTTCTTGCAGGAGTAGTTTTACTTCAAGTGGGAATATGCCCGCAACCAAAATCTCACTTCTAGCTTTTCTCGGGTGCATTGGTGGTTCAGTGGTAGAATTCTCGCCTCCCACGCGGGAGACCCGGGTTCAATTCCCGGCCAATGCAAACTGACTGGTTTCCGTACTTTGCTGGACTCCAAAATACGTTTTATAGAAATGGCTGTCTTTTGGTTGAGCGTCACCTTCAATGTTTCCATTCACCTGCAACCCAAAATTCCCTCCGCTATTTCTCCAGTTGCATTGGTGGTTCAGTGGTAGAATTCTCGCCTTCCAAGCGGGAGACCCGGGTTCAATTCCCGGCTAATGCAAAATAGCGGGTTCCCTGTACTTTTCCAGACTAGAAAGAAACGTTTCATAGAAATGGCCGTCTTTTGGTTGAGCGTCACCACCTTCTTCTCGGCACCCTCTGCGCGGAATTATCCGTATTAGCCGAACATTTAGTCCGCACTTTCGAACAGCACCGGTGGTTCAGTGGTAGAATTCTCGCCTGCCACGCGGGAGGCCCGGGTTCGATTCCCGGCCGGTGCAGATTGTTATAGATTCATTGTTTGACAGTTTTCTTGCAGGAGTTGTTTTACTTCAAGTGGGAATATGCCCGCAACCAAAATCTCACTTCTAGCTTTTCTCGGGTGCATTGGTGGTTCAGTGGTAGAATTCTCGCCTCCCACGCGGGAGACCCGGGTTCAATTCCCGGCCAATGCAAACTGACTGGTTTCCGTACTTTGCTGGACTCCAAAATACGTTTTATAGAAATGGCTGTCTTTTGGTTGAGCGTCACCTTCAATGTTTCCATTCACCTGCAACCCAAAATTCCCTCCGCTATTTCTCCAGTTGCATTGGTGGTTCAGAGGTAGAATTCTCGCCTTCCAAGCGGGAGACCCGGGTTCAATTCCCGGCTAATGCAAAATAGCGGGTTCCCTGTACTTTTCCAGACTAGAAAGAAACGTTTCATAGAAATGGCCGTCTTTTGGTTGAGCGTCACCTTCTTTTCGGCACCCTCTGCGCGGAATTATCCGAATTAGCCGAACATTTAGTCCGCACTTTCGAACAGCACCGGTGGTTCAGTGGTATAATTCTCGCCTGCCACGCGGGAGGCCCGGGTTCGATTCCCGGCCGGTGCAGATTGTTATCGATTCATTGTTTGACAGTTTTCTTGCAGGAGTAGTTTTACTTCAAGTGGGAATATTCCCGCAACCAAAATCTCACTTCTAGCTTTTCTCGGGTGCATTGGTGGTTCAGTGGTAGAATTCTCGCCTCCCACGCGGGAGACCCGGGTTCAATTCCCGGCCAATGCAAACTGACTGGTTTCCGTACTTTGCTGGACTCCAAAATACGTTTTATAGACATGGCTGTCTTTTGGTTGAGCGTCACCTTCAATGTTTCCATTCACCTGCAACCCAAAATTCCCTCCGCTATTTCTCCAGTTGCATTGGTGGTTCAGTGGTAGAATTCTCGCCTTCCAAGCGGGAGACCCGGGTTCAATTCCCGGCTAATGCAAAATAGCGGGTTCCCTGTACTTTTCCAGACTAGAAAGAAACGTTTCATAGAAATGGCCGTCTTTTGGTTGAGCGTCACCTTCTTTTCGGCACCCTCTGCGCGGAATTATCCGAACATTTAGTCCGCACTTTCGAACAGCACCGGTGGTTCAGTGGTAGAATTCTCGCCTGCCACGCGGGAGGCCCGGGTTCGATTCCCGGCCGGTGCAGATTGTTATAGATTCATTGTTTGACAGTTTTCTTGCAGGAGTAGTTTTACTTCAAGTGGGAATATGCCCGCAACCAAAATCTCACTTCTAGCTTTTCTCGGGTGCATTGGTGGTTCAGTGGTAGAATTCTCGCCTCCCACGCGGGAGACCCGGGTTCAATTCCCGGCCAATGCAAACTGACTGGTTTCCGTACTTTGCTGGACTCCAAAATACGTTTTATAGAAATGGCTGTCTTTTGGTTGAGCGTCACCTTCAATGTTTCCATTCACCTGCAACCCAAAATTCCCTCCGCTATTTCTCCAGTTGCATTGGTGGTTCAGTGGTAGAATTCTCGCCTTCCAATCGGGAGACCCGGGTTCAATTCCCGGCTAATGCAAAATAGCGGGTTCCCTGTACTTTTCCAGACTAGAAAGAAACGTTTCATAGAAATGGCCGTCTTTTGGTTGAGCGTCACCTTCTTTTCGGCACCCTCTGCGCGGAATTATCCGAATTAGCCGAACATTTAGTCCGCACTTTCGAACAGCACCGGTGGTTCAGTGGTAGAATTCTCGCCTGCCACGCGGGAGGCCCGGGTTCGATTCCCGGCCGGTGCAGATTGTTATAGATTCATTGTTTGACAGTTTTCTTGCAGGAGTAGTTTTACTTCAAGTGGGAATATGCCCGCAACCAAAATCTCACTTCTAGCTTTTCTCGGGTGCATTGGTGGTTCAGTGGTAGAATTCTCGCCTCCCACGCGGGAGACCCGGGTTCAATTCCCGGCCAATGCAAACTGACTGGTTTCCGTACTTTGCTGGACTCCAAAATACGTTTTATAGAAATGGCTGTCTTTTGGTTGAGCGTCACCTTCAATGTTTCCATTCACCTGCAACCCAAAATTCCCTCCGCTATTTCTCCAGTTGCATTGGTGGTTCAGTGGTAGAATTCTCGCCTTCCAAGCGGGAGACCCGGGTTCAATTCCCGGCTAATGCAAAATAGCGGGTTCCCTGTACTTTTCCAGACTAGAAAGAAACGTTTCATAGAAATGGCCGTCTTTTGGTTGAGCGTCACCTTCTTTTCGGCACCCTCTGCGCGGAATTATCCGAATTAGCCGAACATTTAGTCCGCACTTTCGAACAGCACCGGTGGTTCAGTGGTAGAATTCTCGCCTGCCACGCGGGAGGCCCGGGTTCGATTCCCGGCCGGTGCAGATTGTTATAGATTCATTGTTTGACAGTTTTCTTGCAGGTGTAGTTTTACTTCAAGTGGGAATATGCCCGCAACCAAAATCTCACTTCTAGCTTTTCTCGGGTGCATTGGTGGTTCAGTGGTAGAATTCTCGCCTCCCACGCGGGAGACCCGGGTTCAATTCCCGGCCAATGCAAACTGACTGGTTTCCGTACTTTGCTGGACTCCAAAATACGTTTTATAGAAATGGCTGTCTTTTGGTTGAGCGTCACCTTCAATGTTTCCATTCACCTGCAACCCAAAATTCCCTCCGCTATTTCTCCAGTTGCATTGGTGGTTCAGTGGTAGAATTCTCGCCTTCCAAGCGGGAGACCCGGGTTCAATTCCCGGCTAATGCAAAATAGCGGGTTCCCTGTACTTTTCCAGACTAGAAAGAAACGTTTCATAGAAATGGCCGTCTTTTGGTTGAGCGTCACCTTCTTTTCGGCACCCTCTGCGCGGAATTATCAGAATTAGCCGAACATTTAGTCCTCACTTTCGAACAGCACCGGTGGTTCAGTGGTAGAATTCTCGCCTGCCACGCGGGAGGCCCGGGTTCGATTCCCGGCCGGTGCAGATTGTTATAGATTCATTGTTTGACAGTTTTCTTGCAGGAGTAGTTTTACTTCAAGTGGGAATATGCCCGCAACCAAAATCTCACTTCTAGCTTTTCTCGGGTGCATTGGTGGTTCAGTGGTAGAATTCTCGCCTCCCACGCGGGAGACCCGGGTTCAATTCCCGGCCAATGCAAACTGACTGGTTTCCGTACTTTGCTGTACTCCAGAATACGTTTTATAGAAATGGCTGTCTTTTGGTTGAGCCTCACCTTCAATGTTTCCATTCACCTGCAACCCAAAATTCCCTCCGCTATTTCTCCAGTTGCATTGGTGGTTCAGTGGTAGAATTCTCGCCTTCCAAGCGGGAGACCCGGGTTCAATTCCCGGCTAATGCAAAATAGCGGGTTCCCTGTACTTTTCCAGACTAGAAAGAAACGTTTCATAGAAATGGCCGTCTTTTGGTTGAGCGTCACCTTCTTTTCGGCACCCTCTGCGCGGAATTATCCGAATTAGCCGAACATTTAGTCCGCACTTTCGAACAGCACCGGTGATTCAGTGGTAGAATTCTCGCCTGCCACGCGGGAGGCCCGGGTTCGATTCCCGGCCGGTGCAGATTGTTATAGATTCATTGTTTGACAGTTTTCTTGCAGGAGTAGTTTTACTTCAAGTGGGAATATGCCCGCAACCAAAATCTCACTTCTAGCTTTTCTCGGGTGCATTGGTGGTTCAGTGGTAGAATTCTCGCCTCCCACGCGGGAGACCCGGGTTCAATTCCCGGCCAATGCAAACTGACTGGTTTCCGTACTTTGCTGGACTCCAAAATACGTTTTATAGAAATGGCTGTCTTTTGGTTGAGCGTCACCTTCAATGTTTCCATTCACCTGCAACCCAAAATTCCCTCCGCTATTTCTCCAGTTGCATTGGTGGTTCAGTGGTAGAATTCTCGCCTTCCAAGCGGGAGACCCGGGTTCAATTCCCGGCTAATGCAAAATAGCGGGTTCCCTGTACTTTTCCAGACTAGAAAGAAACGTTTCATAGAAATGGCCGTCTTTTGGTTGAGCGTCACCTTCTTTTCGGCACCCTCTGCGCGGAATTATCCGAATTAGCCGAACATTTAGTCCGCACTTTCGAACAGCACCGGTGGTTCAGTGGTAGAATTCTCGCCTGCCACGCGGGAGGCCCGGGTTCGATTCCCGGCCGGTGCAGATTGTTATAGATTCATTGTTTGACAGTTTTCTTGCAGGAGTAGTTTTACTTCAAGTGGGAATATGCCCGCAACCAAAATCTCACTTCTAGCTTTTCTCGGGTGCATTGGTGGTTCAGTGGTAGAATTCTCGCTTCCCACGCGGGAGACCCGGGTTCAATTCCCGGCCAATGCAAACTGACTGGTTTCCGTACTTTGCTGGACTCCAAAATACGTTTTATAGAAATGGCTGTCTTTTGGTTGAGCGTCACCTTCAATGTTTCCATTCACCTGCAACCCAAAATTCCCTCCGCTATTTCTCCAGTTGCATTGGTGGTTCAGTGGTAGAATTCTCGCCTTCCAAGCGGGAGACCCGGGTTCAATTCCCGGCTAATGCAAAATAGCGGGTTCCCTGTACTTTTCCAGACTAGAAAGAAACGTTTCATAGAAATGGCCGTCTTTTGGTTGAGCGTCACCTTCTTTTCGGCACCCTCTGCGCGGAATTATCCGAATTAGCCGAACATTTAGTCCGCACTTTCGAACAGCACCGGTGGTTCAGTGGTAGAATTCTCGCCTGCCACGCGGGAGGCCCGGGTTCGATTCCCGGCCGGTGCAGATTGTTATAGATTCATTGTTTGACAGTTTTCTTGCAGGAGTAGTTTTACTTCAAGTGGGAATATGCCCGCAACCAAAATCTCACTTCTAGCTTTTCTCGGGTGCATTGGTGGTTCAGTGGTAGAATTCTCGCCTCCCACGCGGGAGACCCGGGTTCAATTCCCGGGTTCAATTCCCGGCCAATGCAAACTGACTGGTTTCCGTACTTTGCTGGACTCCAAAATACGTTTTATAGAAATGGCTGTCTTTTGGTTGAGCGTCACCTTCAATGTTTCCATTCAATATGCCCGCAACCAAAATCTCACTTCTAGCTTTTCTCGGGTGCATTGGTGGTTCAGTGGTAGAATTCTCGCCTCCCACGCGGGAGACCCGGGTTCAATTCCCGGCCAATGCAAACTGACTGGTTTCCGTACTTTGCTGGACTCCAAAATACGTTTTATAGAAATGGCTGTCTTTTGGTTGAGCGTCACCTTCAATGTTTCCATTCACCTGCAACCCAAAATTCCCTCCGCTATTTCTCCAGTTGCATTGGTGGTTCAGTGGTAGAATTCTCGCCTTCCAAGCGGGAGACCCGGGTTCAATTCCCGGCTAATGCAAAATAGCGGGTTCCCTGTACTTTTCCAGACTAGAAAGAAACGTTTCATAGAAATGGCCGTCTTTTGGTTGAGCGTCACCTTCTTTTCGGCACCCTCTGCGCGGAATTATCCGAATTAGCCGAACATTTAGTCCGCACTTTCGAACAGCACCTGTGGTTCAGTGGTAGAATTCTCGCCTGCCACGCGGGAGGCCCGGGTTCTATTCCCGGCCGGTGCAGATTGTTATAGATTCATTGTTTGACAGTTTTCTTGCAGGAGTAGTTTTACTTCAAGTGGGAATATGCCCGCAACCAAAATCTCACTTCTATCTTTTCTCGGGTGCATTGGTGGTTCAGTGGTAGAATTCTCGCCTCCCACGCGGGAGACCCGGGTTCAATTCCCGGCCAATGCAAACTGACTGGTTTCCGTACTTTGCTGGACTCCAAAATACGTTTTATATAAATGGCTGTCTTTTGGTTGAGCATCACCTTCAATGTTTCCATTCACCTGCAACCCAAAATTCCCTCCGCTATTTCTCCAGTTGCATTGGTGGTTCAGTGGTAGAATTCTCGCCTTCCAAGCGGGAGACCCGGGTTCAATTCCCGGCTAATGCAAAATAGCGGGTTCCCTGTACTTTTCCAGACTAGAAAGAAACGTTTCATAGAAATGGCCGTCTTTTGGTTGAGCGTCACCTTCTTTTCGGCACCCTCTGCGCGGAATTATCCGAATTAGCCGAACATTTAGTCCGCACTTTCGAACAGCACCGGTGGTTCAGTGGTAGAATTCTCGCCTGCCACGCGGGAGGCCCGGGTTCGATTGTTATAGATTCATTGCTTGACAGTTTTCTCGCAGGAGTAGTTTTACTTCAAGTGGGAATATGCCCGCAACCAAAATCTCACTTCTAGCTTTTCTCGGGTGCATTGGTGGTTCAGTGGTAGAATTCTCGCCTCCCACGCGGGAGACCCGGGTTCAATTCCCGGCCAATGCAAACTGACTGGTTTCCGTACTTTGCTGGACTCCAAAATACGTTTTATAGAAATGGCTGTCTTTTGGTTGAGCGTCACCTTCAATGTTTCCATTCACCTGCAACCCAAAATTCCCTCCGCTATTTCTCCAGTTGCATTGGTGGTTCAGTGGTAGAATTCTCGCCTTCCAAGCGGGAGACCCGGGTTCAATTCCCGGCTAATGCAAAATAGCGGGTTCCCTGTACTTTTCCAGACTAGAAAGAAACGTTTCATAGAAATGGCCGTCTTTTGGTTGAGCGTCACCTTCTTTTCGGCACCCTCTGCGCGGAATTATCCGGATTAGCCGAACATTTAGTCCGCACTTTCGAACAGCACCGGTGGTTCAGTGGTAGAATTCTCGCCTGCCACGCGGGAGGCCCGGGTTCGATTGTTATAGATTCATTGCTTGACAGTTTTCTCGCAGGAGTAGTTTTACTTCAAGTGGGAATATGCCCGCAACCAAAATCTCACTTCTAGCTTTTCTCGGGTGCATTGGTGGTTCAGTGGTAGAATTCTCGCCTCCCACGCGGGAGACCCGGGTTCAATTCCCGGGCAATGCAAACTGACTGGTTTCCGTACTTTGCTGGACTCCAAAATACGTTTTATAGAAATGGCTGTCTTTTGGTTGAGCGTCACCTTCAATGTTTCCATTCACCTGCAACCCAAAATTCCCTACGCTATTTCTCCAGTTGCATTGGTGGTTCAGTGGTAGAATTCTCGCCTTCCAAGCGGGAGACCCGGGTTCAATTCCCGGCTAATGCAAAATAGCGGGTTCCCTGTACTTTTCCAGACTAGAAAGAAACGTTTCATAGAAATGGCCGTCTTTTGGTTGAGCGTCACCTTCTTTTCGGCACCCTCTGCGCGGAATTATCCGAATTAGCCGAACATTTAGTCCGCACTTTCGAACAGCACCGGTGGTTCAGTGGTAGAATTCTCGCCTGCCACGCGGGAGGCCCGGGTTCGATTCCCGGCCGGTGCAGATTGTTATAGATTAATTGTTTGACAGTTTTCTTGCAGGAGTAGTTTTACTTCAAGTGGGAATATGCCCGCAACCAAAATCTCACTTCTAGCTTTTCTCGGGTGCATTGGTGGTTCAGTGGTAGAATTCTCGCCTCCCACGCGGGAGACCCGGGTTCAATTCCCGGCCAATGCAAACTGACTGGTTTCCGTACTTTGCTGGACTCCAAAATACGTTTTATAGAAATGGCTGTCTTTTGGTTGAGCGTCACCTTCAATGTTTCCATTCACCTGCAACCCAAAATTCCCTCCGCTATTTCTCCAGTTGCATTGGTGGTTCAGTGGTAGAATTCTCGCCTTCCAAGCGGGAGACCCGGGTTCAATTCCCGGCTAATGCAAAATAGCGGGTTCCCTGTACTTTTCCAGACTAGAAAGAAACGTTTCATAGAAATGGCCGTCTTTTGGTTGAGCGTCACCTTCTTTTCGCCACCCTCTGCGCGGAATTATCCGAATTAGCCGAACATTTAGTCCGCACTTTCGAACAGCACCGGTGGTTCAGTGGTAGAATTCTCGCCTGCCACGCGGGAGGCCCGGGTTCGATTCCCGGCCGGTGCAGATTGTTATAGATTCATTGTTTGACAGTTTTCTTGCAGGAGTAGTTTTACTTCAAGTGGGAATATGCCCGCAACCAAAATCTCACTTCTAGCTTTTCTCGGGTGCATTGGTGGTTCAGTGGTAGAATTCTCGCCTCCCACGCGGGAGACCCGGGTTCAATTCCCGGCCAATGCAAACTGACTGGTTTCCGTACTTTGCTGGACTCCAAAATACGTTTTATAGAAATGGCTGTCTTTTGGTTGAGCGTCACCTTCAATGTTTCCATTCACCTGCAACCCAAAATTCCCTCCGCTATTTCTCCAGTTGCATTGGTGGTTCAGTGGTAGAATTCTCGCCTTCCAAGCGGGAGACCCGGGTTCAATTCCCGGCTAATGCAAAATAGCGGGTTCCCTGTACTTTTCCAGACTAGAAAGAAACGTTTCATAGAAATGGCCGTCTTTTGGTTGAGCGTCACCTTCTTTTCGCCACCCTCTGCGCGGAATTATCCGAATTAGCCGAACATTTAGTCCGCACTTTCGAACAGCACCGGTGGTTCAGTGGTAGAATTCTCGCCTGTCACGCGGGAGGCCCGTGTTCGATTCCCGGCCGGTGCAGATTGTTATAGATTCATTGTTTGACAGTTTTCTTGCAGGAGTAGTTTTACTTCAAGTGGGAATATGCCCGCAACCAAAATCTCACTTCTAGCTTTTCTCGGGTGCATTGGTGGTTCAGTGGTAGAATTCTCGCCTCCCACGCGGGAGACCCGGGTTCAATTCCCGGCCAATGCAAACTGACTGGTTTCCGTACTTTGCTGGACTCCAAAATACGTTTTATAGAAATGGCTGTCTTTTGGTTGAGCGTCACCTTCAATGTTTCCATTCACCTGCAACCCAAAATTCCCTCCGCTATTTCTCCAGTTGCATTGGTGGTTCAGTGGTAGAATTCTCGCCTTCCAAGCGGGAGACCCGGGTTCAATTCCCGGCTAATGCAAAATAGCGGGTTCCCTGTACTTTTCCAGACTAGAAAGAATCGTTTCATAGAAATGGCCGTCTTTTGGTTGAGCGTCACCTTCTTTTCGGCACCCTCTGCGCGGAATTATCCGAATTAGCCGAACATTTAGTCCGCACTTTCGAACAGCACCTGTGGTTCAGTGGTAGAATTCTCGCCTGCCACGCGGGAGGCCCGGGTTCGAATCCCGGCCGGTGCAGATTGTTATAGATTCATTGTTTGACAGTTTTCTTGCAGGAGTAGTTTTACTTCAAGTGGGAATATGCCCGCAACCAAAATCTCACTTCTAGCTTTTCTCGGGTGCATTGGTGGTTCAGTGGTAGAATTCTCGCCTCCCACGCGGGAGACCCGGGTTCAATTCCCGGCCAATGCAAACTGACTGGTTTCCGTACTTTGCTGGACTCCAAAATACGTTTTATAGAAATGGCTGTCTTTTGGTTGAGCATCACCTTCAATGTTTCCATTCACCTGCAACCCAAAATTCCCTCCGCTATTTCTCCAGTTGCATTGGTGGTTCAGTGGTAGAATTCTCGCCTTCCAAGCGGGAGACCCGGGTTCAATTCCCGGCTAATGCAAAATAGCGGGTTCCCTGTACTTTTCCAGACTAGAAAGAAACGTTTCATAGAAATGGCCGTCTTTTGGTTGAGCGTCACCTTCTTTTCGGCACCCTCTGCGCGGAATTATCCGAATTAGCCGAACATTTAGTCCGCACTTTCGAACAGCACCGGTGGTTCAGTGGTAGAATTCTCGCCTGCCACGCGGGAGGCCCGGGTTCGATTGTTATAGATTCATTGCTTGACAGTTTTCTCGCAGGAGTAGTTTTACTTCAAGTGGGAATATGCCCGCAACCAAAATCTCACTTCTAGCTTTTCTCGGGTGCATTGGTGGTTCAGTGGTAGAATTCTCGCCTCCCACGCGGGAGACCCGGGTTTAATTCCCGGGCAATGCAAACTGACTGGTTTCCGTACTTTGCTGGACTCCAAAATACGTTTTATAGAAATGGCTGTCTTTTGGTTGAGCGTCACCTTCAATGTTTCCATTCACCTGCAACCCAAAATTCCCTACGCTATTTCTCCAGTTGCATTGGTGGTTCAGTGGTAGAATTCTCGCCTTCCAAGCGGGAGACCCGGGTTCAATTCCCGGCTAATGCAAAATAGCGGGTTCCCTGTACTTTTTCAGACTAGAAAGAAACGTTTCATAGAAATGGCCGTCTTTTGGTTGAGCGTCACCTTCTTTTCGGCACCCTCTGCGCGGAATTATCCGAATTAGCCGAACATTTAGTCCGCACTTTCGAACAGCACCGGTGGTTCAGTGGTAGAATTCTCGCCTGCCACGCGGGAGGCCCGGGTTCGATTCCCGGCCGGTGCAGATTGTTATAGATTAATTGTTTGACAGTTTTCTTGCAGGAGTAGTTTTACTTCAAGTGGGAATATGCCCGCAACCAAAATCTCACCTCTAGCTTTTCTCGGGTGCATTGGTGGTTCAGTGGTAGAATTCTCGCCTCCCACGCGGGAGACCCGGGTTCAATTCCCGGCCAATGCAAACTGACTGGTTTCCGTACTTTGCTGGACTCCAAAATACGTTTTATAGAAATGGCTGTCTTTTGGTTGAGCGTCACCTTCAATGTTTCCATTCACCTGCAACCCAAAATTCCCTCCGCTATTTCTCCAGGTGCATTGGTGGTTCAGTGGTAGAATTCTCGCCTTCCAAGCGGGAGACCCGGGTTCAATTCCCGGCTAATGCAAAATAGCGGGTTCCCTGTACTTTTCCAGACTAGAAAGAAACGTTTCATAGAAATGGCCGTCTTTTGGTTGAGCGTCACCTTCTTTTCGCCACCCTCTGCGCGGAATTATCCGAATTAGCCGAACATTTAGTCCGCACTTTCGAACAGCACCGGTGGTTCAGTGGTAGAATTCTCGCCTGCCACGCGGGAGGCCCGGGTTCGATTCCCGGCCGGTGCAGATTGTTATAGATTCATTGTTTGACAGTTTTCTTGCAGGAGTAGTTTTACTTCAAGTGGGAATATGCCCGCAACCAAAATCTCACTTCTAGCTTTTCTCGGGTGCATTGGTGGTTCAGTGGTAGAATTCTCGCCTCCCACGCGGGAGACCCGGGTTCAATTCCCGGCCAATGCAAACTGACTGGTTTCCGTACTTTGCTGGACTCCAAAATACGTTTTATAGAAATGGCTGTCTTTTGGTTGAGCGTCACCTTCAATGTTTCCATTCACCTGCAACCCAAAATTCCCTCCGCTATTTCTCCAGTTGCATTGGTGGTTCAGTGGTAGAATTCTCGCCTTCCAAGCGGGAGACCCGGGTTCAATTCCCGGCTAATGCAAAATAGCGGGTTCCCTGTACTTTTCCAGACAAGAAAGAAACGTTTCATAGAAATGGCCGTCTTTTGGTTGAGCGTCACCTTCTTTTCGGCACCCTCTGCGCGGAATTATACGAATTAGCCGAACATTTAGTCCGCACTTTCGGACAGGGGCGGTCGGGTTGGCGTACGGGTTCTTTCCTCGCCTTTCACCTCTGTCGTCCCGGGTTCGAATCCGGGGCGTGTATGTGGATTGGGTTTGCAGTCCCTACTTGACCGCGTGGGTTTTCCCCTGGGGCATTTCTCTGGGGGTTTTCCTCCCACTTCTAAAACTGCAACTCCTTCCTCGTCATCTCAAGTTGATAATATAGTATAGTTAAAGCTAAAACCGTATAGTTGATGGCATAAAGGGCCTTAGTTGCCGAAGATGCCATAAAATATACAACAACAACAACAACAACAACTTTCGGACAGCACCGGTGGTTCAGTGGTAGAATTCTCGCCTGCCACGCGGGAGGCCCGGGTTCGATTCCCGGCCGGTGCAGATTGTTATAGATTCATTGTTTGACAGTTTTCTTGCAGGAGTAGTTTTACTTCAAGTGGGAATATGCCCGCAACCAAAATCTCACTTCTATCTTTTCTCGGGTGCATTGGTGGTTCAGTGGTAGAATTCTCGCCTCCCACGCGGGAGACCCGGGTTCAATTCCCGGCCAATGCAAACTGACTGGTTTCCGTACTTTGCTGGACTCCAAAATACGTTTTATATAAATGGCTGTCTTTTGGTTGAGCATCACCTTCAATGTTTCCATTCACCTGCAACCCAAAATTCCCTCCGCTATTTCTCCAGTTGCATTGGTGGTTCAGTGGTAGAATTCTCGCCTTCCAAGCGGGAGACCCGGGTTCAATTCCCGGCTAATGCAAAATAGCGGGTTCCCTGTACTTTTCCAGACTAGAAAGAAACGTTTCATAGAAATGGCCGTCTTTTGGTTGAGCGTCACCTTCTTTTCGGCACCCTCTGCGCGGAATTATCCGAATTAGCCGAACATTTAGTCCGCACTTTCGAACAGCACCGGTGGTTCAGTGGTAGAATTCTCGCCTGCCACGCGGGAGGCCCGGGTTCGATTGTTATAGATTCATTGCTTGACAGTTTTCTCGCAGGAGTAGTTTTACTTCAAGTGGGAATATGCCCGCAACCAAAATCTCACTTCTAGCTTTTCTCGGGTGCATTGGTGGTTCAGTGGTAGAATTCTCGCCTCCCACGCGGGAGACCCGGGTTCAATTCCCGGCCAATGCAAACTGACTGGTTTCCGTACTTTGCTGGACTCCAAAATACGTTTTATAGAAATGGCTGTCTTTTGGTTGAGCGTCACCTTCAATGTTTCCATTCACCTGCAACCCAAAATTCCCTCCGCTATTTCTCCAGTTGCATTGGTGGTTCAGTGGTAGAATTCTCGCCTTCCAAGCGGGAGACCCGGGTTCAATTCCCGGCTAATGCAAAATAGCGGGTTCCCTGTACTTTTCCAGACTAGAAAGAAACGTTTCATAGAAATGGCCGTCTTTTGGTTGAGCGTCACCTTCTTTTCGGCACCCTCTGCGCGGAATTATCCGGATTAGCCGAACATTTAGTCCGCACTTTCGAACAGCACCGGTGGTTCAGTGGTAGAATTCTCGCCTGCCACGCGGGAGGCCCGGGTTCGATTGTTATAGATTCATTGCTTGACAGTTTTCTCGCAGGAGTAGTTTTACTTCAAGTGGGAATATGCCCGCAACCAAAATCTCACTTCTAGCTTTTCTCGGGTGCATTGGTGGTTCAGTGGTAGAATTCTCGCCTCCCACGCGGGAGACCCGGGTTCAATTCCCGGGCAATGCAAACTGACTGGTTTCCGTACTTTGCTGGACTCCAAAATACGTTTTATAGAAATGGCTGTCTTTTGGTTGAGCGTCACCTTCAATGTTTCCATTCACCTGCAACCCAAAATTCCCTACGCTATTTCTCCAGTTGCATTGGTGGTTCAGTGGTAGAATTCTCGCCTTCCAAGCGGGAGACCCGGGTTCAATTCCCGGCTAATGCAAAATAGCGGGTTCCCTGTACTTTTCCAGACTAGAAAGAAACGTTTCATAGAAATGGCCGTCTTTTGGTTGAGCGTCACCTTCTTTTCGGCACCCTCTGCGCGGAATTATCCGAATTAGCCGAACATTTAGTCCGCACTTTCGAACAGCACCGGTGGTTCAGTGGTAGAATTCTCGCCTGCCACGCGGGAGGCCCGGGTTCGATTCCCGGCCGGTGCAGATTGTTATAGATTAATTGTTTGACAGTTTTCTTGCAGGAGTAGTTTTACTTCAAGTGGGAATATGCCCGCAACCAAAATCTCACTTCTAGCTTTTCTCGGGTGCATTGGTGGTTCAGTGGTAGAATTCTCGCCTCCCACGCGGGAGACCCGGGTTCAATTCCCGGCCAATGCAAACTGACTGGTTTCCGTACTTTGCTGGACTCCAAAATACGTTTTATAGAAATGGCTGTCTTTTGGTTGAGCGTCACCTTCAATGTTTCCATTCACCTGCAACCCAAAATTCCCTCCGCTATTTCTCCAGTTGCATTGGTGGTTCAGTGGTAGAATTCTCGCCTTCCAAGCGGGAGACCCGGGTTCAATTCCCGGCTAATGCAAAATAGCGGGTTCCCTGTACTTTTCCAGACTAGAAAGAAACGTTTCATAGAAATGGCCGTCTTTTGGTTGAGCGTCACCTTCTTTTCGCCACCCTCTGCGCGGAATTATCCGAATTAGCCGAACATTTAGTCCGCACTTTCGAACAGCACCGGTGGTTCAGTGGTAGAATTCTCGCCTGCCACGCGGGAGGCCCGGGTTCGATTCCCGGCCGGTGCAGATTGTTATAGATTCATTGTTTGACAGTTTTCTTGCAGGAGTAGTTTTACTTCAAGTGGGAATATGCCCGCAACCAAAATCTCACTTCTAGCTTTTCTCGGGTGCATTGGTGGTTCAGTGGTAGAATTCTCGCCTCCCACGCGGGAGACCCGGGTTCAATTCCCGGCCAATGCAAACTGACTGGTTTCCGTACTTTGCTGGACTCCAAAATACGTTTTATAGAAATGGCTGTCTTTTGGTTGAGCGTCACCTTCAATGTTTCCATTCACCTGCAACCCAAAATTCCCTCCGCTATTTCTCCAGTTGCATTGGTGGTTCAGTGGTAGAATTCTCGCCTTCCAAGCGGGAGACCCGGGTTCAATTCCCGGCTAATGCAAAATAGCGGGTTCCCTGTACTTTTCCAGACTAGAAAGAAACGTTTCATAGAAATGGCCGTCTTTTGGTTGAGCGTCACCTTCTTTTCGCCACCCTCTGCGCGGAATTATCCGAATTAGCCGAACATTTAGTCCGCACTTTCGAACAGCACCGGTGGTTCAGTGGTAGAATTCTCGCCTGTCACGCGGGAGGCCCGTGTTCGATTCCCGGCCGGTGCAGATTGTTATAGATTCATTGTTTGACAGTTTTCTTGCAGGAGTAGTTTTACTTCAAGTGGGAATATGCCCGCAACCAAAATCTCACTTCTAGCTTTTCTCGGGTGCATTGGTGGTTCAGTGGTAGAATTCTCGCCTCCCACGCGGGAGACCCGGGTTCAATTCCCGGCCAATGCAAACTGACTGGTTTCCGTACTTTGCTGGACTCCAAAATACGTTTTATAGAAATGGCTGTCTTTTGGTTGAGCGTCACCTTCAATGTTTCCATTCACCTGCAACCCAAAATTCCCTCCGCTATTTCTCCAGTTGCATTGGTGGTTCAGTGGTAGAATTCTCGCCTTCCAAGCGGGAGACCCGGGTTCAATTCCCGGCTAATGCAAAATAGCGGGTTCCCTGTACTTTTCCAGACTAGAAAGAATCGTTTCATAGAAATGGCCGTCTTTTGGTTGAGCGTCACCTTCTTTTCGGCACCCTCTGCGCGGAATTATCCGAATTAGCCGAACATTTAGTCCGCACTTTCGAACAGCACCTGTGGTTCAGTGGTAGAATTCTCGCCTGCCACGCGGGAGGCCCGGGTTCGAATCCCGGCCGATGCAGATTGTTATAGATTCATTGTTTGACAGTTTTCTTGCAGGAGTAGTTTTACTTCAAGTGGGAATATGCCCGCAACCAAAATCTCACTTCTAGCTTTTCTCGGGTGCATTGGTGGTTCAGTGGTAGAATTCTCGCCTCCCACGCGGGAGACCCGGGTTCAATTCCCGGCCAATGCAAACTGACTGGTTTCCGTACTTTGCTGGACTCCAAAATACGTTTTATAGAAATGGCTGTCTTTTGGTTGAGCATCACCTTCAATGTTTCCATTCACCTGCAACCCAAAATTCCCTCCGCTATTTCTCCAGTTGCATTGGTGGTTCAGTGGTAGAATTCTCGCCTTCCAAGCGGGAGACCCGGGTTCAATTCCCGGCTAATGCAAAATAGCGGGTTCCCTGTACTTTTCCAGACTAGAAAGAAACGTTTCATAGAAATGGCCGTCTTTTGGTTGAGCGTCACCTTCTTTTCGGCACCCTCTGCGCGGAATTATCCGAATTAGCCGAACATTTAGTCCGCACTTTCGAACAGCACCGGTGGTTCAGTGGTAGAATTCTCGCCTGCCACGCGGGAGGCCCGGGTTCGATTGTTATAGATTCATTGCTTGACAGTTTTCTCGCAGGAGTAGTTTTACTTCAAGTGGGAATATGCCCGCAACCAAAATCTCACTTCTAGCTTTTCTCGGGTGCATTGGTGGTTCAGTGGTAGAATTCTCGCCTCCCACGCGGGAGACCCGGGTTTAATTCCCGGGCAATGCAAACTGACTGGTTTCCGTACTTTGCTGGACTCCAAAATACGTTTTATAGAAATGGCTGTCTTTTGGTTGAGCGTCACCTTCAATGTTTCCATTCACCTGCAACCCAAAATTCCCTACGCTATTTCTCCAGTTGCATTGGTGGTTCAGTGGTAGAATTCTCGCCTTCCAAGCGGGAGACCCGGGTTCAATTCCCGGCTAATGCAAAATAGCGGGTTCCCTGTACTTTTTCAGACTAGAAAGAAACGTTTCATAGAAATGGCCGTCTTTTGGTTGAGCGTCACCTTCTTTTCGGCACCCTCTGCGCGGAATTATCCGAATTAGCCGAACATTTAGTCCGCACTTTCGAACAGCACCGGTGGTTCAGTGGTAGAATTCTCGCCTGCCACGCGGGAGGCCCGGGTTCGATTCCCGGCCGGTGCAGATTGTTATAGATTAATTGTTTGACAGTTTTCTTGCAGGAGTAGTTTTACTTCAAGTGGGAATATGCCCGCAACCAAAATCTCACCTCTAGCTTTTCTCGGGTGCATTGGTGGTTCAGTGGTAGAATTCTCGCCTCCCACGCGGGAGACCCGGGTTCAATTCCCGGCCAATGCAAACTGACTGGTTTCCGTACTTTGCTGGACTCCAAAATACGTTTTATAGAAATGGCTGTCTTTTGGTTGAGCGTCACCTTCAATGTTTCCATTCACCTGCAACCCAAAATTCCCTCCGCTATTTCTCCAGGTGCATTGGTGGTTCAGTGGTAGAATTCTCGCCTTCCAAGCGGGAGACCCGGGTTCAATTCCCGGCTAATGCAAAATAGCGGGTTCCCTGTACTTTTCCAGACTAGAAAGAAACGTTTCATAGAAATGGCCGTCTTTTGGTTGAGCGTCACCTTCTTTTCGCCACCCTCTGCGCGGAATTATCCGAATTAGCCGAACATTTAGTCCGCACTTTCGAACAGCACCGGTGGTTCAGTGGTAGAATTCTCGCCTGCCACGCGGGAGGCCCGGGTTCGATTCCCGGCCGGTGCAGATTGTTATAGATTCATTGTTTGACAGTTTTCTTGCAGGAGTAGTTTTACTTCAAGTGGGAATATGCCCGCAACCAAAATCTCACTTCTAGCTTTTCTCGGGTGCATTGGTGGTTCAGTGGTAGAATTCTCGCCTCCCACGCGGGAGACCCGGGTTCAATTCCCGGCCAATGCAAACTGACTGGTTTCCGTACTTTGCTGGACTCCAAAATACGTTTTATAGAAATGGCTGTCTTTTGGTTGAGCGTCACCTTCAATGTTTCCATTCACCTGCAACCCAAAATTCCCTCCGCTATTTCTCCAGTTGCATTGGTGGTTCAGTGGTAGAATTCTCGCCTTCCAAGCGGGAGACCCGGGTTCAATTCCCGGCTAATGCAAAATAGCGGGTTCCCTGTACTTTTCCAGACAAGAAAGAAACGTTTCATAGAAATGGCCGTCTTTTGGTTGAGCGTCACCTTCTTTTCGGCACCCTCTGCGCGGAATTATACGAATTAGCCGAACATTTAGTCCGCACTTTCGGACAGGGGCGGTCGGGTTGGCGTACGGGTTCTTTCCTCGCCTTTCACCTCTGTCGTCCCGGGTTCGAATCCGGGGCGTGTATGTGGATTGGGTTTGCAGTCCCTACTTGACCGCGTGGGTTTTCCCCTGGGGCATTTCTCTGGGGGTTTTCCTCCCACTTCTAAAACTGCAACTCCTTCCTCGTCATCTCAAGTTGATAATATAGTATAGTTAAAGCTAAAACCGTATAGTTGATGGCATAAAGGGCCTTAGTTGCCGAAGATGCCATAAAATATACAACAACAACAACAACAACAACTTTCGGACAGCACCGGTGGTTCAGTGGTAGAATTCTCGCCTGCCACGCGGGAGGCCCGGGTTCGATTCCCGGCCGGTGCAGATTGTTATAGATTCATTGTTTGACAGTTTTCTTGCAGGAGTAGTTTTACTTCAAATGGGAATATGCCCGCAACCAAAATCTCACTTCTAGCTTTTCTCGGGTGCATTGGTGGTTCAGTGGTAGAATTCTCGCCTCCCACGCGGGAGACCCGGGTTCAATTCCCGGCCAATGCAAACTGACTGGTTTCCGTACTTTGCTGGACTCCAAAATACGTTTTATAGAAATGGCTGTCTTTTGGTTGAGCGTCACCTTCAATGTTTCCATTCACCTGCAACCCAAAATTCCCTCCGCTATTTCTCCAGTTGCATTGGTGGTTCAGTGGTAGAATTCTCGCCTTCCAAGCGGTAGACCCGGGTTCAATTCCCGGCTAATGCAAAATAGCGGGTTCCCTGTACTTTTCCAGACCAGAAAGAAACGTTTCATAGAAATGGCCGTCTTTTGGTTGAGCGTCACCTTCTTTTCGGCACCCTCTGCGCGGAATTATCCGAATTAGCCGAACATTTAGTCCGCACTTTCGAACAGCACCGGTGGTTCAGTGGTAGAATTCTCGCCTCCCACGCGGGAGGCCCGGGTTCGATTCCCGGCCGGTGCAGATTGTTATAGATTCATTGTTTGACAGTTTTCTTGCAGGAGTAGTTTTACTTCAAGTGGGAATATGCCCGCAACCAAAATCTCACTTCTAGCTTTTCTCGGGTGCATTCGTGGTTCAGTGGTAGAATTCTCGCCTCCCACGCGGGAGACCCGGGTTCAATTCCCGGCCAATGCAAACTGACTGGTTTCCGTACTTTGCTGGACTCCAAAATACGTTTTATAGAAATGGCTGTCTTTTGGTTGAGCGTCACCTTCAAAATAGCGGGTTCCCTGTACTTTTCCAGACTAGAAAGAAACGTTTCATAGAAATGGCCGTCTTTTGGTTGAGCGTCACCTTCTTTTCGGCACCCTCTGCGCGGAATTATCCGAATTAGCCGAACATTTAGTCCGCACTTTCGAACAGCACCGGTGGTTCAGTGGTAGAATTCTCGCCTGCCACGCGGGAGGGCCGGGTTCGATTCCCGGCCGGTGCAGATTGTTATAGATTCATTGTTTGACAGTTTTCTTGCAGGAGTAGTTTTACTTCAAGTGGGAATATGCCCGCAACCAAAATCTCACTTCTAGCTTTTCTCGGGTGCATTGGTGGTTCAGTGGTAGAATTCTCGCCTCTCTCGCGGGAGACCCGGGTTCAATTCCCGGC
This sequence comes from Henricia sp. BOLD:AAB3569, assembly GCA_037783545.1. Classification (NCBI taxonomy): domain Eukaryota; kingdom Metazoa; phylum Echinodermata; class Asteroidea; order Spinulosida; family Echinasteridae; genus Henricia; species Henricia sp. BOLD:AAB3569. The sequence goes on from JBBELK010000492.1 coordinate 275,146, forward strand.
CAATGCAAACTGACTGGTTTCCGTACTTTGCTGGACTCCAAAATACGTTTTATAGAAATGGCTGTCTTTTGGTTGAGCGTCACCTTCAATGTTTCCATTCACCTGCAACCCAAAATTCCCTCCGCTATTTCTCCAGTTGCATTGGTGGTTCAGTGGTAGAATTCTCGCCTTCCAAGCGGGAGACCCGGGTTCAATTCCCGGCTAATGCAAAATAGCGGGTTCCCTGTACTTTTCCAGACCAGAAAGAAACGTTTCATAGAAATGGCCGTCTTTTGGTTGAGCGTCACCTTCTTTTCGGCACCCTCTGCGCGGAATTATCCGAATTAGCCGAACATTTAGTCCGCACTTTCGAACAGCACCGGTGGTTCAGTGGTAGAATTCTCGCCTCCCACGCGGGAGGCCCGGGTTCGATTCCCGGCCGGTGCAGATTGTTATAGATTCATTGTTTGACAGTTTTCTTGCAGGAGTAGTTTTACTTCAAGTGGGAATATGCCCGCAACCAAAATCTCACTTCTAGCTTTTCTCGGGTGCATTCGTGGTTCAGTGGTAGAATTCTCGCCTCCCACGCGGGAGACCCGGGTTCAATTCCCGGCCAATGCAAACTGACTGGTTTCCGTACTTTGCTGGACTCCAAAATACGTTTTATAGAAATGGCTGTCTTTTGGTTGAGCGTCACCTTCAAAATAGCGGGTTCCCTGTACTTTTCCAGACTAGAAAGAAACGTTTCATAGAAATGGCCGTCTTTTGGTTGAGCGTCACCTTCTTTTCGGCACCCTCTGCGCGGAATTATCCGAATTAGCCGAACATTTAGTCCGCACTTTCGAACAGCACCGGTGGTTCAGTGGTAGAATTCTCGCCTGCCACGCGGGAGGGCCGGGTTCGATTCCCGGCCGGTGCAGATTGTTATAGATTCATTGTTTGACAGTTTTCTTGCAGGAGTAGTTTTACTTCAAGTGGGAATATGCCCGCAACCAAAATCTCACTTCTAGCTTTTCTCGGGTGCATTGGTGGTTCAGTGGTAGAATTCTCGCCTCTCTCGCGGGAGACCCGGGTTCAATTCCCGGCCAATGCAAACTGACTGGTTTCCGTACTTTGCTGGACTCCAAAATACGTTTTATAGAAATGGCTGTCTTTTGGTTGAGCGTCACCTTCAATGTTTCCATTCACCTGCAACCCAAAATTCCCTCCGCTATTTCTCCAGTTGCATTGGTGGTTCAGTGGTAGAATTCTCGCCTTCCAAGCGGGAGACCCGGGTTCAATTCCCGGCTAATGCAAAATAGCGGGTTCCCTGTACTTTTCCAGACTAGAAAGAAACGTTTCATAGAAATGGCCGTCTTTTGGTTGAGCGTCACCTTCAATGTTTCCATTCACCTGCAACCCAAAATTCCCTCCGCTATTTCTCCAGTTGCATTGGTGGTTCAGTGGTAGAATTCTCGCCTTCCAAGCGGGAGACCCGGGTTCAATTCCCGGCTAATGCAAAATAGCGGGTTCCCTGTACTTTTCCAGACTAGAAAGAAACGTTTCATAGAAATGGCCGTCTTTTGGTTGAGCGTCACCTTCTTTTCGGCACCCTCTGCGCGGAATTATCCGAATTAGCCGAACATTTAGTCCGCACTTTCGAACAGCACCGGTGGTTCAGTGGTAGAATTCTCGCCTGCCACGCGGGAGGCCCGGGTTCGATTCCCGGCCGGTGCAGATTGTTATAGATTCATTGTTTGACAGTTTTCTTGCAGTAGTAGTTTTACTTCAAGTGGGAATATGCCCGCAACCAAAATCTCACTTCTAGCTTTTCTCGGGTGCATTGGTGGTTCAGTGGTAGAATTCTCGCCTCCCACGCGGGAGACCCGGGTTCAATTCCCGGCCAATGCAAACTGACTGGTTTCCGTACTTTGCTGGACTCCAAAATACGTTTTATAGAAATGGCTGTCTTTTGGTTGAGCGTCACCTTCAATGTTTCCATTCACCTGCAACCGAAAATTCCCTCCGCTATTTCTCCAGTTGCATTGGTGGTTCAGTGGTAGAATTCTCGCCTTCCAAGCGGGAGACCCGGGTTCAATTCCCGGCTAATGCAAAATAGCGGGTTCCCTGTACTTTTCCAGACTAGAAAGAAACGTTTCATAGAAATGGCCGTCTTTTGGTTGAGCGTCACCTTCTTTTCGGCACCCTCTGCGCGGAATTATCCGAATTAGCCGAACATTTAGTCCGCACTTTCGAACAGCACCGGTGGTTCAGTGGTAGAATTCTCGCCTGCCACGCGGGAGGCCCGGGTTCGATTCCCGGCCGGTGCAGATTGTTATAGATTCATTGTTTGACAGTTTTCTTGCAGGAGTAGTTTTACTTCAAGTGGGAATATGCCCGCAACCAAAATCTCACTTCTAGCTTTTATCGGGTGCATTGGTGGTTCAGTGGTAGAATTATCGCCTCCCACGCGGGAGACCCGGGTTCAATTCCCGGCCAATGCAAACTGACTGGTTTCCGTACTTTGCTGGACTCCAAAATACGTTTTATAGAAATGGCTGTCTTTTGGTTGAGCGTCACCTTCAATGTTTCCATTCACCTGCAACCCAAAATTCCCTCCGCTATTTCTCCAGTTGCATTGGTGGTTCAGTGGTAGAATTCTCGCCTTCCAAGCGGGAGACCCGGGTTCAATTCCCGGCTAATGCAAAATAGCGGGTTCCCTGTACTTTTCCAGACTAGAAAGAAACGTTTCATAGAAATGGCCGTCTTTTGGTTGAGCGTCACCTTCTTTTCGGCACCCTCTGCGCGGAATTATCCGAATTAGCCGAACATTTAGTCCGCACTTTCGAACAGCACCGGTGGTTCAGTGGTAGAATTCTCGCCTCTCTCGCGGGAGGCCCGGGTTCGATTCCCAGGCGGTGCAGATTGTTATAGATTCATTGTTTGACAGTTTTCTTGCAGGAGTAGTTTTACTTCAAGTGGGAATATGCCCGCAACCAAAATCTCACTTCTAGCTTTTCTCGGGTGCATTGGTGGTTCAGTGGTAGAATTCTCGCCTCCCACGCGGGAGACCCGGGTTCAATTCCCGGCCAATGCAAACTGAATGGTTTCCGTACTTTGCTGGACTCCAAAATACGTTTTATAGAAATGGCTGTCTTTTGGTTGAGCGTCACCTTCAATGTTTCCATTCACCTGCAACCCAAAATTCCCTCCGCTATTTCTCCAGTTGCATTGGTGGTTCAGTGGTAGAATTCTCGCCTTCCAAGCGGGAGACCCGGGTTCAATTCCCGGCTAATGCAAAATAGCGGGTTCCCTGTACTTTTCCAGACTAGAAAGAAACGTTTCATAGAAATGGCCGTCTTTTGGTTGAGCGTCACCTTCTTTTCGGCACCCTCTGCGCGGAATTATCCGAATTAGCCGAACATTTAGTCCGCACTTTCGAACAGCACCGGTGGTTCAGTGGTAGAATTCTCGCCTGCCACGCGGGGGGCCCGGGTTCGATTCCCGGCCGGTGCAGATTGTTATAGATTCATTGTTTGACAGTTTTCTTGCAGGAGTAGTTTTACTTCAAGTGGGAATATGCCCGCAACCAAAATCCCACTTTTATAGAAATGGCTGTCTTTTGGTTGAGCGTCACCTTCAATGTTTCCATTCACCTGCAACCCAAAATTCCCTCCGCTATTTCTCCAGTTGCATTGGTGGTTCAGTGGTAGAATTCTCGCCTTCCAAGCGGGAGACCCGGGTTTAATTCCCGGCTAATGCAAAATAGCGGGTTCCCTGTACTTTTCCAGACTAGAAAGAAACGTTTCATAGAAATGGCCGTCTTTTGGTTGAGCGTCACCTTCTTTTCGGCACCCTCTGCGCGGAATTATCCGAATTAGCCGAACATTTAGTCCGCACTTTCGAACAGCACCGGTGGTTCAGTGGTAGAATTCTCGCCTGCCACGCGGGAGACCCGGGTTCAATTCCCGGCTAATGCAAAATAGCGGGTTCCCTGTACTTTTCCAGACTAGAAAGAAACGTTTCATAGAAATGGCCGTCTTTTGGTTGAGCGTCACCTTCTTTTCGGCACCCTCTGCGCGGAATTATCCGAATTAGCCGAACATTTAGTCCACACTTTCGAACAGCACCGGTGGTTCAGTGGTAGAATTCTCGCCTGCCACGCGGGAGGCCCGGGTTCGATTCCCGGCCGGTGCAGATTGTTATAGATTCATTGTTTGACAGTTTTCTTGCAGGAGTAGTTTTACTTCAAGTGGGAATATGCCCGCAACCAAAATCTCACTTCTAGCTTTTCTCGGGTGCATTGGTGGTTCAGTGGTAGAATTCTCGCCTCCCACGCGGGAGACCCGGGTTCAATTCCCGGCCAATGCAAACTGACTGGTTTCCGTACTTTGCTGGACTCCAAAATACGTTTTATAGAAATGGCTGTCTTTTGGTTGAGCGTCACCTTCAATGTTTCCATTCACCTGCAACCCAAAATTCCCTCCGCTATTTCTCCAGTTGCATTGGTGGTTCAGTGGTAGAATTCTCGCCTTCCAAGCGGGAGACCCGGGTTTAATTCCCGGCTAATGCAAAATAGCGGGTTCCCTGTACTTTTCCAGACTAGAAAGAAACGTTTCATAGAAATGGCCGTCTTTTGGTTAAGCGTCACCTTCTTTTCGGCACCCTCTGCGCGGAATTATCCGAATTAGCCGAACATTTAGTCCGCACTTTCGAACAGCACCGGTGGTTCAGTGGTAGAATTCTCGCCTGCCACGCGGGAGGCCCGGGTTCGATTCCCGGCCGGTGCAGATTGTTATAGATTCATTGTTTGACAGTTTTCTTGCAGGAGTAGTTTTACTTCAAGTGGGAATATGCCCGCAACCAAAATCTCACTTCTAGCTTTTCTCGGGTGCATTGGTGGTTCAGTGGTAGAATTCTCGCCTCCCACGCAGGAGACCCGGGTTCAATTCCCGGCCAATGCAAACTGACTGGTTTCCGTACTTTGCTGGACTCCAAAATACGTTTTATAGAAATGGCTGTCTTTTGGTTGAGCGTCACCTTCAATGTTTCCATTCACCTGCAACCCAAAATTCCCTCCGCTATTTCTCCAGTTGCATTGGTGGTTCAGTGGTAGAATTCTCGCCTTCCAAGCGGGAGACCCGGGTTCAATTCCCGGCTAATGCAAAATAGCGGGTTCCCTGTACTTTTCCAGACTAGAAAGAAACGTTTCATAGAAATGGCCGTCTTTTGGTTGAGCGTCACCTTCTTTTCGGCACCCTCTGCGCGGAATTATCCGAATTAGCCGAACATTTAGTCCGCACTTTCGAACAGCACCGGTGGTTCAGTGGTAGAATTCTCGCCTGCCACGCGGGAGGCCCGGATTCGATTCCCGGCCGGTGCAGATTGTTATAGATTCATTGTTTGACAGTTTTCTTGCAGGAGTAGTTTTACTTCAAGTGGGAATATGCCCGCAACCAAAATCTCACTTCTAGCTTTTCTCGGGTTCATTGGTGGTTCAGTGGTAGAATTCTCGCCTCCCACGCGGGAGACCCGGGTTCAATTCCCGGCCAATGCAAACTGACTGGTTTCCGTACTTTGCTGGACTCCAAAATACGTTTTATAGAAATGGCTGTCTTTTGGTTGAGCGTCACCTTCAATGTTTCCATTCACCTGCAACCCAAAATTCCCTCCGCTATTTCTCCAGTTGCATTGGTGGTTCAGTGGTAGAATTCTCGCCTTCCAAGCGGGAGACCCGGGTTCAATTCCCGGCTAATGCAAAATAGCGGGTTCCCTGTACTTTTCCAGACTAGAAAGAAACGTTTCATAGAAATGGCCGTCTTTTGGTTGAGCGTCACCTTCTTTTCGGCACCCTCTGCGCGGAATTATCCGAATTAGCCGAACATTTAGTCCGCACTTTCGAACAGTACCGGTGGTTCAGTGGTAGAATTCTCGCCTGCCACGCGGGAGGCCCGGGTTCGATTCCCGGCCGGTGCAGATTGTTATAGATTCATTGTTTGACAGTTTTCTTGCAGGAGTAGTTTTACTTCAAGTGGGAATATGCCCGCAACCAAAATCTCACTTCTAGCTTTTCTCGGGTGCATTGGTGGTTCAGTGGTAGAATTCTCGCCTCCCACGCGGGAGACCCGGGTTCAATTCCCGGCCAATGCAAACTGACTGGTTTCCGTACTTTGTTGGACTCCAAAACACGTTTTATAGAAATGGCTGTCTTTTGGTTGAGCGTCACCTTCAATGTTTCCATTCACCTGCAACCCAAAATTCCCTCCGCTATTTCTCCAGTTGCATTGGTGGTTCAGTGGTAGAATTCTCGCCTTCCAAGCGGGAGACCCGGGTTCAATTCCCGGCTAATGCAAAATAGCGGGTTCCCTGTACTTTTCCAGACTAGAAAGAAACGTTTCATAGAAATGGCCGTCTTTTGGTTGAGCGTCACCTTCTTTTCGGCACCCTCTGCGCGGAATTATCCGAATTAGCCGAACATTTAGTCCGCACTTTCGAACAGCACCGGTGGTTCAGTGGTAGAATTCTCGCCTGCCACGCGGGAGGCCCGGGTTCGATTCCCGGCCGGTGCAGATTGTTATAGATTCATTGTTTGACAGTTTTCTTGCAGGAGTAGTTTTACTTCAAGTGGGAATATGCCCGCAACCAAAATCTCACTTCTAGCTTTTCTCGGGTGCATTGGTGGTTCAGTGGTAGAATTCTCGCCTCCCACGCGGGAGACCTGGGTTCAATTCCCGGCCAATGCAAACTGACTGGTTTCCGTACTTTGCTGGACTCCAAAATACGTTTTATAGAAATGGCTGTCTTTTGGTTGAGCGTCACCTTCAATGTTTCCATTCACCTGCAACCCAAAATTCCCTCCGCTATTTCTCCAGTTGCATTGGTGGTTCAGTGGTAGAATTCTCGCCTTCCAAGCGGGAGACCCGGGTTCAATTCCCGGCTAATGCAAAATAGCGGGTTCCCTGTACTTTTCCAGACTAGAAAGAAACGTTTCATAGAAATGGCCGTCTTTTGGTTGAGCGTCACCTTCTTTTCGGCACCCTCTGCGCGGAATTATCCGAATTAGCCGAACATTTAGTCCGCACTTTCGAACAGCACCGGTGGTTCAGTGGTAGAATTCTCGCCTGCCACGCGGGAGGCCCGGATTCGATTCCCGGCCGGTGCAGATTGTTATAGATTCATTGTTTGACAGTTTTCTTGCAGGAGTAGTTTTACTTCAAGTGGGAATATGCCCGCAACCAAAATCTCACTTCTAGCTTTTCTCGGGTTCATTGGTGGTTCAGTGGTAGAATTCTCGCCTCCCACGCGGGAGACCCGGGTTCAATTCCCGGCCAATGCAAACTGACTGGTTTCCGTACTTTGCTGGACTCCAAAATACGTTTTATAGAAATGGCTGTCTTTTGGTTGAGCGTCACCTTCAATGTTTCCATTCACCTGCAACCCAAAATTCCCTCCGCTATTTCTCCAGTTGCATTGGTGGTTCAGTGGTAGAATTCTCGCCTTCCAAGCGGGAGACCCGGGTTCAATTCCCGGCTAATGCAAAATAGCGGGTTCCCTGTACTTTTCCAGACTAGAAAGAAACGTTTCATAGAAATGGCCGTCTTTTGGTTGAGCGTCACCTTCTTTTCGGCACCCTCTGCGCGGAATTATCCGAATTAGCCGAACATTTAGTCCGCACTTTCGAACAGTACCGGTGGTTCAGTGGTAGAATTCTCGCCTGCCACGCGGGAGGCCCGGGTTCGATTCCCGGCCGGTGCAGATTGTTATAGATTCATTGTTTGACAGTTTTCTTGCAGGAGTAGTTTTACTTCAAGTGGGAATATGCCCGCAACCAAAATCTCACTTCTAGCTTTTCTCGGGTGCATTGGTGGTTCAGTGGTAGAATTCTCGCCTCCCACGCGGGAGACCCGGGTTCAATTCCCGGCCAATGCAAACTGACTGGTTTCCGTACTTTGTTGGACTCCAAAACACGTTTTATAGAAATGGCTGTCTTTTGGTTGAGCGTCACCTTCAATGTTTCCATTCACCTGCAACCCAAAATTCCCTCCGCTATTTCTCCAGTTGCATTGGTGGTTCAGTGGTAGAATTCTCGCCTTCCAAGCGGGAGACCCGGGTTCAATTCCCGGCTAATGCAAAATAGCGGGTTCCCTGTACTTTTCCAGACTAGAAAGAAACGTTTCATAGAAATGGCCGTCTTTTGGTTGAGCGTCACCTTCTTTTCGGCACCCTCTGCGCGGAATTATCCGAATTAGCCGAACATTTAGTCCGCACTTTCGAACAGCACCGGTGGTTCAGTGGTAGAATTCTCGCCTGCCACGCGGGAGGCCCGGGTTCGATTCCCGGCCGGTGCAGATTGTTATAGATTCATTGTTTGACAGTTTTCTTGCAGGAGTAGTTTTACTTCAAGTGGGAATATGCCCGCAACCAAAATCTCACTTCTAGCTTTTCTCGGGTGCATTGGTGGTTCAGTGGTAGAATTCTCGCCTCCCACGCGGGAGACCTGGGTTCAATTCCCGGCCAATGCAAACTGACTGGTTTCCGTACTTTGCTGGACTCCAAAATACGTTTTATAGAAATGGCTGTCTTTTGGTTGAGCGTCACCTTCAATGTTTCCATTCACCTGCAACCCAAAATTCCCTCCGCTATTTCTCCAGTTGCATTGGTGGTTCAGTGGTAGAATTCTCGCCTTCCAAGCGGGAGACCCGGGTTCAATTCCCGGCTAATGCAAAATAGCGGGTTCCCTGTACTTTTCCAGACTAGAAAGAAACGTTTCATAGAAATGGCCGTCTTTTGGTTGAGCGTCACCTTCTTTTCGGCACCCTCTGCGCGGAATTATCCGAATTAGCCGAACATTTAGTCCGCACTTTCGAACAGCACCGGTGGTTCAGTGGTAGAATTCTCGCCTGCCACGCGGGAGGCCCGGGTTCGATTCCCGGCCGGTGCAGATTGTTATAGATTCATTGTTTGACAGTTTTCTTGCAGGAGTAGTTTTACTTCAAGTGGGAATATGCCCGCAACCAAAATCTCACTTCTAGCTTTTCTCGGGTGCATTGGTGGGTCAGTGGTAGAATTCTCGCCTCCCACGCGGGAGACCCGGGTTCAATTCCCGGCCAATGCAAACTGACTGGTTTTCGTACTTTGCTGGACTCCAAAATACGTTTTATAGAAATGGCTGTCTTTTGGTTGAGCGTCACCTTCAATGTTTCCATTCACCTGCAACCCAAAATTCCCTCCGCTATTTCTCCAGTTGCATTGGTGGTTCAGTGGTAGAATTCTCGCCTTCCAAGCGGGAGACCGGGGTTCAATTCCCGGCTAATGCAAAATAGCGGGTTCCCTGTACTTTTCCAGACTAGAAAGAAACGTTTCATAGAAATGGCCGTCTTTTGGTTGAGCGTCACCTTCTTTTCGGCACCCTCTGCGCGGAATTATCCGAATTAGCCGAACATTTAGTCCGCACTTTCGAACAGCACCGGTGGTTCAGTGGTAGAATTCTCGCCTGCCACGCGGGAGGCCCGGGTTCGATTCCCGGCCGGTGCAGATTGTTATAGATTCATTGTTTGACAGTTTTCTTGCAGGAGTAGTTTTACTTCAAGTGGGAATATGCCCGCAACCAAAATCTCACTTCTAGCTTTTCTCGGGTGCATTGGTGGTTCAGTGGTAGAATTCTCGCCTCCCACGCGGGAGACCTGGGTTCAATTCCCGGCCAATGCAAACTGACTGGTTTCCGTACTTTGCTGGACTCCAAAATACGTTTTATAGAAATGGCTGTCTTTTGGTTGAGCGTCACCTTCAATGTTTCCATTCACCTGCAACCCAAAATTCCCTCCGCTATTTCTCCAGTTGCATTGGTGGTTCAGTGGTAGAATTCTCGCCTTCCAAGCGGGAGACCCGGGTTCAATTCCCGGCTAATGCAAAATAGCGGGTTCCCTGTACTTTTCCAGACTAGAAAGAAACGTTTCATAGAAATGGCCGTCTTTTGGTTGAGCGTCACCTTCTTTTCGGCACCCTCTGCGCGGAATTATCCGAATTAGCCGAACATTTAGTCCGCACTTTCGAACAGCACCGGTGGTTCAGTGGTAGAATTCTCGCCTGCCACGCGGGAGGCCCGGGTTCGATTCCCGGCCGGTGCAGATTGTTATAGATTCATTGTTTGACAGTTTTCTTGCAGGAGTAGTTTTACTTCAAGTGGGAATATGCCCGCAACCAAAATCTCACTTCTAGCTTTTCTCGGGTGCATTGGTGGGTCAGTGGTAGAATTCTCGCCTCCCACGCGGGAGACCCGGGTTCAATTCCCGGCCAATGCAAACTGACTGGTTTTCGTACTTTGCTGGACTCCAAAATACGTTTTATAGAAATGGCTGTCTTTTGGTTGAGCGTCACCTTCAATGTTTCCATTCACCTGCAACCCAAAATTCCCTCCGCTATTTCTCCAGTTGCATTGGTGGTTCAGTGGTAGAATTCTCGCCTTCCAAGCGGGAGACCCGGGTTCAATTCCCGGCTAATGCAAAATAGCGGGTTCCCTGTACTTTTCCAGACTAGAAAGAAACGTTTCATAGAAATGGCCGTCTTTTGGTTGAGCGTCACCTTCTTTTCGGCACCCTCTGCGCGGAATTATCCGAATTAGCCGAACATTTAGTCCGCACTTTCGAACAGCACCGGTGGTTCAGTGGTAGAATTCTCGCCTGCCACGCGGGAGGCCCGGGTTCGATTCCCGGCCGGTGCAGATTGTTATAGATTCATTGTTTGACAGTTTTCTTGCAGGAGTAGTTTTACTTCAAGTGGGAATATGCCCGCAACCAAAATCTCACTTCTAGCTTTTCTCGGGTTCATTGGTGGTTCAGTGGTAGAATTCTCGCCTCCCACGCGGGAGACCCGGGTTCAATTCCCGGCCAATGCAAACTGACTGGTTTCCGTACTTTGCTGGACTCCAAAATACGTTTTATAGAAATGGCTGTCTTTTGGTTGAGCGTCACCTTCAATGTTTCCATTCACCTGCAACCCAAAATTCCCTCCGCTATTTCTCCAGTTGCATTGGTGGTTCAGTGGTAGAATTCTCGCCTTCCAAGCGGGAGACCCGGGTTCAATTCCCGGCTAATGCAAAATAGCGGGTTCCCTGTACTTTTCCAGACTAGAAAGAAACGTTTCATAGAAATGGCCGTCTTTTGGTTGAGCGTCACCTTCTTTTCGGCACCCTCTGCGCGGAATTATCCGAATTAGCCGAACATTTAGTCCGCACTTTCGAACAGTACCGGTGGTTCAGTGGTAGAATTCTCGCCTGCCACGCGGGAGGCCCGGGTTCGATTCCCGGCCGGTGCAGATTGTTATAGATTCATTGTTTGACAGTTTTCTTGCAGGAGTAGTTTTACTTCAAGTGGGAATATGCCCGCAACCAAAATCTCACTTCTAGCTTTTCTCGGGTGCATTGGTGGTTCAGTGGTAGAATTCTCGCCTCCCACGCGGGAGACCCGGGTTCAATTCCCGGCCAATGCAAACTGACTGGTTTCCGTACTTTGTTGGACTCCAAAACACGTTTTATAGAAATGGCTGTCTTTTGGTTGAGCGTCACCTTCAATGTTTCCATTCACCTGCAACCCAAAATTCCCTCCGCTATTTCTCCAGTTGCATTGGTGGTTCAGTGGTAGAATTCTCGCCTTCCAAGCGGGAGACCCGGGTTCAATTCCCGGCTAATGCAAAATAGCGGGTTCCCTGTACTTTTCCAGACTAGAAAGAAACGTTTCATAGAAATGGCCGTCTTTTGGTTGAGCGTCACCTTCTTTTCGGCACCCTCTGCGCGGAATTATCCGAATTAGCCGAACATTTAGTCCGCACTTTCGAACAGCACCGGTGGTTCAGTGGTAGAATTCTCGCCTGCCACGCGGGAGGCCCGGGTTCGATTCCCGGCCGGTGCAGATTGTTATAGATTCATTGTTTGACAGTTTTCTTGCAGGAGTAGTTTTACTTCAAGTGGGAATATGCCCGCAACCAAAATCTCACTTCTAGCTTTTCTCGGGTGCATTGGTGGTTCAGTGGTAGAATTCTCGCCTCCCACGCGGGAGACCTGGGTTCAATTCCCGGCCAATGCAAACTGACTGGTTTCCGTACTTTGCTGGACTCCAAAATACGTTTTATAGAAATGGCTGTCTTTTGGTTGAGCGTCACCTTCAATGTTTCCATTCACCTGCAACCCAAAATTCCCTCCGCTATTTCTCCAGTTGCATTGGTGGTTCAGTGGTAGAATTCTCGCCTTCCAAGCGGGAGACCCGGGTTCAATTCCCGGCTAATGCAAAATAGCGGGTTCCCTGTACTTTTCCAGACTAGAAAGAAACGTTTCATAGAAATGGCCGTCTTTTGGTTGAGCGTCACCTTCTTTTCGGCACCCTCTGCGCGGAATTATCCGAATTAGCCGAACATTTAGTCCGCACTTTCGAACAGCACCGGTGGTTCAGTGGTAGAATTCTCGCCTGCCACGCGGGAGGCCCGGGTTCGATTCCCGGCCGGTGCAGATTGTTATAGATTCATTGTTTGACAGTTTTCTTGCAGGAGTAGTTTTACTTCAAGTGGGAATATGCCCGCAACCAAAATCTCACTTCTAGCTTTTCTCGGGTGCATTGGTGGGTCAGTGGTAGAATTCTCGCCTCCCACGCGGGAGACCCGGGTTCAATTCCCGGCCAATGCAAACTGACTGATTTTCGTACTTTGCTGGACTCCAAAATACGTTTTATAGAAATGGCTGTCTTTTGGTTGAGCGTCACCTTCAATGTTTCCATTCACCTGCAACCCAAAATTCCCTCCGCTATTTCTCCAGTTGCATTGGTGGTTCAGTGGTAGAATTCTCGCCTTCCAAGCGGGAGACCCGGGTTCAATTCCCGGCTAATGCAAAATAGCGGGTTCCCTGTACTTTTCCAGACTAGAAAGAAACGTTTCATAGAAATGGCCGTCTTTTGGTTGAGCGTCACCTTCTTTTCGGCACCCTCTGCGCGGAATTATCCGAATTAGCCGAACATTTAGTCCGCACTTTCGAACAGCACCGGTGGTTCAGTGGTAGAATTCTCGCCTGCCACGCGGGAGGCCCGGGTTCGATTCCCGGCCGGTGCAGATTGTTATAGATTCATTGTTTGACAGTTTTCTTGCAGGAGTAGTTTTACTTCAAGTGGGAATATGCCCGCAACCAAAATCTCACTTCTAGCTTTTCTCGGGTGCATTGGTGGTTCAGTGGTAGAATTCTCGCCTCCCACGCGGGAGACCCGGGTTCAATTCCCGGCCAATGCAAACTGACTGGTTTCCGTACTTTGCTGGACTCCAAAATACGTTTTATAGAAATGGCTGTCTTTTGGTTGAGCGTCACCTTCAATGTTTCCATTCACCTGCAACCCAAAATTCCCTCCGCTATTTCTCCAGTTGCATTGGTGGTTCAGTGGTAGAATTCTCGCCTTCCAAGCGGGAGACCCGGGTTCAATTCCCGGCTAATGCAAAATAGCGGGTTCCCTGTACTTTTCCAGACTAGAAAGAAACGTTTCATAGAAATGGCCGTCTTTTGGTTGAGCGTCACCTTCTTTTCGGCACCCTCTGCGCGGAATTATCCGAATTAGCCGAACATTTAGTCCGCACTTTCGAACAGCACCGGTGGTTCAGTGGTAGAATTCTCGCCTGCCACGCGGGAGGCCCGGGTTCGATTCCCGGCCGGTGCAGATTGTTATAGATTCATTGTTTGACAGTTTTCTTGCAGGAGTAGTTTTACTTCAAGTGGGAATATGCCCGCAACCAAAATCCCACTTTTATAGAAATGGCTGTCTTTTGGTTGAGCGTCACCTTCAATGTTTCCATTCACCTGCAACCCAAAATTCCCTCCGCTATTTCTCCAGTTGCATTGGTGGTTCAGTGGTAGAATTCTCGCCTTCCAAGCGGGAGACCCGGGTTCAATTCCCGGCTAATGCAAAATAGCGGGTTCCCTGTACTTTTCCAGACTAGAAAGAAACGTTTCATAGAAATGGCCGTCTTTTGGTTGAGCGTCACCTTCTTTTCGGCACCCTCTGCGCGGAATTATCCGAATTAGCCGAACATTTAGTCCACACTTTCGAACAGCACCGGTGGTTCAGTGGTAGAATTCTCGCCTGCCACGCGGGAGGCCCGGGTTCGATTCCCGGCCGGTGCAGATTGTTATAGATTCATTGTTTGACAGTTTTCTTGCAGGAGTAGTTTTACTTCAAGTGGGAATATGCCCGCAACCAAAATCTCACTTCTAGCTTTTCTCGGGTGCATTGGTGGTTCAGTGGTAGAATTCTCGCCTCCCACGCGGGAGACCCGGGTTCAATTCCCGGCCAATGCAAACTGACTGGTTTCCGTACTTTGCTGGACTCCAAAATACGTTTTATAGAAATGGCTGTCTTTTGGTTGAGCGTCACCTTCAATGTTTCCATTCACCTGCAACCCAAAATTCCCTCCGCTATTTCTCCAGTTGCATTGGTGGTTCAGTGGTAGAATTCTCGCCTTCCAAGCGGGAGACCCGGGTTTAATTCCCGGCTAATGCAAAATAGCGGGTTCCCTGTACTTTTCCAGACTAGAAAGAAACGTTTCATAGAAATGGCCGTCTTTTGGTTGAGCGTCACCTTCTTTTCGGCACCCTCTGCGCGGAATTATCCGAATTAGCCGAACATTTAGTCCGCACTTTCGAACAGCACCGGTGGTTCAGTGGTAGAATTCTCGCCTGCCACGCGGGAGACCCGGGTTCAATTCCCGGCTAATGCAAAATAGCGGGTTCCCTGTACTTTTCCAGACTAGAAAGAAACATTTCATAGAAATGGCCGTCTTTTGGTTGAGCGTCACCTTCTTTTCGGCACCCTCTGCGCGGAATTATCCGAATTAGCCGAACATTTAGTCCACACTTTCGAACAGCACCGGTGGTTCAGTGGTAGAATTCTCGCCTGCCACGCGGGAGGCCCGGGTTCGATTCCCGGCCGGTGCAGATTGTTATAGATTCATTGTTTGACAGTTTTCTTGCAGGAGTAGTTTTACTTCAAGTGGGAATATGCCCGCAACCAAAATCTCACTTCTAGCTTTTCTCGGGTGCATTGGTGGTTCAGTGGTAGAATTCTCGCCTCCCACGCGGGAGACCCGGGTTCAATTCCCGGCCAATGCAAACTGACTGGTTTCCGTACTTTGCTGGACTCCAAAATACGTTTTATAGAAATGGCTGTCTTTTGGTTGAGCGTCACCTTCAATGTTTCCATTCACCTGCAACCCAAAATTCCCTCCGCTATTTCTCCAGTTGCATTGGTGGTTCAGTGGTAGAATTCTCGCCTTCCAAGCGGGAGACCCGGGTTTAATTCCCGGCTAATGCAAAATAGCGGGTTCCCTGTACTTTTCCAGACTAGAAAGAAACGTTTCATAGAAATGGCCGTCTTTTGGTTAAGCGTCACCTTCTTTTCGGCACCCTCTGCGCGGAATTATCCGAATTAGCCGAACATTTAGTCCGCACTTTCGAACAGCACCGGTGGTTCAGTGGTAGAATTCTCGCCTGCCACGCGGGAGGCCCGGGTTCGATTCCCGGCCGGTGCAGATTGTTATAGATTCATTGTTTGACAGTTTTCTTGCAGGAGTAGTTTTACTTCAAGTGGGAATATGCCCGCAACCAAAATCTCACTTCTAGCTTTTCTCGGGTGCATTGGTGGTTCAGTGGTAGAATTCTCGCCTCCCACGCGGGAGACCCGGGTTCAATTCCCGGCCAATGCAAACTGACTGGTTTCCGTACTTTGCTGGACTCCAAAATACGTTTTATAGAAATGGCTGTCTTTTGGTTGAGCGTCACCTTCAATGTTTCCATTCACCTGCAACCCAAAATTCCCTCCGCTATTTCTCCAGTTGCATTGGTGGTTCAGTGGTAGAATTCTCGCCTTCCAAGCGGGAGACCCGGGTTCAATTCCCGGCTAATGCAAAATAGCGGGTTCCCTGTACTTTTCCAGACTAGAAAGAAACGTTTCATAGAAATGGCCGTCTTTTGGTTGAGCGTCACCTTCTTTTCGGCACCCTCTGCGCGGAATTATCCGAATTAGCCGAACATTTAGTCCGCACTTTCGAACAGCACCGGTGGTTCAGTGGTAGAATTCTCGCCTGCCACGCGGGAGGCCCGGATTCGATTCCCGGCCGGTGCAGATTGTTATAGATTCATTGTTTAAAAGTTTTCTTGCAGGAGTAGTTTTACTTCAAGTGGGAATATGCCCGCAACCAAAATCTCACTTCTAGCTTTTCTCGGGTTCATTGGTGGTTCAGTGGTAGAATTCTCGCCTCCCACGCGGGAGACCCGGGTTCAATTCCCGGCCAATGCAAACTGACTGGTTTCCGTACTTTGCTGGACTCCAAAATATGTTTTATAGAAATGGCTGTCTTTTGGTTGAGCGTCACCTTCAATGTTTCCATTCACCTGCAACCCAAAATTCCCTCCGCTATTTCTCCAGTTGCATTGGTGGTTCAGTGGTAGAATTCTCGCCTTCCAAGCGGGAGACCCGGGTTCAATTCCCGGCTAATGCAAAATAGCGGGTTCCCTGTACTTTTCCAGACTAGAAAGAAACGTTTCATAGAAATGGCCGTCTTTTGGTTGAGCGTCACCTTCTTTTCGGCACCCTCTGCGCGGAATTATCCGAATTAGCCGAACATTTAGTCCGCACTTTCGAACAGTACCGGTGGTTCAGTGGTAGAATTCTCGCCTGCCACGCGGAGGCCCGGGTTCAATTCCCGGCCAATGCAAACTGACTGGTTTCCGTACTTTGCTGGACTCCAAAATACGTTTTATAGAAATGGCTGTCTTTTGGTTGAGCGTCACCTACAATGTTTCCATTCACCTGCAACCCAAAATTCCCTCCGCTATTTCTCCAGTTGCATTGGTGGTTCAGTGGTAGAATTCTCGCCTTCCAAGCGGGAGACCCGGGTTCAATTCCCGGCTAATGCAAAATAGCGGGTTCCCTGTACTTTTCCAGACTAGAAAGAAACGTTTCATAGAAATGGCCGTCTTTTGGTTGAGCGTCACCTTCTTTTCGGCACCCTCTGCGCGGAATTATCCGAATTAGCCGAACATTTAGTCCGCACTTTCGAACAGCACCGGTGGTTCAGTGGTAGAATTCTCGCCTGCCACGCGGGAGGCCCGGATTCGATTCCTGGCCGGTGCAGATTGTTATAGATTCATTGTTTGACAGTTTTCTTGCAGGAGTAGTTTTACTTCAAGTGGGAATATGCCCGCAACCAAAATCTCACTTCTAGCTTTTCTCGGGTTCATTGGTGGTTCAGTGGTAGAATTCTCGCCTCCCACGCGGGAGACCCGGGTTCAATTCCCGGCCAATGCAAACTGACTGGTTTCCGTACTTTGCTGGACTCCAAAATACGTTTTATAGAAATGGCTGTCTTTTGGTTGAGCGTCACCTTCAATGTTTCCATTCGCCTGCAACCCAAAATTCCCTCCGCTATTTCTCCAGTTGCATTGGTGGTTCAGTGGTAGAATTCTCGCCTTCCAAGCGGGAGACCCGGGTTCAATTCCCGGCTAATGCAAAATAGCGGGTTCCCTGTACTTTTCCAGACTAGAAAGAAACGTTTCATAGAAATGGCCGTCTTTTGGTTGAGCGTCACCTTCTTTTCGGCACCCTCTGCGCGGAATTATCCGAATTAGCCGAACATTTAGTCCGCACTTTCGAACAGCACCGGTGGTTCAGTGGTAGAATTCTCGCCTGCCACGCGGGAGGCCCGGGTTCGATTCCCGGCCGGTGCAGATTGTTATAGATTCATTGTTTGACAGTTTTCTTGCAGGAGTAGTTTTACTTCAAGTGGGAATATGCCCGCAACCAAAATCTCACTTCTAGCTTTTCTCGGGTGCATTGGTGGGTCAGTGGAAGAATTCTCGCCTCCCACGCGGGAGACCCGGGTTCAATTCCCGGCCAATGCAAACTGACTGGTTTCCGTACTTTGCTGGACTCCAAAATACGTTTTATAGAAATGGCTGTCTTTTGGTTGAGCGTCACCTTCAATGTTTCCATTCACCTGCAACCCAAAATTCCCTCCGCTATTTCTCCAGTTGCATTGGTGGTTCAGTGGTAGAATTCTCGCCTTCCAAGCGGGAGACCCGGGTTCAATTCCCGGCTAATGCAAAATAGCGGGTTCCCTGTACTTTTCCAGACTAGAAAGAAACGTTTCATAGAAATGGCCGTCTTTTGGTTGAGCGTCACCTTCTTTTCGGCACCCTCTGCGCGGAATTATCCGAATTAGCCGAACATTTAGTCCGCACTTTCGAACAGCACCGGTGGTTCAGTGGTAGAATTCTCGCCTGCCACACGGGAGGCCCGGGTTCGATTCCCGGCCGGTGCAGATTGTTATAGATTCATTGTTTGACAGTTTTCTTGCAGGAGTAGTTTTACTTCAAGTGGGAATATGCCCGCAACCAAAATCTCACTTCTAGCTTTTCTCGGGTGCATTGGTGGTTCAGTGGTAGAATTCTCGCCTCCCACGCGGGAGACCCGGGTTCAATTCCCGGCCAATGCAAACTGACTGGTTTCCGTACTTTGCTGGACTCCAAAATACGTTTTATAGAAATGGCTGTTTTTTGGTTGAGCGTCACCTTCAATGTTTCCATTCACCTGCAACCCAAAATTCCCTCCGCTATTTCTCCAGTTGCATTGGTGGTTCAGTGGTAGAATTCTCGCCTTCCAAGCGGGAGACCCGGGTTCAATTCCCGGCTAATGCAAAATAGCGGGTTCCCTGTACTTTTCCAGACTAGAAAGAAACGTTTCATAGAAATGGCCGTCTTTTGGTTGAGCGTCACCTTCTTTTCGGCACCCTCTGCGCGGAATTATCCGAATTAGCCGAACATTTAGTCCGCACTTTCGAACAGCACCGGTGGTTCAGTGGTAGAATTCTCGCCTGCCACGCGGGAGGCCCGGGTGCGATTCCCGGCCGGTGCAGATTGTTATAGATTCATTGTTTGACAGTTTTCTTGCAGGAGTAGTTTTACTTCAAGTGGGAATATGCCCGCAACCAAAATCTCACTTCTAGCTTTTCTCGGGTGCATTGGTGGTTCAGTGGTAGAATTCTCGCCTCCCACGCGGGAGACCCGGGTTCAATTCCCGGCCAATGCAAACTGACTGGTTTCCGTACTTTGCTGGACTCCAAAATACGTTTTATAGAAATGGCTGTCTTTTGGTTGAGCGTCACCTTCAATGTTTCCATTCACCTGCAACCCAAAATTCCCTCCGCTATTTCTCCAGTTGCATTGGTGGTTCAGTGGTAGAATTCTCGCCTTCCAAGCGGGAGACCCGGGTTCAATTCCCGGCTAATGCAAAATAGCGGGTTCCCTGTACTTTTCCAGACTAGAAAGAAACGTTTCATAGAAATAGCCGTCTTTTGGTTGAGCGTCACCTTCTTTTCGGCACCCTCTGCGCGGAATTATCCGAATTAACCGAACATTTAGTCCGCACTTTCGAACAGCACCGGTGGTTCAGTGGTAGAATTCTCGCCTGCCACGCGGGAGGCCCGCGTTCGATTCCCGGCCGGTGCAGATTGTTATAGATTCATTGTTTGACAGTTTTCTTGCAGGAGTAGTTTTACTTCAAGTGGGAATATGCCCGCAACCAAAATCTCACTTCTAGCTTTTCTCGGGTGCATTGGTGGTTCAGTGGTAGAATTCTCGCCTCCCACGCGGGAGACCCGGGTTAAATTCCCGGCCAATGCAAACTGACTGGTTTCCGTACTTTGCTGGACTCCAAAATACGTGTTATAGAAATGGCTGTCTTTTGGTTGAGCGTCACCTTCAATGTTTCCATTCACCTGCAACCCAAAATTCCCTCCGCTATTTCTCCAGTTGCATTGGTGGTTCAGTGGTAGAATTCTCGCCTCCCACGCGGGAGACCCGGGTTCAATTCCCGGCCAATGCAAACTGACTGGTTTCCGTACTTTGCTGGACTCCAAAATACGTTTTATAGAAATGGCTGTCTTTTGGTTGAGCGTCACCTTCAATGTTTCCATTCACCTGCAACCCAAAATTCCCTCCGCTATTTCTCCAGTTGCATTGGTGGTTCAGTGGTAGAATTCTCGCCTTCCAAGCGGGAGACCCGGGTTCAATTCCCGGCTAATGCAAAATAGCGGGTTCCCTGTACTTTTCCAGACTAGAAAGAAACGTTTCATAGAAATGGCCGTCTTTTGGTTGAGCGTCACCTTCTTTTCGGCACCCTCTGCGCGGAATTATCCGAATTAGCCGAACATTTAGTCCGCACTTTCGAACAGCACCGGTGGTTCAGTGGTAGAATTCTCGCCTGCCACGCGGGAGGCCCGGGTTCGATTCCCGGCCGGTGCAGATTGTTATAGATTCATTGTTTGACAGTTTTCTTGCAGGAGTAGTTTTACTTCAAGTGGGAATATGCCCGCAACCAAAATCTCACTTCTAGCTTTTCTCGGGTGCATAGGTGGTTCAGTGGTAGAATTCTCGCCTCCCACGCGGGAGACCCGGGTTCAATTCCCGGCCAATGCAAACTGACTGGTTTCCGTACTTTGCTGGACTCCAAAATACGTTTTATAGAAATGGCTGTCTTTTGGTTGAGCGTCACCTTCAATTTTTCCATTCACCTGCAACCCAAAATTCCCTCCGCTATTTCTCCAGTTGCATTGGTGGTTCAGTGGTAGAATTCTCGCCTTCCAAGCGGGAGACCCGGGTTCAATTCCCGGCTAATGCAAAATAGCGGGTTCCCTGTACTTTTCCAGACTAGAAAGAAACGTTTCATGGAAATGGCCGTCTTTTGGTTGAGCGTCACCTTCTTTTCGGCACCCTCTGCGCGGAATTATCCGAATTAGCCGAACATTTAGTCCGCACTTTCGAACAGCACCGGTGGTTCAGTGGTAGAATTCTCGCCTGCCACGCGGGAGGCCCGGGTTCGATTCCCGGCCGGTGCAGATTGTTATAGATTCATTGTTTGACAGTTTTCTTGCAGGAGTAGTTTTACTTCAAGTGGGAATATGCCCGCAACCAAAATCTCACTTCTAGCTTTTCTCGGGTGCATTGGTGGTTCAGTGGTAGAATTCTCGCCTCCCACGCGGGAGACCCGGGTTCAATTCCCGGCCAATGCAAACTGACTGGTTTCCGTACTTTGCTGGACTCCAAAATACGTTTTATAGAAATGGCTGTCTTTTGGTTGAGCGTCACCTTCAATGTTTCCATTCACCTGCAACCCAAAATTCCCTCCGCTATTTCTCCAGTTGCATTGGTGGTTCAGTGGTAGAATTCTCGCCTTCCAAGCGGGAGACCCGGGTTCAATTCCCGGCTAATGCAAAATAGCGGGTTCCCTGTACTTTTCCAGACTAGAAAGAAACGTTTCATAGAAATGGCCGTCTTTTGGTTGAGCGTCACCTTCTTTTCGGCACCCTCTGCGCGGAATTATCCGAATTAGCCGAACATTTAGTCCGCACTTTCGAACAGCACCGGTGGTTCAGTGGTAGAATTCTCGCCTGCCACGCGGGAGGCCCGCGTTCGATTCCCGGCCGGTGCAGATTGTTATAGATTCATTGTTTGACAGTTTTCTTGCAGGAGTAGTTTTACTTCAAGTGGGAATATGCCCGCAACCAAAATCTCACTTCTAGCTTTTCTCGGGTGCATTGGTGGTTCAGTGGTAGAATTCTCGCCTCCCACGCGGGAGACCCGGGTTCAATTCCCGGCCAATGCAAACTGACTGGTTTCCGTACTTTGCTGGACTCCAAAATACGTTTTATAGAAATGGCTGTCTTTTGGTTGAGCGTCACCTTCAATGTTTCCATTCACCTGCAACCCAAAATTCCCTCCGCTATTTCTCCAGTTGCATTGGTGGTTCAGTGGTAGAATTCTCGCCTTCCAAGCGGGAGACCCGGGTTCAATTCCCGGTTAATGCAAAATAGCGGGTTCCCTGTACTTTTCCAGACTAGAAAGAAACGTTTCATAGAAATGGCCGTCTTTTGGTTGAGCGTCACCTTCTTTTCGGCACCCTCTGCGCGGAATTATCCGAAATAGCCGAACATTTAGTCCGCACTTTCGAACAGCACCGGTGGTTCAGTGGTAGAATTCTCGCCTGCCACGCGGGAGGCCCGGGTTCGATTCCCGGCCGGTGCAGATTGTTATAGATTCATTGTTTGACAGTTTTCTTGCAGGAGTAGTTTTACTTCAAGTGGGAATATGCCCGCAACCGAAATCTCACTTCTAGCTTTTCTCGGGTGCATTGGTGGTTCAGTGGTAGAATTCTCGCCTCCCACGCGGGAGACCCGGGTTCAATTCCCGGCCAATGCAAACTGACTGGTTTCCGTACTTTGCTGGACTCCAAAATACGTTTTATAGAAATGGCTGTCTTTTGGTTGAGCGTCACCTTCAATGTTTCCATTCACCTGCAACCCAAAATTCCCTCCGCTATTTCTCCAGTTGCATTGGTGGTTCAGTGGTAGAATTCTCGCCTTCCAAGCGGGAGACCCGGGTTCAATTCCCGGCTAATGCAAAATAGCGGGTTCCCTGTACTTTTCCAGACTAGAAAGAAACGTTTCATAGAAATGGCCGTCTTTTGGTTGAGCGTCACCTTCTTTTCGGCACCCTCTGCGCGGAATTATCCGAATTAGCCGAACATTTAGTCCGCACTTTCGAACAACACCGGTGGTTCAGTGGTAGAATTCTCGCCTCCCACGCGGGAGACCCGGGTTCAATTCCCGGCCAATGCAAACTGACTGGTTTCCGTACTTTGCTGGACTCCAAAATACGTTTTATAGAAATGGCTGTCTTTTGGTTGAGCGTCACCTTCAATGTTTCCATTCACCTGCAACCCAAAATTTCCTTCGCTATTTCTCCAGTTGCATTGGTGGTTCAGTGGTAGAATTCTCGCCTTCCAAGCGGGAGACCCGGGTTCAATTCCCGGCTAATGCAAAATAGCGGGTTCCCTGTACTTTTCCAGACTAGAAAGAAACGTTTCATAGAAATGGCCGTCTTTTGGTTGAGCGTCACCTTCTTTTCGGCACCCTCTGCGCGGAATTATCCGAATTAGCCGAACATTTAGTCCGCACTTTCGAACAGCACCGGTGGTTCAGTGGTAGAATTCTCGCCTGCCACGCGGGAGGCCCGGGTTCGATTCCCGGCCGGTGCAGATTGTTATAGATTCATTGTTTGACAGTTTTCTTGCAGGAGTAGTTTTACTTCAAGTGGGAATATGCCCGCAACCAAAATCTCACTTCTAGCTTTTCTCGGGTGCATTGGTGGTTCAGTGGTAGAATTCTCGCCTCCCACGTGGGAGACCCGGGTTCAATTCCCGGCCAATGCAAACTGACTGGTTTCCGTACTTTGCTGGACTCCAAAATACGTTTTATAGAAATGGCTGTCTTTTGGTTGAGCGTCACCTTCAATGTTTCCATTCACCTGCAACCCAAAATTCCCTCCGCTATTTCTCCAGTTGCATTGTTGGTTCAGTGGTAGAATTCTCGCCTTCCAAGCGGGAGACCCGGGTTCAATTCCCGGCTAATGCAAAATAGCGGGTTCCCTGTACTTTTCCAGACTAGAAAGAAACGTTTCATAGAAATGGCCGTCTTTTGGTTGAGCGTCACCTTCTTTTCGGCACCCTCTGCGCGGAATTATCCGAATTAGCCGAACATTTAGTCCGCACTTTCGAACAGCACCGGTGGTTCAGTGGTAGAATTCTCGCCTGCCACGCGGGAGGCCCGGGTTCGATTCCCGGCCGGTGCAGATTGTTATAGATTCATTGTTTGACAGTTTTCTTGCAGGAGTAGTTTTACTTCAAGTGGGAATATGCCCGCAACCAAAATCTCACTTCTAGCTTTTCTTGGGTGCATTGGTGGTTCAGTGGTAGAATTCTCGCCTCCCACGCGGGAGACCCGGGTTCAATTCCCGGCCAATGCAAACTGACTGGTTTCCGTACTTTGCTGGACTCCAAAATACGTTTTATAGAAATGGCTGTCTTTTGGTTGAGCGTCACCTTCAATGTTTCCATTCACCTGCAACCCAAAATTCCCTCCGCTATTTCTCCAGTTGCATTGGTGGTTCAGTGGTAGAATTCTCGCCTTCCAAGCGGGAGACCCGGGTTCAATTCCCGGCTAATGCAAAATAGCGGGTTCCCTGTACTTTTCCAGACTAGAAAGAAACGTTTCATAGAAATGGCCGTCTTTTGGTTGAGCGTCACCTTCTTTTCGGCACCCTCTGCGCGGAATTATCCGAATTAGCCGAACATTTAGTCCGCACTTTCGAACAGCACCGGTGGTTCAGTGGTAGAATTCTCGCCTGCCACGCGGGAGGCCCGGGTTCGATTCCCGGCCGGTGCAGATTGTTATAGATTCATTGTTTGACAGTTTTCTTGCAGGAGTAGTTTTACTTCAAGTGGGAATATGCCCGCAACCAAAATCTTACTTCTAGCTTTTCTCGGGTGCATTGGTGGTTCAGTGGTAGAATTCTCGCCTCCCACGCGGGAGACCCGGGTTCAATTCCCGGCCAATGCAAACTGACTGGTTTCCGTACTTTGCTGGACTCCAAAATACGTTTTATAGAAATGGCTGTCTTTTGGTTGAGCGTCACCTTCAATGTTTCCATTCACCTGCAACCCAAAATTCCCTCCGCTATTTCTCCAGTTGCATTGGTGGTTCAGTGGTAGAATTCTCGCCTTCCAAGCGGGAGACCCGGGTTCAATTCCCGGCTAATGCAAAATAGCGGGTTCCCTGTACTTTTCCAGACTAGAAAGAAACGTTTCATAGAAATGGCCGTCTTTTGGTTGAGCGTCACCTTCTTTTCGGCACCCTCTGCGCGGAATTATCCGAATTAGCCGAACATTTAGTCCGCACTTTCGAACAGCACCGGTGGTTCAGTGGTAGAATTCTCGCCTGCCACGCGGGAGGCCCGGGTTCGATTCCCGGCCGGTGCAGATTGTTATAGATTCATTGTTTGACAGTTTTCTTGCAGGAGTAGTTTTACTTCAAGTGGGAATATGCCCGCAACCAAAATCTCACTTCTAGCTTTTCTCGGGTGCATTGGTGGTTCAGTGGTAGAATTCTCGCCTCCCACGCGGGAGACCCGGGTTCAATTCCCGGCCAATGCAAACTGACTGGTTTCCGTACTTTGCTGGACTCCAAAATACGTTTTATAGAAATGGCTGTCTTTTGGTTGAGCGTCACCTTCAATGTTTCCATTCACCTGCAACCCAAAATTCCCTCCGCTATTTCTCCAGTTGCATTGGTGGTTCAGTGGTAGAATTCTCGCCTTCCAAGCGGGAGACCCGGGTTCAATTCCCGGTTAATGCAAAATAGCGGGTTCCCTGTACTTTTCCAGACTAGAAAGAAACGTTTCATAGAAATGGCCGTCTTTTGGTTGAGCGTCACCTTCTTTTCGGCACCCTCTGCGCGGAATTATCCGAATTAGCCGAACATTTAGTCCGCACTTTCGAACAGCACCGGTGGTTCAGTGGTAGAATTCTCGCCTGCCACGCGGGAGGCCCGGGTTCGATTCCCGGCCGGTGCAGATTGTTATAGATTCATTGTTTGACAGTTTTCTTGCAGGAGTAGTTTTACTTCAAGTGGGAATATGCCCGCAACCAAAATCTCACTTCTAGCTTTTCTCGGGTGCATTGGTGGTTCAGTGGTAGAATTCTCGCCTCCCACGCGGGAGACCCGGGTTCAATTCCCGGCCAATGCAAACTGACTGGTTTCCGTACTTTGCTGGACTCCAAAATACGTTTTATAGAAATGGCTGTCTTTTGGTTGAGCGTCACCTTCAATGTTTCCATTCACCTGCAACCCAAAATTTCCTCCGCTATTTCTCCAGTTGCATTGGTGGTTCAGTGGTAGAATTCTCGCCTTCCAAGCGGGAGACCCGGGTTCAATTCCCGGCTAATGCAAAATAGCGGGTTCCCTGTACTTTTCCAGACTAGAAAGAAACGTTTCATAGAAATGGCCGTCTTTTGGTTGAGCGTCACCTTCTTTTCGGCACCCTCTGCGCGGAATTATCCGAATTAGCCGAACATTTAGTCCGCACTTTCGAACAGCACCGGTGGTTCAGTGGTAGAATTCTCGCCTGCCACGCGGGAGGCCCGGGTTCGATTTCCGGCCGGTGCAGATTGTTATAGATTCATTGTTTGACAGTTTTCTTGCAGGAGTAGTTTTACTTCAAGTGGGAATATGCCCGCAACCAAAATCTCACTTCTAGCTTTTCTCGGGTGCATTGGTGGTTCAGTGGTAGAATTCTCGCCTCCCACGCGGGAGACCCGGGTTCAATTCCCGGCCAATGCAAACTGACTGGTTTCCGTACTTTGCTGGACTCCAAAATACGTTTTATAGAAATGGCTGTCTTTTGGTTGAGCGTCACCTTCAATGTTTCCATTCACCTGCAACCCAAAATTCCCTCCGCTATTTCTCCAGTTGCATTGGTGGTTCAGTGGTAGAATTCTCGCCTTCCAAGCGGGAGACCCGGGTTCAATTCCCGGCTAATGCAAAATAGCGGGTTCCCTGTACTTTTCCAGACTAGAAAGAAACGTTTCATAGAAATGGCCGTCTTTTGGTTGAGCGTCACCTTCTTTTCGGCACCCTCTGCGCGGAATTATCCGAATTAACCGAACATTTAGTCCGCACTTTCGAACAGCACCGGTGGTTCAGTGGTAGAATTCTCGCCTGCCACGCGGGAGGCCCGCGTTCGATTCCCGGCCGGTGCAGATTGTTATAGATTCATTGTTTGACAGTTTTCTTGCAGGAGTAGTTTTACTTCAAGTGGGAATATGCCCGCAACCAAAATCTCACTTCTAGCTTTTCTCGGGTGCATTGGTGGTTCAGTGGTAGAATTCTCGCCTCCCACGCGGGAGACCCGGGTTCAATTCCCGGCCAATGCAAACTGACTGGTTTCCGTACTTTGCTGGACTCCAAAATACGTGTTATAGAAATGGCTGTCTTTTGGTTGAGCGTCACCTTCAATGTTTCCATTCACCTGCAACCCAAAATTCCCTCCGCTATTTCTCCAGTTGCATTGGTGGTTCAGTGGTAGAATTCTCGCCTCCCACGCGGGAGACCCGGGTTCAATTCCCGGCCAATGCAAACTGACTGGTTTCCGTACTTTGCTGGACTCCAAAATACGTTTTATAGAAATGGCTGTCTTTTGGTTGAGCGTCACCTTCAATGTTTCCATTCACCTGCAACCCAAAATTCCCTCCGCTATTTCTCCAGTTGCATTGGTGGTTCAGTGGTAGAATTCTCGCCTTCCAAGCGGGAGACCCGGGTTCAATTCCCGGCTAATGCAAAATAGCGGGTTCCCTGTACTTTTCCAGACTAGAAAGAAACGTTTCATAGAAATGGCCGTCTTTTGGTTGAGCGTCACCTTCTTTTCGGCACCCTCTGCGCGGAATTATCCGAAGTAGCCGAACATTTAGTCCGCACTTTCGAACAGCACCGGTGGTTCAGTGGTAGAATTCTCGCCTGCCACGCGGGAGGCCCGGGTTCGATTCCCGGCCGGTGCAGATTGTTATAGATTCATTGTTTGACAGTTTTCTTGCAGGAGTAGTTTTACTTCAAGTGGGAATATGCCCGCAACCAAAATCTCACTTCTAGCTTTTCTCGGGTGCATAGGTGGTTCAGTGGTAGAATTCTCGCCTCCCACGCGGGAGACCCGGGTTCAATTCCCGGCCAATGCAAACTGACTGGTTTCCGTACTTTGCTGGACTCCAAAATACGTTTTATAGAAATGGCTGTCTTTTGGTTGAGCGTCACCTTCAATGTTTCCATTCACCTGCAACCCAAAATTCCCTCCGCTATTTCTCCAGTTGCATTGGTGGTTCAGTGGTAGAATTCTCGCCTTCCAAGCGGGAGACCCGGGTTCAATTCCCGGCTAATGCAAAATAGCGGGTTCCCTGTACTTTTCCAGACTAGAAAGAAACGTTTCATGGAAATGGCCGTCTTTTGGTTGAGCGTCACCTTCTTTTCGGCACCCTCTGCGCGGAATTATCCGAATTAGCCGAACATTTAGTCCGCACTTTCGAACAGCACCGGTGGTTCAGTGGTAGAATTCTCGCCTGCCACGCGGGAGGCCCGGGTTCGATTCCCGGCCGGTGCAGATTGTTATAGATTCATTGTTTGACAGTTTTCTTGCAGGAGTAGTTTTACTTCAAGTGGGAATATGCCCGCAACCAAAATCTCACTTCTAGCTTTTCTCGGGTGCATTGGTGGTTCAGTGGTAGAATTCTCGCCTCCCACGCGGGAGACCCGGGTTCAATTCCCGGCCAATGCAAACTGACTGGTTTCCGTACTTTGCTGGACTCCAAAATACGTTTTATAGAAATGGCTGTCTTTTGGTTGAGCGTCACCTTCAATGTTTCCATTCACCTGCAACCCAAAATTCCCTCCGCTATTTCTCCAGTTGCATTGGTGGTTCAGTGGTAGAATTCTCGCCTTCCAAGCGGGAGACCCGGGTTCAATTCCCGGCTAATGCAAAATAGCGGGTTCCCTGTACTTTTCCAGACTAGAAAGAAACGTTTCATAGAAATGGCCGTCTTTTGGTTGAGCGTCACCTTCTTTTCGGCACCCTCTGCGCGGAATTATCCGAATTAGCCGAACATTTAGTCCGCACTTTCGAACAGCACCGGTGGTTCAGTGGTAGAATTCTCGCCTGCCACGCGGGAGGCCCGGGTTCGATTCCCGGCCGGTGCAGATTGTTATAGATTCATTGTTTGACAGTTTTCTTGCAGGAGTAGTTTTACTTCAAGTGGGAATATGCCCGCAACCAAAATCTCACTTCTAGCTTTTCTCGGGTGCATTGGTGGTTCAGTGGTAGAATTCTCGCCTCCCACGTGGGAGACCCGGGTTCAATTCCCGGCCAATGCAAACTGACTGGTTTCCGTACTTTGCTGGACTCCAAAATACGTTTTATAGAAATGGCTGTCTTTTGGTTGAGCGTCACCTTCAATGTTTCCATTCACCTGCAACCCAAAATTCCCTCCGCTGTTTCTCCAGTTGCATTGGTGGTTCAGTGGTAGAATTCTCGCCTTCCAAGCGGGAGACCCGGGTTCAATTCCCGGCTAATGCAAAATAGCGGGTTCCCTGTACTTTTCCAGACTAGAAAGAAACGTTTCATAGAAATGGCCGTCTTTTGGTTGAGCGTCACCTTCTTTTCGGCACCCTCTGCGCGGAATTATCCGAATTAGCCGAACATTTAGTCCGCACTTTCGAACAGCACCGGTGGTTCAGTGGTAGAATTCTCGCCTGCCACGCGGGAGGCCCGGGTTCGATTCCCGGCCGGTGCAGATTGTTATAGATTCATTGTTTCACAGTTTTCTTGCAGGAGTAGTTTTACTTCAAGTGGGAATATGCCCGCAACCAAAATCTCACTTCTAGCTTTTCTCGGGTGCATTGGTGGTTCAGTGGTAGAATTCTCGCCTCCCACGCGGGAGACCCGGGTTCAATTCCCGGCCAATGCAAACTGACTGGTTTCCGTACTTTGCTGGACTCCAAAATACGTTTTATAGAAATGGCTGTCTTTTGGTTGAGCGTCACCTTCAATGTTTCCATTCACCTGCAACCCAAAATTCCCTCCGCTATTTCTCCAGTTGCATTGGTGGTTCAGTGGTAGAATTCTCGCCTTCCAAGCGGGAGACCCGGGTTCAATTCCCGGCTAATGCAAAATAGCGGGTTCCCTGTACTTTTCCAGACTAGAAAGAAACGTTTCATAGAAATGGCCGTCTTTTGGTTAAGCGTCACCTTCTTTTCGGCACCCTCTGCGCGGAATTATCCGAATTAGCCGAACATTTAGTCCGCACTTTCGAACAGCACCGGTGGTTCAGTGGTAGAATTCTCGCCTGCCACGCGGGAGGCCCGGGTTCGATTCCCGGCCGGTGCAGATTGTTATAGATTCATTGTTTGACAGTTTTCTTGCAGGAGTAGTTTTACTTCAAGTGGGAATATGCCCGCAACCAAAATCTTACTTCTAGCTTTTCTCGGGTGCATTGGTGGTTCAGTGGTAGAATTCTCGCCTCCCACGCGGGAGACCCGGGTTCAATTCCCGGCCAATGCAAACTGACTGGTTTCCGTACTTTGCTGGACTCCAAAATACGTTTTATAGAAATGGCTGTCTTTTGGTTGAGCGTCACCTTCAATGTTTCCATTCACCTGCAACCCAAAATTCCCTCCGCTATTTCTCCAGTTGCATTGGTGGTTCAGTGGTAGAATTCTCGCCTTCCAAGCGGGAGACCCGGGTTCAATTCCCGGCTAATGCAAAATAGCGGGTTCCCTGTACTTTTCCAGACTAGAAAGAAACGTTTCATAGAAATGGCCGTCTTTTGGTTGAGCGTCACCTTCTTTTCGGCACCCTCTGCGCGGAATTATCCGAATTAGCCGAACATTTAGTCCGCACTTTCGAACAGCACCGGTGGTTCAGTGGTAGAATTCTCGCCTGCCACGCGGGAGGCCCGGGTTCGATTCCCGGCCGGTGCAGATTGTTATAGATTCATTGTTTGACAGTTTTCTTGCAGGAGTAGTTTTACTTCAAGTGGGAATATGCCCGCAACCAAAATCTCACTTCTAGCTTTTCTCGGGTGCATTGGTGGTTCAGTGGTAGAATTCTCGCCTCCCACGCGGGAGACCCGGGTTCAATTCCCGGCCAATGCAAACTGACTGGTTTCCGTACTTTGCTGGACTCCAAAATACGTTTTATAGAAATGGCTGTCTTTTGGTTGAGCGTCACCTTCAATGTTTCCATTCACCTGCAACCCAAAATTCCCTCCGCTATTTCTCCAGTTGCATTGGTGGTTCAGTGGTAGAATTCTCGCCTTCCAAGCGGGAGACCCGGGTTCAATTCCCGGTTAATGCAAAATAGCGGGTTCCCTGTACTTTTCCAGACTAGAAAGAAACGTTTCATAGAAATGGCCGTCTTTTGGTTGAGCGTCACCTTCTTTTCGGCACCCTCTGCGCGGAATTATCCGAATTAGCCGAACATTTAGTCCGCACTTTCGAACAGCACCGGTGGTTCAGTGGTAGAATTCTCGCCTGCCACGCGGGAGGCCCGGGTTCGATTCCCGGCCGGTGCAGATTGTTATAGATTCATTGTTTGACAGTTTTCTTGCAGGAGTAGTTTTACTTCAAGTGGGAATATGCCCGCAACCAAAATCTCACTTCTAGCTTTTCTCGGGTGCATTGGTGGTTCAGTGGTAGAATTCTCGCCTCCCACGCGGGAGACCCGGGTTCAATTCCCGGCCAATGCAAACTGACTGGTTTCCGTACTTTGCTGGACTCCAAAATACGTTTTATAGAAATGGCTGTCTTTTGGTTGAGCGTCACCTTCAATGTTTCCATTCACCTGCAACCCAAAATTCCCTCCGCTATTTCTCCAGTTGCATTGGTGGTTCAGTGGTAGAATTCTCGCCTTCCAAGCGGGAGACCCGGGTTCAATTCCCGGCTAATGCAAAATAGCGGGTTCCCTGTACTTTTCCAGACTAGAAAGAAACGTTTCATAGAAATGGCCGTCTTTTGGTTGAGCGTCACCTTCTTTTCGGCACCCTCTGCGCGGAATTATCCGAATTAGCCGAACATTTAGTCCGCACTTTCGAACAACACCGGTGGTTCAGTGGTAGAATTCTCGCCTCCCACGCGGGAGACCCGGGTTCAATTCCCGGCCAATGCAAACTGACTGGTTTCCGTACTTTGCTGGACTCCAAAATACGTTTTATAGAAATGGCTGTCTTTTGGTTGAGCGTCACCTTCAATGTTTCCATTCACCTGCAACCCAAAATTTCCTCCGCTATTTCTCCAGTTGCATTGGTGGTTCAGTGGTAGAATTCTCGCCTTCCAAGCGGGAGACCCGGGTTCAATTCCCGGCTAATGCAAAATAGCGGGTTCCCTGTACTTTTCCAGACTAGAAAGAAACGTTTCATAGAAATGGCCGTCTTTTGGTTGAGCGTCACCTTCTTTTCGGCACCCTCTGCGCGGAATTATCCGAATTAGCCGAACATTTAGTCCGCACTTTCGAACAGCACCGGTGGTTCAGTGGTAGAATTCTCGCCTGCCACGCGGGAGGCCCGGGTTCGATTTCCGGCCGGTGCAGATTGTTATAGATTCATTGTTTGACAGTTTTCTTGCAGGAGTGGTTTCACTTCAAGTGGGAATATGCCCGCAACCAAAATCTCACTTCTAGCTTTTCTCGGGTGCATTGGTGGTTCAGTGGTAGAATTCTCGCCTCCCACGCGGGAGACCCGGGTTCAATTCCCGGCCAATGCAAACTGACTGGTTTCCGTACTTTGCTGGACTCCAAAATACGTTTTATAGAAATGGCTGTCTTTTGGTTGAGCGTCACCTTCAATGTTTCCATTCACCTGCAACCCAAAATTCCCTCCGCTATTTCTCCAGTTGCATTATTTGGTGGTTCAGTGGTAGAATTCTCGCCTTCCAAGCGGGAGACCCGGGTTCAATTCCCGGCTAATGCAAAATAGCGGGTTCCCTGTACTTTTCCAGACTAGAAAGAAACGTTTCATAGAAATGGCCGTCTTTTGGTTGAGCGTCACCTTCTTTTCGGCACCCTCTGCGCGGAATTATCCGAATTAGCCGAACATTTAGTCCGCACTTTCGAACAGCACCGGTGGTTCAGTGGTAGAATTCTCGCCTGCCACGCGGGAGGCCCGGGTTCGATTCCCGGCCGGTGCAGATTGTTATAGATTCATTGTTTGACAGTTTTCTTGCAGGAGTAGTTTTACTTCAAGTGGGAATATGCCCGCAACCAAAATCTCACTTCTAGCTTTTCTCGGGTGCATTGGTGGTTCAGTGGTAGAATTCTCGCCTCCCACGCGGGAGACCCGGGTTCAATTCCCGGCCAATGCAAACTGACTGGTTTCCGTACTTTGCTGGACTCCAAAATACGTTTTATAGAAATGGCTGTCTTTTGGTTGAGCGTCACCTTCAATGTTTCCATTCACCTGCAACCCAAAATTCCCTCCGCTATTTCTCCAGTTGCATTGGTGGTTCAGTGGTAGAATTCTCGCCTTCCAAGCGGGAGACCCGGGTTCAATTCCCGGCTAATGCAAAATAGCGGGTTCCCTGTACTTTTCCAGACTAGAAAGAAACGTTTCATAGAAATGGCCGTCTTTTGGTTGAGCGTCACCTTCTTTTCGGCACCCTCTGCGCGGAATTATCCGAATTAGCCGAACATTTAGTCCGCACTTTCGAACAGCACCGGTGGTTCAGTGGTAGAATTCTCGCCTGCCACGCGGGAGGCCCGGGTTCGATTCCCGGCCGGTGCAGATTGTTATAGATTCATTGTTTGACAGTTTTCTTGCAGGAGTAGTTTTACTTCAAGTGGGAATATGCCCGCAACCAAAATCTCACTTCTAGCTTTTCTCGGGTGCATTGGTGGTTCAGTGGTAGAATTCTCGCCTCCCACGCGGGAGACCCGGGTTCAATTCCCGGCCAATGCAAACTGACTGGTTTCCGTACTTTGCTGGACTCCAAAATACGTTTTATAGAAATGGCTGTCTTTTGGTTGAGCGTCACCTTCAATGTTTCCATTCACCTGCAACCCAAAATTCCCTCCGCTATTTCTCCAGTTGCATTGGTGGTTCAGTGGTAGAATTCTCGCCTTCCAAGCGGGAGACCCGGGTTCAATTCCCGGCTAATGCAAAATAGCGGGTTCCCTGTACTTTTCCAGACTAGAAAGAAACGTTTCATAGAAATGGCCGTCTTTTGGTTGAGCGTCACCTTCTTTTCGGCACCCTCTGCGCGGAATTATCCGAATTAGCCGAACATTTAGTCCGCACTTTCGAACAGCACCGGTGGTTCAGTGGTAGAATTCTCGCCTGCCACGCGGGAGGCCCGGGTTCGATTCCCGGCCGGTGCAGATTGTTATAGATTCATTGTTTGACAGTTTTCTTGCAGGAGTAGTTTTACTTCAAGTGGGAATATGCCCGCAACCAAAATCTCACTTCTAGCTTTTCTCGGGTGCATTGGTGGTTCAGTGGTAGAATTCTCGCCTCCCACGCGGGAGACCCGGGTTCAATTCCCGGCCAATGCAAACTGACTGGTTTCCGTACTTTGCTGGACTCCAAAATACGTTTTATAGAAATGGCTGTCTTTTGGTTGAGCGTCACCTTCAATGTTTCCATTCACCTGCAACCCAAAATTCCCTCCGCTATTTCTCCAGTTGCATTGGTGGTTCAGTGGTAGAATTCTCGCCTTCCAAGCGGGAGACCCGGGTTCAATTCCCGGCTAATGCAAAATAGCGGGTTCCCTGTACTTTTCCAGACTAGAAAGAAACGTTTCATAGAAATGGCCGTCTTTTGGTTGAGCGTCACCTTCTTTTCGGCACCCTCTGCGCGGAATTATCCGAATTAGCCGAACATTTAGTCCGCACTTTCGAACAGCACCGGTGGTTCAGTGGTAGAATTCTCGCCTGCCACGCGGGAGGCCCGGGTTCGATTCCCGGCCGGTGCAGATTGTTATAGATTCATTGTTTGACAGTTTTCTTGCAGGAGTAGTTTTACTTCAAGTGGGAATATGCCCGCAACCAAAATCTCACTTCTAGCTTTTCTCGGGTGCATTGGTGGTTCAGTGGTAGAATTCTCGCCTCCCACGCGGGAGACCCGGGTTCAATTCCCGGCCAATGCAAACTGACTGGTTTCCGTACTTTGCTGGACTCCAAAATACGTTTTATAGAAATGGCTGTCTTTTGGTTGAGCGTCACCTTCAATGTTTCCATTCACCTGCAACCCAAAATTCCCTCCGCTATTTCTCCAGTTGCATTGGTGGTTCAGTGGTAGAATTCTCGCCTTCCAAGCGGGAGACCCGGGTTCAATTCCCGGCTAATGCAAAATAGCGGGTTCCCTGTACTTTTCCAGACTAGAAAGAAACGTTTCATAGAAATGGCCGTCTTTTGGTTGAGCGTCACCTTCTTTTCGGCACCCTCTGCGCGGAATTATCCGAATTAGCCGAACATTTAGTCCGCACTTTCGAACAGCACCGGTGGTTCAGTGGTAGAATTCTCGCCTGCCACGCGGGAGGCCCGGGTTCGATTCCCGGCCGGTGAAGATTGTTATAGATTCATTGTTTGACAGTTTTCTTGCAGGAGTAGTTTTACTTCAAGTGGGAATATGCCTGCAACCAAAATCTCACTTCTAGCTTTTCTCGGGTGCATTGGTGGTTCAGTGGTAGAATTCTCGCCTCCCACGCGGGAGACCCGGGTTCAATTCCCGGCCAATGCAAACTGACTGGTTTCCGTACTTTGCTGGACTCCAAAATACGTTTTATAGAAATGGCTGTCTTTTGGTTGAGCGTCACCTTCAATGTTTCCATTCACCTGCAACCCAAAATTCCCTCCGCTATTTCTCCAGTTGCATTGGTGGTTCAGTGGTAGAATTCTCGCCTTCCAAGCGGGAGACCCGGGTTCAATTCCCGGCTAATGCAAAATAGCGGGTTCCCTGTACTTTTCCAGACTAGAAAGAAACGTTTCATAGAAATGGCCGTCTTTCGGTTGAGCGTCACCTTCTTTTCGGCACCCTCTGCGCGGAATTATCCGAATTAGCCGAACATTTAGTCCGCACTTTCGAACAGCACCGGTGGTTCAGTGGTAGAATTCTCGCCTGCCACGCGGGAGGCCCGGGTTCGATTCCCGGCCGGTGCAGATTGTTATAGATTCATTTTTTGACAGTTTTCTTGCAGGAGTAGTTTTACTTCAAGTGGGAATATGCCCGCAACCAAAATCTCACTTCTAGCTTTTCTCGGGTGCATTGGTGGTTCAGTGGTAGAATTCTCGCCTCCCACGCGGGAGACCCGGGTTCAATTCCCGGCCAATGCAAACTGACTGGTTTCCGTACTTTGCTGGACTCCAAAATACGTTTTATAGAAATGGCTGTCTTTTGGTTGAGCGTCACCTTCAATGTTTCCATTCACCTGCAACCCAAAATTCCCTCCGCTATTTCTCCAGTTGCATTGGTGGTTCAGTGGTAGAATTCTCGCCTTCCAAGCGGGAGACCCGGGTTCAATTCCCGGCTAATGCAAAATAGCGGGTTCCCTGTACTTTTCCAGACTAGAAAGAAACGTTTCATAGAAATGGCCGTCTTTTGGTTGAGCGTCACCTTCTTTTCGGCACCCTCTGCGCGGAATTATCCGAATTAGCCGAACATTTAGTCCGCACTTTCGAACAGCACCGGTGGTTCAGTGGTAGAATTCTCGCCTGCCACGCGGGAGGCCCGCGTTCGATTCCCGGCCGGTGCAGATTGTTATAGATTCATTGTTTGACAGTTTTCTTGCAGGAGTAGTTTTACTTCAAGTGGGAATATGCCCGCAACCAAAATCTCACTTCTAGCTTTTCTCGGGTGCATTGGTGGTTCAGTGGTAGAATTCTCGCCTCCCACGCGGGAGACCCGGGTTCAATTCCCGGCCAATGCAAACTGACTGGTTTCCGTACTTTGCTGGACTCCAAAATACGTTTTATAGAAATGGCTGTCTTTTGGTTGAGCGTCACCTTCAATGTTTTCATTCACCTGCAACCCAAAATTCCCTCCGCTATTTCTCCAGTTGCATTGGTGGTTCAGTGGTAGAATTATCGCCTTCCAAGCGGGAGACCCGGGTTCAATTCCCGGCTAATGCAAAATAGCGGGTTCCCTGTACTTTTCCAGACTAGAAAGAAACGTTTCATAGAAATGGCCGTCTTTTGGTTGAGCGTCACCTTCTTTTCGGCACCCTCTGCGCGGAATTATCCGAATTAGCCGAACATTTAGTCCGCACTTTCGAACAGCACCGGTGGTTCAGTGGTAGAATTCTCGCCTGCCACGCGGGAGGCCCGGGTTCGATTCCCGGCCGGTGCAGATTGTTATAGATTCATTGTTTGACAGTTTTCTTGCAGGAGTAGTTTTACTTCAAGTGGGAATATGCCCGCAACCAAAATCTCACTTCTAGCTTTTCTCGGGTGCATTGGTGGTTCAGTGGTAGAATTCTCGCCTCCCACGCGGGAGACCCGGGTTCAATTCCCGGCCAATGCAAACTGACTGGTTTCCGTACTTTGCTGGACTCCAAAATAAGTTTTATAGATATGGCTGTCTTTTGGTTGAGCGTCACCTTCAGTGTTTCCATTCACCTGCAACCCAAAATTCCCTCCGCTATTTCTCCAGTTGCATTGGTGGTTCAGTGGTAGAATTCTCGCCTTCCAAGCGGGAGACCCGGGTTCAATTCCCGGCTAATGCAAAATAGCGGGTTCCCTGTACTTTTCCAGACTAGAAAGAAACGTTTCATAGAATTGGCCGTCTTTTGGTTGAGCGTCACCTTCTTTTCGGCACCCTCTGCGCGGAATTATCCGAATTAGCCGAACATTTAGTCCGCACTTTCGAACAGCACCGGTGGTTAAGTGGTAGAATTCTCGCCTGCCACGCGGGAGGCCCGGGTTCGATTCCCGGCCGGTGCAGATTGTTATAGATTCATTGTTTGACAGTTTTCTTGCAGGAGTAGTTTTACTTCAAGTGGGAATATGCCCGCAACCAAAATCTCACTTCTAGCTTTTCTCGGGTGCATTGGTGGTTCAGTGGTAGAATTCTCGCCTCCCACGCGGGAGACCCGGGTTCAATTCCCGGCCAATGCAAACTGACTGGTTTCCGTACTTTGCTGGACTCCAAAATACGTTTTATAGAAATGGCTGTCTTTTGGTTGAGCGTCACCTTCAATGTTTCCATTCACCTGCAACCCAAAATTCCCTCCGCTATTTCTCCAGTTGCATTGGTGGTTCAGTGGTAGAATTCTCGCCTTCCAAGCGGGAGACCCGGGTTCAATTCCCGGCTAATGCAAAATAGCGGGTTCCCTGTACTTTTCCAGACTAGAAAGAAACGTTTCATAGAAATGGCCGTCTTTTGGTTGAGCGTCACCTTCTTTTCGGCACCCTCTGCGCGGAATTATCCGAATTAGCCGAACATTTAGTCCGCACTTTCGAACAGCACCGGTGGTTCAGTGGTATAATTCTCGCCTGCCACGCGGGAGGCCCGGGTTCGATTCCCGGCCGGTGCAGATTGTTATAGATTCATTGTTTGACAGTTTTCTTGCAGGAGTAGTTTTACTTCAAGTGGGAATATGCCCGCAACCAAAATCTCACTTCTAGCTTTTCTCGGGTGCATTGGTGGTTCAGTGGTAGAATTCTCGCCTCCCACGCGGGAGACCCGGGTTCAATTCCCGGCCAATGCAAACTGACTGGTTTCCGTACTTTGCTGGACTCCAAAATAAGTTTTATAGATATGGCTGTCTTTTGGTTGAGCGTCACCTTCAATGTTTCCATTCACCTGCAACCCAAAATTCCCTCCGCTATTTCTCCAGTTGCATTGGTGGTTCAGTGGTAGAATTCTCGCCTTCCAAGCGGGAGACCCGGGTTCAATTCCCGGCTAATGCAAAATAGCGGGTTCCCTGTACTTTTCCAGACTAGAAAGAAACGTTTCATAGAATTGGCCGTCTTTTGGTTGAGCGTCACCTTCTTTTCGGCACCCTCTGCGCGGAATTATCCGAATTAGCCGAACATTTAGTCCGCACTTTCGAACAGCACCGGTGGTTAAGTGGTAGAATTCTCGCCTGCCACGCGGGAGGCCCGGGTTCGATTCCCGGCCGGTGCAGATTGTTATAGATTCATTGTTTGACAGTTTTCTTGCAGGAGTAGTTTTACTTCAAGTGGGAATATGCCCGCAACCAAAATCTCACTTCTAGCTTTTCTCGGGTGCATTGGTGGTTCAGTGGTAGAATTCTCGCCTCCCACGCGGGAGACCCGGGTTCAATTCCCGGCCAATGCAAACTGACTGGTTTCCGTACTTTGCTGGACTCCAAAATACGTTTTATAGAAATGGCTGTCTTTTGGTTGAGCGTCACCTTCAATGTTTCCATTCACCTGCAACCCAAAATTCCCTCCGCTATTTCTCCAGTTGCATTGGTGGTTCAGTGGTAGAATTCTCGCCTTCCAAGCGGGAGACCCGGGTTTAATTCCCGGCTAATGCAAAATAGCGGGTTCCCTGTACTTTTCCAGACTAGAAAGAAACGTTTCATAGAAATGGCCGTCTTTTGGTTGAGCGTCACCTTCTTTTCGGCACCCTCTGCGCGGAATTATCCGAATTAGCCGAACATTTAGTCCGCACTTTCGAACAGCACCGGTGGTTCAGTGGTAGAATTCTCGCCTGCCACGCGGGAGACCCGGGTTCAATTCCCGGCTAATGCAAAATAGCGGGTTCCCTGTACTTTTCCAGACTAGAAAGAAACGTTTCATAGAAATGGCCGTCTTTTGGTTGAGCGTCACCTTCTTTTCGGCACCCTCTGCGCGGAATTGTCCGAATTAGCCGAACATTTAGTCCGCACTTTCGAACAGCACCGGTGGTTCAGTGGTAGAATTCTCGCCTGCCACGCGGGAGGCCCGGCTTCGATTCCCGGCCGGTGCAGATTGTTATAGATTCATTGTTTGACAGTTTTCTTGCAGGAGTAGTTTTACTTCAAGTGGGAATATGCCCGCAACCAAAATCTTACTTCTAGCTTTTCTCGGGTGCATTGGTGGTTCAGTGGTAGAATTCTCGCCTCCCACGCGGGAGACCCGGGTTCAATTCCCGGCCAATGCAAACTGACTGGTTTCCGTACTTTGCTGGACTCCAAAATACGTTTTATAGAAATGGCTGTCTTTTGGTTGAGCGTCACCTTCAATGTTTCCATTCACCTGCAACCCAAAATTCCCTCCGCTATTTCTCCAGTTGCATTGGTGGTTCAGTGGTAGAATTCTCGCCTTCCAAGCGGGAGACCCGGGTTCAATTCCCGGCTAATGCAAAATAGCGGGTTCCCTGTACTTTTCCAGACTAGAAAGAAACGTTTCATAGAAATGGCCGTCTTTTGGTTGAGCGTCACCTTCTTTTCGGCACCCTCTGCGCGGAATTATCCGAATTAGCCGAACATTTAGTCCGCACTTTCGAACAGCACCGGTGGTTCAGTGGTAGAATTCTCGCCTGCCACGCGGGAGGCCCGGGTTCGATTCTCGGCCGGTGCATATTGTTATAGATTCATTGTTTGACAGTTTTCTTGCAGGAGTAGTTTTACTTCAAGTGGGAACATGCCCGCAACCAAAATCTCACTTCTAGCTTTTCTCGGGTGCATTGGTGGTTCAGTGGTAGAATTCTCGCCTCCCACGCGGGAGACCCGGGTTCAATTCCCGGGTTCAATTCCAGGCCAATGCAAACTGACTGGTTTCCGTACTTTGCTGGACTCCAAAATACGTTTTATAGAAATGGCTGTCTTTTGGTTGAGCGTCACCTTCAATGTTTCCATTCAATATGCCCGCAACCAAAATCTCACTTCTAGCTTTTCTCGGGTGCATTGGTGGTTCAGTGGTAGAATTCTCGCCTCCCACGCGGGAGACCCGGGTTCAATTCCCGGCCAATGCAAACTGACTGGTTTCCGTACTTTGCTGGACTCCAAAATACGTTTTATAGAAATG
This sequence comes from Henricia sp. BOLD:AAB3569, assembly GCA_037783545.1. Taxonomy (NCBI): domain Eukaryota; kingdom Metazoa; phylum Echinodermata; class Asteroidea; order Spinulosida; family Echinasteridae; genus Henricia; species Henricia sp. BOLD:AAB3569. The sequence goes on from JBBELK010000492.1 coordinate 315,518, forward strand.
GCTGTCTTTTGGTTGAGCGTCACCTTCAATGTTTCCATTCACCTGCAACCCAAAATTCCCTCCGCTATTTCTCCAGTTGCATTGGTGGTTCAGTGGTAGAATTCTCGCCTTCCAAGCGGGAGACCCGGGTTCAATTCCCGGCTAATGCAAAATAGCGGGTTCCCTGTACTTTTCCAGACTAGAAAGAAACGTTTCATAGAAATGGCCGTCTTTTGGTTGAGCGTCACCTTCTTTTCGGCACCATCTGCGCGGAATTATCCGAATTAGCCGAACATTTAGTCCGCACTTTCGAACAGCACCGGTGGTTCAGTGGTAGAATTCTCGCCTGCCACGCGGGAGGCCCGGGTTCGATTCCCGGCCGGTGCAGATTGTTATAGATTCATTGTTTGACAGTTTTCTTGCAGGAGTAGTTTTACTTCAAGTGGGAATATGCCCGCAACCAAAATCTCACTTCTAGCTTTTCTCGGGTGCATTGGTGGTTCAGTGGTAGAATTCTCGCCTCCCACGCGGGAGACCCGGGTTCAATTCCCGGCCAATGCAAACTGACTGGTTTCCGTACTTTGCTGGACTCCAAAATACGTTTTATAGAAATGGCTGTCTTTTGGTTGAGCGTCACCTTCAATGTTTCCATTCACCTGCAACCCAAAATTCCCTCCGCTATTTCTCCAGTTGCATTGGTGGTTCAGTGGTAGAATTCTCGCCTTCCAAGCGGGAGACCCGGGTTCAATTCCCGGCTAATGCAAAATAGCGGGTTCCCTGTACTTTTCCAGACTAGAAAGAAACGTTTCATAGAAATGGCCGTCTTTTGGTTGAGCGTCACCTTCTTTTCGGCACCCTCTGCGCGGAATTATCCGAATTAGCCGAACATTTAGTCCGCACTTTCGAACAGCACCGGTGGTTCAGTGGTATAATTCTCGCCTGCCACGCGGGAGGCCCGGGTTCGATTCCCGGCCTGTGCAGATTGTTATAGATTCATTGTTTGACAGTTTTCTTGCAGGAGTAGTTTTACTTCAAGTGGGAATATGCCCGCAACCAAAATCTCACTTCTAGCTTTTCTCGGGTGCATTGGTGGTTCAGTGGTAGAATTCTCGCCTCCCACGCGGGAGACCCGGGTTCAATTCCCGGCCAATGCAAACTGACTGGTTTCCGTACTTTGCTGGACTCCAAAATACGTTTTATAGAAATGGCTGTCTTTTGGTTGAGCGTCACCTTCAATGTTTCCATTCACCTGCAACCCAAAATTCCCTCCGCTATTTCTCCAGTTGCATTGGTGGTTCAGTGGTAGAATTCTCGCCTTCCAAGCGGGAGACCCGGGTTCAATTCCCGGCTAATGCAAAATAGCGGGTTCCCTGTACTTTTCCAGACTAGAAAGAAACGTTTCATAGAAATGGCCGTCTTGTGGTTGAGCGTCACCTTCTTTTCGGCACCCTCTGCGCGGAATTATCCGAATTAGCCGAACATTTAGTCCGCACTTTCGAACAGCACCGGTGGTTCAGTGGTAGAATTCTCGCCTGCCACGCGGGAGGCCCGGGTTCGATTCCCGGCCGGTGCAGATTGTTATAGATTCATTGTTTGACAGTTTTCTTGCAGGAGTAGTTTTACTTCAAGTGGGAATATGCCCGCAACCAAAATCTTACTTCTAGCTTTTCTCGGGTGCATTGGTGGTTCAGTGGTAGAATTCTCGCCTCCCACGCGGGAGACCCGGGTTCAATTCCCGGCCAATGCAAACTGACTGGTTTCCGTACTTTGCTGGACTCCAAATTACGTTTTATAGAAATGGCTGTCTTTTGGTTGAGCGTCACCTTCAATGTTTCCATTCACCTGCAACCCAAAATTCCCTCCGCTATTTCTCCAGTTGCATTGGTGGTTCAGTGGTAGAATTCTCGCCTTCCAAGCGGGAGACCCGGGCTCAATTACCGGCTAATGCAAAATAGCGGGTTCCCTGTACTTTTCCAGACTAGAAAGAAACGTTTCATAGAAATGGCCGTCTTTTGGTTGAGCGTCACCTTCTTTTCGGCACCCTCTGCGCGGAATTATCCGAATTAGCCGAACATTTAGTCCGCACTTTCGAACAGCACCGGTGGTTCAGTGGTAGAATTCTCGCCTGCCACGCGGGAGGCCCGGGTTCGATTCCCGGCCGGTGCAGATTGTTATAGATTCATTGTTTGACAGTTTTCTTGCAGGAGTAGTTTTACTTCAAGTGGGAATATGCCCGCAACCAAAATCTCACTTCTAGCTTTTCTCGGGTGCATTGGTGGTTCAGTGGTAGAATTCTCGCCTCCCACGCGGGAGACCCGGGTTCAATTCCCGGCCAATGCAAACTGACTGGTTTCCGTACTTTGCTGGACTCCAAAATACGTTTTATAGAAATGGCTGTCTTTTGGTTGACGAGAAATGGCTGTCTTTTGGTTGAGCGTCACCTTCAATGTTTCCATTCACCTGCAACCCAAAATTCCCTCCGCTATTTCTCCAGTTGCATTGGTGGTTCAGTGGTAGAATTCTCGCCTTCCAAGCGGGAGACCCGGGTTCAATTCCCGGCTAATGCAAAATAGCGGGTTCCCTGTACTTTTCCAGACTAGAAAGAAACGTTTCATAGAAATGGCCGTCTTTTGGTTGAGCGTCACCTTCTTTTCGGCACCCTCTGCGCGGAATTATCCGAATTAGCCGAACATTTAGTCCGCACTTTCGAACAGCGTCACCTTCAATGTTTCCATTCACCTGCAACCCAAAATTCCCTCCGCTATTTCTCCAGTTGCATTGGTGGTTCAGTGGTAGAATTCTCGCCTTCCAAGCGGGAGACCCGGGTTCAATTCCCGGCTAATGCAAAATAGCGGGTTCCCTGTACTTTTCCAGACTAGAAAGAAACGTTTCATAGAAATGGCCGTCTTTTGGTTGAGCGTCACCTTCTTTTCGGCACCCTCTGCGCGGAATTATCCGAATTAGCCGAACATTTAGTCCGCACTTTCGAACAGCGTCACCTTCAATGTTTCCATTCACCTGCAACCCAAAATTCCCTCCGCTATTTCTCCAGTTGCATTGGTGGTTCAGTGGTAGAATTCTCGCCTTCCAAGCGGGAGACCCGGGTTCAATTCCCGGCTAATGCAAAATAGCGGGTTCCCTGTACTTTTCCAGACTAGAAAGAAACGTTTCATAGAAATGGCCGTCTTTTGGTTGAGCGTCACCTTCTTTTCGGCACCCTCTGCGCGGAATTATCCGAATTAGCCGAACATTTAGTCCGCACTTTCGAACAGCACCGGTGGTTCAGTGGTAGAATTCTCGCCTGCCACGCGGGAGGCCCGGGTTCGATTCCCGGCCGGTGCAGATTGTTATAGATTCATTGTTTGACAGTTTTCTTGCAGGAGTAGTTTTACTTCAAGTGGGAATATGCCCGCAACCAAAATCTCACTTCTAGCTTTTCTCGGGTGCATTGGTGGTTCAGTGGTAGAATTCTCGCCTCCCACGCGGGAGACCCGGGTTCAATTCCCGGCCAATGCAAACTGACTGGTTTCCGTACTTTGCTGGACTCCAAAATACGTTTTATAGAAATGGCTGTCTTTTGGTTGAGCGTCACCTTCAATGTTTCCATTCACCTGCAACCCAAAATTCCCTCCGCTATTTCTCCAGTTGCATTGGTGGTTCAGTGGTAGAATTCTCGCCTTCCAAGCGGGAGACCCGGGTTCAATTACCGGCTAATGCAAAATAGCGGGTTCCCTGTACTTTTCCAGACTAGAAAGAAACGTTTCATAGAAATGGCCGTCTTTTGGTTGAGCGTCACCTTCTTTTCGGCACCCTCTGCGCGGAATTATCCGAATTAGCCGAACATTTAGTCCGCACTTTCGAACAGCACCGGTGGTTCAGTGGTAGAATTCTCGCCTGCCACGCGGGAGGCCCGGGTTCGATTCCCGGCCGGTGCAGATTGTTATAGATTCATTGTTTGACAGTTTTCTTGCAGGAGTAGTTTTACTTCAAGTGGGAATATGCCCGCAACCAAAATCTCACTTCTAGCTTTTCTCGGGTGCATTGGTGGTTCAGTGGTAGAATTCTCGCCTCCCACGCGGGAGACCCGGGTTCAATTCCCGGCCAATGCAAACTGACTGGTTTCCGTACTTTGCTGGACTCCAAAATACGTTTTATAGAAATGGCTGTCTTTTGGTTGAGCGTCACCTTCAATGTTTCCATTCACCTGCAACCCAAAATTCCCTCCGCTATTTCTCCAGTTGCATTGGTGGTTCAGTGGTAGAATTCTCGCCTCCCACGCGGGAGACCCGGGTTCAATTCCCGGCCAATGCAAACTGACTGGTTTCCGTACTTTGCTGGACTCCAAAATACGTTTTATAGAAATGGCTGTCTTTTGGTTGAGCGTCACCTTCAATGTTTCCATTCACCTGCAACCCAAAATTCCCTCCGCTATTTCTCCAGTTGCATTGGTGGTTCAGTGGTAGAATTCTCGCCTTCCAAGCGGGAGACCCGGTTTCAATTCCCGGCTAATGCAAAATAGCGGGTTCCCTGTACTTTTCCAGACTAGAAAGAAACGTTTCATAGAAATGGCCGTCTTTTGGTTGAGCGTCACCTTCTTTTCGGCACCCTCTGCGCGGAATTATCCGAATTAGCCGAACATTTAGTCCGCACTTTCGAACAGCACCGGTGGTTCAGTGGTAGAATTCTCGCCTGCCACGCGGGAGGCCCGGGTTCGATTCCCGGCCGGTGCAGATTGTTATAGATTCATTGTTTGACAGTTTTCTTGCAGGAGTAGTTTTACTTCAAGTGGGAATATGCCCGCAACCAAAATCTCACTTCTAGCTTTTCTCGGGTGCATTGGTGGTTCAGTGGTAGAATTCTCGCCTCCCACGCGGGAGACCCGGGTTCAATTCCCGGCCAATGCAAACTGACTGGTTTCCGTACTTTGCTGGACTCCAAAATACGTTTTATAGAAATGGCTGTCTTTTGGTTGAGCGTCACCTTCAATGTTTCCATTCACCTGCAACCCAAAATTCCCTCCGCTATTTCTCCAGTTGCATTGGTGGTTCAGTGGTAGAATTCTCGCCTTCCAAGCGGGAGACCCGGGTTCAATTCCCGGCTAATGCAAAATAGCGGGTTCCCTGTACTTTTCCAGACTAGAAAGAAACGTTTCATAGAAATGGCCGTCTTTTGGTTGAGCGTCACCTTCTTTTCGGCACCCTCTGCGCGGAATTATCCGAATTAGCCGAACATTTAGTCCGCACTTTCGAACAGCACCGGTGGTTCAGTGGTAGAATTCTCGCCTGCCACGCGGGAGGCCCGGGTTCGATTCCCGGCCGGTGCATATTGTTATAGATTCATTGTTTGACAGTTTTCTTGCAGGAGTAGTTTTACTTCAAGTGGGAATATGCCCGCAACCAAAATCTCACTTCTAGCTTTTCTCGGGTGCATTGGTGGTTCAGTGGTAGAATTCTCGCCTCCCACGCGGGAGACCCGGGTTCAATTCCCGGGTTCAATTCCCGGCCAATGCAAACTGACTGGTTTCCGTACTTTGCTGGACTCCAAAATACGTTTTATAGAAATGGCTGTCTTTTGGTTGAGCGTCACCTTCAATGTTTCCATTCAATATGCCCGCAACCAATATCTCACTTCTAGCTTTTCTCGGGTGCATTGGTGGTTCAGTGGTAGAATTCTCGCCTCCCACGCGGGAGACCCGCGTTCAATTCCCGGCCAATGCAAACTGACTGGTTTCCGTACTTTGCTGGACTCCAAAATACGTTTTATAGAAATGGCTGTCTTTTGGTTGAGCGTCACCTTCAATGTTTCCATTCACCTGCAACCCAAAATTCCCTCCGCTATTTCTCCAGTTGCATTGGTGGTTCAGTGGTAGAATTCTCGCCTTCCAAGCGGGAGACCCGGGTTCAATTCCCGGCTAATGCAAAATAGCGGGTTCCCTGTACTTTTCCAGACTAGAAAGAAACGTTTCATAGAAATGGCCGTCTTTTGGTTGAGCGTCACCTTCTTTTCGGCACCCTCTGCGCGGAATTATCCGAATTAGCCGAACATTTAGTCCGCACTTTCGAACAGCACCGGTGGTTCAGTGGTAGAATTCTCGCCTGCCACGCGGGAGGCCCGTGTTCGATTCCCGGCCGGTGCAGATTGTTATAGATTCATTGTTTGACAGTTTTCTTGCAGGAGTAGTTTTACTTCAAGTGGGAATATGCCCGCAACCAAAATCTCACTTCTAGCTTTTCTCGGGTGCATTGGTGGTTCAGTGGTAGAATTCTCGCCTCCCACGCGGGAGACCCGGGTTCAATTCCCGGCCAATGCAAACTGACTGGTTTCCGTACTTTGCTGGACTCCAAAATAAATTTTATAGAAATGGCTGTCTTTTGGTTGAGCGTCACCTTCAATGTTTCCATTCACCTGCAACCCAAAATTCCCTCCGCTATTTCTCCAGTTGCATTGGTGGTTCAGTGGTAGAATTCTCGCCTTCCAAGCGGGAGACCCGGGTTCAATTCCCGGCTAATGCAAAATAGCGGGTTCCCTGTACTTTTCCAGACTAGAAAGAAACGTTTCATAGAAATGGCCGTCTTTTGGTTGAGCGTCACCTTCTTTTCGGCACCCTCTGCGCGGAATTATCCGAATTAGCCGAACATTTAGTCCGCACTTTCGAACAGCACCGGTGGTTCAGTGGTAGAATTCTCGCCTGCCACGCGGGAGGCCCGGGTTCGATTCCCGGCCGGTGCAGATTGTTATAGATTCATTGTTTGACAGTTTTCTTGCAGGAGTAGTTTTACTTCAAGTGGGAATATGCCCGCAACCAAAATCTCACTTCTAGCTTTTCTCGGGTGCATTGGTGGTTCAGTGGTAGAATTCTCGCCTCCCACGCGGGAGACCCGGGTTCAATTCCCGGCCAATGCAAACTGACTGGTTTCCGTACTTTGCTGGACTCCAAAATACGTTTTATAGAAATGGCTGTCTTTTGGTTGAGCGTCACCTTCAATGTTTCCATTCACCTGCAACCCAAAATTCCCTCCGCTATTTCTCCAGTTGCATTGGTGGTTCAGTGGTAGAATTCTCGCCTTCCAAGCGGGAGACCCGGGTTCAATTCCCGGCTAATGCAAAATAGCGGGTTCCCTGTACTTTTCCAGACTAGAAAGAAACGTTTCATAGAAATGGCCGTCTTTTGGTTGAGCGTCACCTTCTTTTCGGCACCCTCTGCGCGGAATTATCCGAATTAGCCGAACATTTAGTCCGCACTTTCGAACAGCACCGGTGGTTCAGTGGTAGAATTCTCGCCTGCCACGCGGGAGGCCCGGGTTCGATTCCCGGCCGGTGCAGATTGTTATAGATTCATTGTTTGACAGTTTTCTTGCAGGAGTAGTTTTACTTCAAGTGGGAATATGCCCGCAACCAAAATCTCACTTCTAGCTTTTCTCGGGTGCATTGGTGGTTCAGTGGTAGAATTCTCGCCTCCCATGCGGGAGACCCGGGTTCAATTCCCGGGCAATGCAAACTGACTGGTTTCCGTACTTTGCTGGACTCCAAAATACGTTTTATAGAAATGGCTGTCTTTTGGTTGAGCGTCACCTTCAATGTTTCCATTCACCTGCAACCCAAAATTCCCTACGCTATTTCTCCAGTTGCATTGGTGGTTCAGTGGTAGAATTCTCGCCTTCCAAGCGGGAGACCCGGGTTCAATTCCCGGCTAATGCAAAATAGCGGGTTCCCTGTACTTTTCCAGACTAGAAAGAAACGTTTCATAGAAATGGCCGTCTTTTGGTTGAGCGTCACCTTCTTTTCGGCACCCTCTGCGCGGAATTATCCGAATTAGCCGAACATTTAGTCCGCACTTTCGAACAGCACCGGTGGTTCAGTGGTAGAATTCTCGCCTGCCACGCGGGAGGCCCGGGTTCGATTCCCGGCCGGTGCAGATTGTTATAGATTAATTGTTTGACAGTTTTCTTGCAGGAGTAGTTTTACTTCAAGTGGGAATATGCCCGCAACCAAAATCTCACTTCTAGCTTTTCTCGGGTGCATTGGTGGTTCAGTGGTAGAATTCTCGCCTCCCACGCGGGAGACCCGGGTTCAATTCCCGGCCAATGCAAACTGACTGGTTTCCGTACTTTGCTGGACTCCAAAATACGTTTTATAGAAATGGCTGTCTTTTGGTTGAGCGTCACCTTCAATGTTTCCATTCACCTGCAACCCAAAATTCCCTCCGCTATTTCTCCAGTTGCATTGGTGGTTCAGTGGTAGAATTCTCGCCTTCCAAGCGGGAGACCCGGGTTCAATTCCCGGCTAATGCAAAATAGCGGGTTCCCTGTACTTTTCCAGACTAGAAAGAAACGTTTCATAGAAATGGCCGTCTTTTGGTTGAGCGTCACCTTCTTTTCGGCACCCTCTGCGCGGAATTATCCGAATTAGCCGAACATTTAGTCCGCACTTTCGAACAGCACCGGTGGTTCAGTGGTAGAATTCTCGCCTGCCACGCGGGAGGCCCGGGTTCGATTCCCGGACGGTGCAGATTGTTATAGATTCATTGTTTGACAGTTTTCTTGCAGGAGTAGTTTTACTTCAAGTGGGAATATGCCCGCAACCAAAATCTCACTTCTAGCTTTTCTCGGGTGCATTGGTGGTTCAGTGGTAGAATTCTCGCCTCCCACGCGGGAGACCCGGGTTCAATTCCCGGCCAATGCAAACTGACTGGTTTCCGTACTTTGCTGGACTCCAAAATACGTTTTATAGAAATGGCTGTCTTTTGGTTGAGCGTCACCTTCAATGTTTCCATTCACCTGCAACCCAAAATTCCCTCCGCTATTTCTCCAGTTGCATTGGTGGTTCAGTGGTAGAATTCTCGCCTTCCAAGCGGGAGACCCGGGTTCAATTCCCGGCTAATGCAAAATAGCAGGTTCCCTGTACTTTTCCAGACTAGAAAGAAACGTTTCATAGAAATGGCCGTCTTTTGGTTGAGCGTCACCTTCTTTTCGGCACCCTCTGCGCGGAATTATCCGAATTAGCCGAACATTTAGTCCGCACTTTCGAACAGCACCGGTGGTTCAGTGGTAGAATTCTCGCCTGCCACGCGGGAGGCCCGGGTTCGATTCCCGGCCGGTGCAGATTGTTATAGATTCATTGTTTGACAGTTTTCTTGCAGGAGTAGTTTTACTTCAAGTGGGAATATGCCCGCAACCAAAATCTCACTTCTAGCTTTTCTCGGGTGCATTGGTGGTTCAGTGGTAGAATTCTCGCCTCCCACGCGGGAGACCCGGGTTCAATTCCCGGCCAATGCAAACTGACTGGTTTCCGTACTTTGCTGGACTCCAAAATACGTTTTATAGAAATGGCTGTCTTTTGGTTGAGCGTCACCTTCAATGTTTCCATTCACCTGCAACCCAAAATTCCCTCCGCTATTTCTCCAGTTGCATTGGTGGTTCAGTGGTAGAATTCTCGCCTTCCAAGCGGGAGACCCGGGTTCAATTCCCGGCTAATGCAAAATAGCGGGTTCCCTGTACTTTTCCAGACTAGAAAGAAACGTTTCATAGAAATGGCCGTCTTTTGGTTGAGCGTCACCTTCTTTTCGGCACCCTCTGCGCGGAATTATCCGAATTAGCCGAACATTTAGTCCGCACTTTCGAACAGCACCGGTGGTTCAGTGGTAGAATTCTCGCCTGCCACGCGGGAGGCCCGGGTTCGATTCCCGGCCGGTGCAGATTGTTATAGATTAATTGTTTGACAGTTTTCTTGCAGGAGTAGTTTTACTTCAAGTGGGAATATGCCCGCAACCAAAATCTCACTTCTAGCTTTTCTCGGGTGCATTGGTGGTTCAGTGGTAGAATTCTCGCCTCCCACGCGGGAGACCCGGGTTCAATTCCCGGCCAATGCAAACTGACTGGTTTCCGTACTTTGCTGGACTCCAAAATACGTTTTATAGAAATGGCTGTCTTTTGGTTGAGCGTCACCTTCAATGTTTCCATTCACCTGCAACCCAAAATTCCCTCCGCTATTTCTCCAGTTGCATTGGTGGTTCAGTGGTAGAATTCTCGCCTTCCAAGCGGGAGACCCAGGTTCAATTCCCGGCTAATGCAAAATAGCGGGTTCCCTGTACTTTTCCAGACTAGAAAGAAACGTTTCATAGAAATGGCCGTCTTTTGGTTGAGCGTCACCTTCTTTTCGGCACCCTCTGCGCGGAATTATCCGAATTAGCCGAACATTTAGTCCGCACTTTCGAACAGCACCGGTGGTTCAGTGGTAGAATTCTCGCCTCCCACGCGGGAGGCCCGGGTTCGATTCCCGGCCGGTGCAGATTGTTATAGATTCATTGTTTGACAGTTTTCTTGCAGGAGTAGTTTTACTTCAAGTGGGAATATGCCCGCAACCAAAATCTCACCTCTAGCTTTTCTTGGGTGCATTGGTGGTTCAGTGGTAGAATTCTCGCCTCCCACGAGGGAGACCCGGGTTCAATTCCCGGCCAATGCAAACTGACTGGTTTCCGTACTTTGCTGGACTCCAAAATACGTTTTATAGAAATGGCTGTCTTTTGGTTGAGCGTCACCTTCAAAATAGCGGGTTCCCTGTACTTTTCCAGACTAGAAAGAAACGTTTCATAGAAATGGCCGTCTTTTGGTTGAGCGTCACCTTCTTTTCGGCACCCTCTGCGCGGAATTATCCGAATTAGCCGAACATTTAGTCCGCACTTTCGAACAGCACCGGTGGTTCAGTGGTAGAATTCTCGCCTGCCACGCGGGAGGCCCGGGTTCGATTCCCGGCCGGTGCAGATTGTTATAGATTCATTGTTTGACAGTTTTCTTGCAGGAGTAGTTTTACTTCAAGTGGGAATATGCCCGCAACCAAAATCTCACTTCTAGCTTTTCTCGGGTGCATTGGTGGTTCAGTGGTAGAATTCTCGCCTCCCACGCGGGAGACCCGGGTTCAATTCCCGGCCAATGCAAACTGACTGGTTTCCGTACTTTGCTGGACTCCAAAATACGTTTTATAGAAATGGCTGTCTTTTGGTTGAGCGTCACCTTCAATGTTTCCATTCACCTGCAACCCAAAATTCCCTCCGCTATTTCTCCAGTTGCATTGGTGGTTCAGTGGTAGAATTCTCGCCTTCCAAGCGGGAGACCCGGGTTCAATTCCCGGCTAATGCAAAATAGCGGGTTCCCTGTACTTTTCCAGACTAGAAAGAAACGTTTCATAGAAATGGCCGTCTTTTGGTTGAGCGTCACCTTCTTTTCGGCACCCTCTGCGCGGAATTATCCGAATTAGCCGAACATTTAGTCCGCACTTTCGAACAGCACCGGTGGTTCAGTGGTAGAATTCTCGCCTGCCACGCGGGAGGCCCGGGTTCGATTGTTATAGATTCATTGTTTGACAGTTTTCTCGCAGGAGTAGTTTTACTTCAAGTGGGAATATGCCCGCAACCAAAATCTCACTTCTAGCTTTTCTCGGGTGCATTGGTGGTTCAGTGGTAGAATTCTCGCCTCCCACGCGGGAGACCCGGGTTCAATTCCCGGGCAATGCAAACTGACTGGTTTCCGTACTTTGCTGGACTCCAAAATACGTTTTATAGAAATGGCTGTCTTTTGGTTGAGCGTCACCTTCAATGTTTCCATTCACCTGCAACCCAAAATTCCCTACGCTATTTCTCCAGTTGCATTGGTGGTTCAGTGGTAGAATTCTCGCCTTCCAAGCGGGAGACCCGGGTTCAATTCCCGGCTAATGCAAAATAGCGGGTTCCCTGTACTTTTCCAGACTAGAAAGAAACGTTTCATAGAAATGGCCGTCTTTTGGTTGAGCGTCACCTTCTTTTCGGCACCCTCTGCGCGGAATTATCCGAATTAGCCGAACATTTAGTCCGCACTTTCGAACAGCACCGGTGGTTCAGTGGTAGAATTCTCGCCTGCCACGCGGGAGGCCCGGGTTCGATTCCCGGCCGGTGCAGATTGTTATAGATTAATTGTTTGACAGTTTTCTTGCAGGAGTAGTTTTACTTCAAGTGGGAATATGCCCGCAACCAAAATCTCACTTCTAGCTTTTCTCGGGTGCATTGGTGGTTCAGTGGTAGAATTCTCGCCTCCCACGCGGGAGACCCGGGTTCAATTCCCGGCCAATGCAAACTGACTGGTTTCCGTACTTTGCTGGACTCCAAAATACGTTTTATAGAAATGGCTGTCTTTTGGTTGAGCGTCACCTTCAATGTTTCCATTCACCTGCAACCCAAAATTCCCTCCGCTATTTCTCCAGTTGCATTGGTGGTTCAGTGGTAGAATTCTCGCCTTCCAAGCGGGAGACCCGGGTTCAATTCCCGGCTAATGCAAAATAGCGGGTTCCCTGTACTTTTCCAGACTAGAAAGAAACGTTTCATAGAAATGGCCGTCTTTTGGTTGAGCGTCACCTTCTTTTCGGCACCCTCTGCGCGGAATTATCCGAATTAGCCGAACATTTAGTCCGCATATTCGAACAGCACCGGTGGTTCAGTGGTAGAATTCTCGCCTGCCACGCGGGAGGCCCGGGTTCGATTCCCGGACGGTGCAGATTGTTATAGATTCATTGTTTGACAGTTTTCTTGCAGGAGTAGTTTTACTTCAAGTGGGAATATGCCCGCAACCAAAATCTCACTTCTAGCTTTTCTCGGGTGCATTGGTGGTTCAGTGGTAGAATTCTCGCCTCCCACGCGGGAGACCCGGGTTCAATTCCCGGCCAATGCAAACTGACTGGTTTCCGTACTTTGCTGGACTCCAAAATACGTTTTATAGAAATGGCTGTCTTTTGGTTGAGCGTCACCTTCAATGTTTCCATTCACCTGCAACCCAAAATTCCCTCCGCTATTTCTCCAGTTGCATTGGTGGTTCAGTGGTAGAATTCTCGCCTTCCAAGCGGGAGACCCGGGTTCAATTCCCGGCTAATGCAAAATAGCGGGTTCCCTGTACTTTTCCAGACTAGAAAGAAACGTTTCATAGAAATGGCCGTCTTTTGGTTGAGCGTCACCTTCTTTTCGGCACCCTCTGCGCGGAATTATCCGAATTAGCCGAACATTTAGTCCGCACTTTCGAACAGCACCGGTGGTTCAGTGGTAGAATTCTCGCCTGCCACGCGGGAGGCCCGGGTTCGATTCCCGGCCGGTGCAGATTGTTATAGATTCATTGTTTGACAGTTTTCTTGCAGGAGTAGTTTTACTTCAAGTGGGAATATGCCCGCAACCAAAATCTCACTTCTAGCTTTTCTCGGGTGCATTGGTGGTTCAGTGGTAGAATTCTCGCCTCCCACGCGGGAGACCCGGGTTCAATTCCCGGCCAATGCAAACTGACTGGTTTCCGTACTTTGCTGGACTCCAAAATACGTTTTATAGAAATGGCTGTCTTTTGGTTGAGCGTCACCTTCAATGTTTCCATTCACCTGCAACCCAAAATTCCCTCCGCTATTTCTCCAGTTGCATTGGTGGTTCAGTGGTAGAATTCTCGCCTTCCAAGCGGGAGACCCGGGTTCAATTCCCGGCTAATGCAAAATAGCGGGTTCCCTGTACTTTTCCAGACTAGAAAGAAACGTTTCATAGAAATGGCCGTCTTTTGGTTGAGCGTCACCTTCTTTTCGGCACCCTCTGCGCGGAATTATCCGAATTAGCCGAACATTTAGTCCGCACTTTCGAACAGCACCGGTGGTTCAGTGGTAGAATTCTCGCCTGCCACGCGGGAGGCCCGGGTTCGATTCCCGGCCGGTGCAGATTGTTATAGATTAATTGTTTGACAGTTTTCTTGCAGGAGTAGTTTTACTTCAAGTGGGAATATGCCCGCAACCAAAATCTCACTTCTAGCTTTTCTCGGGTGCATTGGTGGTTCAGTGGTAGAATTCTCGCCTCCCACGCGGGAGACCCGGGTTCAATTCCCGGCCAATGCAAACTGACTGGTTTCCGTACTTTGCTGGACTCCAAAATACGTTTTATAGAAATGGCTGTCTTTTGGTTGAGCGTCACCTTCAATGTTTCCATTCACCTGCAACCCAAAATTCCCTCCGCTATTTCTCCAGTTGCATTGGTGGTTCAGTGGTAGAATTCTCGCCTTCCAAGCGGGAGACCCAGGTTCAATTCCCGGCTAATGCAAAATAGCGGGTTCCCTGTACTTTTCCAGACTAGAAAGAAACGTTTCATAGAAATGGCCGTCTTTTGGTTGAGCGTCACCTTCTTTTCGGCACCCTCTGCGCGGAATTATCCGAATTAGCCGAACATTTAGTCCGCACTTTCGAACAGCACCGGTGGTTCAGTGGTAGAATTCTCGCCTCCCACGCGGGAGGCCCGGGTTCGATTCCCGGCCGGTGCAGATTGTTATAGATTCATTGTTTGACAGTTTTCTTGCAGGAGTAGTTTTACTTCAAGTGGGAATATGCCCGCAACCAAAATCTCACTTCTAGCTTTTCTCGGGTGCATTGGTGGTTCAGTGGTAGAATTCTCGCCTCACACGCGGGAGACCCGGGTTCAATTCCCGGCCAATGCAAACTGACTGGTTTCCGTACTTTGCTGGACTCCAAAATACGTTTTATAGAAATGGCTGTCTTTTGGTTGAGCGTCACCTTCAATGTTTCCATTCACCTGCAACCCAAAATTCCCTCCGCTATTTCTCCAGTTGCATTGGTGGTTCAGTGGTAGAATTCTCGCCTTCCAAGCGGGAGACCCAGGTTCAATTCCCGGCTAATGCAAAATAGCGGGTTCCCTGTACTTTTCCAGACTAGAAAGAAACGTTTCATAGAAATGGCCGTCTTTTTGTTGAGCGTCACCTTCTTTTCGGCACCCTCTGCGCGGAATTATCCGAATTAGCCGAACATTTAGTCCGCACTTTCGAACAGCACCGGTGGTTCAGTGGTAGAATTCTCGCCTCCCACGCGGGAGGCCCGGGTTCGATTCCCGGCCGGTGCAGATTGTTATAGATTCATTGTTTGACAGTTTTCTTGCAGGAGTAGTTTTACTTCAAGTGGGAATATGCCCGCAACCAAAATCTCACTTCTAGCTTTTCTCGGGTGCATTGGTGGTTCAGTGGTAGAATTCTCGCCTCCCACGCGGGAGACCCGGGTTCAATTCCCGGCCAATGCAAACTGACTGGTTTCCGTACTTTGCTGGACTCCAAAATACGTTTTATAGAAATGGCTGTCTTTTGGTTGAGCGTCACCTTCAAAATAGCGGGTTCCCTGTACTTTTCCAGACTAGAAAGAAACGTTTCATAGAAATGGCCGTCTTTTGGTTGAGCGTCACCTTCTTTTCGGCACCCTCTGCGCGGAATTATCCGAATTAGCCGAACATTTAGTCCGCACTTTCGAACAGCACCGGTGGTTCAGTGGTAGAATTCTCGCCTGCCACGCGGGAGGCCCGGGTTCGATTCCCGGCCGGTGCAGATTGTTATAGATTCATTGTTTGACAGTTTTCTTGCAGGAGTAGTTTTACTTCAAGTGGGATTATGCCCGCAACCAAAATCTCACTTCTAGCTTTTCTCGGGTGCATTGGTGGTTCAGTGGTAGAATTCTCGCCTCCCACGCGGGAGACCCGGGTTCAATTCCCGGCCAATGCAAACTGACTGGTTTCCGTACTTTGCTGGACTCCAAAATACGTTTTATAGAAATGGCTGTCTTTTGGTTGAGCGTCACCTTCAATGTTTCCATTCACCTGCAACCCAAAATTCCCTCCGCTATTTCTCCAGTTGCATTGGTGGTTCAGTGGTAGAATTCTCGCCTTCCAAGCGGGAGACCCGGGTTCAATTCCCGGCTAATGCAAAATAGCGGGTTCCCTGTACTTTTCCAGACTAGAAAGAAACGTTTCATAGAAATGGCCGTCTTTTGGTTGAGCGTCACCTTCTTTTCGGCACCCTCTGCGCGGAATTATCCGAATTAGCCGAACATTTAGTCCGCACTTTCGAACAGCACCGGTGGTTCAGTGGTAGAATTCTCGCCTGCCACGCGGGAGGCCCGGGTTCGATTCCCGGCCGGTGCAGATTGTTATAGATTCATTGTTTGACAGTTTCCTTGCAGGAGTAGTTTTACTTCAAGTGGGAATATGCCCGCAACCAAAATCTCACTTCTAGCTTTTCTCGGGTGCATTGGTGGTTCAGTGGTAGAATTCTCGCCTCCCACGCGGGAGACCCGGGTTCAATTCCCGGCCAATGCAAACTGACTGGTTTCCGTACTTTGCTGGACTCCAAAATACGTTTTATAGAAATGGCTGTCTTTTGGTTGAGCGTCACCTTCAATGTTTCCATTCACCTGCAACCCAAAATTCCCTCCGCTATTTCTCCAGTTGCATTGGTGGTTCAGTGGTAGAATTCTCGCCTTCCAAGCGGGAGACCCGGGTTCAATTCCCGGCTAATGCAAAATAGCGGGTTCCCTGTACTTTTCCAGACTAGAAAGAAACGTTTCATAGAAATGGCCGTCCTTTGGTTGAGCGTCACCTTCTTTTCGGCACCCTCTGCGCGGAATTATCCGAATTAGCCGAACATTTAGTCCGCACTTTCGAACAGCACCGGTGGTTCAGTGGTAGAATTCTCGCCTGCCACGCGGGAGGCCCGGGTTCGATTCCCGGCCGGTGCAGATTGTTATAGATTCATTGTTTGACAGTTTTCTTGCAGGAGTAGTTTTACTTCAAGTGGGAATATGCCCGCAACCAAAATCTCACTTCTAGCTTTTCTCGGGTGCATTGGTGGTTCAGTGGTAGAATTCTCGCCTCCCACGCGGGAGACCCGGGTTCAATTCCCGGCCAATGCAAACTGACTGGTTTCCGTACTTTGCTGGACTCCAAAATACGTTTTATAGAAATGGCTGTCTTTTGGTTGAGCGTCACCTTCAATGTTTCCATTCACCTGCAACCCAAAATTCCCTCCGCTATTTCTCCAGTTGCATTGGTGGTTCAGTGGTAGAATTCTCGCCTTCCAAGCGGGAGACCCGGGTTCAATTCCCGGCTAATGCAAAATAGCGGGTTCCCTGTACTTTTCCAGACTAGAAAGAAACGTTTCATAGAAATGGCCGTCTTTTGGTTGAGCGTCACCTTCTTTTCGGCACCCTCTGCGCGGAATTATCCGAATTAGCCGAACATTTAGTCCGCACTTTCGAACAGCACCGGTGGTTCAGTGGTAGAATTCTCGCCTGCCACGCGGGAGGCCCGGGTTCGATTCCCGGCCGGTGCAGATTGTTATAGATTAATTGTTTGACAGTTTTCTTGCAGGAGTAGTTTTACTTCAAGTGGGAATATGCCCGCAACCAAAATCTCACTTCTAGCTTTTCTCGGGTGCATTGGTGGTTCAGTGGTAGAATTCTCGCCTCCCACGCGGGAGACCCGGGTTCAATTCCCGGCCAATGCAAACTGACTGGTTTCCGTACTTTGCTGGACTCCAAAATACGTTTTATAGAAATGGCTGTCTTTTGGTTGAGCGTCACCTTCAATGTTTCCATTCACCTGCAACCCAAAATTCCCTCCGCTATTTCTCCAGTTGCATTGGTGGTTCAGTGGTAGAATTCTCGCCTTCCAAGCGGGAGACCCAGGTTCAATTCCCGGCTAATGCAAAATAGCGGGTTCCCTGTACTTTTCCAGACTAGAAAGAAACGTTTCATAGAAATGGCCGTCTTTTGGTTGAGCGTCACCTTCTTTTCGGCACCCTCTGCGCGGAATTATCCGAATTAGCCGAACATTTAGTCCGCACTTTCGAACAGCACCGGTGGTTCAGTGGTAGAATTCTCGCCTCCCACGCGGGAGGCCCGGGTTCGATTCCCGGCCGGTGCAGATTGTTATAGATTCATTGTTTGACAGTTTTCTTGCAGGAGTAGTTTTACTTCAAGTGGGAATATGCCCGCAACCAAAATCTCACTTCTAGCTTTTCTCGGGTGCATTGGTGGTTCAGTGGTAGAATTCTCGCCTCACACGCGGGAGACCCGGGTTCAATTCCCGGCCAATGCAAACTGACTGGTTTCCGTACTTTGCTGGACTCCAAAATACGTTTTATAGAAATGGCTGTCTTTTGGTTGAGCGTCACCTTCAATGTTTCCATTCACCTGCAACCCAAAATTCCCTCCGCTATTTCTCCAGTTGCATTGGTGGTTCAGTGGTAGAATTCTCGCCTTCCAAGCGGGAGACCCAGGTTCAATTCCCGGCTAATGCAAAATAGCGGGTTCCCTGTACTTTTCCAGACTAGAAAGAAACGTTTCATAGAAATGGCCGTCTTTTTGTTGAGCGTCACCTTCTTTTCGGCACCCTCTGCGCGGAATTATCCGAATTAGCCGAACATTTAGTCCGCACTTTCGAACAGCACCGGTGGTTCAGTGGTAGAATTCTCGCCTCCCACGCGGGAGGCCCGGGTTCGATTCCCGGCCGGTGCAGATTGTTATAGATTCATTGTTTGACAGTTTTCTTGCAGGAGTAGTTTTACTTCAAGTGGGAATATGCCCGCAACCAAAATCTCACTTCTAGCTTTTCTCGGGTGCATTGGTGGTTCAGTGGTAGAATTCTCGCCTCCCACGCGGGAGACCCGGGTTCAATTCCCGGCCAATGCAAACTGACTGGTTTCCGTACTTTGCTGGACTCCAAAATACGTTTTATAGAAATGGCTGTCTTTTGGTTGAGCGTCACCTTCAAAATAGCGGGTTCCCTGTACTTTTCCAGACTAGAAAGAAACGTTTCATAGAAATGGCCGTCTTTTGGTTGAGCGTCACCTTCTTTTCGGCACCCTCTGCGCGGAATTATCCGAATTAGCCGAACATTTAGTCCGCACTTTCGAACAGCACCGGTGGTTCAGTGGTAGAATTCTCGCCTGCCACGCGGGAGGCCCGGGTTCGATTCCCGGCCGGTGCAGATTGTTATAGATTCATTGTTTGACAGTTTTCTTGCAGGAGTAGTTTTACTTCAAGTGGGATTATGCCCGCAACCAAAATCTCACTTCTAGCTTTTCTCGGGTGCATTGGTGGTTCAGTGGTAGAATTCTCGCCTCCCACGCGGGAGACCCGGGTTCAATTCCCGGCCAATGCAAACTGACTGGTTTCCGTACTTTGCTGGACTCCAAAATACGTTTTATAGAAATGGCTGTCTTTTGGTTGAGCGTCACCTTCAATGTTTCCATTCACCTGCAACCCAAAATTCCCTCCGCTATTTCTCCAGTTGCATTGGTGGTTCAGTGGTAGAATTCTCGCCTTCCAAGCGGGAGACCCGGGTTCAATTCCCGGCTAATGCAAAATAGCGGGTTCCCTGTACTTTTCCAGACTAGAAAGAAACGTTTCATAGAAATGGCCGTCTTTTGGTTGAGCGTCACCTTCTTTTCGGCACCCTCTGCGCGGAATTATCCGAATTAGCCGAACATTTAGTCCGCACTTTCGAACAGCACCGGTGGTTCAGTGGTAGAATTCTCGCCTGCCACGCGGGAGGCCCGGGTTCGATTCCCGGCCGGTGCAGATTGTTATAGATTCATTGTTTGACAGTTTCCTTGCAGGAGTAGTTTTACTTCAAGTGGGAATATGCCCGCAACCAAAATCTCACTTCTAGCTTTTCTCGGGTGCATTGGTGGTTCAGTGGTAGAATTCTCGCCTCCCACGCGGGAGACCCGGGTTCAATTCCCGGCCAATGCAAACTGACTGGTTTCCGTACTTTGCTGGACTCCAAAATACGTTTTATAGAAATGGCTGTCTTTTGGTTGAGCGTCACCTTCAATGTTTCCATTCACCTGCAACCCAAAATTCCCTCCGCTATTTCTCCAGTTGCATTGGTGGTTCAGTGGTAGAATTCTCGCCTTCCAAGCGGGAGACCCGGGTTCAATTCCCGGCTAATGCAAAATAGCGGGTTCCCTGTACTTTTCCAGACTAGAAAGAAACGTTTCATAGAAATGGCCGTCCTTTGGTTGAGCGTCACCTTCTTTTCGGCACCCTCTGCGCGGAATTATCCGAATTAGCCGAACATTTAGTCCGCACTTTCGAACAGCACCGGTGGTTCAGTGGTAGAATTCTCGCCTGCCACGCGGGAGGCCCGGGTTCGATTCCCGGCCGGTGCAGATTGTTATAGATTCATTGTTTGACAGTTTTCTTGCAGGAGTAGTTTTACTTCAAGTGGGAATATGCCCGCAACCAAAATCTCACTTCTAGCTTTTCTCGGGTGCATTGGTGGTTCAGTGGTAGAATTCTCGCCTCCCACGCGGGAGACCCGGGTTCAATTCCCGGCCAATGCAAACTGACTGGTTTCCGTACTTTGCTGGACTCCAAAATACGTTTTATAGAAATGGCTGTCTTTTGGTTGAGCGTCACCTTCAATGTTTCCATTCACCTGCAACCCAAAATTCCCTCCGCTATTTCTCCAGTTGCATTGGTGGTTCAGTGGTAGAATTCTCGCCTTCCAAGCGGGAGACCCGGGTTCAATTCCCGGCTAATGCAAAATAGCGGGTTCCCTGTACTTTTCCAGACTAGAAAGAAACGTTTCATAGAAATGGCCGTCTTTTGGTTGAGCGTCACCTTCTTTTCGGCACCCTCTGCGCGGAATTATCCGAGTTAGCCGAACATTTAGTCCGCACTTTCGAACAGCACCGGTGGTTCAGTGGTAGAATTCTCGCCTGCCACGCGGGAGGCCCGGGTTCGATTCCCGGCCGGTGCAGATTGTTATAGATTCATTGTTTGACAGTTTTCTTGCAGGAGTAGTTTTACTTCAAGTGGGAATATGCCCGCAACCAAAATCTCACTTCTAGCTTTTCTCGGGTGCATTGGTGGTTCAGTGGTAGAATTCTCGCCTCCCACGCGGGAGACCCGGGTTCAATTCCCGGCCAATGCAAACTGACTGGTTTCCGTACTTTGCTGGACTCCAAAATACGTTTTATAGAAATGGCTGTCTTTTGGTTGAGCGTCACCTTCAATGTTTCCATTCACCTGCAACCCAAAATTCCCTCCGCTATTTCTCCAGTTGCATTGGTGGTTCAGTGGTAGAATTCTCGCCTTCCAAGCGGGAGACCCGGGTTCAATTCCCGGCTAATGCAAAATAGCGGGTTCCCTGTACTTTTCCAGACTAGAAAGAAACGTTTCATAGAAATGGCCGTCTTTTGGTTGAGCGTCACCTTCTTTTCGGCACCCTCTGCGCGGAATTATCCGAATTAGCCGAACATTTAGTCCGCACTTTCGAACAGCACCGGTGGTTCAGTGGTAGAATTCTCGCCTGCCACGCGGGAGGCCCGGGTTTGATTCCCGGCCGGTGCAGATTGTTATAGATTCATTGTTTGACAGTTTTCTTGCAGGAGTAGTTTTACTTCAAGTGGGAATATGCCCGCAACCAAAATCTCACTTCTAGCTTTTCTCGGGTGCATTGGTGGTTCAGTGGTAGAATTCTCGCCTCCCACGCGGGAGACCCGGGTTCAATTCCCGGCCAATGCAAACTGACTGGTTTCCGTACTTTGCTGGACTCCAAAATACGTTTTATAGAAATGGCTGTCTTTTGGTTGAGCGTCACCTTCAATGTTTCCATTCACCTGCAACCCAAAATTCCCTCCGCTATTTCTCCAGTTGCATTGGTGGTTCAGTGGTAGAATTCTCGCCTTCCAAGCGGGAGACCCGGGTTCAATTCCCGGCTAATGCAAAATAGCGGGTTCCCTGTACTTTTCCAGACTAGAAAGAAACGTTTCATAGAAATGGCCGTCTTTTGGTTGAGCGTCACCTTCTTTTCGGCACCCTCTGCGCGGAATTATCCGAATTAGCCGAACATTTAGTCCGCACTTTCGAACAGCACCGGTGGTTCAGTGGTAGAATTCTCGCCTGCCACGCGGGAGGCCCGGGTTCGATTCCCGGCCGGTGCAGATTGTTATAGATTCATTGTTTGACAGTTTTCTTGCAGGAGTAGTTTTACTTCAAGTGGGGATATGCCCGCAAGCAAAATCTCACTTCTAGCTTTTCTCGGGTGCATTGGTGGTTCAGTGGTAGAATTCTCGCCTCCCACGCGGGAGACCCGGGTTCAATTCCCGGCCAATGCAAACTGACTGGTTTCCGTACTTTGCTGGACTCCAAAATACGTTTTATAGAAATGGCTGTCTTTTGGTTGAGCGTCACCTTCAATGTTTCCATTCACCTGCAACCCAAAATTCCCTCCGCTATTTCTCCAGTTGCATTGGTGGTTCAGTGGTAGAATTCTCGCCTTCCAAGCGGGAGACCCGGGTTCAATTCCCGGCTAATGCAAAATAGCGGGTTCCCTGTACTTTTCCAGACTAGAAAGAAACGTTTCATAGAAATGGCCGTCTTTTGGTTGAGCGTCACCTTCTTTTCGGCACCCTCTGCGCGGAATTATCCGAATTAGCCGAACATTTAGTCCGCACTTTCGAACAGCACCGGTGGTTCAGTGGTAGAATTCTCGCCTGCCACGCGGGAGGCCCGGGTTCGATTCCCGGCCGGTGCAGATTGTTATAGATTCATTGTTTGACAGTTTTCTTGCAGGAGTAGTTTTACTTCAAGTGGGAATATGCCCGCAACCAAAATCTCACTTCTAGCTTTTCTCGGGTGCATTGGTGGTTCAGTGGTAGAATTCTCGCCTCCCACGCGGGAGACCCGGGTTCAATTCCCGGCCAATGCAAACTGACTGGTTTCCGTACTTTGCTGGACTCCAAAATACGTTTTATAGAAATGGCTGTCTTTTGGTTGAGCGTCACCTTCAATGTTTCCATTCACCTGCAACCCAAAATTCCCTCCGCTATTTCTCCAGTTGCATTGGTGGTTCAGTGGTAGAATTCTCGCCTTCCAAGCGGGAGACCCGGGTTCAATTCCCGGCTAATGCAAAATAGCGGGTTCCCTGTACTTTTCCAGACTAGAAAGAAACGTTTCATAGAAATGGCCGTCTTTTGGTTGAGCGTCACCTTCTTTTCGGCACCCTCTGCGCGGAATTATCCGAATTAGCCGAACATTTAGTCCGCACTTTCGAACAGCACCGGTGGTTCAGTGGTAGAATTCTCGCCTGCCACGCGGGAGGCCCGGGTTCGATTCCCGGCCGGTGCAGATTGTTATAGATTCATTGTTTGACAGTTTTCTTGCAGGAGTAGTTTTACTTCAAGTGGGGATATGCCCGCAAGCAAAATCTCACTTCTAGCTTTTCTCGGGTGCATTGGTGGTTCAGTGGTAGAATTCTCGCCTCCCACGCGGGAGACCCGGGTTCAATTCCCGGCCAATGCAAACTGACTGGTTTCCGTACTTTGCTGGACTCCAAAATACGTTTTATAGAAATGGCTGTCTTTTGGTTGAGCGTCACCTTCAATGTTTCCATTCACCTGCAACCCAAAATTCCCTCCGCTATTTCTCCAGTTGCATTGGTGGTTCAGTGGTAGAATTCTCGCCTTCCAAGCGGGAGACCCGGGTTCAATTCCCGGCTAATGCAAAATAGCGGGTTCCCTGTACTTTTCCAGACTAGAAAGAAACGTTTCATAGAAATGGCCGTCTTTTGGTTGAGCGTCACCTTCTTTTCGGCACCCTCTGCGCGGAATTATCCGAATTAGCCGAACATTTAGTCCGCACTTTCGAACAGCACCGGTGGTTCAGTGGTAGAATTCTCGCCTGCCACGCGGGAGGCCCGGGTTCGATTCCCGGCCGGTGCAGATTGTTATAGATTCATTGTTTGACAGTTTTCTTGCAGGAGTAGTTTTACTTCAAGTGGGAATATGCCCGCAACCAAAATCTCACTTCTAGCTTTTCTCGGTTGCATTGGTGGTTCAGTGGTAGAATTCTCGCCTCCCACGCGGGAGACCCGGGTTCAATTCCCGGCCAATGCAAACTGACTGGTTTCCGTACTTTGCTGGACTCCAAAATACGTTTTATAGAAATGGCTGTCTTTTGGTTGAGCGTCACCTTCAAAATAGCGGGTTCCCTGTACTTTTCCAGACTAGAAAGAAACGTTTCATAGAAATGGCCGTCTTTTGGTTGAGCGTCACCTTCTTTTCGGCACCCTCTGCGCGGAATTATCCGAATTAGCCGAACATTTAGTCCGCACTTTCGAACAGCACCGGTGGTTCAGTGGTAGAATTCTCGCCTGCCACGCGGGAGGCCCGGGTTCGATTCCCGGCCGGTGCAGATTGTTATAGATTCATTGTTTGACAGTTTTCTTGCAGGAGTAGTTTTACTTCAAGTGGGAATATGCCCGCAACCAAAATCTCACTTCTAGCTTTTCTCGGGTGCATTGGTGGTTCAGTGGTAGAATTCTCGCCTCCCACGCGGGAGACCCGGGTTCAATTCCCGGCCAATGCAAACTGACTGGTTTCCGTACTTTGCTGGACTCCAAAATACGTTTTATAGAAATGGCTGTCTTTTGGTTGAGCGTCACCTTCAATGTTTCCATTCACCTGCAACCCAAAATTCCCTCCGCTATTTCTCCAGTTGCATTGGTGGTTCAGTGGTAGAATTCTCGCCTTCCAAGCGGGAGACCCGGGTTCAATTCCCGGCTAATGCAAAATAGCGGGTTCCCTGTACTTTTCCAGACTAGAAAGAAACGTTTCATAGAAATGGCCGTCTTTTGGTTGAGCGTCACCTTCTTTTCGGCACCCTCTGCGCGGAATTATCCGAATTAGCCGAACATTTAGTCCGCACTTTCGAACAGCACCGGTGGTTCAGTGGTAGAATTCTCGCCTGCCACGCGGGAGGCCCGGGTTCGATTCCCGGCCGGTGCAGATTGTTATAGATTCATTGTTTGACAGTTTTCTTGCAGGAGTAGTTTTACTTCAAGTGGGAATATGCCCGCAACCAAAATCTCACTTCTAGTCTTTCTCGGGTGCATTGGTGGTTCAGTGGTAGAATTCTCGCCTCCCACGCGGGAGACCCGGGTTCAATTCCCGGCCAATGCAAACTGACTGGTTTCCGTACTTTGCTGGACTCCAAAATACGTTTTATAGAAATGGCTGTCTTTTGGTTGAGCGTCACCTTCAATGTTTCCATTCACCTGCAACCCAAAATTCCCTCCGCTATTTCTCCAGTTGCATTGGTGGTTCAGTGGTAGAATTCTCGCCTTCCAAGCGGGAGACCCGGGTTCAATTCCCGGCTAATGCAAAATAGCGGGTTCCCTGTACTTTTCCAGACTAGAAAGAAACGTTTCATAGAAATGGCCGTCTTTTGGTTGAGCGTCACCTTCTTTTCGGCACCCTCTGCGCGGAATTATCCGAATTAGCCGAACATTTAGTCCGCACTTTCGAACAGCACCGGTGGTTCAGTGGTAGAATTCTCGCCTGCCACGCGGGAGGCCCGGGTTCGATTCCCGGCCGGTGCAGATTGTTATAGATTCATTGTTTGACAGTTTCCTTGCAGGAGTAGTTTTACTTCAAGTGGGAATATGCCCGTAACCAAAATCTCACTTCTAGCTTTTCTCGGGTGCATTGGTGGTTCAGTGGTAGAATTCTCGCCTCCCACGCGGGAGACCCGGGTTCAATTCCCGGCCAATGCAAACTGACTGGTTTCCGTACTTTGCTGGACTCCAAAATACGTTTTATAGAAATGGCTGTCTTTTGGTTGAGCGTCACCTTCAATGTTTCCATTCACCTGCAACCCAAAATTCCCTACGCTATTTCTCCAGTTGCATTGGTGGTTCAGTGGTAGAATTCTCGCCTTCCAAGCGGGAGACCCGGGTTCAATTCCCGGCTAATGCAAAATAGCGGGTTCCCTGTACTTTTCCAGACTAGAAAGAAACGTTTCATAGAAATGGCCGTCTTTTGGTTGAGCGTCACCTTCTTTTCGGCACCCTCTGCGCGGAATTATCCGAATTAGCCGAACATTTAGTCCGCACTTTCGAACAGCACCGGTGGTTCAGTGGTAGAATTCTCGCCTGCCACGCGGGAGGCCCGGGTTCGATTCCCGGCCGGTGCAGATTGTTATAGATTCATTGTTTGACAGTTTTCTTGCAGGAGTAGTTTTACTTCAAGTGGGGATATGCCCGCAAGCAAAATCTCACTTCTAGCTTTTCTCGGGTGCATTGGTGGTTCAGTGGTAGAATTCTCGCCTCCCACGCGGGAGACCCGGGTTCAATTCCCGGCCAATGCAAACTGACTGGTTTCCGTACTTTGCTGGACTCCAAAATACGTTTTATAGAAATGGCTGTCTTTTGGTTGAGCGTCACCTTCAATGTTTCCATTCACCTGCAACCCAAAATTCCCTCCGCTATTTCTCCAGTTGCATTGGTGGTTCAGTGGTAGAATTCTCGCCTTCCAAGCGGGAGACCCGGGTTCAATTCCCGGCTAATGCAAAATAGCGGGTTCCCTGTACTTTTCCAGACTAGAAAGAAACGTTTCATAGAAATGGCCGTCTTTTGGTTGAGCGTCACCTTCTTTTCGGCACCCTCTGCGCGGAATTATCCGAATTAGCCGAACATTTAGTCCGCACTTTCGAACAGCACCGGTGGTTCAGTGGTAGAATTCTCGCCTGCCACGCGGGAGGCCCGGGTTCGATTCCCGGCCGGTGCAGATTGTTATAGATTCATTGTTTGACAGTTTTCTTGCAGGAGTAGTTTTACTTCAAGTGGGAATATGCCCGCAACCAAAATCTCACTTCTAGCTTTTCTCGGGTGCATTGGTGGTTCAGTGGTAGAATTCTCGCCTCCCACGCGGGAGACCCGGGTTCAATTCCCGGCCAATGCAAACTGACTGGTTTCCGTACTTTGCTGGACTCCAAAATACGTTTTATAGAAATGGCTGTCTTTTGGTTGAGCGTCACCTTCAATGTTTCCATTCACCTGCAACCCAAAATTCCCTCCGCTATTTCTCCAGTTGCATTGGTGGTTCAGTGGTAGAATTCTCGCCTTCCAAGCGGGAGACCCGGGTTCAATTCCCGGCTAATGCAAAATAGCGGGTTCCCTGTACTTTTCCAGACTAGAAAGAAACGTTTCATAGAAATGGCCGTCTTTTGGTTGAGCGTCACCTTCTTTTCGGCACCCTCTGCGCGGAATTATCCGAATTAGCCGAACATTTAGTCCGCACTTTCGAACAGCACCGGTGGTTCAGTGGTAGAATTCTCGCCTGCCACGCGGGAGGCCCGGGTTCGATTCCCGGCCGGTGCAGATTGTTATAGATTCATTGTTTGACAGTTTTCTTGCAGGAGTAGTTTTACTTCAAGTGGGGATATGCCCGCAAGCAAAATCTCACTTCTAGCTTTTCTCGGGTGCATTGGTGGTTCAGTGGTAGAATTCTCGCCTCCCACGCGGGAGACCCGGGTTCAATTCCCGGCCAATGCAAACTGACTGGTTTCCGTACTTTGCTGGACTCCAAAATACGTTTTATAGAAATGGCTGTCTTTTGGTTGAGCGTCACCTTCAATGTTTCCATTCACCTGCAACCCAAAATTCCCTCCGCTATTTCTCCAGTTGCATTGGTGGTTCAGTGGTAGAATTCTCGCCTTCCAAGCGGGAGACCCGGGTTCAATTCCCGGCTAATGCAAAATAGCGGGTTCCCTGTACTTTTCCAGACTAGAAAGAAACGTTTCATAGAAATGGCCGTCTTTTGGTTGAGCGTCACCTTCTTTTCGGCACCCTCTGCGCGGAATTATCCGAATTAGCCGAACATTTAGTCCGCACTTTCGAACAGCACCGGTGGTTCAGTGGTAGAATTCTCGCCTGCCACGCGGGAGGCCCGGGTTCGATTCCCGGCCGGTGCAGATTGTTATAGATTCATTGTTTGACAGTTTTCTTGCAGGAGTAGTTTTACTTCAAGTGGGAATATGCCCGCAACCAAAATCTCACTTCTAGCTTTTCTCGGTTGCATTGGTGGTTCAGTGGTAGAATTCTCGCCTCCCACGCGGGAGACCCGGGTTCAATTCCCGGCCAATGCAAACTGACTGGTTTCCGTACTTTGCTGGACTCCAAAATACGTTTTATAGAAATGGCTGTCTTTTGGTTGAGCGTCACCTTCAAAATAGCGGGTTCCCTGTACTTTTCCAGACTAGAAAGAAACGTTTCATAGAAATGGCCGTCTTTTGGTTGAGCGTCACCTTCTTTTCGGCACCCTCTGCGCGGAATTATCCGAATTAGCCGAACATTTAGTCCGCACTTTCGAACAGCACCGGTGGTTCAGTGGTAGAATTCTCGCCTGCCACGCGGGAGGCCCGGGTTCGATTCCCGGCCGGTGCAGATTGTTATAGATTCATTGTTTGACAGTTTTCTTGCAGGAGTAGTTTTACTTCAAGTGGGAATATGCCCGCAACCAAAATCTCACTTCTAGCTTTTCTCGGGTGCATTGGTGGTTCAGTGGTAGAATTCTCGCCTCCCACGCGGGAGACCCGGGTTCAATTCCCGGCCAATGCAAACTGACTGGTTTCCGTACTTTGCTGGACTCCAAAATACGTTTTATAGAAATGGCTGTCTTTTGGTTGAGCGTCACCTTCAATGTTTCCATTCACCTGCAACCCAAAATTCCCTCCGCTATTTCTCCAGTTGCATTGGTGGTTCAGTGGTAGAATTCTCGCCTTCCAAGCGGGAGACCCGGGTTCAATTCCCGGCTAATGCAAAATAGCGGGTTCCCTGTACTTTTCCAGACTAGAAAGAAACGTTTCATAGAAATGGCCGTCTTTTGGTTGAGCGTCACCTTCTTTTCGGCACCCTCTGCGCGGAATTATCCGAATTAGCCGAACATTTAGTCCGCACTTTCGAACAGCACCGGTGGTTCAGTGGTAGAATTCTCGCCTGCCACGCGGGAGGCCCGGGTTCGATTCCCGGCCGGTGCAGATTGTTATAGATTCATTGTTTGACAGTTTTCTTGCAGGAGTAGTTTTACTTCAAGTGGGAATATGCCCGCAACCAAAATCTCACTTCTAGCTTTTCTCGGGTGCATTGGTGGTTCAGTGGTAGAATTCTCGCCTCCCACGCGGGAGACCCGGGTTCAATTCCCGGCCAATGCAAACTGACTGGTTTCCGTACTTTGCTGGACTCCAAAATACGTTTTATAGAAATGGCTGTCTTTTGGTTGAGCGTCACCTTCAATGTTTCCATTCACCTGCAACCCAAAATTCCCTCCGCTATTTCTCCAGTTGCATTGGTGGTTCAGTGGTAGAATTCTCGCCTTCCAAGCGGGAGACCCGGGTTCAATTCCCGGCTAATGCAAAATAGCGGGTTCCCTGTACTTTTCCAGACTAGAAAGAAACGTTTCATAGAAATGGCCGTCTTTTGGTTGAGCGTCACCTTCTTTTCGGCACCCTCTGCGCGGAATTATCCGAATTAGCCGAACATTTAGTCCGCACTTTCGAACAGCACCGGTGGTTCAGTGGTAGAATTCTCGCCTGCCACGCGGGAGGCCCGGGTTCGATTCCCGGCCGGTGCAGATTGTTATAGATTCATTGTTTGACAGTTTTCTTGCAGGAGTAGTTTTACTTCAAGTGGGGATATGCCCGCAAGCAAAATCTCACTTCTAGCTTTTCTCGGGTGCATTGGTGGTTCAGTGGTAGAATTCTCGCCTCCCACGCGGGAGACCCGGGTTCAATTCCCGGCCAATGCAAACTGACTGGTTTCCGTACTTTGCTGGACTCCAAAATACGTTTTATAGAAATGGCTGTCTTTTGGTTGAGCGTCACCTTCAATGTTTCCATTCACCTGCAACCCAAAATTCCCTCCGCTATTTCTCCAGTTGCATTGGTGGTTCAGTGGTAGAATTCTCGCCTTCCAAGCGGGAGACCCGGGTTCAATTCCCGGCTAATGCAAAATAGCGGGTTCCCTGTACTTTTCCAGACTAGAAAGAAACGTTTCATAGAAATGGCCGTCTTTTGGTTGAGCGTCACCTTCTTTTCGGCACCCTCTGCGCGGAATTATCCGAATTAGCCGAACATTTAGTCCGCACTTTCGAACAGCACCGGTGGTTCAGTGGTAGAATTCTCGCCTGCCACGCGGGAGGCCCGGGTTCGATTCCCGGCCGGTGCAGATTGTTATAGATTCATTGTTTGACAGTTTTCTTGCAGGAGTAGTTTTACTTCAAGTGGGAATATGCCCGCAACCAAAATCTCACTTCTAGCTTTTCTCGGTTGCATTGGTGGTTCAGTGGTAGAATTCTCGCCTCCCACGCGGGAGACCCGGGTTCAATTCCCGGCCAATGCAAACTGACTGGTTTCCGTACTTTGCTGGACTCCAAAATACGTTTTATAGAAATGGCTGTCTTTTGGTTGAGCGTCACCTTCAAAATAGCGGGTTCCCTGTACTTTTCCAGACTAGAAAGAAACGTTTCATAGAAATGGCCGTCTTTTGGTTGAGCGTCACCTTCTTTTCGGCACCCTCTGCGCGGAATTATCCGAATTAGCCGAACATTTAGTCCGCACTTTCGAACAGCACCGGTGGTTCAGTGGTAGAATTCTCGCCTGCCACGCGGGAGGCCCGGGTTCGATTCCCGGCCGGTGCAGATTGTTATAGATTCATTGTTTGACAGTTTTCTTGCAGGAGTAGTTTTACTTCAAGTGGGAATATGCCCGCAACCAAAATCTCACTTCTAGCTTTTCTCGGGTGCATTGGTGGTTCAGTGGTAGAATTCTCGCCTCCCACGCGGGAGACCCGGGTTCAATTCCCGGCCAATGCAAACTGACTGGTTTCCGTACTTTGCTGGACTCCAAAATACGTTTTATAGAAATGGCTGTCTTTTGGTTGAGCGTCACCTTCAATGTTTCCATTCACCTGCAACCCAAAATTCCCTCCGCTATTTCTCCAGTTGCATTGGTGGTTCAGTGGTAGAATTCTCGCCTTCCAAGCGGGAGACCCGGGTTCAATTCCCGGCTAATGCAAAATAGCGGGTTCCCTGTACTTTTCCAGACTAGAAAGAAACGTTTCATAGAAATGGCCGTCTTTTGGTTGAGCGTCACCTTCTTTTCGGCACCCTCTGCGCGGAATTATCCGAATTAGCCGAACATTTAGTCCGCACTTTCGAACAGCACCGGTGGTTCAGTGGTAGAATTCTCGCCTGCCACGCGGGAGGCCCGGGTTCGATTCCCGGCCGGTGCAGATTGTTATAGATTCATTGTTTGACAGTTTTCTTGCAGGAGTAGTTTTACTTCAAGTGGGAATATGCCCGCAACCAAAATCTCACTTCTAGCTTTTCTCGGGTGCATTGGTGGTTCAGTGGTAGAATTCTCGCCTCCCACGCGGGAGACCCGGGTTCAATTCCCGGCCAATGCAAACTGACTGGTTTCCGTACTTTGCTGGACTCCAAAATACGTTTTATAGAAATGGCTGTCTTTTGGTTGAGCGTCACCTTCAATGTTTCCATTCACCTGCAACCCAAAATTCCCTCCGCTATTTCTCCAGTTGCATTGGTGGTTCAGTGGTAGAATTCTCGCCTTCCAAGCGGGAGACCCGGGTTCAATTCCCGGCTAATGCAAAATAGCGGGTTCCCTGTACTTTTTCAGACTAGAAAGAAACGTTTCATAGAAATGGCCGTCTTTTGGTTGAGCGTCACCTTCTTTTCGGCACCCTCTGCGCGGAATTATCCGAATTAGCCGAACATTTAGTCCGCACTTTCGAACAGCACCGGTGGTTCAGTGGTAGAATTCTCGCCTGCCACGCGGGAGGCCCGGGTTCGATTCCCGGCCGGTGCAGATTGTTATAGATTCATTGTTTGACAGTTTCCTTGCAGGAGTAGTTTTACTTCAAGTGTGAATATGCCCGCAACCAAAATCTCACTTCTAGCTTTTCTCGGGTGCATTGGTGGTTCAGTGGTAGAATTCTCGCCTCCCACGCGGGAGACCCGGGTTCAATTCCCGGCCAATGCAAACTGACTGGTTTCCGTACTTTGCTGGACTCCAAAATACGTTTTATAGAAATGGCTGTCTTTTGGTTGAGCGTCACCTTCAATGTTTCCATTCACCTGCAACCCAAAATTCCCTCCGCTATTTCTCCAGTTGCATTGGTGGTTCAGTGGTAGAATTCTCGCCTTCCAAGCGGGAGACCCGGGTTCAATTCCCGGCTAATGCAAAATAGCGCGTTCCCTGTACTTTTCCAGACTAGAAAGAAACGTTTCATAGAAATGGCCGTCCTTTGGTTGAGCGTCACCTTCTTTTCGGCACCCTCTGCGCGGAATTATCCGAATTAGCCGAACATTTAGTCCGCACTTTCGAACAGCACCGGTGGTTCAGTGGTAGAATTCTCGCCTGCCACGCGGGAGGCCCGGGTTCGATTCCCGGCCGGTGCAGATTGTTATAGATTCATTGTTTGACAGTTTTCTTGCAGGAGTAGTTTTACTTCAAGTGGGAATATGCCCGCAACCAAAATCCCACTTCTAGCTTTTCTCGGGTGCATTGGTGGTTCAGTGGTAGAATTCTCGCCTCCCACGCGGGAGACCCGGGTTCAATTCCCGGCCAATGCAAACTGACTGGTTTCCGTACTTTGCTGGACTCCAAAATACGTTTTATAGAAATGGCTGTCTTTTGGTTGAGCGTCACCTTCAATGTTTCCATTCACCTGCAACCCAAAATTCCCTCCGCTATTTCTCCAGTTGCATTGGTGGTTCAGTGGTAGAATTCTCGCCTTCCAAGCGGGAGACCCGGGTTCAATTCCCGGCTAATGCAAAATAGCGGGTTCCCTGTACTTTTCCAGACTAGAAAGAAACGTTTCATAGAAATGGCCGTCTTTTGGTTGAGCGTCACCTTCTTTTCGGCACCCTCTGCGCGGAATTATCCGAGTTAGCCGAACATTTAGTCCGCACTTTCGAACAGCACCGGTGGTTCAGTGGTAGAATTCTCGCCTGCCACGCGGGAGGCCCGGGTTCGATTCCCGGCCGGTGCAGATTGTTATAGATTCATTGTTTGACAGTTTTCTTGCAGGAGTAGTTTTACTTCAAGTGGGAATATGCCCGCAACCAAAATCTCACTTCTAGCTTTTCTCGGGTGCATTGGTGGTTCAGTGGTAGAATTCTCGCCTCCCACGCGGGAGACCCGGGTTCAATTCCCGGCCAATGCAAACTGACTGGTTTCCGTACTTTGCTGGACTCCAAAATACGTTTTATAGAAATGGCTGTCTTTTGGTTGAGCGTCACCTTCAATGTTTCCATTCACCTGCAACCCAAAATTCCCTCCGCTATTTCTCCAGTTGCATTGGTGGTTCAGTGGTAGAATTCTCGCCTTCCAAGCGGGAGACCCGGGTTCAATTCCCGGCTAATGCAAAATAGCGGGTTCCCTGTACTTTTCCAGACTAGAAAGAAACGTTTCATAGAAATGGCCGTCTTTTGGTTGAGCGTCACCTTCTTTTCGGCACCCTCTGCGCGGAATTATCCGAATTAGCCGAACATTTAGTCCGCACTTTCGAACAGCACCGGTGGTTCAGTGGTAGAATTCTCGCCTGCCACGCGGGAGGCCCGGGTTCGATTCCCGGCCGGTGCAGATTGTTATAGATTCATTGTTTGACAGTTTTCTTGCAGGAGTAGTTTTACTTCAAGTGGGGATATGCCCGCAAGCAAAATCTCACTTCTAGCTTTTCTCGGGTGCATTGGTGGTTCAGTGGTAGAATTCTCGCCTCCCACGCGGGAGACCCGGGTTCAATTCCCGGCCAATGCAAACTGACTGGTTTCCGTACTTTGCTGGACTCCAAAATACGTTTTATAGAAATGGCTGTCTTTTGGTTGAGCGTCACCTTCAATGTTTCCATTCACCTGCAACCCAAAATTCCCTCCGCTATTTCTCCAGTTGCATTGGTGGTTCAGTGGTAGAATTCTCGCCTTCCAAGCGGGAGACCCGGGTTCAATTCCCGGCTAATGCAAAATAGCGGGTTCCCTGTACTTTTCCAGACTAGAAAGAAACGTTTCATAGAAATGGCCGTCTTTTGGTTGAGCGTCACCTTCAATGTTTCCATTCACCTGCAACCCAAAATTCCCTCCGCTATTTCTCCAGTTGCATTGGTGGTTCAGTGGTAGAATTCTCGCCTTCCAAGCGGGAGACCCGGGTTCAATTCCCGGCTAATGCAAAATAGCGGGTTCCCTGTACTTTTCCAGACTAGAAAGAAACGTTTCATAGAAATGGCCGTCTTTTGGTTGAGCGTCACCTTCTTTTCGGCACCCTCTGCGCGGAATTATCCGAATTAGCCGAACATTTAGTCCGCACTTTCGAACAGCACCGGTGGTTCAGTGGTAGAATTCTCGCCTGCCACGCGGGAGGCCCGGGTTCGATTCCCGGCCGGTGCAGATTGTTATAGATTCATTGTTTGACAGTTTTCTTGCAGGAGTAGTTTTACTTCAAGTGGGAATATGCCCGCAACCAAAATCTCACTTCTAGCTTTTCTCGGGTGCATTGGTGGTTCAGTGGTAGAATTCTCGCCTCCCACGCGGGAGACCCGGGTTCAATTGCCGGCCAATGCAAACTGACTGGTTTCCGTACTTTGCTGGACTCCAAAATAAGTTTTATAGAAATGGCTGTCTTTTGGTTGAGCGTCACCTTCAATGTTTTTATTCACCTGCAACCGAAAATTCCCTCCGCTATTTCTCCAGTTGCATTGGTGGTTCAGTGGTAGAATTCTCGCCTTCCAAGCGGGAGACCCGGGTTCAATTCCCGGCTAATGCAAAATAGCGGGTTCCCTGTACTTTTCCAGACTAGAAAGAAACGTTTCATAGAAATGGCCGTCTTTTGGTTGAGCGTCACCTTCTTTTCGGCACCCTCTGCGCGGAATTATCCGAATTAGCCGAACATTTAGTCCGCACTTTCGAACAGCACCGGTGGTTCAGTGGTAGAATTCTCGCCTGCCACGCGGGAGGCCCGGTTCGATTCCCGGCCGGTGCAGATTGTTATAGATTCATTGTTTGACAGTTTTCTTGCAGGAGTAGTTTTACTTCAAGTGGGAATATGCCCGCAACCAAAATCTCACTTCTAGCTTTTCTCGGGTGCATTGGTGGTTCAGTGGTAGAATTCTCGCCTCCCACGCGGGAGACCCGGGTTCAATTCCCGGCCAATGCAAACTGACTGGTTTCCGTACTTTGCTGGACTCCAAAATACGTTTTATAGAAATGGCTGTCTTTTGGTTGAGCGTCACCTTCAATGTTTCCATTCACCTGCAACCCAAAATTCCCTCCGCTATTTCTCCAGTTGCATTGGTGATTCAGTGGTAGAATTCTCGCCTTCCAAGCGGGAGACCCGGGTTCAATTCCCGGCTAATGCAAAATAGCGGGTTCCCTGTACTTTTCCAGACTAGAAAGAAACGTTTCATAGAAATGGCCGTCTTTTGGTTGAGCGTCACCTTCTTTTCGGCACCCTCTGCGCGGAATTATCCGAATTAGCCGAACATTTAGTCCGCACTTTCGAACAGCACCGGTGGTTCAGTGGTAGAATTCTCGCCTGCCACGCGGGAGGCCCGGGTTCGATTCCCGGCCGGTGCAGATTGTTATAGATTCATTGTTTGACAGTTTTCTTGCAGGAGTAGTTTTACTTCAAGTGGGAATATGCCCGCAACCAAAATCTCACTTCTAGCTTTTCTCGGGTGCATTGGTGGTTCAGTGGTAGAATTCTCGCCTCCCACGCGGGAGACCCGGGTTCAATTCCCGGCCAATGCAAACTGACTGGTTTCCGTACTTTGCTGGACTCCAAAATACGTTTTATAGAAATGGCTGTCTTTTGGTTGAGCGTCACCTTCAATGTTTCCATTCACCTGCAACCCAAAATTCCCTCCGCTATTTCTCCAGTTGCATTGGTGGTTCAGTGGTAGAATTCTCGCCTTCCAAGCGGGAGACCCGGGTTCAATTCCCGGCTAATGCAAAATAGCGGGTTCCCTGTACTTTTCCAGACTAGAAAGAAACGTTTCATAGAAATGGCCGTCTTTTGGTTGAGCGTCACCTTCTTTTCGGCACCCTCTGCGCGGAATTATACGAATTAGCCGAACATTTAGTCCGCACTTTCGGACAGGGGCGGTCGGGTTGGCGTACGGGTTCTTTCCTCGCCTTTCACCTCTGGCGTCCCGGGTTCGAATCCGGGGCGTGTATGTGGATTGGGTTTGCAGTCCCTACTTGACCGCGTGGGTTTTCCCCTGGGGCATTTCTCTGGGGGTTTTCCTCCCACTTCTAAAACTGCAACTCCTTCCTCGTCATCTCAAGTTGATAATATAGTATAGTTAAAGCTAAAACCGTATAGTTGATGGCATAAAGGGCCTTAGTTGCCGAAGATGCCATAAAATATACAACAACAACAACAACAACTTTCGGACAGCACCGGTGGTTCAGTGGTAGAATTCTCGCCTGCCACGCGGGAGGCCCTGGTTCGATTCCCGGCCGGTGCAGATTGTTATAGATTCATTGTTTGACAGTTTTCTTGCAGGAGTAGTTTTACTTCAAATGGGAATATGCCCGCAACCAAAATCTCACTTCTAGCTTTTCTCGGGTGCATTGGTGGTTCAGTGGTAGAATTCTCGCCTCCCACGCGGGAGACCCGGGTTCAATTCCCGGCCAATGCAAACTGACTGGTTTCCGTACTTTGCTGGACTCCAAAATACGTTTTATAGAAATGGCTGTCTTTTGGTTGAGCGTCACCTTCAATGTTTCCATTCACCTGCAACCCAAAATTCCCTCCGCTATTTCTCCAGTTGCATTGGTGGTTCAGTGGTAGAATTCTCGCCTTCCAAGCGGGAGACCCGGGTTCAATTCCCGGCTAATGCAAAATAGCGGGTTCCCTGTACTTTTCCAGACTAGAAAGAAACGTTTCATAGAAATGGCCGTCTTTTGGTTGAGCGTCACCTTCTTTTCGGCACCCTCTGCGCGGAATTATCCGAATTAGCCGAACATTTAGTCCGCACTTTCGAACAGCACCGGTGGTTCAGTGGTAGAATTCTCGCCTGCCACGCGGGAGGCCCGGGTTCGATTCCCGGCCGGTGCAGATTGTTATAGATTCATTGTTTGACAGTTTTCTTGCAGGAGTAGTTTTACTTCAAGTGGGAATATGCCCGCAACCAAAATCTCACTTCTAGCTTTTCTCGGGTGCATTGGTGGTTCAGTGGTAGAATTCTCGCCTCCCACGCGGGAGACCCGGGTTCAATTCCCGGCCAATGCAAACTGACTGGTTTCCGTACTTTGCTGGACTCCAAAATACGTTTTATAGAAATGGCTGTCTTTTGGTTGAGCGTCACCTTCAATGTTTCCATTCACCTGCAACCCAAAATTCCCTCCGCTATTTCTCCAGTTGCATTGGTGGTTCAGTGGTAGAATTCTCGCCTTCCAAGCGGGAGACCCGGGTTCAATTCCCGGCTAATGCAAAATAGCGGGTTCCCTGTACTTTTCCAGACTAGAAAGAAACGTTTCATAGAAATGGCCGTCTTTTGGTTGAGCGTCACCTTCTTTTCGGCACCCTCTGCGCGGAATTATCCGAATTAGCCGAACATTTAGTCCGCACTTTCGAACAGCACCGGTGGTTCAGTGGTAGAATTCTCGCCTGCCACGCGGGAGCCCCGGGTTCGATTCCCGGCCGGTGAAGATTGTTATAGATTCATTGTTTGACAGTTTTCTTGCAGGAGTAGTTTTACTTCAAGTGGGAATATGCCCGCAACCAAAATCTCACTTCTAGCTTTTCTCGGGTGCATTGGTGGTTCAGTGGTAGAATTCTCGCCTCCCACGCGGGAGACCCGGGTTCAATTCCCGGCCAATGCAAACTGACTGGTTTCCGTACTTTGCTGGACTCCAAAATACGTTTTATAGAAATGGCTGTCTTTTGGATGAGCGTCACCTTCAATGTTTCCATTCACCTGCAACCCAAAATTCCCTCCGCTATTTCTCCAGTTGCATTGGTGGTTCAGTGGTAGAATTCTCGCCTTCCAAGCGGGAGACCCGGGTTCAATTCCCGGCTAATGCAAAATAGCGGGTTCCCTGTACTTTTCCAGACTAGAAAGAAACGTTTCATAGAAATGGCCGTCTTTTGGTTGAGCGTCACCTTCTTTTCGGCACCCTCTGCGCGGAATTATCCGAATTAGCCGAACATTTAGTCCGCACTTTCGAACAGCACCG
Organism: Henricia sp. BOLD:AAB3569; assembly: GCA_037783545.1. Lineage (NCBI taxonomy): Eukaryota > Metazoa > Echinodermata > Asteroidea > Spinulosida > Echinasteridae > Henricia > Henricia sp. BOLD:AAB3569. The sequence goes on from JBBELK010000492.1 coordinate 353,350, forward strand.
GTGGTTCAGTGGTAGAATTCTCGCCTGCCACGCGGGAGCCCCGGGTTCGATTCCTGGCCGGTGCAGATTGTTATAGATTCATTGTTTGACAGTTTTCTTGCAGGAGTAGTTTTACTTCAAGTGGGAATATGCCCGCAACCAAAATCTCACTTCTAGCTTTTCTCGGGTGCATTGGTGGTTCAGTGGTAGAATTCTCGCCTCCCACGCGGGAGACCCGGGTTCAATTCCCGGCCAATGCAAACTGACTGGTTTCCGTACTTTGCTGGACTCCAAAATACGTTTTATAGAAATGGCTGTCTTTTGGTTGAGCGTCACCTTCAATGTTTCCATTCACCTGCAACCCAAAATTCCCTCCGCTATTTCTCCAGTTGCATTGGTGGTTCAGTGGTAGAATTCTCGCCTTCCAAGCGGGAGACCCGGGTTCAATTCCCGGCTAATGCAAAATAGCGGGTTCCCTGTACTTTTCCAGACTAGAAAGAAACGTTTCATAGAAATGGCCGTCTTTTGGTTGAGCGTCACCTTCTTTTCGGCACCCTCTGCGCGGAATTATCCGAATTAGCCGAACATTTAGTCCGCACTTTCGAACAGCACCGGTGGTTCAGTGGTAGAATTCTCGCCTGCCACGCGGGAGGCCCGGGTTCGATTCCCGGCCGGTGCAGATTGTTATAGATTCAATGTTTGACAGTTTTCTTGCAGGAGTAGTTTTACTTCAAGTGGGAATATGCCCGCAACCAAAATCTCACTTCTAGCTTTTCTCGGGTGCATTGGTGGTTCAGTGGTAGAATTCTCGCCTCCCACGCGGGAGACCCGGGTTCAATTCCCGGCCAATGCAAACTGAATGGTTTCCGTACTTTGCTGGACTCCAAAATACGTTTTATAGAAATGGCTGTCTTTTGGTTGAGCGTCACCTTCAATGTTTCCATTCACCTGCAACCCAAAATTCCCTCCGCTATTTCTCCAGTTGCATTGGTGGTTCAGTGGTAGAATTCTCGCCTTCCAAGCGGGAGACCCGGGTTCAATTCCCGGCTAATGCAAAATAGCGGGTTCCCTGTATTTTTCCAGACTAGAAAGAAACGTTTCATAGAAATGGCCGTCTTTTGGTTGAGCGTCACCTTCTTTTCGGCACCCTCTGCGCGGAATTATCCGAATTAGCCGAACATTTAGTCCGCACTTTCGAACAGCACCGGTGGTTCAGTGGTAGAATTCTCCCCTGCCACGCGGGAGGCCCGGGTTCGATTCCCGGCCGGTGCAGATTGTTATAGATTCATTGTTTGACAGTTTTCTTGCAGGAGTAGTTTTACTTCAAGTGGGAATATGCCCGCAACCAAAATCTCACTTCTAGCTTTTCTCGGGTGCATTGGTGGTTCAGTGGTAGAATTCTCGCCTCCCACGCGGGAGACCCGGGTTCAATTCCCGGCCAATGCAAACTGACTGGTTTCCGTACTTTGCTGGACTCCAAAATACGTTTTATAGAAATGGCTGTCTTTTGGTTGAGCGTCACCTTCAATGTTTCCATTCACCTGCAACCCAAAATTCCCTCCGCTATTTCTCCAGTTGCATTGGTGGTTCAGTGGTAGAATTCTCGCCTTCCAAGCGGGAGACCCGGGTTCAATTCCCGGCTAATGCAAAATAGCGGGTTCCCTGTACTTTTCCAGACTAGAAAGAAACGTTTCATAGAAATGGCCGTCTTTTGGTTGAGCGTCACCTTCTTTTCGGCACCCTCTGCGCGGAATTATCCGAATTAGCCGAACATTTAGTCCGCACTTTCGAACAGCACCGGTGGTCCAGTGGTAGAATTCTCGCCTGCCACGCGGGAGGCCCGGGTTCGATTCCCGGCCGGTGCAGATTGTTATAGATTCATTGTTTGACAGTTTTCTTGCAGGAGTAGTTTTACTTCAAGTGGGAATATGCCCGCAACCAAAATCTCACTTCTAGCTTTTCTCGGGTGCATTGGTGGTTCAGTGGTAGAATTCTCGCCTCCCACGCGGGAGACCTGGGTTCAATTCCCGGCCAATGCAAACTGACTGGTTTCCGTACTTTGCTGGACTCCAAAATACGTTTTATAGAAATGGCTGTCTTTTGGTTGAGCGTCACCTTCAATGTTTCCATTCACCTGCAACCCAAAATTCCCTCCGCTATTTCTCCAGTTGCATTGGTGGTTCAGTGGTAGAATTCTCGCCTTCCAAGCGGGAGACCCGGGTTCAATTCCCGGCTAATGCAAAATAGCGGGTTCCCTGTACTTTTCCAGACTAGAAAGAAACGTTTCATAGAAATGGCCGTCTTTTGGTTGAGCGTCACCTTCTTTTCGGCACCCTCTGCGCGGAATTATCCGAATTAGCCGAACATTTAGTCCGCACTTTCGAACAGCACCGGTGGTTCAGTGGTAGACTTCTCGCCTGCCACGCGGGAGGCCCGGGTTCGATTCCCGGCCGGTGCAGATTGTTATAGATTCATTGTTTGACAGTTTTCTTGCAGGAGTAGTTTTACTTCAAGTGGGAATATGCCCGCAACCAAAATCTCACTTCTAGCTTTTCTCGGGTGCATTGGTGGGTCAGTGGTAGAATTCTCGCCTCCCACGCGGGAGACCCGGGTTCAATTCCCGGCCAATGCAAACTGACTGGTTTCCGTACTTTGCTGGACTCCAAAATACGTTTTATAGAAATGGCTGTCTTTTGGTTGAGCGTCACCTTCAATGTTTCCATTCACCTGCAACCCAAAATTCCCTCCGCTATTTCTCCAGTTGCATTGGTGGTTCAGTGGTAGAATTCTCGCCTTCCAAGCGGGAGACCCGGGTTCAATTCCCGGCTAATGCAAAATAGCGGGTTCCCTGTACTTTTCCAGACTAGAAAGAAACGTTTCATAGAAATGGCCGTCTTTTGGTTGAGCGTCACCTTCTTTTCGGCACCCTCTGCGCGGAATTATCCGAATTAGCCGAACATTTAGTCCGCACTTTCGAACAGCACCGGTGGTTCAGTGGTAGAATTCTCGCCTGCCACGCGGGAGCCCCGGGTTCGATTCCCGGCCGGTGAAGATTGTTATAGATTCATTGTTTGACAGTTTTCTTGCAGGAGTAGTTTTACTTCAAGTGGGAATATGCCCGCAACCAAAATCTCACTTCTAGCTTTTCTCGGGTGCATTGGTGGTTCAGTGGTAGAATTCTCGCCTCCCACGCGGGAGACCCGGGTTCAATTCCCGGCCAATGCAAACTGACTGGTTTCCGTACTTTGCTGGACTCCAAAATACGTTTTATAGAAATGGCTGTCTTTTGGATGAGCGTCACCTTCAATGTTTCCATTCACCTGCAACCCAAAATTCCCTCCGCTATTTCTCCAGTTGCATTGGTGGTTCAGTGGTAGAATTCTCGCCTTCCAAGCGGGAGACCCGGGTTCAATTCCCGGCTAATGCAAAATAGCGGGTTCCCTGTACTTTTCCAGACTAGAAAGAAACGTTTCATAGAAATGGCCGTCTTTTGGTTGAGCGTCACCTTCTTTTCGGCACCCTCTGCGCGGAATTATCCGAATTAGCCGAACATTTAGTCCGCACTTTCGAACAGCACCGGTGGTTCAGTGGTAGAATTCTCGCCTGCCACGCGGGAGCCCCGGGTTCGATTCCTGGCCGGTGCAGATTGTTATAGATTCATTGTTTGACAGTTTTCTTGCAGGAGTAGTTTTACTTCAAGTGGGAATATGCCCGCAACCAAAATCTCACTTCTAGCTTTTCTCGGGTGCATTGGTGGTTCAGTGGTAGAATTCTCGCCTCCCACGCGGGAGACCCGGGTTCAATTCCCGGCCAATGCAAACTGACTGGTTTCCGTACTTTGCTGGACTCCAAAATACGTTTTATAGAAATGGCTGTCTTTTGGTTGAGCGTCACCTTCAATGTTTCCATTCACCTGCAACCCAAAATTCCCTCCGCTATTTCTCCAGTTGCATTGGTGGTTCAGTGGTAGAATTCTCGCCTTCCAAGCGGGAGACCCGGGTTCAATTCCCGGCTAATGCAAAATAGCGGGTTTTCTGTACTTTTCCAGACTAGAAAGAAACGTTTCATAGAAATGGCCGTCTTTTGGTTGAGCGTCACCTTCTTTTCGGCACCCTCTGCGCGGAATTATCCGAATTAGCCGAACATTTAGTCCGCACTTTCGAACAGCACCGGTGGTTCAGTGGTAGAATTCTCGCCTGCCACGCGGGAGGCCCGGGTTCGATTCCCGGCCGGTGCAGATTGTTATAGATTCAATGTTTGACAGTTTTCTTGCAGGAGTAGTTTTACTTCAAGTGGGAATATGCCCGCAACCAAAATCTCACTTCTAGCTTTTCTCGGGTGCATTGGTGGTTCAGTGGTAGAATTCTCGCCTCCCACGCGGGAGACCCGGGTTCAATTCCCGGCCAATGCAAACTGAATGGTTTCCGTACTTTGCTGGACTCCAAAATACGTTTTATAGAAATGGCTGTCTTTTGGTTGAGCGTCACCTTCAATGTTTCCATTCACCTGCAACCCAAAATTCCCTCCGCTATTTCTCCAGTTGCATTGGTGGTTCAGTGGTAGAATTCTCGCCTTCCAAGCGGGAGACCCGGGTTCAATTCCCGGCTAATGCAAAATAGCGGGTTCCCTGTATTTTTCCAGACTAGAAAGAAACGTTTCATAGAAATGGCCGTCTTTTGGTTGAGCGTCACCTTCTTTTCGGCACCCTCTGCGCGGAATTATCCGAATTAGCCGAACATTTAGTCCGCACTTTCGAACAGCACCGGTGGTTCAGTGGTAGAATTCTCCCCTGCCACGCGGGAGGCCCGGGTTCGATTCCCGGCCGGTGCAGATTGTTATAGATTCATTGTTTGACAGTTTTCTTGCAGGAGTAGTTTTACTTCAAGTGGGAATATGCCCGCAACCAAAATCTCCCTTCTAGCTTTTCTCGGGTGCATTGGTGGTTCAGTGGTAGAATTCTCGCCTCCCACGCGGGAGACCCGGGTTCAATTCCCGGCCAATGCAAACTGACTGGTTTCCGTACTTTGCTGGACTCCAAAATACGTTTTATAGAAATGGCTGTCTTTTGGTTGAGCGTCACCTTCAATGTTTCCATTCACCTGCAACCCAAAATTCCCTCCGCTATTTCTCCAGTTGCATTGGTGGTTCAGTGGTAGAATTCTCGCCTTCCAAGCGGGAGACCCGGGTTCAATTCCCGGCTAATGCAAAATAGCGGGTTCCCTGTACTTTTCCAGACTAGAAAGAAACGTTTCATAGAAATGGCCGTCTTTTGGTTGAGCGTCACCTTCTTTTCGGCACCCTCTGCGCGGAATTATCCGAATTAGCCGAACATTTAGTCCGCACTTTCGAACAGCACCGGTGGTCCAGTGGTAGAATTCTCGCCTGCCACGCGGGAGGCCCGGGTTCGATTCCCGGCCGGTGCAGATTGTTATAGATTCATTGTTTGACAGTTTTCTTGCAGGAGTAGTTTTACTTCAAGTGGGAATATGCCCGCAACCAAAATCTCACTTCTAGCTTTTCTCGGGTGCATTGGTGGTTCAGTGGTAGAATTCTCGCCTCCCACGCGGGAGACCTGGGTTCAATTCCCGGCCAATGCAAACTGACTGGTTTCCGTACTTTGCTGGACTCCAAAATACGTTTTATAGAAATGGCTGTCTTTTGGTTGAGCGTCACCTTCAATGTTTCCATTCACCTGCAACCCAAAATTCCCTCCGCTATTTCTCCAGTTGCATTGGTGGTTCAGTGGTAGAATTCTCGCCTTCCAAGCGGGAGACCCGGGTTCAATTCCCGGCTAATGCAAAATAGCGGGTTCCCTGTACTTTTCCAGACTAGAAAGAAACGTTTCATAGAAATGGCCGTCTTTTGGTTGAGCGTCACCTTCTTTTCGGCACCCTCTGCGCGGAATTATCCGAATTAGCCGAACATTTAGTCCGCACTTTCGAACAGCACCGGTGGTTCAGTGGTAGAATTCTCGCCTGCCACGCGGGAGGCCCGGGTTCGATTCCCGGCCGGTGCAGATTGTTATAGATTCATTGTTTGACAGTTTTCTTGCAGGAGTAGTTTTACTTCAAGTGGGAATATGCCCGCAACCAAAATCTCACTTCTAGCTTTTCTCGGGTGCATTGGTGGGTCAGTGGTAGAATTCTCGCCTCCCACGCGGGAGACCCGGGTTCAATTCCCGGCCAATGCAAACTGACTGGTTTCCGTACTTTGCTGGACTCCAAAATACGTTTTATAGAAATGGCTGTCTTTTGGTTGAGCGTCACCTTCAATGTTTCCATTCACCTGCAACCCAAAATTCCCTCCGCTATTTCTCCAGTTGCATTGGTGGTTCAGTGGTAGAATTCTCGCCTTCCAAGCGGGAGACCCGGGTTCAATTCCCGGCTAATGCAAAATAGCGGGTTCCCTGTACTTTTCCAGACTAGAAAGAAACGTTTCATAGAAATGGCCGTCTTTTGGTTGAGCGTCACCTTCTTTTCGGCACCCTCTGCGCGGAATTATCCGAATTAGCCGAACATTTAGTCCGCACTTTCGAACAGCACCGGTGGTTCAGTGGTAGAATTCTCGCCTGCCACGCGGGAGGCCCGGGTTCGATTCCCGGCCGGTGCAGATTGTTATAGATTCATTGTTTGACAGTTTTCTTGCAGGAGTAGTTTTACTTCAAGTGGGAATATGCCCGCAACCAAAATCTCACTTCTAGCTTTTCTCGGGTGCATTGGTGGTTCAGTTGTAGAATTCTCGCCTTCCACGCGGGAGACCCGGGTTCAATTCCCGGCCAATGCAAACTGACTGGTTTCCGTACTTTGCTGGACTCCAAAATACGTTTTATAGAAATGGCTGTCTTTTGGTTGAGCGTCACCTTCAATGTTTCCATTCACCTGCAACCCAAAATTCCCTCCGCTATTTCTCCAGTTGCATTGGTGGTTCAGTGGTAGAATTCTCGCCTTCCAAGCGGGAGACCCGGGTTCAATTCCCGGCTAATGCAAAATAGCGGGTTCCCTGTACTTTTCCAGACTAGAAAGAAACGTTTCATAGAAATGGCCGTCTTTTGGTTGAGCGTCACCTTCTTTTCGGCACCCTCTGCGCGGAATTATCCGAATTAGCCGAACATTTAGTCCGCACTTTCGAACAGCACCGGTGGTTCAGTGGTAGAATTCTCGCCTGCCACGCGGGAGGCCCGGGTTCGATTCCCGGCCGGTGCAGATTGTTATAGATTCATTGTTTGACAGTTTTCTTGCAGGAGTAGTTTTACTTCAAGTGGGAATATGCCCGCAACCAAAATCTCACTTCTAGCTTTTCTCGGGTGCATTGGTGGTTCAGTGTTAGAATTCTCGCCTCCCACGCGGGAGACCCGGGTTCAATTCCCGGCCAATGCAAACTGACTGGTTTCCGTACTTTGCTGGACTCTAAAATACGTTTTATAGAAATGGCTGTCTTTTGGTTGAGCGTCACCTTCAATGTTTCCATTCACCTGCAACCCAAAATTCCCTCCGCTATTTCTCCAGTTGCATTGGTGGTTCAGTGGTAGAATTCTCGCCTTCCAAGCGGGAGACCCGGGTTCAATTCCCGGCTAATGCAAAATAGCGGGTTCCCTGTACTTTTCCAGACTAGAAAGAAACGTTTCATAGAAATGGCCGTCTTTTGGTTGAGCGTCACCTTCTTTTCGGCACCCTCTGCGCGGAATTATCCGAATTAGCCGAACATTTAGTCCGCACTTTCGAACAGCACCGGTGGTTCAGTGGTAGAATTCTCGCCTGCCACGCGGGAGGCCCGGGTTCGATTCCCGGCCGGTGCAGATTGTTATAGATTCATTGTTTGACAGTTTTCTTGCAGGAGTAGTTTTACTTCAAGTGGGAATATGCCCGCAACCAAAATCTCACTTCTAGCTTTTCTCGGGTGCATTGGTGGTTCAGTGGTAGAATTCTCGCCTCCCACGCGGGAGACCCGGGTTCAATTCCCGGCCAATGCAAACTGACTGGTTTCCGTACTTTGCTGGACTCCAAAATACGTTTTATAGAAATGGCTGTCTTTTGGTTGAGCGTCACCTTCAATGTTTCCATTCACCTGCAACCCAAAATTCCCTCCGCTATTTCTCCAGTTGCATTGGTGGTTCAGTGGTAGAATTCTCGCCTTCCAAGCGGGAGACCCGGGTTCAATTCCCGGCTAATGCAAAATAGCGGGTTCCCTGTACTTTTCCAGACTAGAAAGAAACGTTTCATAGAAATGGCCGTCTTTTGGTTGAGCGTCACCTTCTTTTCGGCACCCTCTGCGCGGAATTATCCAAATTAGCCGAACATTTAGTCCGCACTTTCGAACAGCACCGGTGGTTCAGTGGTAGAATTCTCGCCTGCCACGCGGGAGGCCCGGGTTCGATTCCCGGCCGGTGCAGATTGTTATAGATTCATTGTTTGACAGTTTTCTTGCAGGAGTAGTTTTACTTCAAGTGGGAATATGCCCGCAACCAAAATCTCACTTCTAGCTTTTCTCGGGTGCATTGGTGGTTCAGTGGTAGAATTCTCGCCTCCCACGCGGGAGACCCGGGTTCAATTCCCGGCCAATGCAAACTGACTGGTTTCCGTACTTTGCTGGACTCCAAAATACGTTTTATAGAAATGGCTGTCTTTTGGTTGAGCGTCACCTTCAATGTTTCCATTCACCTGCAACCCAAAATTCCCTCCGCTATTTCTCCAGTTGCATTGGTGGTTCAGTGGTAGAATTCTCGCCTCCCACGCGGGAGACCCGGGTTCAATTCCCGGCAAATGCAAACTGACTGGTTTCCGTACTTTGCTGGACTCCAAAATACGTTTTATAGAAATGGCTGTCTTTTGGTTGAGCGTCACCTTCAATGTTTCCATTCACCTGCAACCCAAAATTCCCTCCGCTATTTCTCCAGTTGCATTGGTGGTTCAGTGGTAGAATTCTCGCCTTCCAAGCGGGAGACCCGGGTTCAATTCCCGGCTAATGCAAAATAGCGGGTTCCCTGTACTTTTCCAGACTAGAAAGAAACGTTTCATAGAAATGGCCGTCTTTTGGTTGAGCGTCACCTTCTTTTCGGCACCCTCTGCGCGGAATTATCCGAATTAGCCGAACATTTAGTCCGCACTTTCGAACAGCACCGGTGGTTCAGTGGTAGAATTCTCGCCTGCACCGCGGGAGGCCCGGGTTCGATTCCCGGCCGGTGCAGATTGTTATAGATTCATTGTTTGACAGTTTTCTTGCAGGAGTAGTTTTACTTCAAGTGGGAATATGCCCGCAACCAAAATCTCACTTCTAGCTTTTCTCGGGTGCATTGGTGGTTCAGTGGTAGAATTCTCGCCTCCCACGCGGGAGACCCGGGTTCAATTCCCGGCCAATGCAAACTGACTGGTTTCCGTACTTTGCTGGACTCCAAAATACGTTTTATAGAAATGGCTGTCTTTTGGTTGAGCGTCACCTTCAATGTTTCTATTCACCTGCAACCCAAAATTCCCTCCGCTATTTCTCCAGTTGCATTGGTGGTTCAGTGGTAGAATTCTCGCCTTCCAAGCGGGAGACCCGTGTTCAATTCCCGGCTAATGCAAAATAGCGGGTTCCCTGTACTTTTCCAGACTAGAAAGAAACGTTTCATAGAAATGGCCGTCTTTTGGTTGAGCGTCACCTTCTTTTCGGCACCCTCTGCGCGGAATTATCCGAATTAGCCGAACATTTAGTCCGCACTTTCGAACAGCACCGGTGGTTCAGTGGTAGAATTCTCGCCTGCACCGCGGGAGGCCCGGGTTCGATTCCCGGCCGGTGCAGATTGTTATAGATTCATTGTTTGACAGTTTTCTTGCAGGAGTAGTTTTACTTCAAGTGGGAATATGCCCGCAACCAAAATCTCACTTCTAGCTTTTCTCGGGTGCATTGGTGGTTCAGTGGTAGAATTCTCGCCTCCCACGCGGGAGACCCGGGTTCAATTCCCGGCCAATGCAAACTGACTGGTTTCCGTACTTTGCTGGACTCCAAAATACGTTTTATAGAAATGGCTGTCTTTTGGTTGAGCGTCACCTTCAATGTTTCCATTCACCTGCAACCCAAAATTCCCTCCGCTATTTCTCCAGTTGCATTGGTGGTTCAGTGGTAGAATTCTCGCCTTCCAAGCGGGAGACCCGGGTTCAATTCCCGGCTAATGCAAAATAGCGGGTTCCCTGTACTTTTCCAGACTAGAAAGAAACGTTTCATAGAAATGGCCGTCTTTTGGTTGAGCGTCACCTTCTTTTCGGCACCCTCTGCGCGGAATTATCCGAATTAGCCGAACAATTAGTCCGCACTTTCGAACAGCACCGGTGGTTCAGTGGTAGAATTCTCTCCTGCCACGCGGGAGGCCCGGGTTCGATTCCCGGCCGGTGCAGATTGTTATAGATTCATTGTTTGACAGTTTTCTTGCAGGAGTAGTTTTACTTCAAGTGGGAATATGCCCGCAACCAAAATCTCACTTCTAGCTTTTCTCGGGTGCATTGGTGGTTCAGTGGTAGAATTCTCGCCTCCCACGCGGGAGACCCGGGTTCAATTCCCGGCCAATGCAAACTGACTGGTTTCCGTACTTTGCTGGACTCCAAAATACGTTTTATAGAAATGGCTGTCTTTTGGTTGAGCGTCACCTTCAATGTTTCCATTCACCTGCAACCCAAAATTCCCTCCGCTATTTCTCCAGTTGCATTGGTGGTTCAGTGGTAGAATTCTCGCCTTCCAAGCGGGAGACCCGGGTTCAATTCCCGGCTAATGCAAAATAGCGGGTTCCCTGTACTTTTCCAGACTAGAAAGAAACGTTTCATAGAAATGGCCGTCTTTTGGTTGAGCGTCACCTTCTTTTCGGCACCCTCTGCGCGGAATTATCCAAATTAGCCGAACATTTAGTCCGCACTTTCGAACAGCACCGGTGGTTCAGTGGTAGAATTCTCGCCTGCCACGCGGGAGGCCCGGGTTCGATTCCCGGCCGGTGCAGATTGTTATAGATTCATTGTTTGACAGTTTTCTTGCAGGAGTAGTTTTACTTCAAGTGGGAATATGCCCGCAACCAAAATCTCACTTCTAGCTTTTCTCGGGTGCATTGGTGGTTCAGTGGTAGAATTCTCGCCTCCCACGCGGGAGACCCGGGTTCAATTCCCGGCCAATGCAAACTGACTGGTTTCCGTACTTTGCTGGACTCCAAAATACGTTTTATAGAAATGGCTGTCTTTTGGTTGAGCGTCACCTTCAATGTTTCCATTCACCTGCAACCCAAAATTCCCTCCGCTATTTCTCCAGTTGCATTGGTGGTTCAGTGGTAGAATTCTCGCCTCCCACGCGGGAGACCCGGGTTCAATTCCCGGCAAATGCAAACTGACTGGTTTCCGTACTTTGCTGGACTCCAAAATACGTTTTATAGAAATGGCTGTCTTTTGGTTGAGCGTCACCTTCAATGTTTCCATTCACCTGCAACCCAAAATTCCCTCCGCTATTTCTCCAGTTGCATTGGTGGTTCAGTGGTAGAATTCTCGCCTTCCAAGCGGGAGACCCGGGTTCAATTCCCGGCTAATGCAAAATAGCGGGTTCCCTGTACTTTTCCAGACTAGAAAGAAACGTTTCATAGAAATGGCCGTCTTTTGGTTGAGCGTCACCTTCTTTTCGGCACCCTCTGCGCGGAATTATCCGAATTAGCCGAACATTTAGTCCGCACTTTCGAACAGCACCGGTGGTTCAGTGGTAGAATTCTCGCCTGCACCGCGGGAGGCCCGGGTTCGATTCCCGGCCGGTGCAGATTGTTATAGATTCATTGTTTGACAGTTTTCTTGCAGGAGTAGTTTTACTTCAAGTGGGAATATGCCCGCAACCAAAATCTCACTTCTAGCTTTTCTCGGGTGCATTGGTGGTTCAGTGGTAGAATTCTCGCCTCCCACGCGGGAGACCCGGGTTCAATTCCCGGCCAATGCAAACTGACTGGTTTCCGTACTTTGCTGGACTCCAAAATACGTTTTATAGAAATGGCTGTCTTTTGGTTGAGCGTCACCTTCAATGTTTCCATTCACCTGCAACCCAAAATTCCCTCCGCTATTTCTCCAGTTGCATTGGTGGTTCAGTGGTAGAATTCTCGCCTTCCAAGCGGGAGACCCGGGTTCAATTCCCGGCTAATGCAAAATAGCGGGTTCCCTGTACTTTTCCAGACTAGAAAGAAACGTTTCATAGAAATGGCCGTCTTTTGGTTGAGCGTCACCTTCTTTTCGGCACCCTCTGCGCGGAATTATCCGAATTAGCCGAACAATTAGTCCGCACTTTCGAACAGCACCGGTGGTTCAGTGGTAGAATTCTCGCCTGCCACGCGGGAGGCCCGGGTTCGATTCCCGGCCGGTGCAGATTGTTATAGATTCATTGTTTGACAGTTTTCTTGCAGGAGTAGTTTTACTTCAAGTGGGAATATGCCCGCAACCAAAATCTCACTTCTAGCTTTTCTCGGGTGCATTGGTGGTTCAGTGGTAGAATTCTCGCCTCCCACGCGGGAGACCCGGGTTCAATTCCCGGCCAATGCAAACTGACTGGTTTCCGTACTTTGCTGGACTCCAAAATACGTTTTATAGAAATGGCTGTCTTTTGGTTGAGCGTCACCTTCAATGTTTCCATTCACCTGCAACCCAAAATTCCCTCCGCTATTTCTCCAGTTGCATTGGTGGTTCAGTGGTAGAATTCTCGCCTCCCACGCGGGAGACCCGGGTTCAATTCCCGGCAAATGCAAACTGACTGGTTTCCGTACTTTGCTGGACTCCAAAATACGTTTTATAGAAATGGCTGTCTTTTGGTTGAGCGTCACCTTCAATGTTTCCATTCACCTGCAACCCAAAATTCCCTCCGCTATTTCTCCAGTTGCATTGGTGGTTCAGTGGTAGAATTCTCCCCTTCCAAGCGGGAGACCCGGGTTCAATTCCCGGCTAATGCAAAATAGCGGGTTCCCTGTACTTTTCCAGACTAGAAAGAAACGTTTCATAGAAATGGCCGTCTTTTGGTTGAGCGTCACCTTCTTTTCGGCACCCTCTGCGCGGAATTATCCGAATTAGCCGAACAATTAGTCCGCACTTTCGAACAGCACCGGTGGTTCAGTGGTAGAATTCTCTCCTGCCACGCGGGAGGCCCGGGTTCGATTCCCGGCCGGTGCAGATTGTTATAGATTCATTGTTTGACAGTTTTCTTGCAGGAGTAGTTTTACTTCAAGTGGGAATATGCCCGCAACCAAAATCTCACTTCTAGCTTTTCTCGGGTGCATTGGTGGTTCAGTGGTAGAATTCTCGCCTCCCACGCGGGAGACCCGGGTTCAATTCCCGGCCAATGCAAACTGACTGGTTTCCGTACTTTGCTGGACTCCAAAATACGTTTTATAGAAATGGCTGTCTTTTGGTTGAGCGTCACCTTCAATGTTTCCATTCACCTGCAACCCAAAATTCCCTCCGCTATTTCTCCAGTTGCATTGGTGGTTCAGTGGTAGAATTCTCGCCTTCCAAGCGGGAGACCCGGGTTCAATTCCCGGCTAATGCAAAATAGCGGGTTCCCTGTACTTTTCCAGACTAGAAAGAAACGTTTCATAGAAATGGCCGTCTTTTGGTTGAGCGTCACCTTCTTTTCGGCACCCTCTGCGCGGAATTATCCGAATTAGCCGAACATTTAGTCCGCACTTTCGAACAGCACCGGTGGTTCAGTGGTAGAATTCTCGCCTGCCACGCGGGAGGCCCGCGTTCGATTCCCGGCCGGTGCAGATTGTTATAGATTCATTGTTTGACAGTTTTCTTGCAGGAGTAGTTTTACTTCAAGTGGGAATATGCCCGCAACCAAAATCTCACTTCTAGCTTTTCTCGGGTGCATTGGTGGTTCAGTGGTAGAATTCTCGCCTCCCACGCGGAAGACCCGGGTTCAATTCCCGGCCAATGCAAACTGACTGGTTTCCGTACTTTGCTGGACTCCAAAATACGTTTTATAGAAATGGCTGTCTTTTGGTTGAGCGTCACCTTCAATGTTTCCATTCACCTGCAACCCAAAATTCCCTCCGCTATTTCTCCAGTTGCATTGGTGGTTCAGTGGTAGAATTCTCGCCTTCCAAGCGGGAGACCCGGGTTCAATTCCCGGCTAATGCAAAATAGCGGGTTCCCTGTACTTTTCCAGACTAGAAAGAAACGTTTCATAGAAATGGCCGTCTTTTGGTTGAGCGTCACCTTCTTTTCGGCACCCTCTGCGCGGAATTATCCGAATTAGCCGAACATTTAGTCCGCACTTTCGAACAGCACCGGTGGTTCAGTGGTAGAATTCTCGCCTGCCACGCGGGAGGCCCGCGTTCGATTCCCGGCCGGTGCAGATTGTTATAGATTCATTGTTTGACAGTTTTCTTGCAGGAGTAGTTTTACTTCAAGTGGGAATATGCCCGCAACCAAAATCTCACTTCTAGCTTTTCTCGGGTGCATTGGTGGTTCAGTGGTAGAATTCTCGCCTCCCACGCGGAAGACCCGGGTTCAATTCCCGGCCAATGCAAACTGACTGGTTTCCGTACTTTGCTGGACTCCAAAATACGTTTTATAGAAATGGCTGTCTTTTGGTTGAGCGTCACCTTCAATGTTTCCATTCACCTGCAACCCAAAATTCCCTCCGCTATTTCTCCAGTTGCATTGGTGGTTCAGTGGTAGAATTCTCGCCTTCCAAGCGGGAGACCCGGGTTCAATTCCCGGCTAATGCAAAATAGCGGGTTCCCTGTACTTTTCCAGACTAGAAAGAAACGTTTCATAGAAATGGCCGTCTTTTGGTTGAGCGTCACCTTCTTTTCGGCACCCTCTGCGCGGAATTATCCGAATTAGCCGAACATTTAGTCCGCACTTTCGAACAGCACCGGTGGTTCAGTGGTAGAATTCTCGCCTGCCACGCGGGAGGCCCGGGTTCGATTCCCGGCCGGTGCAGATTGTTATAGATTCATTGTTTGACAGTTTTCTTGCAGGAGTAGTTTTACTTCAAGTGGGAATATGCCCGCAACCAAAATCCGACTTCTAGCTTTTCTCGGGTGCATTGGTGGTTCAGTGGTAGAATTCTCGCCTCCCACGCGGGAGACCCGGGTTCAATTCCCGGCCAATGCAAACTGACTGGTTTCCGTACTTTGCTGGACTCCAAAATACGTTTTATAGAAATGGCTGTCTTTTAGTTGAGCGTCACCTTCAATGTTTCCATTCACCTGCAACCCAAAATTCCCTCCGCTATTTCTCCAGTTGCATTGATGGTTCAGTGGTAGAATTCTCGCCTTCCAAGCGGGAGACCCGGGTTCAATTCCCGGCTAATGCAAAATAGCGGGTTCCCTGTACTTTTCCAGACTAGAAAGAAACGTTTCATAGAAATGGCCGTCTTTTGGTTGAGCGTCACCTTCTTTTCGGCACCCTCTGCGCGGAATTATCCGAATTAGCCGAACATTTAGTCCGCACTTTCGAACAACACCGGTGGTTCAGTGGTAGAATTCTCGCCTCCCACGCGGGAGACCCGGGTTCAATTCCCGGCCAATGCAAACTGACTGGTTTCCGTACTTTGCTGGACTCCAAAATACGTTTTATAGAAATGGCTGTCTTTTGGTTGAGCGTCACCTTCAATGTTTCCATTCACCTGCAACCCAAAATTCCCTCCGCTATTTCTCCAGTTGCATTGGTGGTTCAGTGGTAGAATTCTCGCCTTCCAAGCGGGAGACCCGGGTTCAATTCCCGGCTAATGCAAAATAGCGGGTTCCCTGTACTTTTCCAGACTAGAAAGAAACGTTTCATAGAAATGGCCGTCTTTTGGTTGAGCGTCACCTTCTTTTCGGCACCCTCTGCGCGGAATTATCCGAATTAGCCGAACATTTAGTCCGCACTTTCGAACAGCACCGGTGGTTCAGTGGTAGAATTCTCGCCTGCCACGCGGGAGGCCCGGGTTCGATTCCCGGCCGGTGCAGATTGTTATAGATTCATTGTTTGACAGTTTTCTTGCAGGAGTAGTTTTACTTCAAGTGGGAATATGCCTGCAACCAAAATCTCACTTCTAGCTTTTCTCGGGTGCATTGGTGGTTCAGTGGTAGAATTCTCGCCTCCCACGCGGGAGACCCGGGTTCAATTCCCGGCCAATGCAAACTGACTGGTTTCCGTACTTTGCTGGACTCCAAAATACGTTTTATAGAAATGGCTGTCTTTTGGTTGAGCGTCACCTTCAATGTTTCCATTCACCTGCAACCCAAAATTCCCTCCGCTATTTCTCCAGTTGCATTGGTGGTTCAGTGGTAGAATTCTCGCCTTCCAAGCGGGAGACCCGGGTTCAATTCCCGGCTAATGCAAAATAGCGGGTTCCCTGTACTTTTCCAGACTAGAAAGAAACGTTTCATAGAAATGGCCGTCTTTTGGTTGAGCGTCACCTTCTTTTCGGCACCCTCTGCGCGGAATTATCCGAATTAGCCGAACATTTAGTCCGCACTTTCGAACAGCACCGGTGGTTCAGTGGTAGAATTCTCGCCTGCCACGCGGGAGGCCCGGGTTCGATTCCCGGCCGGTGCAGATTGTTATAGATTCATTGTTTGACAGTTTTCTTGCAGGAGTAGTTTTACTTCAAGTGGGAATATGCCCGCAACCAAAATCTCACTTCTAGCTTTTCTCGGGTGCATTGGTGGTTCAGTGGTAGAATTCTCGCCTCCCACGCGGGAGACCCGGGTTCAATTCCCGGCCAATGCAAACTGACTGGTTTCCGTACTTTGCTGGACTCCAAAATACGTTTTATAGAAATGGCTGTCTTTTGGTTGAGCGTCACCTTCAATGTTTCCATTCACCTGCAACCCAAAATTCCCTCCGCTATTTCTCCAGTTGCATTGATGGTTCAGTGGTAGAATTCTCGCCTTCCAAGCGGGAGACCCGGGTTCAATTCCCGGCTAATGCAAAATAGCGGGTTCCCTGTACTTTTCCAGACTAGAAAGAAACGTTTCATAGAAATGGCCGTCTTTTGGTTGAGCGTCACCTTCTTTTCGGCACCCTCTGCGCGGAATTATCCGAATTAGCCGAACATTTAGTCCGCACTTTCGAACAACACCGGTGGTTCAGTGGTAGAATTCTCGCCTCCCACGCGGGAGACCCGGGTTCAATTCCCGGCCAATGCAAACTGACTGGTTTCCGTACTTTGCTGGACTCCAAAATACGTTTTATAGAAATGGCTGTCTTTTGGTTGAGCGTCACCTTCAATGTTTCCATTCACCTGCAACCCAAAATTCCCTCCGCTATTTCTCCAGTTGCATTGGTGGTTCAGTGGTAGAATTCTCGCCTTCCAAGCGGGAGACCCGGGTTCAATTCCCGGATAATGCAAAATAGCGGGTTCCCTGTACTTTTCCAGACTAGAAAGAAACGTTTCATAGAAATGGCCGTCTTTTGGTTGAGCGTCACCTTCTTTTCGGCACCCTCTGCGCGGAATTATCCGAATTAGCCGAACATTTAGTCCGCACTTTCGAACAGCACCGGTGGTTCAGTGGTAGAATTCTCGCCTGCCACGCGGGAGGCCCGGGTTCGATTCCCGGCCGGTGCAGATTGTTATAGATTCATTGTTTGACAGTTTTCTTGCAGGAGTAGTTTTACTTCAAGTGGGAATATGCCTGCAACCAAAATCTCACTTCTAGCTTTTCTCGGGTGCATTGGTGGTTCAGTGGTAGAATTCTCGCCTCCCACGCGGGAGACCCGGGTTCAATTCCCGGCCAATGCAAACTGACTGGTTTCCGTACTTTGCTGGACTCCAAAATACGTTTTATAGAAATGGCTGTCTTTTGGTTGAGCGTCACCTTCAATGTTTCCATTCACCTGCAACCCAAAATTCCCTCCGCTATTTCTCCAGTTGCATTGGTGGTTCAGTGGTAGAATTCTCGCCTTCCAAGCGGGAGACCCGGGTTCAATTCCCGGCTAATGCAAAATAGCGGGTTCCCTGTACTTTTCCAGACTAGAAAGAAACGTTTCATAGAAATGGCCGTCTTTCGGTTGAGCGTCACCTTCTTTTCGGCACCCTCTGCGCGGAATTATCCGAATTAGCCGAACATTTAATCCGCACTTTCGAACAGCACCGGTGGTTCAGTGGTAGAATTCTCGCCTGCCACGCGGGAGGCCCGGGTTCGATTCCCGGCCGGTGCAGATTGTTATAGATTCATTTTTTGACAGTTTTCTTGCAGGAGTAGTTTTACTTCAAGTGGGAATATGCCCGCAACCAAAATCTCACTTCTAGCTTTTCTCGGGTGCATTGGTGGTTCAGTGGTAGAATTCTCGCCTCCCACGCGGGAGACCCGGGTTCAATTCCCGGCCAATGCAAACTGACTGGTTTCCGTACTTTGCTGGACTCCAAAATACGTTTTATAGAAATGGCTGTATTTTGGTTGAGCGTCACCTTCAATGTTTCCATTCACCTGCAACCCAAAATTCCCTCCGCTATTTCTCCAGTTGCATTGGTGGTTCAGTGGTAGAATTCTCGCCTTCCAAGCGGGAGACCCGGGTTCAATTCCCGGCTAATGCAAAATAGCGGGTTCCCTGTACTTTTCCAGACTAGAAAGAAACGTTTCATAGAAATGGCCGTCTTTTGGTTGAGCGTCACCTTCTTTTTGGCACCCTCTGCGCGGAATTATCCGAATTAGCCGAACATTTAGTCCGCACTTTCGAACAGCACCGGTGGTTCAGTGGTAGAATTCTCGCCTGCCACGCGGGAGGCCCGGGTTCGATTCCCGGCCGGTGCAGATTGTTATAGATTCATTGTTTGACAGTTTTCTTGCAGGAGTAGTTTTACTTCAAGTGGGAATATGCCCGCAACCAAAATCTCACTTCTAGCTTTTCTCGGGTGCATTGGTGGTTCAGTGGTAGAATTCTCGCCTCCCACGCGGGAGACCCGGGTTCAATTCCCGGCCAATGCAAACTGACTGGTTTCCGTACTTTGCTGGACTCCAAAATACGTTTTATAGAAATGGCTGTCTTTTGGTTGAGCGTCACCTTCAATGTTTCCATTCACCTGCAACCCAAAATTCCCTCCGCTATTTCTCCAGTTGCATTGATGGTTCAGTGGTAGAATTCTCGCCTTCCAAGCGGGAGACCCGGGTTCAATTCCCGGCTAATGCAAAATAGCGGGTTCCCTGTACTTTTCCAGACTAGAAAGAAACGTTTCATAGAAATGGCCGTCTTTTGGTTGAGCGTCACCTTCTTTTCGGCACCCTCTGCGCGGAATTATCCGAATTAGCCGAACATTTAGTCCGCACTTTCGAACAACACCGGTGGTTCAGTGGTAGAATTCTCGCCTCCCACGCGGGAGACCCGGGTTCAATTCCCGGCCAATGCAAACTGACTGGTTTCCGTACTTTGCTGGACTCCAAAATACGTTTTATAGAAATGGCTGTCTTTTGGTTGAGCGTCACCTTCAATGTTTCCATTCACCTGCAACCCAAAATTCCCTCCGCTATTTCTCCAGTTGCATTGGTGGTTCAGTGGTAGAATTCTCGCCTTCCAAGCGGGAGACCCGGGTTCAATTCCCGGATAATGCAAAATAGCGGGTTCCCTGTACTTTTCCAGACTAGAAAGAAACGTTTCATAGAAATGGCCGTCTTTTGGTTGAGCGTCACCTTCTTTTCGGCACCCTCTGCGCGGAATTATCCGAATTAGCCGAACATTTAGTCCGCACTTTCGAACAGCACCGGTGGTTCAGTGGTAGAATTCTCGCCTGCCACGCGGGAGGCCCGGGTTCGATTCCCGGCCGGTGCAGATTGTTATAGATTCATTGTTTGACAGTTTTCTTGCAGGAGTAGTTTTACTTCAAGTGGGAATATGCCTGCAACCAAAATCTCACTTCTAGCTTTTCTCGGGTGCATTGGTGGTTCAGTGGTAGAATTCTCGCCTCCCACGCGGGAGACCCGGGTTCAATTCCCGGCCAATGCAAACTGACTGGTTTCCGTACTTTGCTGGACTCCAAAATACGTTTTATAGAAATGGCTGTCTTTTGGTTGAGCGTCACCTTCAATGTTTCCATTCACCTGCAACCCAAAATTCCCTCCGCTATTTCTCCAGTTGCATTGGTGGTTCAGTGGTAGAATTCTCGCCTTCCAAGCGGGAGACCCGGGTTCAATTCCCGGCTAATGCAAAATAGCGGGTTCCCTGTACTTTTCCAGACTAGAAAGAAACGTTTCATAGAAATGGCCGTCTTTCGGTTGAGCGTCACCTTCTTTTCGGCACCCTCTGCGCGGAATTATCCGAATTAGCCGAACATTTAATCCGCACTTTCGAACAGCACCGGTGGTTCAGTGGTAGAATTCTCGCCTGCCACGCGGGAGGCCCGGGTTCGATTCCCGGCCGGTGCAGATTGTTATAGATTCATTTTTTGACAGTTTTCTTGCAGGAGTAGTTTTACTTCAAGTGGGAATATGCCCGCAACCAAAATCTCACTTCTAGCTTTTCTCGGGTGCATTGGTGGTTCAGTGGTAGAATTCTCGCCTCCCACGCGGGAGACCCGGGTTCAATTCCCGGCCAATGCAAACTGACTGGTTTCCGTACTTTGCTGGACTCCAAAATACGTTTTATAGAAATGGCTGTATTTTGGTTGAGCGTCACCTTCAATGTTTCCATTCACCTGCAACCCAAAATTCCCTCCGCTATTTCTCCAGTTGCATTGGTGGTTCAGTGGTAGAATTCTCGCCTTCCAAGCGGGAGACCCGGGTTCAATTCCCGGCTAATGCAAAATAGCGGGTTCCCTGTACTTTTCCAGACTAGAAAGAAACGTTTCATAGAAATGGCCGTCTTTTGGTTGAGCGTCACCTTCTTTTTGGCACCCTCTGCGCGGAATTATCCGAATTAGCCGAACATTTAGTCCGCACTTTCGAACAGCACCGGTGGTTCAGTGGTAGAATTCTCGCCTGCCACGCGGGAGGCCCGGGTTCGATTCCCGGCCGGTGCAGATTGTTATAGATTCATTGTTTGACAGTTTTCTTGCAGGAGTAGTTTTACTTCAAGTGGGAATATGCCCGCAACCAAAATCTCACTTCTAGCTTTTCTCGGGTGCATTGGTGGTTCAGTGGTAGAATTCTCGCCTCCCACGCGGGAGACCCGGGTTCAATTCCCGGCCAATGCAAACTGACTGGTTTCCGTACTTTGCTGGACTCCAAAATACGTTTTATAGAAATGGCTGTCTTTTGGTTGAGCGTCACCTTTAATGTTTCCATTCACCTGCAACCCAAAATTCCCTCCGCTATTTCTCCAGTTGCATTGGTGGTTCAGTGGTAGAATTCTCGCCTTCCAATCGGGAGACCCGGGTTCAATTCCCGGCTAATGCAAAATAGCGGGTTCCCTGTTCTTTTCCAGACTAGAAAGAAACGTTTCATAGAAATGGCCGTCTTTTGGTTGAGCGTCACCTTCTTTTCGGCACCCTCTGCGCGGAATTATCCGAATTAGCCGAACATTTAGTCCGCACTTTCGAACAGCACCGGTGGTTCAGTGGTAGAATTCTCGCCTGCCACGCGGGAGGCCCGGGTTCGATTCCAGGCCGGTGCAGATTGTTATAGATTCATTGTTTGACAGTTTTCTTGCAGGAGTAGTTTTACTTCAAGTGGGAATATGCCTGCAACCAAAATCTCACTTCTAGCTTTTCTCGGGTGCATTGGTGGTTCAGTGGTAGAATTCTCGCCTCCCACGCGGGAGACCCGGGTTCAATTCCCGGCCAATGCAAACTGACTGGTTTCCGTACTTTGCTGGACTCCAAAATACGTTTTATAGAAATGGCTGTCTTTTGGTTGAGCGTCACCTTCAATATTTCCATTCACCTGCAACCCAAAATTCCCTCCGCTATTTCTCCAGTTGCATTGGTGGTTCAGTGGTAGAATTCTCGCCTTCCAAGCGGGAGACCCGGGTTCAATTCCCGGCTAATGCAAAATAGCGGGTTCCCTGTACTTTTCCAGACTAGAAAGAAACGTTTCATAGAAATGGCCGTCTTTCGGTTGAGCGTCACCTTCTTTTCGGCACCCTCTGCGCGGAATTATCCGAATTAGCCGAACATTTAGTCCGCACTTTCGAACAGCACCGGTGGTTAAGTGGTAGAATTCTCGCCTGCCACGCGGGAGGCCCGGGTTCGATTCCCGGCCGGTGCAGATTGTTATAGATTCATTGTTTGACAGTTTTCTTGCAGGAGTAGTTTTACTTCAAGTGGGAATATGCCCGCAACCAAAATCTCACTTCTAGCTTTTCTCGGGTGCATTGGTGGTTCAGTGGTAGAATTCTCGCCTCCCACGCGGGAGACCCGGGTTCAATTCCCGGCCAATGCAAACTGACTGGTTTCCGTACTTTGCTGGACTCCAAAATACGTTTTATAGAAATGGCTGTCTTTTGGTTGAGCGTCACCTTCAATGTTTCCATTCACCTGCAACCCAAAATTCCCTCCGCTATTTCTCCAGTTGCATTGGTGGTTCAGTGGTAGAATTCTCGCCTTCCAAGCGGGAGACCCGGGTTCAATTCCCGGCTAATGCAAAATAGCGGGTTCCCTGTACTTTTCCAGACTAGAAAGAAACGTTTCATAGAAATGGCCGTCTTTTGGTTGAGCGTCACCTTCTTTTCGGCACCCTCTGCGCGGAATTATCCGAATTAGGCGAACATTTAGTCCGCACTTTCGAACAGCACCGGTGGTTCAGTGGTAGAATTCTCGCCTGCCACGCGGGAGGCCCGCGTTCGATTCCCGGCCGGTGCAGATTGTTATAGATTCATTGTTTGACAGTTTTCTTGCAGGAGTAGTTTTACTTCAAGTGGGAATATGCCCGCAACCAAAATCTCACTTCTAGCTTTTCTCGGGTGCATTGGTGGTTCAGTGGTAGAATTCTCGCCTCCCACGCGGGAGACCCGGGTTCAATTCCCGGCCAATGCAAACTGACTGGTTTCCGTACTTTGCTGGACTCCAAAATACGTTTTATAGAAATGGCTGTCTTTTGGTTGAGCGTCACCTTCAATGTTTCCATTCACCTGCAACCCAAAATTCCCTCCGCTATTTCTCCAGTTGCATTGGTGGTTCAGTGGTAGAATTCTCGCCTTCCAAGCGGGAGACCCGGGTTCAATTCCCGGCTAATGCAAAATAGCGGGTTCCCTGTACTTTTCCAGACTAGAAAGAAACGTTTCATAGAAATGGCCGTCTTTTGGTTGAGCGTCACCTTCTTTTCGGCACCCTCTGCGCGGAATTATCCGAATTAGCCGAACATTTAGTCCGCACTTTCGAACAGCACCGGTGGTTCAGTGGTAGAATTCTCGCCTGCCACGCGGGAGGCCCGGGTTCGATTCCCGGCCGGTGCAGATTGTTATAGATTCATTGTTTGACAGTTTTCTTGCAGGAGTAGTTTTACTTCAAGTGGGAATATGCCCGCAACCAAAATCTCACTTCTAGCTTTTCTCGGGTGCATTGGTGGTTCAGTGGTAGAATTCTCGCCTCCCACGCGGGAGACCCGGGTTCAATTCCCGGCCAATGCAAACTGACTGGTTTCCGTACTTTGCTGGACTCCAAAATACGTTTTATAGAAATGGCTGTCTTTTGGTTGAGCGTCACCTTCAATGTTTCCATTCACCTGCAACCCAAAATTCCCTCCGCTATTTCTCCAGTTGCATTGGTGGTTCAGTGGTAGAATTCTCGCCTTCCAAGCGGGAGACCCGGGTTCAATTCCCGGCTAATGCAAAATAGCGGGTTCCCTGTACTTTTCCAGACTAGAAAGAAACGTTTCATAGAAATGGCCGTCTTTTGGTTGAGCGTCACCTTCTTTTCGGCACCCTCTGCGCGGAATTATCCGAATTAGCCGAACATTTAGTCCGCACTTTCGAACAGCACCGGTGGTTCAGTGGTAGAATTCTCGCCTGCCACGCGGGAGGCCCGGGTTCGATTCCCGGCCGGTGCAGATTGTTATAGATTCACTGTTTGACAGTTTTCTTGCAGGAGTAGTTTTACTTCAAGTGGGAATATGCCCGCAACCAAAATCTCACTTCTAGCTTTTCTCGGGTGCATTGGTGGTTCAGTGGTAGAATTCTCGCCTCCCACGCGGGAGACCCGGGTTCAATTCCCGGCCAATGCAAACTGACTGGTTTCCGTACTTTGCTGGACTCCAAAATACGTTTTATAGAAATGGCTGTCTTTTGGTTGAGCGTCACCTTCAATGTTTCCATTCACCTGCAACCCAAAATTCCCTCCGCTATTTCTCCAGTTGCATTGGTGGTTCAGTGGTAGAATTCTCGCCTTCCAAGCGGGAAACCCGGGTTCAATTCCCGGCTAATGCAAAATAGCGGGTTCCCTGTACTTTTCCAGACTAGAAAGAAACGTTTCATAGAAATGGCCGTCTTTTGGTTGAGCGTCACCTTCTTTTCGGCACCCTCTGCGCGGAATTATCCGAATTAGCCGAACATTTAGTCCGCACTTTCGAACAACACCGGTGGTTCAGTGGTAGAATTCTCGCCTCCCACGCGGGAGACCCGGGTTCAATTCCCGGCCAATGCAAACTGACTGGTTTCCGTACTTTGCTGGACTCCAAAATACGTTTTATAGAAATGGCTGTATTTTGGTTGAGCGTCACCTTCAATGTTTCCATTCACCTGCAACCCAAAATTTCCTCCGCTATTTCTCCAGTTGCATTGGTGGTTCAGTGGTAGAATTCTCGCCTTCCAAGCGGGAGACCCGGGTTCAATTCCCGGCTAATGCAAAATAGCGGGTTCCCTGTACTTTTCCAGACTAGAAAGAAACGTTTCATAGAAATGGCCGTCTTTTGGTTGAGCGTCACCTTCTTTTCGGCACCCTCTGCGCGGAATTATCCGAATTAGCCGAACATTTAGTCCGCACTTTCGAACAGCACCGGTGGTTCAGTGGTAGAATTCTCGCCTGCCACGCGGGAGGCCCGGGTTCGATTCCCGGCCGGTGCAGATTGTTATAGATTCATTGTTTGACAGTTTTCTTGCAGGAGTAGTTTTACTTCAAGTGGGAATATGCCCGCAACCAAAATCTCACTTCTAGCTTTTCTCGGGTGCATTGGTGGTTCAGTGGTAGAATTCTCTCCTCCCACGCGGGAGACCCGGGTTCAATTCCCGGCCAATGCAAACTGACTGGTTTCCGTACTTTGCTGGACTCCAAAATACGTTTTATAGAAATGGCTGTCTTTTGGTTGAGCGTCACCTTCAATGTTTCCATTCACCTGCAACCCAAAATTCCCTCCGCTATTTCTCCAGTTGCATTGGTGGTTCAGTGGTAGAATTCTCGCCTTCCAAGCGGGAGACCCGGGTTCAATTCCCGGCTAATGCAAAATAGCGGGTTCCCTGTACTTTTCCAGACTAGAAAGAAACGTTTCATAGAAATGGCCGTCTTTTGGTTGAGCGTCACCTTCTTTTCGGCACCCTCTGCGCGGAATTATCCGAATTAGCCGAACATTTAGTCCGCACTTTCGAACAGCACCGGTGGTTCAGTGGTAGAATTCTCGCCTGCCACGCGGGAGGCCCGGGTTCGATTCCCGGCCGGTGCAGATTGTTATAGATTCATTGTTTGACAGTTTTCTTGCAGGAGTAGTTTTACTTCAAGTGGGAATATGCCCGCAACCAAAATCTCACTTCTAGCTTTTCTCGGGTGCATTGGTGGTTCAGTGGTAGAATTCTCGCCTCCCACGCGGGAGACCCGGGTTCAATTCCCGGCCAATGCAAACTGACTGGTTTCCGTACTTTGCTGGACTCCAAAATACGTTTTATAGAAATGGCTGTCTTTTGGTTGAGCGTCACCTTCAATATTTCCATTCACCTGCAACCCAAAATTCCCTCCGCTATTTCTCCAGTTGCATTGGTGGTTCAGTGGTAGAATTCTCGCCTTCCAAGCGGGAGGCCCGGGTTCAATTCCCGGCTAATGCAAAATAGCGGGTTCCCTGTACTTTTCCAGACTAGAAAGAAACGTTTCATAGAAATGGCCGTCTTTCGGTTGAGCGTCACCTTCTTTTCGGCACCCTCTGCGCGGAATTATCCGAATTAGCCGAACATTTAGTCCGCACTTTCGAACAGCACCGGTGGTTAAGTGGTAGAATTCTCGCCTGCCACGCGGGAGGCCCGGGTTCGATTCCCGGCCGGTGCAGATTGTTATAGATTCATTGTTTGACAGTTTTCTTGCAGGAGTAGTTTTACTTCAAGTGGGAATATGCCCGCAACCAAAATCTCACTTCTAGCTTTTCTCGGGTGCATTGGTGGTTCAATGGTAGAATTCTCGCCTCCCACGCGGGAGACCCGGGTTCAATTCCCGGCCAATGCAAACTGACTGGTTTCCGTACTTTGCTGGACTCCAAAATACGTTTTATAGAAATGGCTGTCTTTTGGTTGAGCGTCACCTTCAATGTTTCCATTCACCTGCAACCCAAAATTCCCTCCGCTATTTCTCCAGTTGCATTGGTGGTTCAGTGGTAGAATTCTCGCCTTCCAAGCGGGAGACCCGGGTTCAATTCCCGGCTTATGCAAAATAGCGGGTTCCCTGTACTTTTCCAGACTAGAAAGAAACGTTTCATAGAAATGGCCGTCTTTTGGTTGAGCGTCACCTTCTTTTCGGCACCCTCTGCGCGGAATTATCCGAATTAGCCGAACATTTAGTCCGCACTTTCGAACAGCACCGGTGGTTCAGTGGTAGAATTCTCGCCTGCCACGCGGGAGGCCCGGGTTCGATTCCCGGCCGGTGCAGATTGTTATAGATTGATTGTTTGACAGTTTTCTTGCAGGAGTAGTTTTACTTCAAGTGGGAATATGCCTGCAACCAAAATCTCACTTCTAGCTTTTCTCGGGTGCATTGGTGGTTCAGTGGTAGAATTCTCGCCTCCCACGCGGGAGACCCGGGTTCAATTCCCGGCCAATGCAAACTGACTGGTTTCCGTACTTTGCTGGACTCCAAAATACGTTTTATAGAAATGGCTGTCTTTTGGTTGAGCGTCACCTTCAATGTTTCCATTCACCTGCAACCCAAAATTCCCTCCGCTATTTCTCCAGTTGCATTGGTGGTTCAGTGGTAGAATTCTCGCCTTCCAAGCGGGAGACCCGGGTTCAATTCCCGGCTAATGCAAAATAGCGGGTTCCCTGTACTTTTCCAGACTAGAAAGAAACGTTTCATAGAAATGGCCGTCTTTTGGTTGAGCGTCACCTTCTTTTCGGCACCCTCTGCGCGGAATTATCCGAATTAGCCGAACATTTAGTCCGCACTTTCGAACAGCACCGGTGGTTAAGTGGTAGAATTCTCGCCTGCCACGCGGGAGGCCCGGGTTCGATTCCCGGCCGGTGCAGATTGTTATAGATTCATTGTTTGACAGTTTTCTTGCAGGAGTAGTTTTACTTCAAGTGGGAATATGCCCGCAACCAAAATCTCACTTCTAGCTTTTCTCGGGTGCATTGGTGGTTCAGTGGTAGAATTCTCGCCTCCCACGCGGGAGACCCGGGTTCAATTCCCGGCCAATGCAAACTGACTGGTTTCCGTACTTTGCTGGACTCCAAAATACGTTTTATAGAAATGGCTGTCTTTTGGTTGAGCGTCACCTTCAATGTTTCCATTCACCTGCAACCCAAAATTCCCTCCGCTATTTCTCCAGTTGCATTGGTGGTTCAGTGGTAGAATTCTCGCCTTCCAAGCGGGAGACCCGGGTTCAATTCCCGGCTAATGCAAAATAGCGGGTTCCCTGTACTTTTCCAGACTAGAAAGAAACGTTTCATAGAAATGGCCGTCTTTTGGTTGAGCGTCACCTTCTTTTCGGCACCCTCTGCGCGGAATTATCCGAATTAGCCGAACATTTAGTCCGCACTTTCGAACAGCACCGGTGGTTCAGTGGTAGAATTCTCGCCTGCCACGCGGGAGGCCCGGGTTCGATTCCCGGCCGGTGCAGATTGTTATAGATTCATTGTTTGACAGTTTTCTTGCAGGAGTAGTTTTACTTCAAGTGGGAATATGCCTGCAACCAAAATCTCACTTCTAGCTTTTCTCGGGTGCATTGGTGGTTCAGTGGTAGAATTCTCGCCTCCCACGCGGGAGACCCGGGTTCAATTCCCGGCCAATGCAAACTGACTGGTTTCCGTACTTTGATGGACTCCAAAACACGTTTTATAGAAATGGCTGTCTTTTGGTTGAGCGTCACCTTCAATGTTTCCATTCACCTGCAACCCAAAATTCCCTCCGCTATTTCTCCAGTTGCATTGGTGGTTCAGTGGTAGAATTCTCGCCTTCCAAGCGGGAGACCCGGGTTCAATTCCCGGCTAATGCAAAATAGCGGGTTCCCTGTACTTTTCCAGACTAGAAAGAAACGTTTCATAGAAATGGCCGTCTTTTGGTTGAGCGTCACCTTCTTTTCGGCACCCTCTGCGCGGAATTATCCGAATTAGCCGAACATTTAGTCCGCACTTTCGAACAGCACCGGTGGTTCAGTGGTAGAATTCTCGCCTGCCACGCGGGAGGCCCGGGTTCGATTCCCGGCCGGTGCAGATTGTTATAGATTCATTGTTTGACAGTTTTCTTGCAGGAGTAGTTTTACTTCAAGTGGGAATATGCCTGCAACCAAAATCTCACTTCTAGCTTTTCTCGGGTGCATTGGTGGTTCAGTGGTAGAATTCTCGCCTCCCACGCGGGAGACCCGGGTTCAATTACCGGCCAATGCAAACTGACTGGTTTCCGTACTTTGCTGGACTCCAAAATACGTTTTATAGAAATGGCTGTCTTTTGGTTGAGCGTCACCTTCAATGTTTCCATTCACCTGCAACCCAAAATTCCCTCCGCTATTTCTCCAGTTGCATTGGTGGTTCAGTGGTAGAATTCTCGCCTTCCAAGCGGGAGACCCGGGTTCAATTCCCGGCTAATGCAAAATAGCGGGTTCCCTGTACTTTTCCAGACTAGAAAGAAACGTTTCATAGAAATGGCCGTCTTTCGGTTGAGCGTCACCTTCTTTTCGGCACCCTCTGCGCGGAATTATCCGAATTAGCCGAACATTTAGTCCGCACTTTCGAACAGCACCGGTGGTTCAGTGGTAGAATTCTCGCCTGCCACGCGGGAGGCCCGGGTTCGATTCCCGGCCGGTGCAGATTGTTATAGATTCATTTTTTGACAGTTTTCTTGCAGGAGTAGTTTTACTTCAAGTGGGAATATGCCCGCAACCAAAATCTCACTTCTAGCTTTTCTCGGGTGCATTGGTGGTTCAGTGGTAGAATTCTCGCCTCCCACGCGGGAGACCCGGGTTCAATTCCCGGCCAATGCAAACTGACTGGTTTCCGTACTTTGCTGGACTCCAAAATACGTTTTATAGAAATGGCTGTCTTTTGGTTGAGCGTCACCTTCAATGTTTCCATTCACCTGCAACCCAAAATTCCCTCCGCTATTTCTCCAGTTGCATTGGTGGTTCAGTGGTAGAATTCTCGCCTTCCAAGCGGGAGACCCGGGTTCAATTCCCGGCTAATGCAAAATAGCGGGTTCCCTGTACTTTTCCAGACTAGAAAGAAACGTTTCATAGAAATGGCCGTCTTTTGGTTGAGCGTCACCTTCTTTTCGGCACCCTCTGCGCGGAATTATCCGAATTAGCCGAACATTTAGTGCGCACTGTCAAACAGCATCGGTGGTTCAGTGGTAGAATTCTCGCCTGCCACGCGGGAGGCCCGGGTTCGATTCCCGGCCGGTGCAGATTGTTATAGATTCATTGTTTGACAGTTTTCTTGCAGGAGTAGTTTTACTTCAAGTGGGAATATGCCCGCAACCAAAATCTCACTTCTAGCTTTTCTCGGGTGCATTGGTGGTTCAGTGGTAGAATTCTCGCCTCCCACGCGGGAGACCCGGGTTCAATTCCCGGCCAATGCAAACTGACTGGTTTCCGTACTTTGCTGGACTCCAAAATACGTTTTATAGAAATGGCTGTCTTTTGGTTGAGCGTCACCTTCAATGTTTCCATTCACCTGCAACCCAAAATTCCCTCCGCTATTTCTCCAGTTGCATTGGTGGTTCAGTGGTAGAATTCTCGCCTTCCAAGCGGGAGGGTTCAATTCCCGGCTAATGCAAAATAGCGGGTTCCCTGTACTTTTCCAGACTAGAAAGAAACGTTTCATAGAAATGGCCGTCTTTTGGTTGAGCGTCACCTTCTTTTCGGCACCCTCTGCGCGGAATTATCCGAATTAGCCGAACATTTAGTCCGCACTTTCGAACAGCACCGGTGGTTCAGTGGTAGAATTCTCGCCTGCCACGCGGGAGGCCCGGGTTCGATTCCCGGCCGGTGCAGATTGTTATAGATTCATTGTTTGACAGTTTTCTTGCAGGAGTAGTTTTACTTCAAGTGGGAATATGCCTGCAACCAAAATCTCACTTCTAGCTTTTCTCGGGTGCATTGGTGGTTCAGTGGTAGAATTCTCGCCTCCCACGCGGGAGACCCGGGTTCAATTCCCGGCCAATGCAAACTGACTGGTTTCCGTACTTTGCTGGACTCCAAAACACGTTTTATAGAAATGGCTGTCTTTTGGTTGAGCGTCACCTTCAATGTTTCCATTCACCTGCAACCCAAAATTCCCTCCGCTATTTCTCCAGTTGCATTGGTGGTTCAGTGGTAGAATTCTCGCCTTCCAAGCGGGAGACCCGGGTTCAATTCCCGGCTAATGCAAAATAGCGGGTTCCCTGTACTTTTCCAGACTAGAAAGAAACGTTTCATAGAAATGGCCGTCTTTTGGTTGAGCGTCACCTTCTTTTCGGCACCCTCTGCGCGGAATTATCCGAATTAGCCGAACATTTAGTCCGCACTTTCGAACAGCACCGGTGGTTCAGTGGTAGAATTCTCGCCTGCCACGCGGGAGGCCCGGGTTCGATTCCCGGCCGGTGCAGATTGTTATAGATTCATTGTTTGACAGTTTTCTTGCAGGAGTAGTTTTACTTCAAGTGGGAATATGCCTGCAACCAAAATCTCACTTCTAGCTTTTCTCGGGTGCATTGGTGGTTCAGTGGTAGAATTCTCGCCTCCCACGCGGGAGACCCGGGTTCAATTCCCGGCCAATGCAAACTGACTGGTTTCCGTACTTTGCTGGACTCCAAAATACGTTTTATAGAAATGGCTGTCTTTTGGTTGAGCGTCACCTTCAATGTTTCCATTCACCTGCAACCCAAAATTCCCTCCGCTATTTCTCCAGTTGCATTGGTGGTTCAGTGGTAGAATTCTCGCCTTCCAAGCGGGAGACCCGGGTTCAATTCCCGGCTAATGCAAAATAGCGGGTTCCCTGTACTTTTCCAGACTAGAAAGAAACGTTTCATAGAAATGGCCGTCTTTCGGTTGAGCGTCACCTTCTTTTCGGCACCCTCTGCGCGGAATTATCCGAATTAGCCGAACATTTAGTCCGCACTTTCGAACAGCACCGGTGGTTCAGTGGTAGAATTCTCGCCTGCCACGCGGGAGGCCCGGGTTCGATTCCCGGCCGGTGCAGATTGTTATAGATTCATTGTTTGACAGTTTTCTTGCAGGAGTAGTTTTACTTCAAGTGGGAATATGCCTGCAACCAAAATCTCACTTCTAGCTTTTCTCGGGTGCATTGGTGGTTCAGTGGTAGAATTCTCGCCTCCCACGGGGGAGACCCGGGTTCAATTCCCGGCCAATGCAAACTGACTGGTTTCCGTACTTTGCTGGACTCCAAAATACGTTTTATAGAAATGGCTGTATTTTGGTTGAGCGTCACCTTCAATGTTTCCATTCACCTGCAACCCAAAATTCCCTCCGCTATTTCTCCAGTTGCATTGGTGGTTCAGTGGTAGAATTCTCGCCTTCCAAGCGGGAGACCCGGGTTCAATTCCCGGCTAATGCAAAATAGCGGGTTCCCTGTACTTTTCCAGACTAGAAAGAAACGTTTCATAGAAATGGCCGTCTTTCGGTTGAGCGTCACCTTCTTTTCGGCACCCTCTGCGCGGAATTATCCGAATTAGCCGAACATTTAGTCCGCACTTTCGAACAGCACCGGTGGTTCAGTGGTAGAATTCTCGCCTGCCACGCGGGAGGCCCGGGTTCGATTCCCGGCCGGTGCAGATTGTTATAGATTCATTTTTTGACAGTTTTCTTGCAGGAGTAGTTTTACTTCAAGTGGGAATATGCCCGCAACCAAAATCTCACTTCTAGCTTTTCTCGGGTGCATTGGTGGTTCAGTGGTAGAATTCTCGCCTCCCACGGGGGAGACCCGGGTTCAATTCCCGGCCAATGCAAACTGACTGGTTTCCGTACTTTGCTGGACTCCAAAATACGTTTTATAGAAATGGCTGTATTTTGGTTGAGCGTCACCTTCAATGTTTCCATTCACCTGCAACCCAAAATTCCCTCCGCTATTTCTCCAGTTGCATTGGTGGTTCAGTGGTAGAATTCTCGCCTTCCAAGCGGGAGACCCGGGTTCAATTCCCGGCTAATGCAAAATAGCGGGTTCCCTGTACTTTTCCAGACTAGAAAGAAACGTTTCATAGAAATGGCCGTCTTTTGGTTGAGCGTCACCTTCTTTTCGGCACCCTCTGCGCGGAATTATCCGAATTAGCCGAACATTTAGTCCGCACTTTCGAACAGCACCGGTGGTTCAGTGGTAGAATTCTCGCCTACCATGCGGGAGGCCCGGGTTCGATTCCCGGCCGGTGCAGATTGTTATAGATTCATTGTTTGACAGTTTTCTTGCAGGAGTAGTTTTACTTCAAGTGGGAATATGCCCGCAACCAAAATCTCACTTCTAGCTTTTCTCGGGTGCATTGGTGGTTCAGTGGTAGAATTCTCGCCTCCCACGCGGGAGACCCGGGTTCAATTCCCGGCCAATGCAAACTGACTGGTTTCCGTACTTTGCTGGACTCCAAAATACGTTTTATAGAAATGGCTGTCTTTTGGTTGAGCGTCACCTTCAATGTTTCCATTCACCTGCAAACCAAAATTCCCTCCGCTATTTCTCCAGTTGCATTGGTGGTTCAGTGGTAGAATTCTCGCCTTCCAAGCGGGAGACCCGGGTTCAATTCCCGGCTAATGCAAAATAGCGGGTTCCCTGTACTTTTCCAGACTAGAAAGAAACGTTTCATAGAAATGGCCGTCTTTTGGTTGAGCGTCACCTTCTTTTCGGCACCCTCTGCGCGGAATTATCCGAATTAGCCGAACATTTAGTCCGCACTTTCGAACAGCACCGGTGGTTCAGTGGTAGAATTCTCGCCTGCCACGCGGGAGGCCCGGGTTCGATTCCCGGCCGGTGCAGATTGATATAGATTCATTGTTTGACAGTTTTCTTGCAGGAGTAGTTTTACTTCAAGTGGGAATATGTCCGCAACCAAAATCTCACTTCTAGCTTTTCTCGGGTGCATTGGTGGTTCAGTGGTAGAATTCTCGCCTTCCAAGCGGGAGACCCGGGTTCAATTCCCGGCTAATGCAAAATAGCGGGTTCCCTGTACTTTTCCAGACTAGAAAGAAACGTTTCATAGAAATGGCCGTCTTTTGGTTGAGCGTCACCTTCTTTTCGGCACCCTCTGCGCGGAATTATCCGAATTAGCCGAACATTTAGTCCGCACTTTCGAACAGCACCGGTGGTTCAGTGGTAGAATTCTCGCCTGCCACGCGGGAGGCCCGGGTTCGATTCCCGGCCGGTGCAGATTGTTATAGATTCATTGTTTGACAGTTTTCTTGCAGGAGTAGTTTTACTTCAAGTGGGAATATGCCCGCAACCAAAATCTCACTTCTAGCTTTTCTCGGGTGCATTGGTGGTTTAGTGGTAGAATTCTCGCCTCCCACGCGGGAGACCCGGGTTCAATTCCCGGCCAATGCAAACTGACTGGTTTCCGTACTTTGCTGGACTCCAAAATACGTTTTATAGAAATGGCTGTCTTTTGGTTGAGCGTCACCTTCAATGTTTCCATTCACCTGCAACCCAAAATTCCCTCCTCTATTTCTCCAGTTGCATTGGTGGTTCAGTGGTAGAATTCTCGCCTTCCAAGCGGGAGACCCGGGTTCAATTCCCGGCTAATGCAAAATAGCGGGTTCCCTGTACTTTTCCAGACTAGAAAGAAACGTTTCATAGAAATGGCCGTCTTTTGGTTGAGCGTCACCTTCTTTTCGGCACCCTCTGCGCGGAATTATCCGAATTAGCCGAACATTTAGTCCGCACTTTCGAACAGCACCGGTGGTTCAGTGGTAGAATTCTCGCCTGCCACGCGGGAGGCCCGGGTTCGATTCCCGGCCGGTGCAGATTGTTATAGATTCATTGTTTGACAGTTTTCTTGCAGGAGTAGTTTTACTTCAAGTGGGAATATGCCTGCAACCAAAATCTCACTTCTAGCTTTTCTCGGGTGCATTGGTGGTTCAGTGGTAGAATTCTCGCCTCCCACGCGGGAGACCCGGGTTCAATTCCCGGCCAATGCAAACTGACTGGTTTCCGTACTTTGATGGACTCCAAAACACGTTTTATAGAAATGGCTGTCTTTTGGTTGAGCGTCACCTTCAATGTTTCCATTCACCTGCAACCCAAAATTCCCTCCGCTATTTCTCCAGTTGCATTGGTGGTTCAGTGGTAGAATTCTCGCCTTCCAAGCGGGAGACCCGGGTTCAATTCCCGGCTAATGCAAAATAGCGGGTTCCCTGTACTTTTCCAGACTAGAAAGAAACGTTTCATAGAAATGGCCGTCTTTTGGTTGAGCGTCACCTTCTTTTCGGCACCCTCTGCGCGGAATTATCCGAATTAGCCGAACATTTAGTCCGCACTTTCGAACAGCACCGGTGGTTCAGTGGTAGAATTCTCGCCTGCCACGCGGGAGGCCCGGGTTCGATTCCCGGCCGGTGCAGATTGTTATAGATTCATTGTTTGACAGTTTTCTTGCAGGAGTAGTTTTACTTCAAGTGGGAATATGCCTGCAACCAAAATCTCACTTCTAGCTTTTCTCGGGTGCATTGGTGGTTCAGTGGTAGAA
The DNA here is from genome assembly GCA_037783545.1 of Henricia sp. BOLD:AAB3569. NCBI lineage: Eukaryota > Metazoa > Echinodermata > Asteroidea > Spinulosida > Echinasteridae > Henricia > Henricia sp. BOLD:AAB3569. The sequence continues at coordinate 388,231 of JBBELK010000492.1, forward strand.
TTCTCGCCTCCCACGCGGGAGACCCGGGTTCAATTACCGGCCAATGCAAACTGACTGGTTTCCGTACTTTGCTGGACTCCAAAATACGTTTTATAGAAATGGCTGTCTTTTGGTTGAGCGTCACCTTCAATGTTTCCATTCACCTGCAACCCAAAATTCCCTCCGCTATTTCTCCAGTTGCATTGGTGGTTCAGTGGTAGAATTCTCGCCTTCCAAGCGGGAGACCCGGGTTCAATTCCCGGCTAATGCAAAATAGCGGGTTCCCTGTACTTTTCCAGACTAGAAAGAAACGTTTCATAGAAATGGCCGTCTTTCGGTTGAGCGTCACCTTCTTTTCGGCACCCTCTGCGCGGAATTATCCGAATTAGCCGAACATTTAGTCCGCACTTTCGAACAGCACCGGTGGTTCAGTGGTAGAATTCTCGCCTGCCACGCGGGAGGCCCGGGTTCGATTCCCGGCCGGTGCAGATTGTTATAGATTCATTTTTTGACAGTTTTCTTGCAGGAGTAGTTTTACTTCAAGTGGGAATATGCCCGCAACCAAAATCTCACTTCTAGCTTTTCTCGGGTGCATTGGTGGTTCAGTGGTAGAATTCTCGCCTCCCACGCGGGAGACCCGGGTTCAATTCCCGGCCAATGCAAACTGACTGGTTTCCGTACTTTGCTGGACTCCAAAATACGTTTTATAGAAATGGCTGTCTTTTGGTTGAGCGTCACCTTCAATGTTTCCATTCACCTGCAACCCAAAATTCCCTCCGCTATTTCTCCAGTTGCATTGGTGGTTCAGTGGTAGAATTCTCGCCTTCTAAGCGGGAGACCCGGGTTCAATTCCCGGCTAATGCAAAATAGCGGGTTCCCTGTACTTTTCCAGACTAGAAAGAAACGTTTCATAGAAATGGCCGTCTTTTGGTTGAGCGTCACCTTCTTTTCGGCACCCTCTGCGCGGAATTATCCGAATTAGCCGAACATTTAGTGCGCACTGTCAAACAGCATCGGTGGTTCAGTGGTAGAATTCTCGCCTGCCACGCGGGAGGCCCGGGTTCGATTCCCGGCCGGTGCAGATTGTTATAGATTCATTGTTTGACAGTTTTCTTGCAGGAGTAGTTTTACTTCAAGTGGGAATATGCCCGCAACCAAAATCTCACTTCTAGCTTTTCTCGGGTGCATTGGTGGTTCAGTGGTAGAATTCTCGCCTCCCACGCGGGAGACCCGGGTTCAATTCCCGGCCAATGCAAACTGACTGGTTTCCGTACTTTGCTGGACTCCAAAATACGTTTTATAGAAATGGCTGTCTTTTGGTTGAGCGTCACCTTCAATGTTTCCATTCACCTGCAACCCAAAATTCCCTCCGCTATTTCTCCAGTTGCATTGGTGGTTCAGTGGTAGAATTCTCGCCTTCCAAGCGGGAGACCCGGGTTCAATTCCCGGCTAATGCAAAATAGCGGGTTCCCTGTACTTTTCCAGACTAGAAAGAAACGTTTCATAGAAATGGCCGTCTTTTGGTTGAGCGTCACCTTCTTTTCGGCACCCTCTGCGCGGAATTATCCGAATTAGCCGAACATTTAGTCCGCACTTTCGAACAGCACCGGTGGTTCAGTGGTAGAATTCTCGCCTGCCACGCGGGAGGCCCGGGTTCGATTCCCGGCCGGTGCAGATTGTTATAGATTCATTGTTTGACAGTTTTCTTGCAGGAGTAGTTTTACTTCAAGTGGGAATATGCCTGCAACCAAAATCTCACTTCTAGCTTTTCTCGGGTGCATTGGTGGTTCAGTGGTAGAATTCTCGCCTCCCACGCGGGAGACCCGGGTTCAATTCCCGGCCAATGCAAACTGACTGGTTTCCGTACTTTGCTGGACTCCAAAACACGTTTTATAGAAATGGCTGTCTTTTGGTTGAGCGTCACCTTCAATGTTTCCATTCACCTGCAACCCAAAATTCCCTCCGCTATTTCTCCAGTTGCATTGGTGGTTCAGTGGTAGAATTCTCGCCTTCCAAGCGGGAGACCCGGGTTCAATTCCCGGCTAATGCAAAATAGCGGGTTCCCTGTACTTTTCCAGACTAGAAAGAAACGTTTCATAGAAATGGCCGTCTTTTGGTTGAGCGTCACCTTCTTTTCGGCACCCTCTGCGCGGAATTATCCGAATTAGCCGAACATTTAGTCCGCACTTTCGAACAGCACCGGTGGTTCAGTGGTAGAATTCTCGCCTGCCACGCGGGAGGCCCGGGTTCGATTCCCGGCCGGTGCAGATTGTTATAGATTCATTGTTTGACAGTTTTCTTGCAGGAGTAGTTTTACTTCAAGTGGGAATATGCCTGCAACCAAAATCTCACTTCTAGCTTTTCTCGGGTGCATTGGTGGTTCAGTGGTAGAATTCTCGCCTCCCACGGGGGAGACCCGGGTTCAATTCCCGGCCAATGCAAACTGACTGGTTTCCGTACTTTGCTGGACTCCAAAATACGTTTTATAGAAATGGCTGTATTTTGGTTGAGCGTCACCTTCAATGTTTCCATTCACCTGCAACCCAAAATTCCCTCCGCTATTTCTCCAGTTGCATTGGTGGTTCAGTGGTAGAATTCTCACCTTCCAAGCGGGAGACCCGGGTTCAATTCCCGGCTAATGCAAAATAGCGGGTTCCCTGTACTTTTCCAGACTAGAAAGAAACGTTTCATAGAAATGGCCGTCTTTTGGTTGAGCGTCACCTTCTTTTCGGCACCCTCTGCGCGGAATTATCCGAATTAGCCGAACATTTAGTCCGCACTTTCGAACAGCACCGGTGGTTCAGTGGTAGAATTCTCGCCTACCATGCGGGAGGCCCGGGTTCGATTCCCGGCCGGTGCAGATTGTTATAGATTCATTGTTTGACAGTTTTCTTGCAGGAGTAGTTTTACTTCAAGTGGGAATATGCCCGCAACCAAAATCTCACTTCTAGCTTTTCTCGGGTGCATTGGTGGTTCAGTGGTAGAATTCTCGCCTCCCACGCGGGAGACCCGGGTTCAATTCCCGGCCAATGCAAACTGACTGGTTTCCGTACTTTGCTGGACTCCAAAATACGTTTTATAGAAATGGCTGTCTTTTGGTTGAGCGTCACCTTCAATGTTTCCATTCACCTGCAAACCAAAATTCCCTCCGCTATTTCTCCAGTTGCATTGGTGGTTCAGTGGTAGAATTCTCGCCTTCCAAGCGGGAGACCCGGGTTCAATTCCCGGCTAATGCAAAATAGCGGGTTCCCTGTACTTTTCCAGACTAGAAAGAAACGTTTCATAGAAATGGCCGTCTTTTGGTTGAGCGTCACCTTCTTTTCGGCACCCTCTGCGCGGAATTATCCGAATTAGCCGAACATTTAGTCCGCACTTTCGAACAGCACCGGTGGTTCAGTGGTAGAATTCTCGCCTGCCACGCGGGAGGCCCGGGTTCGATTCCCGGCCGGTGCAGATTGATATAGATTCATTGTTTGACAGTTTTCTTGCAGGAGTAGTTTTACTTCAAGTGGGAATATGTCCGCAACCAAAATCTCACTTCTAGCTTTTCTCGGGTGCATTGGTGGTTCAGTGGTAGAATTCTCGCCTTCCAAGCGGGAGACCCAGGTTCAATTCCCGGCTAATGCAAAATAGCGGGTTCCCTGTACTTTTCCAGACTAGAAAGAAACGTTTCATAGAAATGGCCGTCTTTTGGTTGAGCGTCACCTTCTTTTCGGCACCCTCTGCGCGGAATTATCCGAATTAGCCGAACATTTAGTCCGCACTTTCGAACAGCACCGGTGGTTCAGTGGTAGAATTCTCGCCTGCCACGCGGGAGGCCCGGGTTCGATTCCCGGCTAATGCAAAATAGCGGGTTCCCTGTACTTTTCCAGACTAGAAAGAAACGTTTCATAGAAATGGCCGTCTTTTGGTTGAGCGTCACCTTCTTTTCGGCACCCTCTGCGCGGAATTATCCGAATTAGCCGAACATTTAGTCCGCACTTTCGAACAGCACCGGTGGTTCAGTGGTAGAATTCTCGCCTACCATGCGGGAGGCCCGGGTTCGATTCCCGGCCGGTGCAGATTGTTATAGATTCATTGTTTGACAGTTTTCTTGCAGGAGTAGTTTTACTTCAAGTGGGAATATGCCCGCAACCAAAATCTCACTTCTAGCTTTTCTCGGGTGCATTGGTGGTTCAGTGGTAGAATTCTCGCCTCCCACGCGGGAGACCCGGGTTCAATTCCCGGCCAATGCAAACTGACTGGTTTCCGTACTTTGCTGGACTCCAAAATACGTTTTATAGAAATGGCTGTCTTTTGGTTGAGCGTCACCTTCAATGTTTCCATTCACCTGCAAACCAAAATTCCCTCCGCTATTTCTCCAGTTGCATTGGTGGTTCAGTGGTAGAATTCTCGCCTTCCAAGCGGGAGACCCGGGTTCAATTCCCGGCTAATGCAAAATAGCGGGTTCCCTGTACTTTTCCAGACTAGAAAGAAACGTTTCATAGAAATGGCCGTCTTTTGGTTGAGCGTCACCTTCTTTTCGGCACCCTCTGCGCGGAATTATCCGAATTAGCCGAACATTTAGTCCGCACTTTCGAACAGCACCGGTGGTTCAGTGGTAGAATTCTCGCCTGCCACGCGGGAGGCCCGGGTTCGATTCCCGGCCGGTGCAGATTGATATAGATTCATTGTTTGACAGTTTTCTTGCAGGAGTAGTTTTACTTCAAGTGGGAATATGTCCGCAACCAAAATCTCACTTCTAGCTTTTCTCGGGTGCATTGGTGGTTCAGTGGTAGAATTCTCGCCTTCCAAGCGGGAGACCCGGGTTCAATTCCCGGCTAATGCAAAATAGCGGGTTCCCTGTACTTTTCCAGACTAGAAAGAAACGTTTCATAGAAATGGCCGTCTTTTGGTTGAGCGTCACCTTCTTTTCGGCACCCTCTGCGCGGAATTATCCGAATTAGCCGAACATTTAGTCCGCACTTTCGAACAGCACCGGTGGTTCAGTGGTAGAATTCTCGCCTGCCACGCGGGAGGCCCGGGTTCGATTCCCGGCCGGTGCAGATTGTTATAGATTCATTGTTTGACAGTTTTCTTGCAGGAGTAGTTTTACTTCAAGTGGGAATATGCCCGCAACCAAAATCTCACTTCTAGCCTTTCTCGGGTGCATTGGTGGTTCAGTGGTAGAATTCTCGCCTCCCACGCGGGAGACCCGGGTTCAATTCCCGGCCAATGCAAACTGACTGGTTTCCGTACTTTGCTGGACTCCAAAATACGTTTTATAGAAATGGCTGTCTTTTGGTTGAGCGTCACCTTCAATGTTTCCATTCACCTGCAACCCAAAATTCCCTCCGCTATTTCTCCAGTTGCATTGGTGGTTCAGTGGTAGAATTATCGCCTTCCAAGCGGGAGACCCGGGTTCAATTACGCGGGAGGCCCGGGTTCGATTCCCGGCCGGTGCAGATTGTTATAGATTCATTGTTTGACAGTTTTCTTGCAGGAGTAGTTTTACTTCAAGTGGGAATATGCCCGCAACCAAAATCTCACTTCTAGCTTTTCTCGGGTGCATTGGTGGTTCAGTGGTAGAATTCTCGCCTCCCACGCGGGAGACCCGGGTTCAATTCCTGGCCAATGCAAACTGACTGGTTTCCGTACTTTGCTGGACTCCAAAATACGTTTTATAGAAATGGCTGTCTTTTGGTTGAGCGTCACCTTCAATGTTTCCATTCACCTGCAACCCAAAATTTCCTCCGCTATTTCTCCAGTTGCATTGGTGGTTCAGTGGTAGAATTCTCGCCTTCCAAGCGGGAGACCCGGGTTCAATTCCCGGCTAATGCAAAATAGCGGGTTCCCTGTACTTTTCCAGACTAGAAAGAAACGTTTCATAGAAATGGCCGTCTTTTGGTTGAGCGTCACCTTCTTTTCGGCACCCTCTGCGCGGAATTATCCGAATTAGCCGAACATTTAGTCCGCACTTTCGAACAGCACCGGTGGTTCAGTGGTAGAATTCTCGCCTGCCACGCGGGAGGCCCGGGTTCGATTCCCGGCCGGTGCAGATTGTTATAGATTCATTGTTTGACAGTTTTCTTGCAGGAGTAGTTTTACTTCAAGTGGGAATATGCCCGCAACCAAAATCTCACTTCTAGCTTTTCTCGGGTGCATTGGTGGTTCAGTGGTAGAATTCTCGCCTCCCACGCGGGAGACCCGGGTTCAATTCCCGGCCAATGCAAACTGACTGGTTTCCGTACTTTGCTGGACTCCAAAATACGTTTTATAGAAATGGCTGTCTTTTGGTTGAGCGTCACCTTCAATGTTTCCATTCACCTGCAACCCAAAATTCCCTCCGCTATTTCTCCAGTTGCATTGGTGGTTCAGTGGTAGAATTCTCGCCTTCCAAGCGGGAGACCCGGGTTCAATTCCCGGCTAATGCAAAATAGCGGGTTCCCTGTACTTTTCCAGACTAGAAAGAAACGTTTCATAGAAATGGCCGTCTTTTGGTTGAGCGTCACCTTCTTTTCGGCACCCTCTGCGCGGAATTATCCGAATTAGCCGAACATTTAGTCCGCACTTTCGAACAGCACCGGTGGTTCAGTGGTAGAATTCTCGCCTGCCACGCGGGAGGCCCGGGTTCGATTCCCGGCCGGTGCAGATTGTTATAGATTCATTTTTTGACAGTTTCTTGCAGGAGTAGTTTTACTTCAAGTGGGAATATGCCCGCAACCAAAATCTCACTTCTAGCTTTTCTCGGGTGCATTGGTGGTTCAGTGGTAGAATTCTCGCATCCCACGCGGGAGACCCGGGTTCAATTCCCGGCCAATGCAAACTGACTGGTTTCCGTACTTTGCTGGACTCCAAAATACGTTTTATAGAAATGGCTGTATTTTGGTTGAGCGTCACCTTCAATGTTTCCATTCACCTGCAACCCAAAATTCCCTCCGCTATTTCTCCAGTTGCATTGGTGGTTCAGTGGTAGAATTCTCGCCTTCCAAGCGGGAGACCCGGGTTCAATTCCCGGCTAATGCAAAATAGCGGGTTCCCTGTACTTTTCCAGACTAGAAAGAAACGTTTCATAGAAATGGCCGTCTTTTGGTTGAGCGTCACCTTCTTTTCGGCACCCTCTGCGCGGAATTATCCGAATTAGCCGAACATTTAGTCCGCACTTTCGAACAGCACCGGTGGTTCAGTGGTAGAATTCTCGCCTGCCACGCGGGAGGCCCGGGTTCGATTCCCGGCCGGTGCAGATTGTTATAGATTCATTGTTTGACAGTTTTCTTGCAGGAGTAGTTTTACTTCAAGTGGGAATATGCCCGCAACCAAAATCTCACTTCTAGCTTTTCTCGGGTGCATTGGTGGTTCAGTGGTAGAATTCTCGCCTCCCACGCGGGAGACCCGGGTTCAATTCCCGGCCAATGCAAACTGACTGGTTTCCGTACTTTGCTGGACTCCAAAATACGTTTTATAGAAATGGCTGTCTTTTGGTTGAGCGTCACCTTCAATGTTTCCATTCACTGCAACCCAAAATTCCCTCCGCTATTTCTCCAGTTGCATTGGTGGTTCAGTGGTAGAATTCTCGCCTTCCAAGCGGGAGACCCGGGTTCAATTCCCGGCTAATGCAAAATAGCGGGTTCCCTGTACTTTTCCAGACTAGAAAGAAACGTTTCATAGAAATGGCCGTCTTTTGGTTGAGCGTCACCTTCTTTTCGGCACCCTCTGCGCGGAATTATCCGAATTAGCCGAACATTTAGTCCGCACTTTCGAACAGCACCGGTGGTTCAGTGGTAGAATTCTCGCCTGCCACGCGGGAGGCCCGGGTTCGATTCCCGGCCGGTGCAGATTGTTATAGATTCATTGTTTGACAGTTTTCTTGCAGGAGTAGTTTTACTTCAAGTGGGAATATGCCCGCAACCAAAATCTCACTTCTAGCTTTTCTCGGGTGCATTGGTGGTTCAGTGGTAGAATTCTCGCCTCCCACGCGGGAGACCCGGGTTCAATTCCCGGCCAATGCAAACTGACTGGTTTCCGTACTTTGCTGGACTCCAAAATACGTTTTATAGAAATGGCTGTCTTTTGGTTGAGCGTCACCTTCAATGTTTCCATTCACCTGCAACCCAAAATTCCCTCCGCTATTTCTCCAGTTGCATTGGTGGTTCAGTGGTAGAATTCTCGCCTTCCAAGCGGGAGACCCGGGTTCAATTCCCGGCTAATGCAAAATAGCGGGTTCCCGGTACTTTTCCAGACTAGAAAGAAACGTTTCATAGAAATGGCCGTCTTTTGGTTGAGCGTCACCTTCTTTTCGGCACCCTCTGCGCGGAATTATCCGAATTAGCCGAACATTTAGTCCGCACTTTCGAACAGCACCGGTGGTTCAGTGGTAGAATTCTCGCCTGCCACGCGGGAGGCCCGGGTTCGATTCCCGGCCGGTGCAGATTGTTATAGATTCATTGTTTGACAGTTTTCTTGCAGGAGTAGTTTTACTTCAAGTGGGAATATGCCCGCAACCAAAATCTCACTTCTAGCTTTTCTCGGGTGCATTGGTGGTTCAGTGGTAGAATTCTCGCCTCCCACGCGGGAGACCCGGGTTCAATCCCCGGCCAATGCAAACTGACTGGTTTCCGTACTTTGCTGGACTCCAAAATACGTTTTATAGAAATGGCTGTCTTTTGGTTGAGCGTCACCTTCAATGTTTCCATTCACCTGCAACCCAAAATTCCCTCCGCTATTTCTCCAGTTGCATTGGTGGTTCAGTGGTAGAATTCTCGCCTTCCAAGCGGGAGACCCGGGTTCAATTCCCGGCTAATGCAAAATAGCGGGTTCCCTGTACTTTTCCAGACTAGAAAGATACGTTTCATAGAAATGGCCGTCTTTTGGTTGAGCGTCACCTTCTTTTCGGCACCCTCTGCGCGGAATTATCCGAATTAGCCGAACATTTAGTCCGCACTTTCGAACAGCACCGGTGGTTCAGTGGTAGAATTCTCGCCTGCCACGCGGGAGGCCCGGGTTCGATTCCCGGCCGGTGCAGATTGTTATAGATTCATTGTTTGACAGTTTTTCTTGCAGGAGTAGTTTTACTTCAAGTGGGAATATGCCCGCAACCAAAATCTCACTTCTAGCTTTTCTCGGGTGCATTGGTGGTTCAGTGGTAGAATTCTCGCCTCCCACGCGGGAGACCCGGGTTCAATTCCCGGCCAATGCAAACTGACTGGTTTCCGTACTTTGCTGGACTCCAAAATACGTTTTATAGAAATGGCTGTCTTTTGGTTGAGCGTCACCTTCAATGTTTCCATTCACCTGCAACCCAAAATTCCCTCCGCTATTTCTCCAGTTGCATTGGTGGTTCAGTGGTAGAATTCTCGCCTTCCAAGCGGGAGACCCGGGTTCAATTCCCGGCTAATGCAAAATAGCGGGTTCCCGGTACTTTTCCAGACTAGAAAGAAACGTTTCATAGAAATGGCCGTCTTTTGGTTGAGCGTCACCTTCTTTTCGGCACCCTCTGCGCGGAATTATCCGAATTAGCCGAACATTTAGTCCGCACTTTCGAACAGCACCGGTGGTTCAGTGGTAGAATTCTCGCCTGCCACGCGGGAGGCCCGGGTTCGATTCCCGGCCGGTGCAGATTGTTATAGATTCATTGTTTGACAGTTTTCTTGCAGGAGTAGTTTTACTTCAAGTGGGAATATGCCCGCAACCAAAATCTCACTTCTAGCTTTTCTCGGGTGCATTGGTGGTTCAGTGGTAGAATTCTCGCCTCCCACGCGGGAGACCCGGGTTCAATTCCCGGCCAATGCAAACTGACTGGTTTCCGTACTTTGCTGGACTCCAAAATACGTTTTATAGAAATGGCTGTCTTTTGGTTGAGCGTCACCTTCAATGTTTCCATTCACCTGCAACCCAAAATTCCCTCCGCTATTTCTCCAGTTGCATTGGTGGTTCAGTGGTAGAATTCTCGCCTTCCAAGCGGGAGACCCGGGTTCAATTCCCGGCTAATGCAAAATAGCGGGTTCCCGGTACTTTTCCAGACTAGAAAGAAACGTTTCATAGAAATGGCCGTCTTTTGGTTGAGCGTCACCTTCTTTTCGGCACCCTCTGCGCGGAATTATCCGAATTAGCCGAACATTTAGTCCGCACTTTCGAACAGCACCGGTGGTTCAGTGGTAGAATTCTCGCCTGCCACGCGGGAGGCCCGGGTTCGATTCCCGGCCGGTGCAGATTGTTATAGATTCATTGTTTGACAGTTTTCTTGCAGGAGTAGTTTTACTTCAAGTGGGAATATGCCCGCAACCAAAATCTCACTTCTAGCTTTTCTCGGGTGCATTGGTGGTTCAGTGGTAGAATTCTCGCCTCCCACGCGAGAGACCCGGGTTCAATTCCCGGCCAATGCAAACTGACTGGTTTCCGTACTTTGCTGGACTCCAAAATACGTTTTATAGAAATGGCTGTCTTTTGGTTGAGCGTCACCTTCAATGTTTCCATTCACCTGCAACCCAAAATTCCCTCCGCTATTTCTCCAGTTGCATTGGTGGTTCAGTGGTAGAATTCTCGCCTTCCAAGCGGGAGACCCGGGTTCAATTCCCGGCTAATGCAAAATAGCGGGTTCCCTGTACTTTTCCAGACTAGAAAGAAACGTTTCATAGAAATGGCCGTCTTTGGGTTGAGCGGCACCCTCTGCGCGGAATTATCCGAATTAGCCGAACATTTAGTCCGCACTTTCGAACAGCACCGGTGGTTCAGTGGTAGAATTCTCGCCTGCCACGCGGGAGGCCCGGGTTCGATTCCCGGCCGGTGCAGATTGTTATAGATTCATTGTTTGACAGTTTTCTTGCAGGAGTAGTTTTACTTCAAGTGGGAATATGCCCGCAACCAAAATCTCACTTCTAGCTTTTCTCGGGTGCATTGGTGGTTCAGTGGTAGAATTCTCGCCTCCCACGCGAGAGACCCGGGTTCAATTCCCGGCCAATGCAAACTGACTGGTTTCCGTACTTTGCTGGACTCCAAAATACGTTTTATAGAAATGGCTGTCTTTTGGTTGAGCGTCACCTTCAATGTTTCCATTCACCTGCAACCCAAAATTCCCTCCGCTATTTCTCCAGTTGCATTGGTGGTTCAGTGGTAGAATTCTCGCCTTCCAAGCGGGAGACCCGGGTTCAATTCCCGGCTAATGCAAAATAGCGGGTTCCCTGTACTTTTCCAGACTAGAAAGAAACGTTTCATAGAAATGGCCGTCTTTGGGTTGAGCGGCACCCTCTGCGCGGAATTATCCGAATTAGCCGAACATTTAGTCCGCACTTTCGAACAGCACCGGTGGTTCAGTGGTAGAATTCTCGCCTGCCACGCGGGAGGCCCGGGTTCGATTCCCGGCCGGTGCAGATTGTTATAGATTCATTGTTTGACAGTTTTCTTGCAGGAGTAGTTTTACTTCAAGTGGGAATATGCCCGCAACCAAAATCTCACTTCTAGCTTTTCTCGGGTGCATTGGTGGTTCAGTGGTAGGATTCTCGCCTCCCACGCGGGAGACCCGGGTTCAATTCCCGGCCAATGCAAACTGACTGGTTTCCGTACTTTGCTGGACTCCAAAATACGCTTTATAGAAATGGCTGTCTTTTGGTTGAGCGTCACCTTCAATGTTTCCATTCACCTGCAACCCAAAATTCCCTCCGCTATTTTTCCAGTTGCATTGGTGGTTCAGTGGTAGAATTCTCGCCTTCCAAGCGGGAGACCCGGGTTCAATTCCCGGCTAATGCAAAATAGCGGGTTCCCTGTACTTTTCCAGACTAGAAAGAAACGTTTCATAGAAATGGCCGTCTTTTGGTTGAGCGTCACCTTCTTTTCGGCACCCTCTGCGCGGAATTATCCGAATTAGCCGAACATTTAGTCCGCACTTTCGAACAGCACCGGTGGTTCAGTGGTAGAATTCTCGCCTGCCACGCGGGAGGCCCGCGTTCGATTCCCGGCCGGTGCAGATTGTTATAGATTCATTGTTTGACAGTTTTCTTGCAGGAGTAGTTTTACTTCAAGTGGGAATATGCCCGCAACCAAAATCTCACTTCTAGCTTTTCTCGGGTGCATTGGTGGTTCAGTGGTAGAATTCTCGCCTCCCACGCGGGAGACCCGGGTTCAATTCCCGGCCAATGCAAACTGACTGGTTTCCGTACTTTGCTGGACTCCAAAATACGTTTTAAAGAAATGGCTGTCTTTTGGTTGAGCGTCACCTTCAATGTTTCCATTCACCTGCAACCCAAAATTCCCTCCGCTATTTCTCCAGTTGCATTGGTGGTTCAGTGGTAGAATTCTCGCCTTCCAAGCGGGAGACCCGGGTTCAATTCCCGGCTAATGCAAAATAGCGGGTTCCCTGTACTTTTCCAGACTAGAAAGAAACGTTTCATAGAAATGGCCGTCTTTTGGTTGAGCGTCACCTTCTTTTCGGCACCCTCTGCGCGGAATTATCCGAATTAGCCGAACATTTAGTCCGCACTTTCGAACAGCACCGGTGGTTCAGTGGTAGAATTCTCGCCTGCCACGCGGGAGGCCCGGGTTCGATTCCCGGCCGGTGCAGATTGTTATAGATTCATTGTTTGACAGTTTTCTTGCAGGAGTAGTTTTACTTCAAGTGGGAATATGCCCGCAACCAAAATCTCACTTCTAGCTTTTCTCGGGTGCATTGGTGGTTCAGTGGTAGAATTCTCGCCTCCCACGCGGGAGACCCGGGTTCAATTCCCGGCCAATGCAAACTGACTGGTTTCCGTACTTTGCTGGACTCCAAAATACGTTTTATAGAAATGGCTGTCTTTTGGTTGAGCGTCACCTTCAATGTTTCCATTCACCTGCAACCCAAAATTCCCTCCGCTATTTCTCCAGTTGCATTGGTGGTTCAGTGGTAGAATTCTCGCCTTCCAAGCGGGAGACCCGGGTTCAATTCCCGGCTAATGCAAAATAGCGGGTTCCCTGTACTTTTCCAGACTAGAAAGAAACGTTTCATAGAAATGGCCGTCTTTTGGTTGAGCGTCACCTTCTTTTCGGCACCCTCTGCGCGGAATTATCCGAATTATCCGAACATTTAGTCCGCACTTTCGAACAGCACCGGTGGTTCAGTGGTAGAATTCTCGCCTGCCACGCGGGAGGCCCGTGTTCGATTCCCGGCCGGTGCAGATTGTTATAGATTCATTGTTTGACAGTTTTCTTGCAGGAGTAGTTTTACTTCAAGTGGGAATATGCCCGCAACCAAAATCTCACTTCTAGCTTTTCTCGGGTGCATTGGTGGTTCAGTGGTAGAATTCTCGCCCCCACGCGGGAGACCCGGGTTCAATTCCCGGCCAATGCAAACTGACTGGTTTCCGTACTTTGCTGGACTCCAAAATACGTTTTATAGAAATGGCTGTCTTTTGGTTGAGCGTCACCTTCAATGTTTCCATTCACCTGCAACCCAAAATTCCCTCCGCTATTTCTCCAGTTGCATTGGTGGTTCAGTGGTAGAATTCTCGCCTTCCAAGCGGGAGACCCGGGTTCAATTCCCGGCTAATGCAAAATAGCGGGTTCCCTGTACTTTTCCAGACTAGAAAGAAACGTTTCATAGAAATGGCCGTCTTTTGGTTGAGCGTCACCTTCTTTTCGGCACCCTCTGCGCGGAATTATCCGAATTAGCCGAACATTTAGTCCGCACTTTCGAACAGCACCGGTGGTTCAGTGGTAGAATTCTCGCCTGCCTCGCGGGAGGCCCGGGTTCGATTCCCGGCCGGTGCAGATTGTTATAGATTCATTGTTTGACAGTTTTCTTGCAGGAGTAGTTTTACTTCAAGTGGGAATATGCCCGCAACCAAAATCTCACTTCTAGCTTTTCTCGGGTGCATCGGGTGCATTGGTGGTTCGACGGGTACGACGGTGGTTCAGTGGTAGAATTCTCTCCTCCCACGCGGGAGACCCGGGTTCAATTCCCGGCCAATGCAAACTGACTGGTTTCCGTACTTTGCTGGACTCCAAAATACGTTTTATAGAAATGGCTGTCTTTTGGTTGAGCGTCACCTTCAATGTTTCCATTCACCTGCAACCCAAAATTCCCTCCGCCAGTTGCATTGGTGGTTCAGTGGTAGAATTCTCGCCTTCCAAGCGGGAGACCCGGGTTCAATTCCCGGCTAATGCAAAATAGCGGGTTCCCTGTACTTTTCCAGACTAGAAAGAAACGTTTCATAGAAATGGCCGTCTTTTGGTTGAGCGTCACCTTCTTTTCGGCACCCTCTGCGCGGAATTATCCGAATTAGCCGAACATTTAGTCCGCACTTTCGAACAGCACCGGTGGTTCAGTGGTAGAATTCTCGCCTGCCACGCGGGAGGCCCGGGTTCGATTCCCGGCCGGTGCAGATTGTTATAGATTCATTGTTTGACAGTTTTCTTGCAGGAGTAGTTTTACTTCAAGTGGGAATATGCCCGCAACCAAAATCTCACTTCTAGCTTTTCTCGGGTGCATTGGTGGTTCAGTGGTAGAATTCTCGCCTCCCACGCGGGAGACCCGGGTTCAATTCCCGGCCAATGCAAACTGACTGGTTTCCGTACTTTGCTGGACTCCAAAATACGTTTTATAGAAATGGCTGTCTTTTGGTTGAGCGTCACCTTCAATGTTTCCATTCACCTGCAACCCAAAATTCCCTCCGCTATTTCTCCAGTTGCATTGGTGGTTCAGTGGTAGAATTCTCGCCTTCCAAGCGGGAGACCCGGGTTCAATTCCCGGCTAATGCAAAATAGCGGGTTCCCTGTACTTTTCCAGACTAGAAAGAAACGTTTCATAGAAATGGCCGTCTTTTGGTTGAGCGTCACCTTCTTTTCGGCACCCTCTGCGCGGAATTATCCGAATTAGCCGAACATTTAGTCCGCACTTTCGAACAGCACCGGTGGTTCAGTGGTAGAATTCTCGCCTGCCACGCGGGAGGCCCGGGTTCGATTCCCGGCCGGTGCAGATTGTTATAGATTCATTGTTTGACAGTTTTCTTGCAGGAGTAGTTTTACTTAAAGTGGGAATATGCCCGCAACCAAAATCTCACTTCTAGCTTTTCTCGGGTGCATTGGTGGTTCAGTGGTAGAATTCTCGCCTCCCACGCGGGAGACCCGGGTTCAATTCCCGGCCAATGCAAACTGACTGGTTTCCGTACTTTGCTGGACTCCAAAATACGTTTTATAGAAATGGCTGTCTTTTGGTTGAGCGTCACCTTCAATGTTTCCATTTACCTGCAACCCAAAATTCCCTCCGCTATTTCTCCAGTTGCATTGGTGGTTCAGTGGTAGAATTCTCGCCTTCCAAGCGGGAGACCCGGGTTCAATTCCCGGCCGGTGCAGATTGTTATAGATTCATTGTTTGACAGTTTTCTTGCAGGAGTAGTTTTACTTCAAGTGGGAATATGCCCGCAACCAAAATCTCACTTCTAGCTTTTCTCGGGTGCATTGGTGGTTCAGTGGTAGAATTCTCGCCTCCCACGCGGGAGACCCGGGTTCAATTCCCGGCCAATGCAAACTGACTGGTTTCCGTACTTTGCTGGACTCCAAAATACGTTTTATAGAAATGGCTGTCTTTTGGTTGAGCGTCACCTTCAATGTTTCCATTCACCTGCAACCCAAAATTCCCTCCGCTATTTCTCCAGTTGCATTGGTGGTTCAGTGGTAGAATTCTCGCCTTCCAAGCGGGAGACCCGGGTTCAATTCCCGGCTAATGCAAAATAGCGGGTTCCCTGTACTTTTCCAGACTAGAAAGAAACGTTTCATAGAAATGGCCGTCTTTTGGTTGAGCGTCACCTTCTTTTTGGCACCCTCTGCGCGGAATTATCCGAAATTGGCCGAACATTTAGTCCGCACTTTCGAACAGCACCGGTGGTTCAGTGGTAGAATTCTCGCCTGCCACGCGGGAGGCCCGGGTTCGATTCCCGGCCGGTGCAGATTGTTATAGATTCATTGTTTGACAGTTTTCTTGCAGGAGTAGTTTTACTTCAAGTGGGAATATGCCCGCAACCAAAATCTCACTTCTAGCTTTTCTCGGGTGCATTGGTGGTTCAGTGGTAGAATTCTCGCCTCCCACGCGGGAGACCCGGGTTCAATTCCCGGCCAATGCAAACTGACTGGTTTCCGTACTTTGCTGGACTCCAAAATACGTTTTATAGAAATGGCTGTCTTTTGGTTGAGCGTCACCTTCAATGTTTCCATTCACCTGCAACCCAAAATTCCCTCCGCTATTTCTCGCCTTCCAAGCGGGAGACCCGGGTTCAATTCCCGGCTAATGCAAAATAGCGGGTTCCCTGTACTTTTCCAGACTAGAAAGAAACGTTTCATAGAAATGGCCGTCTTTTGGTTGAGCGTCACCTTCTTTTCGGCACCCTCTGCGCGGAATTATCCGAATTAGCCGAACATTTAGTCCGCACTTTCGAACAGCACCGGTGGTTCAGTGGTAGAATTCTCGCCTGCCACGCGGGAGGCCCGGGTTCGATTCCCGGCCGGTGCAGATTGTTATAGATTCATTGTTTGACAGTTTTCTTGCAGGAGTAGTTTTACTTCAAGTGGGAATATGCCCGCAACCAAAATCTCACTTCTAGCTTTTCTCGGGTGCATTGGTGGTTCAGTGGTAGAATTCTCGCCTCCCACGCGGGAGACCCGGGTTCAATTCCCGGCCAATGCAAACTGACTGGTTTCCGTACTTTGCTGGACTCCAAAATACGTTTTATAGAAATGGCTGTCTTTTGGTTGAGCGTCACCTTCAATGTTTCCATTCACCTGCAACCCAAAATTCCCTCCGCTATTTCTCCAGTTGCATTGGTGGTTCAGTGGTAGAATTCTCCCCTTCCAAGCGGGAGACCCGGGTTCAATTCCCGGCTAATGCAAAATAGCGGGTTCCCTGTACTTTTCCAGACTAGAAAGAAACGTTTCATAGAAATGGCCGTCTTTTGGTTGAGCGTCACCTTCTTTTCGGCACCCTCTGCGCGGAATTATCCGAATTATACGAACATTTAGTCCGCACTTTCGAACAGCACCGGTGGTTCAGTGGTAGAATTCTCGCCTGCCACGCGGGAGGCCCGGGTTCGATTCCCGGCCGGTGCAGATTGTTATAGATTTATTGTTTGACAGTTTTCTTGCAGGAGTAGTTTTACTTCAAGTGGGAATATGCCCGCAACCAAAATCTCACTTCTAGCTTTTCTCGGGTGCATCGGGTGCATTGGTGGTTCGACGGGTACGACGGTGGTTCAGTGGTAGAATTCTCTCCTCCCACGCGGGAGACCCGGGTTCAATTCCCGGCCAATGCAAACTGACTGGTTTCCGTACTTTGCTGGACTCCAAAATACGTTTTATAGAAATGGCTGTCTTTTGGTTGAGCGTCACCTTCAATGTTTCCATTCACCTGCAACCCAAAATTCCCTCCGCTATTTCTCCAGTTGCATTGGTGGTTCAGTGGTAGAATTCTCGCCTTCCAAGCGGGAGACCCGGGTTCAATTCCCGGCTAATGCAAAATAGCGGGTTCCCTGTACTTTTCCAGACTAGAAAGAAACGTTTCATAGAAATGGCCGTCTTTTGGTTGAGCGTCACCTTCTTTTCGGCACCCTCTGCGCGGAATTATCCGAATTAGCCGAACATTTAGTCCGCACTTTCGAACAGCACCGGTGGTTCAGTGGTAGAATTCTCGCCTGCCACGCGGGAGGCCCGGGTTCGATTCCCGGCCGGTGCAGATTGTTATAGATTCATTGTTTGACAGTTTTCTTGCAGGAGTAGTTTTACTTCAAGTGGGAATATGCCCGCAACCAAAATCTCACTTCTAGCTTTTCTCGGGTGCATTGGTGGTTCAGTGGTAGAATTCTCGCCTCCCACGCGGGAGACCCGGGTTCAATTCCCGGCCAATGCAAACTGACTGGTTTCCGTACTTTGCTGGACTCCAAAATACGTTTTATAGAAATGGCTGTCACCTTCAATGTTTCCATTCACCTGCAACCCAAAATTCCCTCCGCTATTTCTCCAGTTGCATTGGTGGTTCAGTGGTAGAATTCTCGCCTTCCAAGCGGGAGACCCGGGTTCAATTCCCGGCTAATGCAAAATAGCGGGTTCCCTGTACTTTTCCAGACTCGAAAGAAACGTTTCATAGAAATGGCCGTCTTTTGGTTGAGCGTCACCTTCTTTTTGGCACCCTCTGCGCGGAATTATCCGAATTAGCCGAACATTTAGTCCGCACTTTCGAACAGCACCGGTGGTTCAGTGGTAGAATTCTCGCCTGCCACGCGGGAGGCCCGGGTTCGATTCCCGGCCGGTGCAGATTGTTATAGATTCATTGTTTGACAGTTTTCTTGCAGGAGTAGTTTTACTTCAAGTGGGAATATGCCCGCAACCAAAATCTCACTTCTAGCTTTTCTCGGGTGCATTGGTGGTTCAGTGGTAGAATTCTCGCCTCCCACGCGGGAGACCCGGGTTCAATTCCCGGCCAATGCAAACTGACTGGTTTCCGTACTTTGCTGGACTCCAAAATACGTTTTATAGAAATGGCTGTCTTTTGGTTGAGCGTCACCTTCAATGTTTCCATTCACCTGCAACCCAAAATTCCCTCCGCTATTTCTCCAGTTGCATTGGTGGTTCAGTGGTAGAATTCTCGCCTTCCAAGCGGGAGACCCGGGTTCAATTCCCGGCTAATGCAAAATAGCGGGTTCCCTGTACTTTTCCAGACTAGAAAGAAACGTTTCATAGAAATGGCCGTCTTTTGGTTGAGCGTCACCTTCTTTTCGGCACCCTCTGCGCGGAATTATCCGAATTAGCCGAACATTTAGTCCGCACTTTCGAACAGCACCGGTGGTTCAGTGGTAGAATTCTCGCCTGCCACGCGGGAGGCCCGGGTTCGATTCCCGGCCGGTGCAGATTGTTATAGATTCATTGTTTGACAGTTTTCTTGCAGGAGTAGTTTTACTTAAAGTGGGAATATGCCCGCAACCAAAATCTCACTTCTAGCTTTTCTCGGGTGCATTGGTGGTTCAGGGGTAGAATTCTCGCCTCCCACGCGGGAGACCCGGGTTCAATTCCCGGCCAATGCAAACTGACTGGTTTCCGTACTTTGCTGGACTCCAAAATACGTTTTATAGAAATGGCTGTCTTTTGGTTGAGCGTCACCTTCAATGTTTCCATTTACCTGCAACCCAAAATTCCCTCCGCTATTTCTCCAGTTGCATTGGTGGTTCAGTGGTAGAATTCTCGCCTTCCAAGCGGGAGACCCGGGTTCAATTCCCGGCCGGTGCAGATTGTTATAGATTCATTGTTTGACAGTTTTCTTGCAGGAGTAGTTTTACTTCAAGTGGGAATATGCCCGCAACCAAAATCTCACTTCTAGCTTTTCTCGGGTGCATTGGTGGTTCAGTGGTAGAATTCTCGCCTCCCACGCGGGAGACCCGGGTTCAATTCCCGGCCAATGCAAACTGACTGGTTTCCGTACTTTGCTGGACTCCAAAATACGTTTTATAGAAATGGCTGTCTTTTGGTTGAGCGTCACCTTCAATGTTTCCATTCACCTGCAACCCAAAATTCCCTCCGCTATTTCTCCAGTTGCATTGGTGGTTCAGTGGTAGAATTCTCGCCTTCCAAGCGGGAGACCCGGGTTCAATTCCCGGCTAATGCAAAATAGCGGGTTCCCTGTACTTTTCCAGACTAGAAAGAAACGTTTCATAGAAATGGCCGTCTTTTGGTTGAGCGTCACCTTCTTTTTGGCACCCTCTGCGCGGAATTATCCGAAATTGGCCGAACATTTAGTCCGCACTTTCGAACAGCACCGGTGGTTCAGTGGTAGAATTCTCGCCTGCCACGCGGGAGGCCCGGGTTCGATTCCCGGCCGGTGCAGATTGTTATAGATTCATTGTTTGACAGTTTTCTTGCAGGAGTAGTTTTACTTCAAGTGGGAATATGCCCGCAACCAAAATCTCACTTCTAGCTTTTCTCGGGTGCATTGGTGGTTCAGTGGTAGAATTCTCGCCTCCCACGCGGGAGACCCGGGTTCAATTCCCGGCCAATGCAAACTGACTGGTTTCCGTACTTTGCTGGACTCCAAAATACGTTTTATAGAAATGGCTGTCTTTTGGTTGAGCGTCACCTTCAATGTTTCCATTCACCTGCAACCCAAAATTCCCTCCGCTATTTCTCGCCTTCCAAGCGGGAGACCCGGGTTCAATTCCCGGCTAATGCAAAATAGCGGGTTCCCTGTACTTTTCCAGACTAGAAAGAAACGTTTCATAGAAATGGCCGTCTTTTGGTTGAGCGTCACCTTCTTTTCGGCACCCTCTGCGCGGAATTATCCGAATTAGCCGAACATTTAGTCCGCACTTTCGAACAGCACCGGTGGTTCAGTGGTAGAATTCTCGCCTGCCACGCGGGAGGCCCGGGTTCGATTCCCGGCCGGTGCAGATTGTTATAGATTCATTGTTTGACAGTTTTCTTGCAGGAGTAGTTTTACTTCAAGTGGGAATATGCCCGCAACCAAAATCTCACTTCTAGCTTTTCTCGGGTGCATTGGTGGTTCAGTGGTAGAATTCTCGCCTCCCACGCGGGAGACCCGGGTTCAATTCCCGGCCAATGCAAACTGACTGGTTTCCGTACTTTGCTGGACTCCAAAATACGTTTTATAGAAATGGCTGTCTTTTGGTTGAGCGTCACCTTCAATGTTTCCATTCACCTGCAACCCAAAATTCCCTCCGCTATTTCTCCAGTTGCATTGGTGGTTCAGTGGTAGAATTCTCCCCTTCCAAGCGGGAGACCCGGGTTCAATTCCCGGCTAATGCAAAATAGCGGGTTCCCTGTACTTTTCCAGACTAGAAAGAAACGTTTCATAGAAATGGCCGTCTTTTGGTTGAGCGTCACCTTCTTTTCGGCACCCTCTGCGCGGAATTATCCGAATTATACGAACATTTAGTCCGCACTTTCGAACAGCACCGGTGGTTCAGTGGTAGAATTCTCGCCTGCCACGCGGGAGGCCCGGGTTCGATTCCCGGCCGGTGCAGATTGTTATAGATTTATTGTTTGACAGTTTTCTTGCAGGAGTAGTTTTACTTCAAGTGGGAATATGCCCGCAACCAAAATCTCACTTCTAGCTTTTCTCGGGTGCATCGGGTGCATTGGTGGTTCGACGGGTACGACGGTGGTTCAGTGGTAGAATTCTCTCCTCCCACGCGGGAGACCCGGGTTCAATTCCCGGCCAATGCAAACTGACTGGTTTCCGTACTTTGCTGGACTCCAAAATACGTTTTATAGAAATGGCTGTCTTTTGGTTGAGCGTCACCTTCAATGTTTCCATTCACCTGCAACCCAAAATTCCCTCCGCCAGTTGCATTGGTGGTTCAGTGGTAGAATTCTCGCCTTCCAAGCGGGAGACCCGGGTTCAATTCCCGGCTAATGCAAAATAGCGGGTTCCCTGTACTTTTCCAGACTAGAAAGAAACGTTTCATAGAAATGGCCGTCTTTTGGTTGAGCGTCACCTTCTTTTCGGCACCCTCTGCGCGGAATTATCCGAATTAGCCGAACATTTAGTCCGCACTTTCGAACAGCACCGGTGGTTCAGTGGTAGAATTCTCGCCTGCCACGCGGGAGGCCCGGGTTCGATTCCCGGCCGGTGCAGATTGTTATAGATTCATTGTTTGACAGTTTTCTTGCAGGAGTAGTTTTACTTCAAGTGGGAATATGCCCGCAACCAAAATCTCACTTCTAGCTTTTCTCGGGTGCATTGGTGGTTCAGTGGTAGAATTCTCGCCTCCCACGCGGGAGACCCGGGTTCAATTCCCGGCCAATGCAAACTGACTGGTTTCCGTACTTTGCTGGACTCCAAAATACGTTTTATAGAAATGGCTGTCTTTTGGTTGAGCGTCACCTTCAATGTTTCCATTCACCTGCAACCCAAAATTCCCTCCGCTATTTCTCCAGTTGCATTGGTGGTTCAGTGGTAGAATTCTCGCCTTCCAAGCGGGAGACCCGGGTTCAATTCCCGGCTAATGCAAAATAGCAGGTTCCCTGTACTTTTCCAGACTAGAAAGAAACGTTTCATAGAAATGGCCGTCTTTTGGTTGAGCGTCACCTTCTTTTCGGCACCCTCTGCGCGGAATTATCCGAATTATCCGAACATTTAGTCCGCACTTTCGAACAGCACCGGTGGTTCAGTGGTAGAATTCTCGCCTGCCACGCGGGAGGCCCGGGTTCGATTCCCGGCCGGTGCAGATTGTTATAGATTCATTGTTTGACAGTTTTCTTGCAGGAGTAGTTTTACTTCAAGTGGGAATATGCCCGCAACCAAAATCTCACTTCTAGCTTTTCTCGGGTGCATTGGTGGTTCAGTGGTAGAATTCTCGCCTCCCACGCGGGAGACCCGGGTTCAATTCCCGGCCAATGCAAACTGACTGGTTTCCGTACTTTGCTGGACTCCAAAATACGTTTTATAGAAATGGCTGTCTTTTGGTTGAGCGTCACCTTCAATGTTTCCATTCACCTGCAACCCAAAATTCCCTCCGCTATTTCTCCAGTTGCATTGGTGGTTCAGTGGTAGAATTCTCGCCTTCCAAGCGGGAGACCCGGGTTCAATTCCCGGCTAATGCAAAATAGCAGGTTCCCTGTACTTTTCCAGACTAGAAAGAAACGTTTCATAGAAATGGCCGTCTTTTGGTTGAGCGTCACCTTCTTTTCGGCACCCTCTGCGCGGAATTATCCGAATTATCCGAACATTTAGTCCGCACTTTCGAACAGCACCGGTGGTTCAGTGGTAGAATTCTCGCCTGCCACGCGGGAGGCCCGGGTTCGATTCCCGGCCGGTGCAGATTGTTATAGATTCATTGTTTGACAGTTTTCTTGCAGGAGTAGTTTTACTTCAAGTGGGAATATGCCCGCAACCAAAATCTCACTTCTAGCTTTTCTCGGGTGCATTGGTGGTTCAGTGGTAGAATTCTCGCCTCCCACGCGGGAGACCCGGGTTCAATTCCCGGCCAATGCAAACTGACTGGTTTCCGTACTTTGCTGGACTCCAAAATACGTTTTATAGAAATGGCTGTCTTTTGGTTGAGCGTCACCTTCAATGTTTCCATTCACCTGCAACCCAAAATTCCCTCCGCTATTTCTCCAGTTGCATTGGTGGTTCAGTGGTAGAATTCTCGCCTTCCAAGCGGGAGACCCGGGTTCAATTCCCGGCTAATGCAAAATAGCGGGTTCCCTGTACTTTTCCAGACTAGAAAGAAACGTTTCATAGAAATGGCCGTCTTTTGGTTGAGCGTCACCTTCTTTTTGGCACCCTCTGCGCGGAATTATCCGAAATTGGCCGAACATTTAGTCCGCACTTTCGAACAGCACCGGTGGTTCAGTGGTAGAATTCTCGCCTGCCACGCGGGAGGCCCGGGTTCGATTCCCGGCCGGTGCAGATTGTTATAGATTCATTGTTTGACAGTTTTCTTGCAGGAGTAGTTTTACTTCAAGTGGGAATATGCCCGCAACCAAAATCTCACTTCTAGCTTTTCTCGGGTGCATTGGTGGTTCAGTGGTAGAATTCTCGCCTCCCACGCGGGAGACCCGGGTTCAATTCCCGGCCAATGCAAACTGACTGGTTTCCGTACTTTGCTGGACTCCAAAATACGTTTTATAGAAATGGCTGTCTTTTGGTTGAGCGTCACCTTCAATGTTTCCATTCACCTGCAACCCAAAATTCCCTCCGCTATTTCTCGCCTTCCAAGCGGGAGACCCGGGTTCAATTCCCGGCTAATGCAAAATAGCGGGTTCCCTGTACTTTTCCAGACTAGAAAGAAACGTTTCATAGAAATGGCCGTCTTTTGGTTGAGCGTCACCTTCTTTTCGGCACCCTCTGCGCGGAATTATCCGAATTAGCCGAACATTTAGTCCGCACTTTCGAACAGCACCGGTGGTTCAGTGGTAGAATTCTCGCCTGCCACGCGGGAGGCCCGGGTTCGATTCCCGGCCGGTGCAGATTGTTATAGATTCATTGTTTGACAGTTTTCTTGCAGGAGTAGTTTTACTTCAAGTGGGAATATGCCCGCAACCAAAATCTCACTTCTAGCTTTTCTCGGGTGCATTGGTGGTTCAGTGGTAGAATTCTCGCCTCCCACGCGGGAGACCCGGGTTCAATTCCCGGCCAATGCAAACTGACTGGTTTCCGTACTTTGCTGGACTCCAAAATATGTTTTATAGAAATGGCTGTCTTTTGGTTGAGCGTCACCTTCAATGTTTCCATTCACCTGCAACCCAAAATTCCCTCCGCTATTTCTCCAGTTGCATTGGTGGTTCAGTGGTAGAATTCTCCCCTTCCAAGCGGGAGACCCGGGTTCAATTCCCGGCTAATGCAAAATAGCGGGTTCCCTGTACTTTTCCAGACTAGAAAGAAACGTTTCATAGAAATGGCCGTCTTTTGGTTGAGCGTCACCTTCTTTTCGGCACCCTCTGCGCGGAATTATCCGAATTATACGAACATTTAGTCCGCACTTTCGAACAGCACCGGTGGTTCAGTGGTAGAATTCTCGCCTGCCACGCGGGAGGCCCGGGTTCGATTCCCGGCCGGTGCAGATTGTTATAGATTTATTGTTTGACAGTTTTCTTGCAGGAGTAGTTTTACTTCAAGTGGGAATATGCCCGCAACCAAAATCTCACTTCTAGCTTTTCTCGGGTGCATCGGGTGCATTGGTGGTTCGACGGGTACGACGGTGGTTCAGTGGTAGAATTCTCTCCTCCCACGCGGGAGACCCGGGTTCAATTCCCGGCCAATGCAAACTGACTGGTTTCCGTACTTTGCTGGACTCCAAAATACGTTTTATAGAAATGGCTGTCTTTTGGTTGAGCGTCACCTTCAATGTTTCCATTCACCTGCAACCCAAAATTCCCTCCGCCAGTTGCATTGGTGGTTCAGTGGTAGAATTCTCGCCTTCCAAGCGGGAGACCCGGGTTCAATTCCCGGCTAATGCAAAATAGCGGGTTCCCTGTACTTTTCCAGACTAGAAAGAAACGTTTCATAGAAATGGCCGTCTTTTGGTTGAGCGTCACCTTCTTTTCGGCACCCTCTGCGCGGAATTATCCGAATTAGCCGAACATTTAGTCCGCACTTTCGAACAGCACCGGTGGTTCAGTGGTAGAATTCTCGCCTGCCACGCGGGAGGCCCGGGTTCGATTCCCGGCCGGTGCAGATTGTTATAGATTCATTGTTTGACAGTTTTCTTGCAGGAGTAGTTTTACTTCAAGTGGGAATATGCCCGCAACCAAAATCTCACTTCTAGCTTTTCTCGGGTGCATTGGTGGTTCAGTGGTAGAATTCTCGCCTCCCACGCGGGAGACCCGGGTTCAATTCCCGGCCAATGCAAACTGACTGGTTTCCGTACTTTGCTGGACTCCAAAATACGTTTTATAGAAATGGCTGTCTTTTGGTTGAGCGTCACCTTCAATGTTTCCATTCACCTGCAACCCAAAATTCCCTCCGCTATTTCTCCAGTTGCATTGGTGGTTCAGTGGTAGAATTCTCGCCTTCCAAGCGGGAGACCCGGGTTCAATTCCCGGCTAATGCAAAATAGCGGGTTCCCTGTACTTTTCCAGACTAGAAAGAAACGTTTCATAGAAATGGCCGTCTTTTGGTTGAGCGTCACCTTCTTTTCGGCACCCTCTGCGCGGAATTATCCGAATTATCCGAACATTTAGTCCGCACTTTCGAACAGCACCGGTGGTTCAGTGGTAGAATTCTCGCCTGCCACGCGGGAGGCCCGGGTTCGATTCCCGGCCGGTGCAGATTGTTATAGATTCATTGTTTGACAGTTTTCTTGCAGGAGTAGTTTTACTTCAAGTGGGAATATGCCCGCAACCAAAATCTCACTTCTAGCTTTTCTCGGGTGCATTGGTGGTTCAGTGGTAGAATTCTCGCCTCCCACGCGGGAGACCCGGGTTCAATTCCCGGCCAATGCAAACTGACTGGTTTCCGTACTTTGCTGGACTCCAAAATACGTTTTATAGAAATGGCTGTCTTTTGGTTGAGCGTCACCTTCAATGTTTCCATTCACCTGCAACCCAAAATTGTTTGACAGTTTTCTTGCAGGAGTAGTTTTACTTCAAGTGGGAATATGCCCGCAACCAAAATCTCACTTCTAGCTTTTCTCGGGTGCATTGGTGGTTCAGTGGTAGAATTCTCGCCTCCCACGCGGGAGACCCGGGTTCAATTCCCGGCCAATGCAAACTGACTGGTTTCCGTACTTTGCTGGACTCCAAAATACGTTTTATAGAAATGGCTGTCTTTTGGTTGAGCGTCACCTTCAATGTTTCCATTCACCTGCAACCCAAAATTCCCTCCGCTATTTCTCCAGTTGCATTGGTGGTTCAGTGGTAGAATTCTCGCCTTCCAAGCGGGAGACCCGGGTTCAATTCCCGGCTAATGCAAAATAGCGGGTTCCCTGTACTTTTCCAGACTAGAAAGAAACGTTTCATAGAAATGGCCGTCTTTTGGTTGAGCGTCACCTTCTTTTCGGCACCCTCTGCGCGGAATTATCCGAATTATCCGAACATTTAGTCCGCACTTTCGAACAGCACCGGTGGTTCAGTGGTAGAATTCTCGCCTGCCTCGCTGGAGGCCCGGGTTCGATTCCCGGCCGGTGCAGATTGTTATAGATTCATTGTTTGACAGTTTTCTTGCAGGAGTAGTTTTACTTCAAGTGGGAATATGCCCGCAACCAAAATCTCACTTCTAGCTTTTCTCGGGTGCATTGGTGGTTCAGTGGTAGAATTCTCGCCTCCCACGCGGGAGACCCGGGTTCAATTCCCGGCCAATGCAAACTGACTGGTTTCCGTACTTTGCTGGACTCCAAAATACGTTTTAAAGAAATGGCTGTCTTTTGGTTGAGCGTCACCTTCAATGTTTCCATTCACCTGCAACCCAAAATTCCCTCCGCTATTTCTCCAGTTGCATTGGTGGTTCAGTGGTAGAATTCTCGCCTTCCAAGCGGGAGACCCGGGTTCAATTCCCGGCTAATGCAAAATAGCGGGTTCCCTGTACTTTTCCAGACTAGAAAGAAACGTTTCATAGAAATGGCCGTCTTTTGGTTGAGCGTCACCTTCTTTTCGGCACCCTCTGCGCGGAATTATCCGAATTAGCCGAACATTTAGTCCGCACTTTCGAACAGCACCGGTGGTTCAGTGGTAGAATTCTCGCCTGCCACGCGGGAGGCCCGGGTTCGATTCCCGGCCGGTGCAGATTGTTATAGATTCATTGTTTGACAGTTTTCTTGCAGGAGTAGTTTTACTTCAAGTGGGAATATGCCCGCAACCAAAATCTCACTTCTAGCTTTTCTCGGGTGCATTGGTGGTTCAGTGGTAGAATTCTCGCCTCCCACGCGGGAGACCCGGGTTCAATTCCCGGCCAATGCAAACTGACTGGTTTCCGTACTTTGCTGGACTCCAAAATACGTTTTATAGAAATGGCTGTCTTTTGGTTGAGCGTCACCTTCAATGTTTCCATTCACCTGCAACCCAAAATTCCCTCCGCTATTTCTCCAGTTGCATTGGTGGTTCAGTGGTAGAATTCTCGCCTTCCAAGCGGGAGACCCGGGTTCAATTCCCGGCTAATGCAAAATAGCGGGTTCCCTGTACTTTTCCAGACTAGAAAGAAACGTTTCATAGAAATGGCCGTCTTTTGGTTGAGCGTCACCTTCTTTTCGGCACCCTCTGCGCGGAATTATCCGAATTATACGAACATTTAGTCCGCACTTTCGAACAGCACCGGTGGTTCAGTGGTAGAATTCTCGCCTGCCACGCGGGAGGCCCGGGTTCGATTCCCGGCCGGTGCAGATTGTTATAGATTCATTGTTTGACAGTTTTCTTGCAGGAGTAGTTTTACTTCAAGTGGGAATATGCCCGCAACCAAAATCTCACTTCTAGCTTTTCTCGGGTGCATTGGTGGTTCAGTGGTAGAATTCTCGCCTCCCACGCGGGAGACCCGGGTTCAATTCCCGGCCAATGCAAACTGACTGGTTTCCGTACTTTGCTGGACTCCAAAATACGTTTTATAGAAATGGCTGTCTTTTGGTTGAGCGTCACCTTCAATGTTTCCATTCACCTGCAACCCAAAATTCCCTCCGCTATTTCTCCAGTTGCATTGGTGGTTCAGTGGTAGAATTCTCGCCTTCCAAGCGGGAGACCCGGGTTCAATTCCCGGCTAATGCAAAATAGCGGGTTCCCTGTACTTTTCCAGACTAGAAAGAAACGTTTCATAGAAATGGCCGTCTTTTGGTTGAGCGTCACCTTCTTTTCGGCACCCTCTGCGCGGAATTATCCGAATTAGCCGAACATTTAGTCCGCACTTTCGAACAGCACCGGTGGTTCAGTGGTAGAATTCTCGCCTGCCACGCGGGAGGCCCGGGTTCGATTCCCGGCCGGTGCAGATTGTTATAGATTCATTGTTTGACAGTTTTCTTGCAGGAGTAGTTTTACTTCAAGTGGGAATATGCCCGCAACCAAAATCTCACTTCTAGCTTTTCTCGGGTGCATTGGTGGTTCAGTGGTAGAATTCTCGCCTCCCACGCGGGAGACCCGGGTTCAATTCCCGGCCAATGCAAACTGACTGGTTTCCGTACTTTGCTGGACTCCAAAATACGTTTTATAGAAATGGCTGTCACCTTCAATGTTTCCATTCACCTGCAACCCAAAATTCCCTCCGCTATTTCTCCAGTTGCATTGGTGGTTCAGTGGTAGAATTCTCGCCTTCCAAGCGGGAGACCCGGGTTCAATTCCCGGCTAATGCAAAATAGCGGGTTCCCTGTACTTTTCCAGACTCGAAAGAAACGTTTCATAGAAATGGCCGTCTTTTGGTTGAGCGTCACCTTCTTTTTGGCACCCTCTGCGCGGAATTATCCGAATTAGCCGAACATTTAGTCCGCACTTTCGAACAGCACCGGTGGTTCAGTGGTAGAATTCTCGCCTGCCACGCGGGAGGCCCGGGTTCGATTCCCGGCCGGTGCAGATTGTTATAGATTCATTGTTTGACAGTTTTCTTGCAGGAGTAGTTTTACTTCAAGTGGGAATATGCCCGCAACCAAAATCTCACTTCTAGCTTTTCTCGGGTGCATTGGTGGTTCAGTGGTAGAATTCTCGCCTCCCACGCGGGAGACCCGGGTTCAATTCCCGGCCAATGCAAACTGACTGGTTTCCGTACTTTGCTGGACTCCAAAATACGTTTTATAGAAATGGCTGTCTTTTGGTTGAGCGTCACCTTCAATGTTTCCATTCACCTGCAACCCAAAATTCCCTCCGCTATTTCTCGCCTTCCAAGCGGGAGACCCGGGTTCAATTCCCGGCTAATGCAAAATAGCGGGTTCCCTGTACTTTTCCAGACTAGAAAGAAACGTTTCATAGAAATGGCCGTCTTTTGGTTGAGCGTCACCTTCTTTTCGGCACCCTCTGCGCGGAATTATCCGAATTAGCCGAACATTTAGTCCGCACTTTCGAACAGCACCGGTGGTTCAGTGGTAGAATTCTCGCCTGCCACGCGGGAGGCCCGGGTTCGATTCCCGGCCGGTGCAGATTGTTATAGATTCATTGTTTGACAGTTTTCTTGCAGGAGTAGTTTTACTTCAAGTGGGAATATGCCCGCAACCAAAATCTCACTTCTAGCTTTTCTCGGGTGCATTGGTGGTTCAGTGGTAGAATTCTCGCCTCCCACGCGGGAGACCCGGGTTCAATTCCCGGCCAATGCAAACTGACTGGTTTCCGTACTTTGCTGGACTCCAAAATACGTTTTATAGAAATGGCTGTCACCTTCAATGTTTCCATTCACCTGCAACCCAAAATTCCCTCCGCTATTTCTCCAGTTGCATTGGTGGTTCAGTGGTAGAATTCTCGCCTTCCAAGCGGGAGACCCGGGTTCAATTCCCGGCTAATGCAAAATAGCGGGTTCCCTGTACTTTTCCAGACTAGAAAGAAACGTTTCATAGAAATGGCCGTCTTTTGGTTGAGCGTCACCTTCTTTTTGGCACCCTCTGCGCGGAATTATCCGAATTAGCCGAACATTTAGTCCGCACTTTCGAACAGCACCGGTGGGTCAGTGGTAGAATTCTCGCCTGCCACGCGGGAGGCCCGGGTTCGATTCCCGGCCGGTGCAGATTGTTATAGATTCATTGTTTGACAGTTTTCTTGCAGGAGTAGTTTTACTTCAAGTGGGAATATGCCCGCAACCAAAATCTCACTTCTAGCTTTTCTCGGGTGCATTGGTGGTTCAGTGGTAGAATTCTCGCCTCCCACGCGGGAGACCCGGGTTCAATTCCCGGCCAATGCAAACTGACTGGTTTCCGTACTTTGCTGGACTCCAAAATACGTTTTATAGAAATGGCTGTCTTTTGGTTGAGCGTCACCTTCAATGTTTCCATTCACCTGCAACCCAAAATTCCCTCCGCTATTTCTCGCCTTCCAAGCGGGAGACCCGGGTTCAATTCCCGGCTAATGCAAAATAGCGGGTTCCCTGTACTTTTCCAGACTAGAAAGAAACGTTTCATAGAAATGGCCGTCTTTTGGTTGAGCGTCACCTTCTTTTCGGCACCCTCTGCGCGGAATTATCCGAATTAGCCGAACATTTAGTCCGCACTTTCGAACAGCACCGGTGGTTCAGTGGTAGAATTCTCGCCTGCCACGCGGGAGGCCCGGGTTCGATTCCCGGCCGGTGCAGATTGTTATAGATTCATTGTTTGACAGTTTTCTTGCAGGAGTAGTTTTACTTCAAGTGGGAATATGCCCGCAACCAAAATCTCACTTCTAGCTTTTCTCGGGTGCATTGGTGGTTCAGTGGTAGAATTCTCGCCTCCCACGCGGGAGACCCGGGTTCAATTCCCGGCCAATGCAAACTGACTGGTTTCCGTACTTTGCTGGACTCCAAAATACGTTTTATAGAAATGGCTGTCTTTTGGTTGAGCGTCACCTTCAATGTTTCCATTCACCTGCAACCCAAAATTCCCTCCGCTATTTCTCCAGTTGCATTGGTGGTTCAGTGGTAGAATTCTCCCCTTCCAAGCGGGAGACCCGGGTTCAATTCCCGGCTAATGCAAAATAGCGGGTTCCCTGTACTTTTCCAGACTAGAAAGAAACGTTTCATAGAAATGGCCGTCTTTTGGTTGAGCGTCACCTTCTTTTCGGCACCCTCTGCGCGGAATTATCCGAATTAGCCGAACATTTAGTCCGCACTTTCGAACAGCACCGGTGGTTCAGTGGTAGAATTCTCGCCTTCCACGCGGGAGGCCCGGGTTCGATTCCCGGCCGGTGCAGATTGTTATAGATTCACTGTTTGACAGTTTTCTTGCAGGAGTAGTTTTACTTCAAGTGGGAATATGCCCGCAACCAAAATCTCACTTCTAGCTTTTCTCGGGTGCATTGGTGGTTCAGTGGTAGAATTCTCGCCTCCCACGCGGGAGACCCGGGTTCAATTCCCGGCCAATGCAAACTGACTGGTTTCCGTACTTTGCTGGACTCCAAAATACGTTTTATAGAAATGGCTGTCTTTTGGTTGAGCGTCACCTTCAATGTTTCCATTCACCTGCAACCCAAAATTCCCTCCGCTATTTCTCCAGTTGCATTGGTGGTTCAGTGGTAGAATTCTCGCCTTCCAAGCGGAAGACCCGGGTTCAATTCCCGGCTAATGCAAAATAGCGGGTTCCCTGTACTTTTCCAGACTAGAAAGAAACGTTTCATAGAAATGGCCGTCTTTTGGTTGAGCGTCACCTTCTTTTCGGCACCCTCTGCGCGGAATTATCCGAATTAGCCGAACATTTAGTCCGCACTTTCGAACAGCACCGGTGGTTCAGTGGTAGAATTCTCGCCTGCCACGCGGGAGGCCCGGGTTCGATTCCCGGCCGGTGCAGATTGTTATAGATTCATTGTTTGACAGTTTTCTTGCAGGAGTAGTTTTACTTCAAGTGGGAATATGCCCGCAACCAAAATCTAACTTCTAGCTTTTCTCGGGTGCATTGGTGGTTCAGTGGTAGAATTCTCGCCTCCCACGCGGGAGACCCGGGTTCAATTCCCGGCCAATGCAAACTGACTGGTTTCCGTACTTTGCTGGACTCCAAAATACGTTATATAGAAATGGCTGTCTTTTGGTTGAGCGTCACCTTCAATGTTTCCATTCACCTGCAACCCAAAATTCCCTCCGCTATTTCTCCAGTTGCATTGGTGGTTCAGTGGTAGAATTCTCGCCTTCCAAGCGGGAGACCCGGGTTCAATTCCCGGCTAATGCAAAATAGCGGGTTCCCTGTACTTTTCCAGACTAGAAAGAAACGTTTCATAGAAATGGCCGCCTTTTGGTTGAGCGTCACCTTCTTTTTGGTACCCTCTGCGCGGAATTATCCGAATTAGCCGAACATTTAGTCCGCACTTTCGAACAGCACCGGTGGTTCAGTGGTAGAATTCTCGCCTGCCACGCGGGAGGCCCGGGTTCGATTCCCGGCCGGTGCAGATTGTTATAGATTCATTGTTTGACAGTTTTCTTGCAGGAGTAGTTTTACTTCAAGTGGGAATATGCCCGCAACCAAAATCTCACTTCTAGCTTTTCTCGGGTGCATTGGTGGTTCAGTGGTAGAATTCTCGCCTCCCACGCGGGAGACCCGGGTTCAATTCCCGGCCAATGCAAACTGACTGGTTTCCGTACTTTGCTGGACTCCAAAATACGTTTTATAGAAATGGCTGTCTTTTGGTTGAGCGTCACCTTCAATGTTTCCATTCACCTGCAACCCAAATTTCCCTCCGCTATTTCTCGCCTTCCAAGCGGGAGACCCGGGTTCAATTCCCGGCTAATGCAAAATAGCGGGTTCCCTGTACTTTTCCAGACTAGAAAGAAACGTTTCATAGAAATGGCCGTCTTTTGGTTGAGCGTCACCTTCTTTTCGGCACCCTCTGCGCGGAATTATCCGAATTAGCCGAACATTTAGTCCGCACTTTCGAACAGCACCGGTGGTTCAGTGGTAGAATTCTCGCCTTCCACGCGGGAGGCCCGGGTTCGATTCCCGGCCGGTGCAGATTGTTATAGATTCATTGTTTGACAGTTTTCTTGCAGGAGTAGTTTTACTTCAAGTGGGTATATGCCCGCAACCAAAATCTCACTTCTAGCTTTTCTCGGGTGCATTGGTGGTTCAGTGGTAGAATTCTCGCCTCCCACGCGGGAGACCCGGGTTCAATTCCCGGCCAATGCAAACTGACTGGTTTCCGTACTTTGCTGGACTCCAAAATACGTTTTATAGAAATGGCTGTCTTTTGGTTGAGCGTCACCTTCAATGTTTCCATTCACCTGCAACCCAAAAATCCCTCCGCTATTTCTCCAGTTGCATTGGTGGTTCAGTGGTAGAATTCTCGCCTTCCAAGCGGGAGACCCGGGTTCAATTCCCGGCTAATGCGAAATAGCGGGTTCCCTGTACTTTTCTAGACTAGAAAGAAACGTTTCATAGAAATGGCCGTCTTTTGGTTGAGCGTCACCTTCTTTTCGGCACCCTCTGCGCGGAATTATCCGAATTAGCCGAACATTTAGTCCGCACTTTCGAACAGCACCGGTGGTTCAGTGGTAGAATTCTCGCCTGCCACGCGGGAGGCCCGGGTTCGATTCCCGGCCGGTGCAAATTGTTATAGATTCATTGTTTGACAGTTTTCTTGCAGGAGTAGTTTTACTTCAAGTGGGAATATGCCCGCAACCAAAATCTCACTTCTAGCTTTTCTCGGGTGCATTGGTGGTTCAGTGGTAGAATTCTCGCCTCCCACGCGGGAGACCCGGGTTCAATTCCCGGCCAATGCAAACTGACTGGTTTCCGTACTTTGCTGGACTCCAAAATGCGTTTTATAGAAATGGCTGTCTTTTGGTTGAGCGTCACCTTCAATGTTTCCATTCACCTGCAACCCAAAAATCCCTCCGCTATTTCTCCAGTTGCATTGGTGGTTCAGTGGTAGAATTCTCGCCTTCCAAGCGGGAGACCCGGGTTCAATTCCCGGCTAATGCAAAATAGCGGGTTCCCTGTACTTTTCCAGACTAGAAAGAAACGTTTCATAGAAATGGCCGTCTTTTGGTTGAGCGTCACCTTCTTTTCGGCACCCTCTGCGCGGAATTATCCGAATTAGCCGAACATTTAGTCCGCACTTTCGAACAGCACCGGTGGTTCAGTGGTAGAATTCTCGCCTGCCACGCGGGAGGCCCGGGTTCGATTCCCGGCCGGTGCAGATTGTTATAGATTCATTGTTTGACAGTTTTCTTGCAGGAGTAGTTTTACTTCAAGTGGGAATATGCCCGCAACCAAAATCTCACTTCTAGCTTTTCTCGGGTGCATTGGTGGTTCAGTGGTAGAATTCTCGCCTCCCACGCGGGAGACCCGGGTTCAATTCCCGGCCAATGCAAACTGACTGGTTTCCGTACTTTGCTGGACTCCAAAATACGTTTTATAGAAATGGCTGTCTTTTGGTTGAGCGTCACCTTCAATGTTTCCATTCACCTGCAACCCAAAATTCCCTCCGCTATTTCTCCAGTTGCATTGGTGGTTCAGTGGTAGAATTCTCGCCTTCCAAGCGGGAGACCCGGGTTCAATTCCCGGCTAATGCAAAATAGCGGGTTCCCTGTACTTTTCCAGACTAGAAAGAAACGTTTCATAGAAATGGCCGTCTTTTGGTTGAGCGTCACCTTCTTTTTGGCACCCTCTGCGCGGAATTATCCGAATTAGCCGAACATTTAGTCCGCACTTTCGAACAGCACCGGTGGTTCAGTGGTAGAATTCTCGCCTGCCACGCGGGAGGCCCGGGTTCGATTCCCGGCCGGTGCAGATTGTTATAGATTCATTGTTTGACAGTTTTCTTGCAGGAGTAGTTTTACTTCAAGTGGGAATATGCCCGCAACCAAAATCTCACTTCTGGCTTTTCTCGGGTGCATTGGTGGTTCAGTGGTAGAATTCTCGCCTCCCACGCGGGAGACCCGGGTTCAATTCCCGGCCAATGCAAACTGACTGGTTTCCGTACTTTGCTGGACTCCAAAATACGTTTTATAGAAATGGCTGTCTTTTGGTTGAGCGTCACCTTCAATGTTTCCATTCACCTGCAACCCAAAATTCCCTCCGCTATTTCTCGCCTTCCAAGCGGGAGACCCGGGTTCAATTCCCGGCTAATGCAAAATAGCGGGTTCCCTGTACTTTTCCAGACTAGAAAGAAACGTTTCATAGAAATGGCCGTCTTTTGGTTGAGCGTCACCTTCTTTTCGGCACCCTCTGCGCGGAATTATCCGAATTAGCCGAACATTTAGTCCGCACTTTCGAACAGCACCGGTGGTTCAGTGGTAGAATTCTCGCCTGCCACGCGGGAGGCCCGGGTTCGATTCCCGGCCGGTGCAGATTGTTATAGATTCATTGTTTGACAGTTTTCTTGCAGGAGTAGTTTTACTTCAAGTGGGAATATGCCCGCAACCAAAATCTCACTTCTAGCTTTTCTCGGAAGCATTGGTGGTTCAGTGGTAGAATTATCGCCTCCCACGCGGGAGACCCGGGTTCAATTCCCGGCCAATGCAAACTGACTGGTTTCCGTACTTTGCTGGACTCCAAAATACGTTTTATAGAAATGGCTGTCTTTTGGTTGAGCGTCACCTTCAATGTTTCCATTCACCTGCAACCCAAAATTCCCTCCGCTATTTCTCCAGTTGCATTGGTGGTTCAGTGGTAGAATTCTCGCCTTCCAAGCGGGAGACCCGGGTTCAATTCCCGGCTAATGCAAAATAGCGGGTTCCCTGTACTTTTCCAGACTAGAAAGAAACGTTTCATAGAAATGGCCGTCTTTTGGTTGAGCGTCACCTTCTTTTCGGCACCCTCTGCGCGGAATTATCCGAATTAGCCGAACATTTAGTCCGCACTTTCGAACAGCACCGGTGGTTCAGTGGTAGAATTCTCGCCTGCCACGCGGGAGGCCCGGGTTCGATTCCCGGCCGGTGCAGATTGTTATAGATTCATTGTTTGACAGTTTTCTTGCAGGAGTAGTTTTACTTCAAGTGGGAATATGCCCGCAACCAAAATCTCACTTCTAGCTTTTCTCGGGTGCATTGGTGGTTCAGTGGTAGAATTCTCGCCTCCCACGCGGGAGACCCCGGTTCAATTCCCGGCCAATGCAAACTGACTGGTTTCCGTACTTTGCTGGACTCCAAAATACGTTTTATAGAAATGGCTGTCTTTTGGTTGAGCGTCACCTTCAATGTTTCCATTCACCTGCAACCCAAAATTCCCTCCGCTATTTCTCCAGTTGCATTGGTGGTTCAGTGGTAGAATTCTCGCCTTCCAAGCGGGAGACCCGGGTTCAATTCCCGGCTAATGCAAAATAGCCGGTTCCCTGTACTTTTCCAGACTAGAAAGAAACGTTTCATAGAAATGGCCGTCTCTTGGTTGAGCGTCACCTTCTTTTCGGCACCCTCTGCGCGGAATTATCCGAATTAGCCGAACATTTAGTCCGCACTTTCGAACAGCACCGGTGGTTCAGTGGTAGAATTCTCGCCTTCCACGCGGGAGGCCCGGGTTCGATTCCCGGCCGGTGCAGATTGTTATAGATTCATTGTTTGACAGTTTTCTTGCAGGAGTAGTTTTACTTCAAGTGGGTATATGCCCGCAACCAAAATCTCACTTCTAGCTTTTCTCGGGTGCATTGGTGGTTCAGTGGTAGAATTCTCGCCTCCCACGCGGGAGACCCGGGTTCAATTCCCGGCCAATGCAAACTGACTGGTTTCCGTACTTTGCTGGACTCCAAAATACGTTTTATAGAAATGGCTGTCTTTTGGTTGAGCGTCACCTTCAATGTTTCCATTCACCTGCAACCCAAAAATCCCTCCGCTATTTCTCCAGTTGCATTGGTGGTTCAGTGGTAGAATTCTCGCCTTCCAAGCGGGAGACCCGGGTTCAATTCCCGGCTAATGCAAAATAGCGGGTTCCCTGTACTTTTCCAGACTAGTTGCATTGGTGGTTTAGAAATGGCTGTCACCTTCAATGTTTCCATTCACCTGCAACCCAAAATTCCCTCCGCTATTTCTCCAGTTGCATTGGTGGTTCAGTGGTAGAATTCTCGCCTTCCAAGCGGGAGACCCGGGTTCAATTCCCGGCTAATGCAAAATAGCGGGTTCCCTGTACTTTTCCAGACTAGAAAGAAACGTTTCATAGAAATGGCCGTCTTTTGGTTGAGCGTCACCTTCTTTTCGGCACCCTCTGCGCGGAATTATCCGAATTAGCCGAACATTTAGTCCGCACTTTCGAACAGCACCGGTGGTTCAGTGGTAGAATTCTCGCCTGCCACGCGGGAGGCCCGGGTTCGATTCCCGGCCGGTGCAGATTGTTATAGATTCAATGTTTGACAGTTTTCTTGCAGGAGTAGTTTTACTTCAAGTGGGAATATGCCCGCAACCAAAATCTCACTTCTAGCTTTTCTCGGGTGCATTGGTGGTTCAGTGGTAGAATTCTCGCCTCCCACGCGGGAGACCCGGGTTCAATTCCCGGCCAATGCAAACTGACTGGTTTCCGTACTTTGCTGGACTCCAAAATACGTTTTATAGAAATGGCTGTCTTTTGGTTGAGCGTCACCTTCAATGTTTCCATTCACCTGCAACCCAAAATTCCCTCCGCTATTTCTCCAGTTGCATTGGTGGTTCAGTGGTAGAATTCTCGCCTTCCAAGCGGGAGACCCGGGTTCAATTCCCGGCTAATGCAAAATAGCGGGTTCCCTGTACTTTTCCAGACTAGAAAGAAACGTTTCATAGAAATGGCCGTCTCTTGGTTGAGCGTCACCTTCTTTTCGGCACCCTCTGCGCGGAATTATCCGAATTAGCCGAACATTTAGTCCGCACTTTCGAACAGCACCGGTGGTTCAGTGGTATAATTCTCGCCTTCCACGCGGTAGGCCCGGGTTCGATTCCCGGCCGGTGCAGATTGTTATAGATTCATTGTTTGACAGTTTTCTTGCAGGAGTAGTTTTACTTCAAGTGGGAATATGCCCGCAACCAAAATCTCACTTCTAGCTTTTCTCGGGTGCATTGGTGGTTCAGTGGTAGAATTCTCGCCTCCCACGCGGGAGACCCGGGTTCAATTCCCGGCCAATGCAAACTGACTGGTTTCCGTACTTTGCTGGACTCCAAAATACGTTTTATAGAAATGGCTGTCTTTTGGTTGAGCGTCACCTTCAATGTTTCCATTCACCTGCAACCCAAAAATCCCTCCGCTATTTCTCCAGTTGCATTGGTGGTTCAGTGGTAGAATTCTCGCCTTCCAAGCGGGAGACCCGGGTTCAATTCCCGGCTAATGCAAAATAGCGGGTTCCCTGTACTTTTCCAGACTAGAAAGAAACGTTTCATAGAAATGGCCGTCTTTTGGTTGAGCGTCACCTTCTTTTGGGCACCCTCTGCGCGGAATTATCCGAATTAGCCGAACATTTAGTCCGCACTTTCGAACAGCACCGGTGGTTCAGTGGTAGAATTCTCGCCTGCCACGCGGGAGGCCCGGGTTCGATTCCCGGCCGGTGCAGATTGTTATAGATTCATTGTTTGACAGTTTTCTTGCAGGAGTAGTTTTACTTCAAGTGGGAATATGCCCGCAACCAAAATCTCACTTCTAGCTTTTCTCGGGTGCATTGGTGGTTCAGTGGTAGAATTCTCGCCTCCCACGCGGGAGACCCGGGTTCAATTCCCGGCCAATGCAAACTGACTGGTTTCCGTACTTTGCTGGACTCCAAAATACGTTTTATAGAAATGGCTGTCTTTTGGTTGAGCGTCACCTTCAATGTTTCCATTCACTTGCAACCCAAAATTCCCTCCGCTATTTCTCCAGTTGCATTGGTGGTTCAGTGGTAGAATTCTCGCCTTCCAAGCGGGAGACCCGGGTTCAATTCCCGGCTAATGCAAAATAGCGGGTTCCCTGTACTTTTCCAGACTAGAAAGAAACGTTTCATAGAAATGGCCGTCTTTTGGTTGAGCGTCACCTTCTTTTCGGCACCCTCTGCGCGGAATTATCCGAATTAGCCGAACATTTAGTCCGCACTTTCGAACAGCACCGGTGGTTCAGTGGTAGAATTCTCGCCTGCCACGCGGGAGGCCCGGGTTCGATTCCCGGCCGGTGCAGATTGTTATAGATTCATTGTTTGACAGTTTTCTGGCAGGAGTAGTTTTACTTCAAGTGGGAATATGCCCGCAACCAAAATCTCACTTCTAGCTTTTCTCGGGTGCATTGGTGGTTC
The DNA here is from genome assembly GCA_037783545.1 of Henricia sp. BOLD:AAB3569. Classification (NCBI taxonomy): domain Eukaryota; kingdom Metazoa; phylum Echinodermata; class Asteroidea; order Spinulosida; family Echinasteridae; genus Henricia; species Henricia sp. BOLD:AAB3569. Next base: position 427,381 of record JBBELK010000492.1, read on the forward strand.
AGTGGAAGAATTCTCGCCTCCCACGCGGGAGACCCGGGTTCAATTCCCGGCCAATGCAAACTGACTGGTTTCCGTACTTTGCTGGACTCCAAAATACGTTTTATAGAAATGGCTGTCTTTTGGTTGAGCGTCACCTTCAATGTTTCCATTCACCTGCCACCCAAAATTCCCTCCGCTATTTCTCCAGTTGCATTGGTGGTTCAGTGGTAGAATTCTCGCCTTCCAAGCGGGAGACCCGGGTTCAATTCCCGGCTAATGCAAAATAGCGGGTTCCCTGTACTTTTCCAGACTAGAAAGAAACGTTTCATAGAAATGGCCGTCTTTTGGTTGAGCGTCACCTTCTTTTGGGCACCCTCTGCGCGGAATTATCCGAATTAGCCGAACATTTAGTCCGCACTTTCGAACAGCACCGGTGGTTCAGTGGTAGAATTCTCGCCTGCCACGCGGGAGGCCCGGGTTCGATTCCCGGCCGGTGCAGATTGTTATAGATTCATTGTTTGACAGTTTTCTTGCAGGAGTAGTTTTACTTCAAGTGGGAATATGCCCGCAACCAAAATCTCACTTCTAGCTTTTCTCGGGTGCATTGGTGGTTCAGTGGTACAATTCTCGCCTCCCGCGCGGGAGACCCGGGTTCAATTCCCGGCCAATGCAAACTGACTGGTTTCCGTACTTTGCTGGACTCCAAAATACGTTTTATAGAAATGGCTGTCTTTTGGTTGAGCGTCACCTTCAATGTTTCCATTCACCTGCAACCCAAAATTCCCTCCGCTATTTCTCCAGTTGCATTGGTGGTTCAGTGGTAGAATTCTCGCCTTCCAAGCGGGAGACCCGGGTTCAATTCCCGGCTAATGCAAAATAGCGGGTTCCCTGTACTTTTCCAGACTAGAAAGAAACGTTTCATAGAAATGGCCGTCTTTTGGTTGAGCGTCACCTTCTTTTCGGCACCCTCTGCGCGGAATTATCCGAATTAGCCGAACATTTAGTCCGCACTTTCGAACAGCACCGGTGGTTCAGTGGTAGAATTCTCGCCTGCCACGCGGGAGGCCCGGGTTCGATTCCCGGCCGGTGCAGATTGTTAAAGATTCATTGTTTGACAGTTTTCTTGCAGGAGTAGTTTTACTTCAAGTGGGAATATGCCCGCAACCAAAATCTCACTTCTAGCTTTTCTCGGGTGCATTGGTGGTTCAGTGGTACAATTCTCGCCTCCCACGCGGGAGACCCGGGTTCAATTCCCGGCCAATGCAAACTGACTGGTTTCCGTACTTTGCTGGACTCCAAAATACGTTTTATAGAAATGGCTGTCTTTTGGTTGAGCGTCACCTTCAATGTTTCCATTCACCTGCAACCCAAAATTCCCTCCGCTATTTCTCCAGTTGCATTGGTGGTTCAGTGGTAGAATTCTCGCCTTCCAAGCGGGAGACCCGGGTTCAATTCCCGGCTAATGCAAAATAGCGGGTTCCCTGTACTTTTCCAGACTAGAAAGAAACGTTTCATAGAAATGGCCGTCTTTTGGTTGAGCGTCACCTTCTTTTCGGCACCCTCTGCGCGGAATTATCCGAATTAGCCGAACATTTAGTCCGCACTTTCGAACAGCACCGGTGGTTCAGTGGTAGAATTCTCGCCTGCCACGCGGGAGGCCCGGGTTCGATTCCCGGCCGGTGCAGACTGTTATAGATTCATTGTTTGACAGTTTTCTTGCAGGAGTAGTTTTACTTCAAGTGGGAATATGCCCGCAACCAAAATCTCACTTCTAGCTTTTCTCGGGTGCATTGGTGGTTCAGTGGTAGAATTCTCGCCTCCCACGCGGGAGACCCGGGTTCAATTCCCGGCCAATGCAAACTGACTGGTTTCCGTACTTTGCTGGACTCCAAAATACGTTTTATAGAAATGGCTGTCACCTTCAATGTTTCCATTCACCTGCAACCCAAAATTCCCTCCGCTATTTCTCCAGTTGCATTGGTGGTTCAGTGGTAGAATTCTCGCCTTCCAAGCGGGAGACCCGGGTTCAATTCCCGGCTAATGCAAAATAGCGGGTTCCCTGTACTTTTCCAGACTAGAAAGAAACGTTTCATAGAAATGGCCGTCTTTTGGTTGAGCGTCACCTTCTTTTCGGCACCCTCTGCGCGGAATTATCCGAATTAGCCGAACATTTAGTCCGCACTTTCGAACAGCACCGGTGGTTCAGTGGTAGAATTCTCGCCTGCCACGCGGGAGGCCCGGGTTCGATTCCCGGCCGGTGCAGATTGTTATAGATTCAATGTTTGACAGTTTTCTTGCAGGAGTAGTTTTACTTCAAGTGGGAATATGCCCGCAACCAAAATCTCACTTCTAGCTTTTCTCGGGTGCATTGGTGGTTCAGTGGTAGAATTCTCGCCTCCCACGCGGGAGACCCGGGTTCAATTCCCGGCCAATGCAAACTGACTGGTTTCCGTACTTTGCTGGACTCCAAAATACGTTTTATAGAAATGGCTGTCTTTTGGTTGAGCGTCACCTTCAATGTTTCCATTCACCTGCAACCCAAAATTCCCTCCGCTATTTCTCCAGTTGCATTGGTGGTTCAGTGGTAGAATTCTCGCCTTCCAAGCGGGAGACCCGGGTTCAATTCCCGGCTAATGCAAAATAGCGGGTTCCCTGTACTTTTCCAGACTAGAAAGAAACGTTTCATAGAAATGGCCGTCTCTTGGTTGAGCGTCACCTTCTTTTCGGCACCCTCTGCGCGGAATTATCCGAATTAGCCGAACATTTAGTCCGCACTTTCGAACAGCACCGGTGGTTCAGTGGTATAATTCTCGCCTTCCACGCGGTAGGCCCGGGTTCGATTCCCGGCCGGTGCAGATTGTTATAGATTCATTGTTTGACAGTTTTCTTGCAGGAGTAGTTTTACTTCAAGTGGGAATATGCCCGCAACCAAAATCTCACTTCTAGCTTTTCTCGGGTGCATTGGTGGTTCAGTGGTAGAATTCTCGCCTCCCACGCGGGAGACCCGGGTTCAATTCCCGGCCAATGCAAACTGACTGGTTTCCGTACTTTGCTGGACTCCAAAATACGTTTTATAGAAATGGCTGTCTTTTGGTTGAGCGTCACCTTCAATGTTTCCATTCACCTGCAACCCAAAAATCCCTCCGCTATTTCTCCAGTTGCATTGGTGGTTCAGTGGTAGAATTCTCGCCTTCCAAGCGGGAGACCCGGGTTCAATTCCCGGCTAATGCAAAATAGCGGGTTCCCTGTACTTTTCCAGACTAGAAAGAAACGTTTCATAGAAATGGCCGTCTTTTGGTTGAGCGTCACCTTCTTTTCGGCACCCTCTGCGCGGAATTATCCGAATTAGCCGAACATTTAGTCCGCACTTTCGAACAGCACCGGTGGTTCAGTGGTAGAATTCTCGCCTGCCACGCGGGAGGCCCGGGTTCGATTCCCGGCCGGTGCAGATTGTTATAGATTCATTGTTTGACAGTTTTCTTGCAGGAGTAGTTTTACTTCAAGTGGGAATATGCCCGCAACCAAAATCTCACTTCTAGCTTTTCTCGGGTGCATTGGTGGTTCAGTGGTAGAATTCTCGCCTCCCACGCGGGAGACCCGGGTTCAATTCCCGGCCAATGCAAACTGACTGGTTTCCGTACTTTGCTGGACTCCAAAATACGTTTTATAGAAATGGCTGTCTTTTGGTTGAGCGTCACCTTCAATGTTTCCATTCACTTGCAACCCAAAATTCCCTCCGCTATTTCTCCAGTTGCATTGGTGGTTCAGTGGTAGAATTCTCGCCTTCCAAGCGGGAGACCCGGGTTCAATTCCCGGCTAATGCAAAATAGCGGGTTCCCTGTACTTTTCCAGACTAGAAAGAAACGTTTCATAGAAATGGCCGTATTTTGGTTGAGCGTCACCTTCTTTTCGGCACCCTCTGCGCGGAATTATCCGAAATAGCCGAACATTTAGTCCGCACTGTCGAACAGCATCGGTGGTTCAGTGGTAGAATTCTCGCCTGCCACGCGGGAGGCCCGGGTTCGATTCCCGGCCGGTGCAGATTGTTATAGATTCATTGTTTGATAGTTTTCTTGCAGGAGTAGTTTTACTTCAAGTGGGAATATGCCCGCAACCAAAATCTCACTTCTAGCTTTTCTCGGGTGCATTGGTGGTTCAGTGGTAGAATTCTCACCTCCCACGCGGGAGACCCAGGTTCAATTCCCGGCCAATGCAAACTGACTGGTTTCCGTACTTTGCTGGACTCCAAAATACGTTTTATAGAAATGGCTGTCTTTTGGTTGAGCGTCACCTTCAATGTTTCCATTCACCTGCAACCCAAAATTCCCTCCGCTATTTCTCCAGTTGCATTGGTGGTTCAGTGGTAGAATTCTCGCCTTCCAAGCGGGAGACCCGGGTTCAATTCCCGGCTAATGCAAAATAGCGGGTTCCCTGTACTTTTCCAGACTAGAAAGAAACGTTTCATAGAAATGGCCGTCTTTTGGTTGAGCGTCACCTTCTTTTCGGCACCCTCTGCGCGGAATTATCCGAATTAGCCGAACATTTAGTGCGCACTGTCAAACAGCATCGGTGGTTCAGTGGTAGAATTCTCGCCTGCCACGCGGGAGGCCCGGGTTCGATTCCCGGCCGGTGCAGATTGTTATAGATTCATTGTTTGACAGTTTTCTTGCAGGAGTAGTTTTACTTCAAGTGGGAATATGCCCGCAACCAAAATCTCACTTCTAGCTTTTCTCGGGTGCATTGGTGGTTCAGTGGTAGAATTCTCGCCTCCCACGCAGGAGACCCGGGTTCAATTCCCGGCCAATGCAAACTGACTGGTTTCCGTACTTTGCTGGACTCCAAAATACGTTTTATAGAAATGGCTGTCTTTTGGTTGAGCGTCACCTTCAATGTTTCCATTCACCTGCAACCCCAAATTCCCTCCGCTATTTCTCCAGTTGCATTGGTGGTTCAGTGGTAGAATTCTCGCCATCCAAGAGGGAGACCCGGGTTCAATTCCCGGCTAATGCAAAATAGCGGGTTCCCTGTACTTTTCCAGACTAGAAAGAAACGTTTCATAGAAATGGCCGTCTTTTGGTTGAGCGGTGCAGATTGTTATAGATTCATTGTTTGACAGTTTTCTTGCAGGAGTATTTTTACTTCAAGCGGGAATATGCCCGCAACCAAAATCTCACTTCTAGCTTTTCTCGGGTGCATTGGTGGTTCAGTGGTAGAATTCTCGCCTCCCACGCGAGAGAACCGGGTTCAATTCCCGGCCAATGCAAAATGACTGGTTTCCGTACTTTGCTGGACTCCAAAATACGTTTTATAGAAATGGTTGAGCGTCACCTTGAATGTTTCCATTCACCTGCAACCCAAAATTCCCTCCGCTTTTTCTTCAGTTGCATTGGTGGTTCAGTGGTAGAATTCTCTCCTCCCACGCGGGAGACCCGGGTTCAATTCCCGGCCAATGCAAACTGACTGGTTTCCGTACTTTGCTGGACTCCAAAATACGTTTTATAGAAATGGCTGTCTTTTGGTTGAGCGTCACCTTCAATGTTTCCATTCACCTGCAACCCAAAATTCCCTCCGCTATTTCTCCAGTTGCATTGGTGGTTCAGTGGTAGAATTCTCGCCTTTCAAGCGGGAGACCCGGGTTCAATTCCCGGCTAATGCAAAATAGCGGGTTCCCTGTACTTTTCCAGACTAGAAAGAAACGTTTCATAGAAATGGCCGTCTTTTGGTTGAGCGTCACCTTCTTTTCGGCACCCTCTGCGCGGAATTATCCGAATTAGCCGAACATTTAGTCCGCACTATCGAACAGCATCGGTGGTTCAGTGGTAGAATTCTCGCCTGCCACGCGGGAGGCCCGGGTTCGATTCCCGGCCGGTGCAGATTGTTATAGATTCATTGTTTGACAGTTTTCTTGCAGGAGTATTTTTACTTCAAGCGGGAATATGCCCGCAACCAAAATCTCACTTCTAGCTTTTCTCGGGTGCATTGGTGGTTCAGTGGTAGAATTCTCGCCTCCCACGCGAGAGACCGGGGTTCAATTCCCGGCCAATGCAAACTGACTGGTTTCCGTACTTTGCTGGACTCCAAAATACGTTTTATAGAAATGGCTGTCTTTTGGTTGAGCGTCACCTTCAATGTTTCCATTCACCTGCAACCCAAAATTCCCTCTGCTATTTCTCCAGTTGCATTGGTGGTTCAGTGGTAGAATTCTCGCCTTCCAAGCGGGAGACCCGGGTTCAATTCCCGGCTAATGCAAAATAGCGGGTTCCCTGTACTTTTCCAGACTAGAAAGAAACGTTTTATAGAAATGGCCGTCTTTTGGTTGAGCGTCACCTTCTTTTCGGCACCCTCTGCGCGGAATTATCCGAATTATACGAACATTTAGTCCGCACTTTCGAACAGCACCGGTGGTTCAGTGGTAGAATTCTCGCCTGCCACGCGGGAGGCCCGGGTTCGATTCCCGGCCGGTGCAGATTGTTATAGATTCATTGTTTGACAGTTTTCTTGCAGGAGTAGTTTTACTTCAAGTGGGAATATGCCCGCAACCAAAATCTCACTTCTAGCTTTTCTCGGGTGCATTGGTGGTTCAGTGGTAGAATTCTCGCCTCCCACGCGGGAGACCCGGGTTCAATTCCCGGCCAATGCAAACTGACTGGTTTCCGTACTTTGCTGGACTCCAAAATACGTTTTATAGAAATGGCTGTCTTTTGGTTGAGCGTCACCTTCAATGTTTCCATTCACCTGCAACCCAAAATTCCCTCCGCTATTTCTCCAGTTGCATTGGTGGTTCAGTGGTAGAATTCTCGCCTTCCAAGCGGGAGACCCGGGTTCAATTCCCGGCTAATGCAAAATAGCGGGTTCCCTGTACTTTTCCAGACTAGAAAGAAACGTTTCATAGAAATGGCCGTCTTTTGGTTGAGCGTCACCTTCTTTTCGGCACCCTCTGCGCGGAATTATCCGAATTAGCCGAACATTTAGTCCGCACTTTCGAACAGCACCGGTGGTTCAGTGGTAGAATTCTCGCCTGCCACGCGGGAGGCCCGGGTTCGATTCCCGGCCGGTGCAGATTGTTATAGATTCATTGTTTGACAGTTTTCTTGCAGGAGTAGTTTTACTTCAAGTGGGAATATGCCCGCAACCAAAATCTCACTTCTAGCTTTTCTCGGGTGCATTGGTGGTTCAGTGGTAGAATTCTCGCCTCCCACGCGGGAGACCCGGGTTCAATTCCCGGCCAATGCAAACTGACTGGTTTCCGTACTTTGCTGGACTCCAAAATACGTTTTATAGAAATGGCTGTCACCTTCAATGTTTCCATTCACCTGCAACCCAAAATTCCCTCCGCTATTTCTCCAGTTGCATTGGTGGTTCAGTGGTAGAATTCTCGCCTTCCAAGCGGGAGACCCGGGTTCAATTCCCGGCTAATGCAAAATAGCGGGTTCCCTGTACTTTTCCAGACTCGAAAGAAACGTTTCATAGAAATGGCCGTCTTTTGGTTGAGCGTCACCTTCTTTTTGGCACCCTCTGCGCGGAATTATCCGAATTAGCCGAACATTTAGTCCGCACTTTCGAACAGCACCGGTGGTTCAGTGGTAGAATTCTCGCCTGCCACGCGGGAGGCCCGGGTTCGATTCCCGGCCGGTGCAGATTGTTATAGATTCATTGTTTGACAGTTTTCTTGCAGGAGTAGTTTTACTTCAAGTGGGAATATGCCCGCAACCAAAATCTCACTTCTAGCTTTTCTCGGGTGCATTGGTGGTTCAGTGGTAGAATTCTCGCCTCCCACGCGGGAGACCCGGGTTCAATTCCCGGCCAATGCAAACTGACTGGTTTCCGTACTTTGCTGGACTCCAAAATACGTTTTATAGAAATGGCTGTCTTTTGGTTGAGCGTCACCTTCAATGTTTCCATTCACCTGCAACCCAAAATTCCCTCCGCTATTTCTCGCCTTCCAAGCGGGAGACCCGGGTTCAATTCCCGGCTAATGCAAAATAGCGGGTTCCCTGTACTTTTCCAGACTAGAAAGAAACGTTTCATAGAAATGGCCGTCTTTTGGTTGAGCGTCACCTTCTTTTCGGCACCCTCTGCGCGGAATTATCCGAATTAGCCGAACATTTAGTCCGCACTTTCGAACAGCACCGGTGGTTCAGTGGTAGAATTCTCGCCTGCCACGCGGGAGGCCCGGGTTCGATTCCCGGCCGGTGCAGATTGTTATAGATTCATTGTTTGACAGTTTTCTTGCAGGAGTAGTTTTACTTCAAGTGGGAATATGCCCGCAACCAAAATCTCACTTCTAGCTTTTCTCGGGTGCATTGGTGGTTCAGTGGTAGAATTCTCGCCTCCCACGCGGGAGACCCGGGTTCAATTCCCGGCCAATGCAAACTGACTGGTTTCCGTACTTTGCTGGACTCCAAAATACGTTTTATAGAAATGGCTGTCACCTTCAATGTTTCCATTCACCTGCAACCCAAAATTCCCTCCGCTATTTCTCCAGTTGCATTGGTGGTTCAGTGGTAGAATTCTCGCCTTCCAAGCGGGAGACCCGGGTTCAATTCCCGGCTAATGCAAAATAGCGGGTTCCCTGTACTTTTCCAGACTAGAAAGAAACGTTTCATAGAAATGGCCGTCTTTTGGTTGAGCGTCACCTTCTTTTTGGCACCCTCTGCGCGGAATTATCCGAATTAGCCGAACATTTAGTCCGCACTTTCGAACAGCACCGGTGGGTCAGTGGTAGAATTCTCGCCTGCCACGCGGGAGGCCCGGGTTCGATTCCCGGCCGGTGCAGATTGTTATAGATTCATTGTTTGACAGTTTTCTTGCAGGAGTAGTTTTACTTCAAGTGGGAATATGCCCGCAACCAAAATCTCACTTCTAGCTTTTCTCGGGTGCATTGGTGGTTCAGTGGTAGAATTCTCGCCTCCCACGCGGGAGACCCGGGTTCAATTCCCGGCCAATGCAAACTGACTGGTTTCCGTACTTTGCTGGACTCCAAAATACGTTTTATAGAAATGGCTGTCTTTTGGTTGAGCGTCACCTTCAATGTTTCCATTCACCTGCAACCCAAAATTCCCTCCGCTATTTCTCGCCTTCCAAGCGGGAGACCCGGGTTCAATTCCCGGCTAATGCAAAATAGCGGGTTCCCTGTACTTTTCCAGACTAGAAAGAAACGTTTCATAGAAATGGCCGTCTTTTGGTTGAGCGTCACCTTCTTTTCGGCACCCTCTGCGCGGAATTATCCGAATTAGCCGAACATTTAGTCCGCACTTTCGAACAGCACCGGTGGTTCAGTGGTAGAATTCTCGCCTGCCACGCGGGAGGCCCGGGTTCGATTCCCGGCCGGTGCAGATTGTTATAGATTCATTGTTTGACAGTTTTCTTGCAGGAGTAGTTTTACTTCAAGTGGGAATATGCCCGCAACCAAAATCTCACTTCTAGCTTTTCTCGGGTGCATTGGTGGTTCAGTGGTAGAATTCTCGCCTCCCACGCGGGAGACCCGGGTTCAATTCCCGGCCAATGCAAACTGACTGGTTTCCGTACTTTGCTGGACTCCAAAATACGTTTTATAGAAATGGCTGTCTTTTGGTTGAGCGTCACCTTCAATGTTTCCATTCACCTGCAACCCAAAATTCCCTCCGCTATTTCTCCAGTTGCATTGGTGGTTCAGTGGTAGAATTCTCCCCTTCCAAGCGGGAGACCCGGGTTCAATTCCCGGCTAATGCAAAATAGCGGGTTCCCTGTACTTTTCCAGACTAGAAAGAAACGTTTCATAGAAATGGCCGTCTTTTGGTTGAGCGTCACCTTCTTTTCGGCACCCTCTGCGCGGAATTATCCGAATTAGCCGAACATTTAGTCCGCACTTTCGAACAGCACCGGTGGTTCAGTGGTAGAATTCTCGCCTTCCACGCGGGAGGCCCGGGTTCGATTCCCGGCCGGTGCAGATTGTTATAGATTCACTGTTTGACAGTTTTCTTGCAGGAGTAGTTTTACTTCAAGTGGGAATATGCCCGCAACCAAAATCTCACTTCTAGCTTTTCTCGGGTGCATTGGTGGTTCAGTGGTAGAATTCTCGCCTCCCACGCGGGAGACCCGGGTTCAATTCCCGGCCAATGCAAACTGACTGGTTTCCGTACTTTGCTGGACTCCAAAATACGTTTTATAGAAATGGCTGTCTTTTGGTTGAGCGTCACCTTCAATGTTTCCATTCACCTGCAACCCAAAATTCCCTCCGCTATTTCTCCAGTTGCATTGGTGGTTCAGTGGTAGAATTCTCGCCTTCCAAGCGGGAGACCCGGGTTCAATTCCCGGCTAATGCAAAATAGCGGGTTCCCTGTACTTTTCCAGACTAGAAAGAAACGTTTCATAGAAATGGCCGTCTTTTGGTTGAGCGTCACCTTCTTTTCGGCACCCTCTGCGCGGAATTATCCGAATTAGCCGAACATTTAGTCCGCACTTTCGAACAGCACCGGTGGTTCAGTGGTAGAATTCTCGCCTGCCACGCGGGAGGCCCGGGTTCGATTCCCGGCCGGTGCAGATTGTTATAGATTCATTGTTTGACAGTTTTCTTGCAGGAGTAGTTTTACTTCAAGTGGGAATATGCCCGCAACCAAAATCTAACTTCTAGCTTTTCTCGGGTGCATTGGTGGTTCAGTGGTAGAATTCTCGCCTCCCACGCGGGAGACCCGGGTTCAATTCCCGGCCAATGCAAACTGACTGGTTTCCGTACTTTGCTGGACTCCAAAATACGTTATATAGAAATGGCTGTCTTTTGGTTGAGCGTCACCTTCAATGTTTCCATTCACCTGCAACCCAAAATTCCCTCCGCTATTTCTCCAGTTGCATTGGTGGTTCAGTGGTAGAATTCTCGCCTTCCAAGCGGGAGACCCGGGTTCAATTCCCGGCTAATGCAAAATAGCGGGTTCCCTGTACTTTTCCAGACTAGAAAGAAACGTTTCATAGAAATGGCCGCCTTTTGGTTGAGCGTCACCTTCTTTTTGGTACCCTCTGCGCGGAATTATCCGAATTAGCCGAACATTTAGTCCGCACTTTCGAACAGCACCGGTGGTTCAGTGGTAGAATTCTCGCCTGCCACGCGGGAGGCCCGGGTTCGATTCCCGGCCGGTGCAGATTGTTATAGATTCATTGTTTGACAGTTTTCTTGCAGGAGTAGTTTTACTTCAAGTGGGAATATGCCCGCAACCAAAATCTCACTTCTAGCTTTTCTCGGGTGCATTGGTGGTTCAGTGGTAGAATTCTCGCCTCCCACGCGGGAGACCCGGGTTCAATTCCCGGCCAATGCAAACTGACTGGTTTCCGTACTTTGCTGGACTCCAAAATACGTTTTATAGAAATGGCTGTCTTTTGGTTGAGCGTCACCTTCAATGTTTCCATTCACCTGCAACCCAAATTTCCCTCCGCTATTTCTCGCCTTCCAAGCGGGAGACCCGGGTTCAATTCCCGGCTAATGCAAAATAGCGGGTTCCCTGTACTTTTCCAGACTAGAAAGAAACGTTTCATAGAAATGGCCGTCTTTTGGTTGAGCGTCACCTTCTTTTCGGCACCCTCTGCGCGGAATTATCCGAATTAGCCGAACATTTAGTCCGCACTTTCGAACAGCACCGGTGGTTCAGTGGTAGAATTCTCGCCTTCCACGCGGGAGGCCCGGGTTCGATTCCCGGCCGGTGCAGATTGTTATAGATTCATTGTTTGACAGTTTTCTTGCAGGAGTAGTTTTACTTCAAGTGGGTATATGCCCGCAACCAAAATCTCACTTCTAGCTTTTCTCGGGTGCATTGGTGGTTCAGTGGTAGAATTCTCGCCTCCCACGCGGGAGACCCGGGTTCAATTCCCGGCCAATGCAAACTGACTGGTTTCCGTACTTTGCTGGACTCCAAAATACGTTTTATAGAAATGGCTGTCTTTTGGTTGAGCGTCACCTTCAATGTTTCCATTCACCTGCAACCCAAAAATCCCTCCGCTATTTCTCCAGTTGCATTGGTGGTTCAGTGGTAGAATTCTCGCCTTCCAAGCGGGAGACCCGGGTTCAATTCCCGGCTAATGCGAAATAGCGGGTTCCCTGTACTTTTCTAGACTAGAAAGAAACGTTTCATAGAAATGGCCGTCTTTTGGTTGAGCGTCACCTTCTTTTCGGCACCCTCTGCGCGGAATTATCCGAATTAGCCGAACATTTAGTCCGCACTTTCGAACAGCACCGGTGGTTCAGTGGTAGAATTCTCGCCTGCCACGCGGGAGGCCCGGGTTCGATTCCCGGCCGGTGCAAATTGTTATAGATTCATTGTTTGACAGTTTTCTTGCAGGAGTAGTTTTACTTCAAGTGGGAATATGCCCGCAACCAAAATCTCACTTCTAGCTTTTCTCGGGTGCATTGGTGGTTCAGTGGTAGAATTCTCGCCTCCCACGCGGGAGACCCGGGTTCAATTCCCGGCCAATGCAAACTGACTGGTTTCCGTACTTTGCTGGACTCCAAAATGCGTTTTATAGAAATGGCTGTCTTTTGGTTGAGCGTCACCTTCAATGTTTCCATTCACCTGCAACCCAAAAATCCCTCCGCTATTTCTCCAGTTGCATTGGTGGTTCAGTGGTAGAATTCTCGCCTTCCAAGCGGGAGACCCGGGTTCAATTCCCGGCTAATGCAAAATAGCGGGTTCCCTGTACTTTTCCAGACTAGAAAGAAACGTTTCATAGAAATGGCCGTCTTTTGGTTGAGCGTCACCTTCTTTTCGGCACCCTCTGCGCGGAATTATCCGAATTAGCCGAACATTTAGTCCGCACTTTCGAACAGCACCGGTGGTTCAGTGGTAGAATTCTCGCCTGCCACGCGGGAGGCCCGGGTTCGATTCCCGGCCGGTGCAGATTGTTATAGATTCATTGTTTGACAGTTTTCTTGCAGGAGTAGTTTTACTTCAAGTGGGAATATGCCCGCAACCAAAATCTCACTTCTAGCTTTTCTCGGGTGCATTGGTGGTTCAGTGGTAGAATTCTCGCCTCCCACGCGGGAGACCCGGGTTCAATTCCCGGCCAATGCAAACTGACTGGTTTCCGTACTTTGCTGGACTCCAAAATACGTTTTATAGAAATGGCTGTCTTTTGGTTGAGCGTCACCTTCAATGTTTCCATTCACCTGCAACCCAAAATTCCCTCCGCTATTTCTCCAGTTGCATTGGTGGTTCAGTGGTAGAATTCTCGCCTTCCAAGCGGGAGACCCGGGTTCAATTCCCGGCTAATGCAAAATAGCGGGTTCCCTGTACTTTTCCAGACTAGAAAGAAACGTTTCATAGAAATGGCCGTCTTTTGGTTGAGCGTCACCTTCTTTTTGGCACCCTCTGCGCGGAATTATCCGAATTAGCCGAACATTTAGTCCGCACTTTCGAACAGCACCGGTGGTTCAGTGGTAGAATTCTCGCCTGCCACGCGGGAGGCCCGGGTTCGATTCCCGGCCGGTGCAGATTGTTATAGATTCATTGTTTGACAGTTTTCTTGCAGGAGTAGTTTTACTTCAAGTGGGAATATGCCCGCAACCAAAATCTCACTTCTGGCTTTTCTCGGGTGCATTGGTGGTTCAGTGGTAGAATTCTCGCCTCCCACGCGGGAGACCCGGGTTCAATTCCCGGCCAATGCAAACTGACTGGTTTCCGTACTTTGCTGGACTCCAAAATACGTTTTATAGAAATGGCTGTCTTTTGGTTGAGCGTCACCTTCAATGTTTCCATTCACCTGCAACCCAAAATTCCCTCCGCTATTTCTCGCCTTCCAAGCGGGAGACCCGGGTTCAATTCCCGGCTAATGCAAAATAGCGGGTTCCCTGTACTTTTCCAGACTAGAAAGAAACGTTTCATAGAAATGGCCGTCTTTTGGTTGAGCGTCACCTTCTTTTCGGCACCCTCTGCGCGGAATTATCCGAATTAGCCGAACATTTAGTCCGCACTTTCGAACAGCACCGGTGGTTCAGTGGTAGAATTCTCGCCTGCCACGCGGGAGGCCCGGGTTCGATTCCCGGCCGGTGCAGATTGTTATAGATTCATTGTTTGACAGTTTTCTTGCAGGAGTAGTTTTACTTCAAGTGGGAATATGCCCGCAACCAAAATCTAACTTCTAGCTTTTCTCGGGTGCATTGGTGGTTCAGTGGTAGAATTCTCGCCTCCCACGCGGGAGACCCGGGTTCAATTCCCGGCCAATGCAAACTGACTGGTTTCCGTACTTTGCTGGACTCCAAAATACGTTATATAGAAATGGCTGTCTTTTGGTTGAGCGTCACCTTCAATGTTTCCATTCACCTGCAACCCAAAATTCCCTCCGCTATTTCTCCAGTTGCATTGGTGGTTCAGTGGTAGAATTCTCGCCTTCCAAGCGGGAGACCCGGGTTCAATTCCCGGCTAATGCAAAATAGCGGGTTCCCTGTACTTTTCCAGACTAGAAAGAAACGTTTCATAGAAATGGCCGCCTTTTGGTTGAGCGTCACCTTCTTTTTGGTACCCTCTGCGCGGAATTATCCGAATTAGCCGAACATTTAGTCCGCACTTTCGAACAGCACCGGTGGTTCAGTGGTAGAATTCTCGCCTGCCACGCGGGAGGCCCGGGTTCGATTCCCGGCCGGTGCAGATTGTTATAGATTCATTGTTTGACAGTTTTCTTGCAGGAGTAGTTTTACTTCAAGTGGGAATATGCCCGCAACCAAAATCTCACTTCTAGCTTTTCTCGGGTGCATTGGTGGTTCAGTGGTAGAATTCTCGCCTCCCACGCGGGAGACCCGGGTTCAATTCCCGGCCAATGCAAACTGACTGGTTTCCGTACTTTGCTGGACTCCAAAATACGTTTTATAGAAATGGCTGTCTTTTGGTTGAGCGTCACCTTCAATGTTTCCATTCACCTGCAACCCAAATTTCCCTCCGCTATTTCTCGCCTTCCAAGCGGGAGACCCGGGTTCAATTCCCGGCTAATGCAAAATAGCGGGTTCCCTGTACTTTTCCAGACTAGAAAGAAACGTTTCATAGAAATGGCCGTCTTTTGGTTGAGCGTCACCTTCTTTTCGGCACCCTCTGCGCGGAATTATCCGAATTAGCCGAACATTTAGTCCGCACTTTCGAACAGCACCGGTGGTTCAGTGGTAGAATTCTCGCCTTCCACGCGGGAGGCCCGGGTTCGATTCCCGGCCGGTGCAGATTGTTATAGATTCATTGTTTGACAGTTTTCTTGCAGGAGTAGTTTTACTTCAAGTGGGTATATGCCCGCAACCAAAATCTCACTTCTAGCTTTTCTCGGGTGCATTGGTGGTTCAGTGGTAGAATTCTCGCCTCCCACGCGGGAGACCCGGGTTCAATTCCCGGCCAATGCAAACTGACTGGTTTCCGTACTTTGCTGGACTCCAAAATACGTTTTATAGAAATGGCTGTCTTTTGGTTGAGCGTCACCTTCAATGTTTCCATTCACCTGCAACCCAAAAATCCCTCCGCTATTTCTCCAGTTGCATTGGTGGTTCAGTGGTAGAATTCTCGCCTTCCAAGCGGGAGACCCGGGTTCAATTCCCGGCTAATGCGAAATAGCGGGTTCCCTGTACTTTTCTAGACTAGAAAGAAACGTTTCATAGAAATGGCCGTCTTTTGGTTGAGCGTCACCTTCTTTTCGGCACCCTCTGCGCGGAATTATCCGAATTAGCCGAACATTTAGTCCGCACTTTCGAACAGCACCGGTGGTTCAGTGGTAGAATTCTCGCCTGCCACGCGGGAGGCCCGGGTTCGATTCCCGGCCGGTGCAAATTGTTATAGATTCATTGTTTGACAGTTTTCTTGCAGGAGTAGTTTTACTTCAAGTGGGAATATGCCCGCAACCAAAATCTCACTTCTAGCTTTTCTCGGGTGCATTGGTGGTTCAGTGGTAGAATTCTCGCCTCCCACGCGGGAGACCCGGGTTCAATTCCCGGCCAATGCAAACTGACTGGTTTCCGTACTTTGCTGGACTCCAAAATGCGTTTTATAGAAATGGCTGTCTTTTGGTTGAGCGTCACCTTCAATGTTTCCATTCACCTGCAACCCAAAAATCACTCCGCTATTTCTCCAGTTGCATTGGTGGTTCAGTGGTAGAATTCTCGCCTTCCAAGCGGGAGACCCGGGTTCAATTCCCGGCTAATGCAAAATAGCGGGTTCCCTGTACTTTTCCAGACTAGAAAGAAACGTTTCATAGAAATGGCCGTCTTTTGGTTGAGCGTCACCTTCTTTTCGGCACCCTCTGCGCGGAATTATCCGAATTAGCCGAACATTTAGTCCGCACTTTCGAACAGCACCGGTGGTTCAGTGGTAGAATTCTCGCCTGCCACGCGGGAGGCCCGGGTTCGATTCCCGGCCGGTGCAGATTGTTATAGATTCATTGTTTGACAGTTTTCTTGCAGGAGTAGTTTTACTTCAAGTGGGAATATGCCCGCAACCAAAATCTCACTTCTAGCTTTTCTCGGGTGCATTGGTGGTTCAGTGGTAGAATTCTCGCCTCCCACGCGGGAGACCCGGGTTCAATTCCCGGCCAATGCAAACTGACTGGTTTCCGTACTTTGCTGGACTCCAAAATACGTTTTATAGAAATGGCTGTCTTTTGGTTGAGCGTCACCTTCAATGTTTCCATTCACCTGCAACCCAAAATTCCCTCCGCTATTTCTCCAGTTGCATTGGTGGTTCAGTGGTAGAATTCTCGCCTTCCAAGCGGGAGACCCGGGTTCAATTCCCGGCTAATGCAAAATAGCGGGTTCCCTGTACTTTTCCAGACTAGAAAGAAACGTTTCATAGAAATGGCCGTCTTTTGGTTGAGCGTCACCTTCTTTTTGGCACCCTCTGCGCGGAATTATCCGAATTAGCCGAACATTTAGTCCGCACTTTCGAACAGCACCGGTGGTTCAGTGGTAGAATTCTCGCCTGCCACGCGGGAGGCCCGGGTTCGATTCCCGGCCGGTGCAGATTGTTATAGATTCATTGTTTGACAGTTTTCTTGCAGGAGTAGTTTTACTTCAAGTGGGAATATGCCCGCAACCAAAATCTCACTTCTGGCTTTTCTCGGGTGCATTGGTGGTTCAGTGGTAGAATTCTCGCCTCCCACGCGGGAGACCCGGGTTCAATTCCCGGCCAATGCAAACTGACTGGTTTCCGTACTTTGCTGGAACTCCAAAATACGTTTTATAGAAATGGCTGTCTTTTGGTTGAGCGTCACCTTCAATGTTTCCATTCACCTGCAACCCAAAATTCCCTCCGCTATTTCTCGCCTTCCAAGCGGGAGACCCGGGTTCAATTCCCGGCTAATGCAAAATAGCGGGTTCCCTGTACTTTTCCAGACTAGAAAGAAACGTTTCATAGAAATGGCCGTCTTTTGGTTGAGCGTCACCTTCTTTTCGGCACCCTCTGCGCGGAATTATCCGAATTAGCCGAACATTTAGTCCGCACTTTCGAACAGCACCGGTGGTTCAGTGGTAGAATTCTCGCCTGCCACGCGGGAGGCCCGGGTTCGATTCCCGGCCGGTGCAGATTGTTATAGATTCATTGTTTGACAGTTTTCTTGCAGGAGTAGTTTTACTTCAAGTGGGAATATGCCCGCAACCAAAATCTCACTTCTAGCTTTTCTCGGAAGCATTGGTGGTTCAGTGGTAGAATTATCGCCTCCCACGCGGGAGACCCGGGTTCAATTCCCGGCCAATGCAAACTGACTGGTTTCCGTACTTTGCTGGACTCCAAAATACGTTTTATAGAAATGGCTGTCTTTTGGTTGAGCGTCACCTTCAATGTTTCCATTCACCTGCAACCCAAAATTCCCTCCGCTATTTCTCCAGTTGCATTGGTGGTTCAGTGGTAGAATTCTCGCCTTCCAAGCGGGAGACCCGGGTTCAATTCCCGGCTAATGCAAAATAGCGGGTTCCCTGTACTTTTCCAGACTAGAAAGAAACGTTTCATAGAAATGGCCGTCTTTTGGTTGAGCGTCACCTTCTTTTCGGCACCCTCTGCGCGGAATTATCCGAATTAGCCGAACATTTAGTCCGCACTTTCGAACAGCACCGGTGGTTCAGTGGTAGAATTCTCGCCTGCCACGCGGGAGGCCCGGGTTCGATTCCCGGCCGGTGCAGATTGTTATAGATTCATTGTTTGACAGTTTTCTTGCAGGAGTAGTTTTACTTCAAGTGGGAATATGCCCGCAACCAAAATCTCACTTCTAGCTTTTCTCGGGTGCATTGGTGGTTCAGTGGTAGAATTCTCGCCTCCCACGCGGGAGACCCCGGTTCAATTCCCGGCCAATGCAAACTGACTGGTTTCCGTACTTTGCTGGACTCCAAAATACGTTTTATAGAAATGGCTGTCTTTTGGTTGAGCGTCACCTTCAATGTTTCCATTCACCTGCAACCCAAAATTCCCTCCGCTATTTCTCCAGTTGCATTGGTGGTTCAGTGGTAGAATTCTCGCCTTCCAAGCGGGAGACCCGGGTTCAATTCCCGGCTAATGCAAAATAGCCGGTTCCCTGTACTTTTCCAGACTAGAAAGAAACGTTTCATAGAAATGGCCGTCTCTTGGTTGAGCGTCACCTTCTTTTCGGCACCCTCTGCGCGGAATTATCCGAATTAGCCGAACATTTAGTCCGCACTTTCGAACAGCACCGGTGGTTCAGTGGTAGAATTCTCGCCTTCCACGCGGGAGGCCCGGGTTCGATTCCCGGCCGGTGCAGATTGTTATAGATTCATTGTTTGACAGTTTTCTTGCAGGAGTAGTTTTACTTCAAGTGGGTATATGCCCGCAACCAAAATCTCACTTCTAGCTTTTCTCGGGTGCATTGGTGGTTCAGTGGTAGAATTCTCGCCTCCCACGCGGGAGACCCGGGTTCAATTCCCGGCCAATGCAAACTGACTGGTTTCCGTACTTTGCTGGACTCCAAAATACGTTTTATAGAAATGGCTGTCTTTTGGTTGAGCGTCACCTTCAATGTTTCCATTCACCTGCAACCCAAAAATCCCTCCGCTATTTCTCCAGTTGCATTGGTGGTTCAGTGGTAGAATTCTCGCCTTCCAAGCGGGAGACCCGGGTTCAATTCCCGGCTAATGCAAAATAGCGGGTTCCCTGTACTTTTCCAGACTAGTTGCATTGGTGGTTTAGAAATGGCTGTCACCTTCAATGTTTCCATTCACCTGCAACCCAAAATTCCCTCCGCTATTTCTCCAGTTGCATTGGTGGTTCAGTGGTAGAATTCTCGCCTTCCAAGCGGGAGACCCGGGTTCAATTCCCGGCTAATGCAAAATAGCGGGTTCCCTGTACTTTTCCAGACTAGAAAGAAACGTTTCATAGAAATGGCCGTCTTTTGGTTGAGCGTCACCTTCTTTTCGGCACCCTCTGCGCGGAATTATCCGAATTAGCCGAACATTTAGTCCGCACTTTCGAACAGCACCGGTGGTTCAGTGGTAGAATTCTCGCCTGCCACGCGGGAGGCCCGGG
The DNA here is from genome assembly GCA_037783545.1 of Henricia sp. BOLD:AAB3569. Taxonomy (NCBI): domain Eukaryota; kingdom Metazoa; phylum Echinodermata; class Asteroidea; order Spinulosida; family Echinasteridae; genus Henricia; species Henricia sp. BOLD:AAB3569. The sequence goes on from JBBELK010000492.1 coordinate 446,814, forward strand.
TTCGATTCCCGGCCGGTGCAGATTGTTATAGATTCAATGTTTGACAGTTTTCTTGCAGGAGTAGTTTTACTTCAAGTGGGAATATGCCCGCAACCAAAATCTCACTTCTAGCTTTTCTCGGGTGCATTGGTGGTTCAGTGGTAGAATTCTCGCCTCCCACGCGGGAGACCCGGGTTCAATTCCCGGCCAATGCAAACTGACTGGTTTCCGTACTTTGCTGGACTCCAAAATACGTTTTATAGAAATGGCTGTCTTTTGGTTGAGCGTCACCTTCAATGTTTCCATTCACCTGCAACCCAAAATTCCCTCCGCTATTTCTCCAGTTGCATTGGTGGTTCAGTGGTAGAATTCTCGCCTTCCAAGCGGGAGACCCGGGTTCAATTCCCGGCTAATGCAAAATAGCGGGTTCCCTGTACTTTTCCAGACTAGAAAGAAACGTTTCATAGAAATGGCCGTCTCTTGGTTGAGCGTCACCTTCTTTTCGGCACCCTCTGCGCGGAATTATCCGAATTAGCCGAACATTTAGTCCGCACTTTCGAACAGCACCGGTGGTTCAGTGGTATAATTCTCGCCTTCCACGCGGTAGGCCCGGGTTCGATTCCCGGCCGGTGCAGATTGTTATAGATTCATTGTTTGACAGTTTTCTTGCAGGAGTAGTTTTACTTCAAGTGGGAATATGCCCGCAACCAAAATCTCACTTCTAGCTTTTCTCGGGTGCATTGGTGGTTCAGTGGTAGAATTCTCGCCTCCCACGCGGGAGACCCGGGTTCAATTCCCGGCCAATGCAAACTGACTGGTTTCCGTACTTTGCTGGACTCCAAAATACGTTTTATAGAAATGGCTGTCTTTTGGTTGAGCGTCACCTTCAATGTTTCCATTCACCTGCAACCCAAAAATCCCTCCGCTATTTCTCCAGTTGCATTGGTGGTTCAGTGGTAGAATTCTCGCCTTCCAAGCGGGAGACCCGGGTTCAATTCCCGGCTAATGCAAAATAGCGGGTTCCCTGTACTTTTCCAGACTAGAAAGAAACGTTTCATAGAAATGGCCGTCTTTTGGTTGAGCGTCACCTTCTTTTGGGCACCCTCTGCGCGGAATTATCCGAATTAGCCGAACATTTAGTCCGCACTTTCGAACAGCACCGGTGGTTCAGTGGTAGAATTCTCGCCTGCCACGCGGGAGGCCCGGGTTCGATTCCCGGCCGGTGCAGATTGTTATAGATTCATTGTTTGACAGTTTTCTTGCAGGAGTAGTTTTACTTCAAGTGGGAATATGCCCGCAACCAAAATCTCACTTCTAGCTTTTCTCGGGTGCATTGGTGGTTCAGTGGTAGAATTCTCGCCTCCCACGCGGGAGACCCGGGTTCAATTCCCGGCCAATGCAAACTGACTGGTTTCCGTACTTTGCTGGACTCCAAAATACGTTTTATAGAAATGGCTGTCTTTTGGTTGAGCGTCACCTTCAATGTTTCCATTCACTTGCAACCCAAAATTCCCTCCGCTATTTCTCCAGTTGCATTGGTGGTTCAGTGGTAGAATTCTCGCCTTCCAAGCGGGAGACCCGGGTTCAATTCCCGGCTAATGCAAAATAGCGGGTTCCCTGTACTTTTCCAGACTAGAAAGAAACGTTTCATAGAAATGGCCGTCTTTTGGTTGAGCGTCACCTTCTTTTCGGCACCCTCTGCGCGGAATTATCCGAATTAGCCGAACATTTAGTCCGCACTTTCGAACAGCACCGGTGGTTCAGTGGTAGAATTCTCGCCTGCCACGCGGGAGGCCCGGGTTCGATTCCCGGCCGGTGCAGATTGTTATAGATTCATTGTTTGACAGTTTTCTGGCAGGAGTAGTTTTACTTCAAGTGGGAATATGCCCGCAACCAAAATCTCACTTCTAGCTTTTCTCGGGTGCATTGGTGGTTCAGTGGAAGAATTCTCGCCTCCCACGCGGGAGACCCGGGTTCAATTCCCGGCCAATGCAAACTGACTGGTTTCCGTACTTTGCTGGACTCCAAAATACGTTTTATAGAAATGGCTGTCTTTTGGTTGAGCGTCACCTTCAATGTTTCCATTCACCTGCCACCCAAAATTCCCTCCGCTATTTCTCCAGTTGCATTGGTGGTTCAGTGGTAGAATTCTCGCCTTCCAAGCGGGAGACCCGGGTTCAATTCCCGGCTAATGCAAAATAGCGGGTTCCCTGTACTTTTCCAGACTAGAAAGAAACGTTTCATAGAAATGGCCGTCTTTTGGTTGAGCGTCACCTTCTTTTGGGCACCCTCTGCGCGGAATTATCCGAATTAGCCGAACATTTAGTCCGCACTTTCGAACAGCACCGGTGGTTCAGTGGTAGAATTCTCGCCTGCCACGCGGGAGGCCCGGGTTCGATTCCCGGCCGGTGCAGATTGTTATAGATTCATTGTTTGACAGTTTTCTTGCAGGAGTAGTTTTACTTCAAGTGGGAATATGCCCGCAACCAAAATCTCACTTCTAGCTTTTCTCGGGTGCATTGGTGGTTCAGTGGTACAATTCTCGCCTCCCGCGCGGGAGACCCGGGTTCAATTCCCGGCCAATGCAAACTGACTGGTTTCCGTACTTTGCTGGACTCCAAAATACGTTTTATAGAAATGGCTGTCTTTTGGTTGAGCGTCACCTTCAATGTTTCCATTCACCTGCAACCCAAAATTCCCTCCGCTATTTCTCCAGTTGCATTGGTGGTTCAGTGGTAGAATTCTCGCCTTCCAAGCGGGAGACCCGGGTTCAATTCCCGGCTAATGCAAAATAGCGGGTTCCCTGTACTTTTCCAGACTAGAAAGAAACGTTTCATAGAAATGGCCGTCTTTTGGTTGAGCGTCACCTTCTTTTCGGCACCCTCTGCGCGGAATTATCCGAATTAGCCGAACATTTAGTCCGCACTTTCGAACAGCACCGGTGGTTCAGTGGTAGAATTCTCGCCTGCCACGCGGGAGGCCCGGGTTCGATTCCCGGCCGGTGCAGATTGTTAAAGATTCATTGTTTGACAGTTTTCTTGCAGGAGTAGTTTTACTTCAAGTGGGAATATGCCCGCAACCAAAATCTCACTTCTAGCTTTTCTCGGGTGCATTGGTGGTTCAGTGGTACAATTCTCGCCTCCCACGCGGGAGACCCGGGTTCAATTCCCGGCCAATGCAAACTGACTGGTTTCCGTACTTTGCTGGACTCCAAAATACGTTTTATAGAAATGGCTGTCTTTTGGTTGAGCGTCACCTTCAATGTTTCCATTCACCTGCAACCCAAAATTCCCTCCGCTATTTCTCCAGTTGCATTGGTGGTTCAGTGGTAGAATTCTCGCCTTCCAAGCGGGAGACCCGGGTTCAATTCCCGGCTAATGCAAAATAGCGGGTTCCCTGTACTTTTCCAGACTAGAAAGAAACGTTTCATAGAAATGGCCGTCTTTTGGTTGAGCGTCACCTTCTTTTCGGCACCCTCTGCGCGGAATTATCCGAATTAGCCGAACATTTAGTCCGCACTTTCGAACAGCACCGGTGGTTCAGTGGTAGAATTCTCGCCTGCCACGCGGGAGGCCCGGGTTCGATTCCCGGCCGGTGCAGACTGTTATAGATTCATTGTTTGACAGTTTTCTTGCAGGAGTAGTTTTACTTCAAGTGGGAATATGCCCGCAACCAAAATCTCACTTCTAGCTTTTCTCGGGTGCATTGGTGGTTCAGTGGTAGAATTCTCGCCTCCCACGCGGGAGACCCGGGTTCAATTCCCGGCCAATGCAAACTGACTGGTTTCCGTACTTTGCTGGACTCCAAAATACGTTTTATAGAAATGGCTGTCACCTTCAATGTTTCCATTCACCTGCAACCCAAAATTCCCTCCGCTATTTCTCCAGTTGCATTGGTGGTTCAGTGGTAGAATTCTCGCCTTCCAAGCGGGAGACCCGGGTTCAATTCCCGGCTAATGCAAAATAGCGGGTTCCCTGTACTTTTCCAGACTAGAAAGAAACGTTTCATAGAAATGGCCGTCTTTTGGTTGAGCGTCACCTTCTTTTCGGCACCCTCTGCGCGGAATTATCCGAATTAGCCGAACATTTAGTCCGCACTTTCGAACAGCACCGGTGGTTCAGTGGTAGAATTCTCGCCTGCCACGCGGGAGGCCCGGGTTCGATTCCCGGCCGGTGCAGATTGTTATAGATTCAATGTTTGACAGTTTTCTTGCAGGAGTAGTTTTACTTCAAGTGGGAATATGCCCGCAACCAAAATCTCACTTCTAGCTTTTCTCGGGTGCATTGGTGGTTCAGTGGTAGAATTCTCGCCTCCCACGCGGGAGACCCGGGTTCAATTCCCGGCCAATGCAAACTGACTGGTTTCCGTACTTTGCTGGACTCCAAAATACGTTTTATAGAAATGGCTGTCTTTTGGTTGAGCGTCACCTTCAATGTTTCCATTCACCTGCAACCCAAAATTCCCTCCGCTATTTCTCCAGTTGCATTGGTGGTTCAGTGGTAGAATTCTCGCCTTCCAAGCGGGAGACCCGGGTTCAATTCCCGGCTAATGCAAAATAGCGGGTTCCCTGTACTTTTCCAGACTAGAAAGAAACGTTTCATAGAAATGGCCGTCTCTTGGTTGAGCGTCACCTTCTTTTCGGCACCCTCTGCGCGGAATTATCCGAATTAGCCGAACATTTAGTCCGCACTTTCGAACAGCACCGGTGGTTCAGTGGTATAATTCTCGCCTTCCACGCGGTAGGCCCGGGTTCGATTCCCGGCCGGTGCAGATTGTTATAGATTCATTGTTTGACAGTTTTCTTGCAGGAGTAGTTTTACTTCAAGTGGGAATATGCCCGCAACCAAAATCTCACTTCTAGCTTTTCTCGGGTGCATTGGTGGTTCAGTGGTAGAATTCTCGCCTCCCACGCGGGAGACCCGGGTTCAATTCCCGGCCAATGCAAACTGACTGGTTTCCGTACTTTGCTGGACTCCAAAATACGTTTTATAGAAATGGCTGTCTTTTGGTTGAGCGTCACCTTCAATGTTTCCATTCACCTGCAACCCAAAAATCCCTCCGCTATTTCTCCAGTTGCATTGGTGGTTCAGTGGTAGAATTCTCGCCTTCCAAGCGGGAGACCCGGGTTCAATTCCCGGCTAATGCAAAATAGCGGGTTCCCTGTACTTTTCCAGACTAGAAAGAAACGTTTCATAGAAATGGCCGTCTTTTGGTTGAGCGTCACCTTCTTTTCGGCACCCTCTGCGCGGAATTATCCGAATTAGCCGAACATTTAGTCCGCACTTTCGAACAGCACCGGTGGTTCAGTGGTAGAATTCTCGCCTGCCACGCGGGAGGCCCGGGTTCGATTCCCGGCCGGTGCAGATTGTTATAGATTCATTGTTTGACAGTTTTCTTGCAGGAGTAGTTTTACTTCAAGTGGGAATATGCCCGCAACCAAAATCTCACTTCTAGCTTTTCTCGGGTGCATTGGTGGTTCAGTGGTAGAATTCTCGCCTCCCACGCGGGAGACCCGGGTTCAATTCCCGGCCAATGCAAACTGACTGGTTTCCGTACTTTGCTGGACTCCAAAATACGTTTTATAGAAATGGCTGTCTTTTGGTTGAGCGTCACCTTCAATGTTTCCATTCACTTGCAACCCAAAATTCCCTCCGCTATTTCTCCAGTTGCATTGGTGGTTCAGTGGTAGAATTCTCGCCTTCCAAGCGGGAGACCCGGGTTCAATTCCCGGCTAATGCAAAATAGCGGGTTCCCTGTACTTTTCCAGACTAGAAAGAAACGTTTCATAGAAATGGCCGTATTTTGGTTGAGCGTCACCTTCTTTTCGGCACCCTCTGCGCGGAATTATCCGAAATAGCCGAACATTTAGTCCGCACTGTCGAACAGCATCGGTGGTTCAGTGGTAGAATTCTCGCCTGCCACGCGGGAGGCCCGGGTTCGATTCCCGGCCGGTGCAGATTGTTATAGATTCATTGTTTGATAGTTTTCTTGCAGGAGTAGTTTTACTTCAAGTGGGAATATGCCCGCAACCAAAATCTCACTTCTAGCTTTTCTCGGGTGCATTGGTGGTTCAGTGGTAGAATTCTCGCCTCCCACGCGGGAGACCCGGGTTCAATTCCCGGCCAATGCAAACTGACTGGTTTCCGTACTTTGCTGGACTCCAAAATACGTTTTATAGAAATGGCTGTCTTTTGGTTGAGCGTCACCTTCAATGTTTCCATTCACCTGCAACCCAAAATTCCCTCCGCTATTTCTCCAGTTGCATTGGTGGTTCAGTGGTAGAATTCTCGCCTTCCAAGCGGGAGACCCGGGTTCAATTCCCGGCTAATGCAAAATAGCGGGTTCCCTGTACTTTTCCAGACTAGAAAGAAACGTTTCATAGAAATGGCCGTCTTTTGGTTGAGCGTCACCTTCTTTTCGGCACCCTCTGCGCGGAATTATCCGAATTAGCCGAACATTTAGTCCGCACTTTCGAACAGCACCGGTGGTTCAGTGGTAGAATTCTCGCCTGCCACGCGGGAGGCCCGGGTTCGATTCCCGGCCGGTGCAGATTGTTAAAGATTCATTGTTTGACAGTTTTCTTGCAGGAGTAGTTTTACTTCAAGTGGGAATATGCCCGCAACCAAAATCTCACTTCTAGCTTTTCTCGGGTGCATTGGTGGTTCAGTGGTACAATTCTCGCCTCCCACGCGGGAGACCCGGGTTCAATTCCCGGCCAATGCAAACTGACTGGTTTCCGTACTTTGCTGGACTCCAAAATACGTTTTATAGAAATGGCTGTCTTTTGGTTGAGCGTCACCTTCAATGTTTCCATTCACCTGCAACCCAAAATTCCCTCCGCTATTTCTCCAGTTGCATTGGTGGTTCAGTGGTAGAATTCTCGCCTTCCAAGCGGGAGACCCGGGTTCAATTCCCGGCTAATGCAAAATAGCGGGTTCCCTGTACTTTTCCAGACTAGAAAGAAACGTTTCATAGAAATGGCCGTCTTTTGGTTGAGCGTCACCTTCTTTTCGGCACCCTCTGCGCGGAATTATCCGAATTAGCCGAACATTTAGTCCGCACTTTCGAACAGCACCGGTGGTTCAGTGGTAGAATTCTCGCCTGCCACGCGGGAGGCCCGGGTTCGATTCCCGGCCGGTGCAGACTGTTATAGATTCATTGTTTGACAGTTTTCTTGCAGGAGTAGTTTTACTTCAAGTGGGAATATGCCCGCAACCAAAATCTCACTTCTAGCTTTTCTCGGGTGCATTGGTGGTTCAGTGGTAGAATTCTCGCCTCCCACGCGGGAGACCCGGGTTCAATTCCCGGCCAATGCAAACTGACTGGTTTCCGTACTTTGCTGGACTCCAAAATACGTTTTATAGAAATGGCTGTCACCTTCAATGTTTCCATTCACCTGCAACCCAAAATTCCCTCCGCTATTTCTCCAGTTGCATTGGTGGTTCAGTGGTAGAATTCTCGCCTTCCAAGCGGGAGACCCGGGTTCAATTCCCGGCTAATGCAAAATAGCGGGTTCCCTGTACTTTTCCAGACTAGAAAGAAACGTTTCATAGAAATGGCCGTCTTTTGGTTGAGCGTCACCTTCTTTTCGGCACCCTCTGCGCGGAATTATCCGAATTAGCCGAACATTTAGTCCGCACTTTCGAACAGCACCGGTGGTTCAGTGGTAGAATTCTCGCCTGCCACGCGGGAGGCCCGGGTTCGATTCCCGGCCGGTGCAGATTGTTATAGATTCAATGTTTGACAGTTTTCTTGCAGGAGTAGTTTTACTTCAAGTGGGAATATGCCCGCAACCAAAATCTCACTTCTAGCTTTTCTCGGGTGCATTGGTGGTTCAGTGGTAGAATTCTCGCCTCCCACGCGGGAGACCCGGGTTCAATTCCCGGCCAATGCAAACTGACTGGTTTCCGTACTTTGCTGGACTCCAAAATACGTTTTATAGAAATGGCTGTCTTTTGGTTGAGCGTCACCTTCAATGTTTCCATTCACCTGCAACCCAAAATTCCCTCCGCTATTTCTCCAGTTGCATTGGTGGTTCAGTGGTAGAATTCTCGCCTTCCAAGCGGGAGACCCGGGTTCAATTCCCGGCTAATGCAAAATAGCGGGTTCCCTGTACTTTTCCAGACTAGAAAGAAACGTTTCATAGAAATGGCCGTCTCTTGGTTGAGCGTCACCTTCTTTTCGGCACCCTCTGCGCGGAATTATCCGAATTAGCCGAACATTTAGTCCGCACTTTCGAACAGCACCGGTGGTTCAGTGGTATAATTCTCGCCTTCCACGCGGTAGGCCCGGGTTCGATTCCCGGCCGGTGCAGATTGTTATAGATTCATTGTTTGACAGTTTTCTTGCAGGAGTAGTTTTACTTCAAGTGGGAATATGCCCGCAACCAAAATCTCACTTCTAGCTTTTCTCGGGTGCATTGGTGGTTCAGTGGTAGAATTCTCGCCTCCCACGCGGGAGACCCGGGTTCAATTCCCGGCCAATGCAAACTGACTGGTTTCCGTACTTTGCTGGACTCCAAAATACGTTTTATAGAAATGGCTGTCTTTTGGTTGAGCGTCACCTTCAATGTTTCCATTCACCTGCAACCCAAAAATCCCTCCGCTATTTCTCCAGTTGCATTGGTGGTTCAGTGGTAGAATTCTCGCCTTCCAAGCGGGAGACCCGGGTTCAATTCCCGGCTAATGCAAAATAGCGGGTTCCCTGTACTTTTCCAGACTAGAAAGAAACGTTTCATAGAAATGGCCGTCTTTTGGTTGAGCGTCACCTTCTTTTCGGCACCCTCTGCGCGGAATTATCCGAATTAGCCGAACATTTAGTCCGCACTTTCGAACAGCACCGGTGGTTCAGTGGTAGAATTCTCGCCTGCCACGCGGGAGGCCCGGGTTCGATTCCCGGCCGGTGCAGATTGTTATAGATTCATTGTTTGACAGTTTTCTTGCAGGAGTAGTTTTACTTCAAGTGGGAATATGCCCGCAACCAAAATCTCACTTCTAGCTTTTCTCGGGTGCATTGGTGGTTCAGTGGTAGAATTCTCGCCTCCCACGCGGGAGACCCGGGTTCAATTCCCGGCCAATGCAAACTGACTGGTTTCCGTACTTTGCTGGACTCCAAAATACGTTTTATAGAAATGGCTGTCTTTTGGTTGAGCGTCACCTTCAATGTTTCCATTCACTTGCAACCCAAAATTCCCTCCGCTATTTCTCCAGTTGCATTGGTGGTTCAGTGGTAGAATTCTCGCCTTCCAAGCGGGAGACCCGGGTTCAATTCCCGGCTAATGCAAAATAGCGGGTTCCCTGTACTTTTCCAGACTAGAAAGAAACGTTTCATAGAAATGGCCGTATTTTGGTTGAGCGTCACCTTCTTTTCGGCACCCTCTGCGCGGAATTATCCGAAATAGCCGAACATTTAGTCCGCACTGTCGAACAGCATCGGTGGTTCAGTGGTAGAATTCTCGCCTGCCACGCGGGAGGCCCGGGTTCGATTCCCGGCCGGTGCAGATTGTTATAGATTCATTGTTTGATAGTTTTCTTGCAGGAGTAGTTTTACTTCAAGTGGGAATATGCCCGCAACCAAAATCTCACTTCTAGCTTTTCTCGGGTGCATTGGTGGTTCAGTGGTAGAATTCTCACCTCCCACGCGGGAGACCCAGGTTCAATTCCCGGCCAATGCAAACTGACTGGTTTCCGTACTTTGCTGGACTCCAAAATACGTTTTATAGAAATGGCTGTCTTTTGGTTGAGCGTCACCTTCAATGTTTCCATTCACCTGCAACCCAAAATTCCCTCCGCTATTTCTCCAGTTGCATTGGTGGTTCAGTGGTAGAATTCTCGCCTTCCAAGCGGGAGACCCGGGTTCAATTCCCGGCTAATGCAAAATAGCGGGTTCCCTGTACTTTTCCAGACTAGAAAGAAACGTTTCATAGAAATGGCCGTCTTTTGGTTGAGCGTCACCTTCTTTTCGGCACCCTCTGCGCGGAATTATCCGAATTAGCCGAACATTTAGTGCGCACTGTCAAACAGCATCGGTGGTTCAGTGGTAGAATTCTCGCCTGCCACGCGGGAGGCCCGGGTTCGATTCCCGGCCGGTGCAGATTGTTATAGATTCATTGTTTGACAGTTTTCTTGCAGGAGTAGTTTTACTTCAAGTGGGAATATGCCCGCAACCAAAATCTCACTTCTAGCTTTTCTCGGGTGCATTGGTGGTTCAGTGGTAGAATTCTCGCCTCCCACGCAGGAGACCCGGGTTCAATTCCCGGCCAATGCAAACTGACTGGTTTCCGTACTTTGCTGGACTCCAAAATACGTTTTATAGAAATGGCTGTCTTTTGGTTGAGCGTCACCTTCAATGTTTCCATTCACCTGCAACCCCAAATTCCCTCCGCTATTTCTCCAGTTGCATTGGTGGTTCAGTGGTAGAATTCTCGCCATCCAAGAGGGAGACCCGGGTTCAATTCCCGGCTAATGCAAAATAGCGGGTTCCCTGTACTTTTCCAGACTAGAAAGAAACGTTTCATAGAAATGGCCGTCTTTTGGTTGAGCGGTGCAGATTGTTATAGATTCATTGTTTGACAGTTTTCTTGCAGGAGTATTTTTACTTCAAGCGGGAATATGCCCGCAACCAAAATCTCACTTCTAGCTTTTCTCGGGTGCATTGGTGGTTCAGTGGTAGAATTCTCGCCTCCCACGCGAGAGAACCGGGTTCAATTCCCGGCCAATGCAAAATGACTGGTTTCCGTACTTTGCTGGACTCCAAAATACGTTTTATAGAAATGGTTGAGCGTCACCTTGAATGTTTCCATTCACCTGCAACCCAAAATTCCCTCCGCTTTTTCTTCAGTTGCATTGGTGGTTCAGTGGTAGAATTCTCTCCTCCCACGCGGGAGACCCGGGTTCAATTCCCGGCCAATGCAAACTGACTGGTTTCCGTACTTTGCTGGACTCCAAAATACGTTTTATAGAAATGGCTGTCTTTTGGTTGAGCGTCACCTTCAATGTTTCCATTCACCTGCAACCCAAAATTCCCTCCGCTATTTCTCCAGTTGCATTGGTGGTTCAGTGGTAGAATTCTCGCCTTTCAAGCGGGAGACCCGGGTTCAATTCCCGGCTAATGCAAAATAGCGGGTTCCCTGTACTTTTCCAGACTAGAAAGAAACGTTTCATAGAAATGGCCGTCTTTTGGTTGAGCGTCACCTTCTTTTCGGCACCCTCTGCGCGGAATTATCCGAATTAGCCGAACATTTAGTCCGCACTATCGAACAGCATCGGTGGTTCAGTGGTAGAATTCTCGCCTGCCACGCGGGAGGCCCGGGTTCGATTCCCGGCCGGTGCAGATTGTTATAGATTCATTGTTTGACAGTTTTCTTGCAGGAGTATTTTTACTTCAAGCGGGAATATGCCCGCAACCAAAATCTCACTTCTAGCTTTTCTCGGGTGCATTGGTGGTTCAGTGGTAGAATTCTCGCCTCCCACGCGAGAGACCGGGGTTCAATTCCCGGCCAATGCAAACTGACTGGTTTCCGTACTTTGCTGGACTCCAAAATACGTTTTATAGAAATGGCTGTCTTTTGGTTGAGCGTCACCTTCAATGTTTCCATTCACCTGCAACCCAAAATTCCCTCCGCTTTTTCTCCAGTTGCATTGGTGGTTCAGTGGTAGAATTCTCTCCTCCCACGCGGGAGACCCGGGTTCAATTCCCGGCCAATGCAAACTGACTGGTTTCCGTACTTTGCTGGACTTCAAAATACGTTTTATAGAAATGGCTGTCTTTTGGTTGAGCGTCACCTTCAATGTTTCCATTCACCTGCAACCCAAAATTCCCTCCGCTATTTCTCCATTTCCATTGGTGGTTCAGTGGTAGAATTCTCGCCTTCCAAGCGGGAGACCCGGGTTCAATTCCCGGCTAATGCAAAATAGCGGGTTCCCTGTACTTTTCCAGACTAGAAAGAAACGTTTCATAGAAATGGCCGTCTTTTGGTTGAGCGTCACCTTCTTTTCGGCACCCTCTGCGCGGAATTATCCGAATTAGCCGAACATTTAGTCCGCACTGTCGAACAGCATCGGTGGTTCAGTGGTAGAATTCTCGCCTGCCACGCGGGAGGCCCGGGTTCGATTCCCGGCCGGTGCAGATTGTTATAGATTCATTGTTTGACAGTTTTCTTGCAGGAGTAGTTTTACTTCAAGTGGGAATATGCCCGCAACCAAAATCTCACTTCTATCTTTTCTCGGGTGCATTGGTGGTTCAGTGGTAGAATTCTCGCCTCCCACGCGGGAGACCCGGGTTCAATTCCCGGCCAATGCAAACTGACTGGTTTCCGTACTTTGCTGGACTCCAAAATACGTTTTATAGAAATGGCTGTCTTTTGGTTGAGCGTCACCTTCAATGTTTCCATTCACCTGCAACCCAAAATTCCCTCCGCTGTTTCTCCAGTTGCATTGGTGGTTCAGTGGTAGAATTCTCGCCTTCCAAGCGGGAGACCCGGGTTCAATTCCCGGCTAATGCAAAATTCCCTCCGCTATTTCTCCAGTTGCATTGGTGGTTCAGTGGTAGAATTCCCGCCTTCCCAGCGGGAGACCCGGGTTCAATTCCCGGCTAATGCAAAATAGCGGGTTCCCTGTACTTTTCCAGACTAGAAAGAAACGTTTTATAGAAATGGCCGGCGTCTTTTGGTTGAGCGTCACCTTTTTTTCGGCACCCTCTGCGCGGAATTATCCGAATTAGCCTGCCACGCGGGAGGCCTGGGTTCGATTCCCGGCCGATGCAGATTGTTATAGATTCATTGTTTGACAATTTTCTTGCAGGAGTAGTTTTACTTCAAGTGGGAATATTCCCGCAACCAAAATCTCACTTCTAGCTTTTCTCGGGTACATTGGTGGTTCAGTGGTAGAATTCTCGCCTCCCACGCGGGAGACCCGGGTTCGATTCCCGGCCGATGCAGATTGTTATAGATTCATTGTTTGACAATTTTCTTGCAGGAGTAGTTTTACTTCAAGTGGGAATATTCCCGCAACCAAAATCTCACTTCTAGCTTTTCTCGGGTACATTGGTGGTTCAGTGGTAGAATTCTCGCCTCCCACGCGGGAGACCCGGGTTCGATTCCCGGCCGATGCAGATTGTTATAGATTCATTGTTTGACAGTTTTCTTGCAGGATTAGTTTTACTTCAAGTGGGAATATGCCCGCAACTAAAATCTCACCGATTTGAAAGCTATAAGACGGATGTCTTTTTTTTAGCTCCGTACCTTTCACGGCGCCCTCTGTTAAAAAGTTAAACCTAATCATTTAGGGCCTGGAGACGGAGTATTCGGTCGTTGGTGAAAGTTGTTTGTGTATTTTATAGGATTTCTCCGACCATTTTGGCTGTAGTATATTTGTACCTTGTCTAGAAGGTAGGATTTTGTACCCTTTATTAAAATTGGTATTTTGTTCGTATACATTGAACAAAGATTTTAAGGAAATTACCTCCTGGAATCAACACATAATGTAATTTTAAGATATACTTCCCACTTGCACTTTTGTCGCAAATGTTGCTTTTCTGTAGAAAAATCACATTTTCTACTTCAAAAATTGCCTTCAGTTAGTGCACAAGATAAACATTCACGCGCGCGCGCAGCGCCCTCTGTTGTCGCGCTTACGCACAGGCCGCTCGCCGCGTCATTTTGTGCATTACTTTATGCAGTAATTTTATCATTTATTTATCTCAGAAATGCAACATTTGCGACGGAAGTGTCAGTGGGAAGTATATCTTCGAATTAAATAAGCTATCGATTGCACTATATAACTTCACCCAAATCCGTGTTCAATGTATACGAAAAAAATACCAAACCTATTCAATTACCTACCGGGAAGGCTTTGATTTTCCATATCTTCGTGCAAAATGAAAGATAGTGAGAACAACAACTTTCAAGAAAAATCTGACGTCACTGCGTGATCTCAGTGAAAAGATACGCGAAGGAGAGCCTCCGCGCGCGAAATTACATGTGCGTGAATTTAGATGACTGCATGTATTGCTGTACGGGTTTACTACGGAAGTCGTTATCTCAAAGTGGCTCGTTTTGATGCCGTGTGCATGCAAAAAATCCTGCAGACGGCCTTGGACAAGGCTACCAGCAGGCAAGTCGTCCGGTCAGCTTCGTCTGATGATCAGTGACGCAGATCTATCTGTGGTGACGACTTTAAATCTCTGTTCTTCTAGATGAGGGCGCAATTTCTCTATTAAACGCCCAGACCACGGCCATGTCGGCCAGGCACTCCTTTTTCGTGGGATTATATAGTTTCTCTCGGCTGTGTTCATGCCTGAAGTAGAATGGCGTCGAGTCCTACGTCGCTGGCGTCATGAGGTGCAACGGTCATCTGCCCACATATCCGGAGTGAAGATCGAGAGAGGTAAATACCGTGGAACCGTGCAGCGACTCAAGGATGGTGGCATACAATGGTTGACATGGGGAATGCATCATACATGTCATGCATGTACTTGGTGACCGCGTTTAGGTCCCCGATAGTCAATACACATCTTGTATTCACCTGACTTCTTTGGGACCATGTCAACAGGTGCCGCCCAAGGGGATGATGACAAGGGTTCAATCTTGCCCGAGGCCATAAGCTTCTAAACGTGTAGAGATTTTGATTTTAGGCTAATCATGGAGGAAGAAACTATGTTTCCCGTAACATTTTTGTCAAGCCCAAATGAGGCAACTACATGCAGACATGTATTTCATTATTCATTATTCATTATTTTGTAGCATTTGCAAAATAACGTCTATTTGATCAAAACTTACCGTAGGGCACTCTAGTATTATCCTCTGAGTGATAGTGTGTTAAAACACGACCCCGATCAACTTATACACAAATTTGTATTTATTAAAATATCTTGTAAACCACTGTTACAAATGTTAACGCACTGCCGGCCAGCCGCGCCGATACTCTGCTTCTGGGGTATTTTTATGGAGGAAGAAAATTACGTTAACATTTGTTGGCAGGAGGACGAGAATGAGCACCTCGCCCAAAATGTGAAATTCGAGCGCTGCTTTTAAAAATCCAACCAAAATGTCCGGAGAAAAAAAATTAAAAACTTGATATTTTTGGGGAAAATACAAAATAATGAGTTGTTTTAGGATTTTAGCATCTCAAACGCGGCCGCAAAATCCAAACGCGGGCGGGTTACGGGAAACATAAAATTGAGTTTCATTAGCCTTACCCAAAAATTGCAGTTGTGAAGAGACTTGGTTAAAGATTTCGTTTGGGGCTGCGTTTTTGATAAGAGAAAAATTTAGTTTCACTGAAAGGACTTAATAATACATAGGCCTACATGTCCTTTCAGAAAAAGAAAACGGGGCTGAGGTAACCTTAGCTACAGCTTTTCTGATTCCCAAAGTGGTGCCCGGAGTCTCATTCACCTCAATATTTATACCTGGGTCTTTCCACAGTAATGGGTACATTTCTGTGACATACAAGATCTTAGGTCCGAGTTCACTTCAAATGTCTTAATTTTATCTTTACATTATCCAGTTAAACCGGGGAAATAACTTTTACCCCAAGGAGTAAGAAAAATAGTCCTACAACATACATTTCTGAAAACCCTGTGCACAAATTTTCGTATTACGTATGTAACAAAGACAGAAAAAAATGTCACAAATTGATCTGTCCATGTTACATACGTAATAGGAAAATTTGTACACAAGCTTTTCAGAAATGTATGTTGTGGCCGCAATTTCTTACCTTTTTGGGCAAAAGTTATCTCCTAACAATAGTACAAGGAAATTTATTTAAGTTTGAGATATACTGAAGACATTTGAAAGGAATTATTGACTTATCTTTCAAATAGGCCCATTAGTGTGGAAAGACCCACCTACATGTAGGATGGCTCTTTATTAGGAAAGGAAAACAGGAGAGGGCCTAAATACATGTATTGTGGGAGTATCAGTGCATTCTGAAGGGGGGCCAATTTGCTCTTTTTAGAGTCTAGCTGCGCGGATTTGCTTTTGAGGGCAAACAAAACACACAAAAATATAGCCTGCTAAATTTGAAATGCACATGGGTCCCCGCCCATAAAACACGCCAAGTACAGAAAGAACAATTAAGCTGTGTTTGAGTCTGTTTCTAGACCAAGGTATTCCGGTAACCAGCCTACATGTATTTGCAGTTGGGCAAAGCTCACCGCGTGTAGTCGCTGCATGCAACCGCGCCGGGTTGACCGGGATTTCTTCAGGCCTTTCTTCGCGGCTCGTCTATACCGCCGGCGCCGTAAGAAAAGCCGGCCACAGCCTTGGGGAGTACATGTACATTGTACACGTATGTAGCCCTGCTGCCAAAGGCGCTCAAACACATAAACTTTCGCTACCCTCTCAGGTACATGTACGGTACCCTTTTTGCTCCTCTGGGTGGAGAGAAGCAATGTGTGGCAAAGTACCTTGCTCAAGGGTACACGCATCATTGAAGGGCTCGGCCAGGATTTGAACCTTTGGAACTACATGTAACCTACTTCCAAAAACTGGGTGGCTTTCAAGAACAGCACTTTTTTTTTCCCATCAAAATCGTTGCTCAAAATGGAATCTTTAGACAATTAAGTCATTTTACAGGAAATTGCTATTTTTGGTAAAATCAAAATCTCTACACGTTCTACATACCTCCCTGGCCGTAATTTTCTCAAAACTTACGTACACATCTCCGTTTTTAACAATTTGACGATCGAATTCAACTTCATAAACTTCAACTCGTGCTGACTCGTGGCATCGTTATTTTCAGAGCAATGGCGCTCGCCTCTAACAATTTCAAGCACCAGACCAGTTCCAGCACGTACCATTTTTGGACGAGGGGGGGATTTTTTTAGTGTGCCACTGTGTGGTCGGTGAATGAAGGATTCACGTCAAATTACCACCAAACGGCTTTTTGTCAAAGCGACCCGCGTGGCAACTTTACGAGTGAAAAGTCATTTGACGTGAATCCTTCATTCACCGACCACACAGTGGCACACTAAAACAAATCCCCCCCTCGTCCAAAAATGGTACGTGCTGGAACTGGTCTGGTGCTTGAAATTGTTAGAGGTGAGCGCCATTGCTCTGAAAATAACGATGCCACGAGTCAGCACGAGTTGAAGTTTATGAAGTTGAATTCGATCGTCAAATTGTTAAAAACGGAGGTGTGTACGTAAGTTTTGAGGAAATTACGGCCAGGGAGATATGTAGAACGTGTAGAGATTTAGATTTTACCAAAAATAGCAATTTCCTGTAAAATGACTTGTCTAAAGATTCCATTTTGAGCAACGATTTTGATGGGGAAAAAAAGTGCTGTTCTTGAAAGCCACCCAGTTTGGTCTGGGTGGCTTTCAGTATTTGGAACTACATGTAACCCAGGTTTTGAATACAATCCACTAGACTGCTCTGCCACAGCACTTTACTATTTTTCTCCATTTTTAATGTCTCGTGACAGATTGTATTACATTGTACATAATGTAACCATATTGTGCAAATATACATACATACATACATACATGTACGTGTACATGTATGTAACTATAATAACCATTCTTGTTCCTACTACTCAGAAAATGCCTGCCCAGCCAGAGGTATCCGAGTTTCGCCATTGGCCAGTTTTGCTGGCTACATTCTCCTCCACTATTCTGACCTATGGCACACCTACCTCCATGGGGCTTTTCTATGTGGAATGGCACATGGAGTATCCTGAGAGCTCTGCACTGGTTGGGTGGCTCTCCTCTTCGATGTTTGCAATGCTACTGTGCTTTTGTGAGCCACAACTAAGGATATACAGGGTGGATAAAAAACAAACGAAACCGAGATATTATCGCTAATTGTGACTGAAGTAGGGCACGTATGAATAAACGGGAGATATCATCTGTTAGGGTGGAATCTCCTCTTTAAAATGACACCCTGATCATGTCATTATGTTTCCGGTTGACTGAGCAGTGATCAATGTTATGCAAGGGTCTAGTTTGGGATTTGCGCCACTTTCTTCAATGGCGTCCAGTCATGGCCTGAACCATGGCATGGCCTGTTTGGACGATCAAGTATCCATTGGCTAAACCTAAGATGCCTCTGAAGATCGCCAGAAAGCAGTTAATGTCTTACGAACCACAATTCTGTAAAGGTACCACCGAACAATTATGTTGAACATGGTTAGGGCCAGTCCCGGCTAAACCATTTCGTCTATGACTGCTGCGTTCTCCCTGCTGCATGCAGGGCTTGCTGAATTGCGTTAATGTTTTCGGATTACCGACCAGTTCTCCTTCGCCCAGACCTTGGACTCAACAAAAACTCGCTGCATTCCCATGTAGGACTGAATGTTCTGTTTAAGAAAATGCAGGTTTTTTCCCACCAACATTTGTATCGACATGTTAATTTCCGAGTTGTCCTTGGCTACTGGATACTTTGTCCGGCGTCCAAACAGGCTATGCCATGCATTAAAGAAAGTGGCACAAATCCATAACTTGACCCTTGCATAACACTGGTCACTGCTCAGTCAACCGGAAACATAATGACATGATCAGGCTATCATTTTAAAGAGGAGATTCCACCCTAACAGATGATATCTCCCGATTATTCATACGTGCCCTACGTCGGTTACAATTAGCAGTAATATCTCGGTTTCATTTTTTTTTCATCCACCCTGTATAACACTAAAAAAGTCAGTGAAACAAAACAATATGCTGTTTGGAACTTCCAATTAAAGGGACACAACGGCTTACTGTTTACATAATGTAGCAATCCTTGACAATAATATTTCGATGGTCGTTGTGAAAAACAATTATCAAAATTATCAAATTACTAGAAATGTCTAAAATTAACAAAAGAGACAAATGTTGGGCTATACGCTTTACCAGCCATCGCGATGTATTATGTACATATATCATGTGTTTGTAAATAAAGGTGGCGTTCGATATGGGTCGACACGTGTTTAACGTCGATTCCTTGTTTTCCCTGACTCATCACACCTTGCATGATCCCTCAGGTCAGCACTGACTCAAGGAAGCACATCGAACGCAACATTTTGGTGTCTTTAGCGCCCTCATTAGGCCTATGCTGTTTTTTTCTTCGATATTATTTATCGCCGCGAACGCGAACGCGAAGCGAAGACACGAAAATCAACACCCAGAAACCCTTCTTTTGAAATCTGTTGGCAGATTTGTGTACAAATTGGACATTATTTTCCAACAAAAAGAGAAACCAACCGCGAATGACAAAACCAACTTGCACTTCGCGCTGGTTTCTACGGCTGCAAATACAACTACGTAACTCACAAGACGCGTGACTTTTCGGAACCAGAATCTGGTTCCAAAAAGTCGCGTGACCTTGAATTTTTGAAAAATGCTCAAAAACGGCCAAATTTGACGGCCTCTTTTCATGTATATCTAATTTACTCTGGAAAGCACTTAAGAATAAAGTATGAGTCTATTTCGAGCCCAAAATACCCCAACAAAGCCGGTGTGTCCCTTTAATACCTTTTTGTCCTACAATTTTGTATTTTCTCAACAATCCATTATAACTACAAGGCCCATCCAGCCAGCGTTTCCCATTTCAAAATTGCATTTCTCTTCCCCTTACTTTACCTCCACTCCTCCTCCCCACTCCTCCCCACTCCCCCTCCCCACTCCAAGCACACCCTTTCACCTGCCTCAACCCCACCCTTCATCCTCCTTTGACTCCACCCTCCTGCTTTGACATGTGGGCTATTTCACAATAAGTGGTCATTTGAGTAAATTACAGTATAACCCATCCTGGATAACTTTATCAGTGCAAATACATGTTATGAGTGATTTTATGTGACGGGTAATATGAAGGACAAGCTACAGAACTATTTTTACATAATTCTACGAGTTATTCGTTTTGAATTTCTCTATTTACATGCACTTTTAACACCATTTTGGAGTCTCATTTCAAGTTTTACCGTAGTTTAAGTGGAATCATTTGTTGATGATGCATTATTGTGGTGAATTTGGTGATCAATCATGGATATATAGTGTTCAACAATATTGTAAAACTTGGGTTGGTGTAATTCGGTCGAAAATTTTTAATTTTATGAACATTTCAAAATAAAGTGGATTTCCCGTTAAATAAAATATGGTAATGTCCTCTCCAGGACAAGGTATTCATGACAATGGAATAGTTTGGAAATATGTACTTACAAGTATGTTTGTATCATCTACAGGACACATTTGATGGAGTAAATATGACAATTTGATCGTGGGAGAGATTTGAGTAAATATTATCAAGATCATATTCAGGGTTGTGAAAATCCGTTAAAAATTTGTCCTCTCCAGGACAGCAGTTAATTGTAATATAACATGTCAACCATGATTGAAATATGTTATGTTATGTTTGTAAAATTAACAGTACCATTCCTTCTAACAGGACATTGCATGGCATTACCATTTCAACATTTAGTCTGGCCATTATATTGTGATATTTTGTGTTTAACAAAATGTCCTCTCCAGACAACCCATTACAAATCATTATTTCATTGGAAAAAATAGACATGTTAATCATAATGCCACGCTCTGAAATTTTAGGAATTATTAGTATACATCCTGAAGTTTTTAGATCAACAGAGTTTTTGTGAGTTGGACAAGTTTGAAATTTGACCCCCATTTGCCAGTGAGACTGAAAGTGTACACTTATTGTGAAATAGCCCATGTTTGACCCCACCCTTCCTCCTGCTTTAGCCCCACCTTGCTTTATCTAGCTCTATCTGGGCTTTTTGTGAGTACACCTCACAATAAGTTAAAGATATTGTGGGGTGCACATGTACGCAGATATTTTATTGAGGGTATGCATTCTGCTTAAATGGTTTTGTATATGATTTGACAATTGTATCTGCATGACAGACACATCTTGCCGTAGGAATATGTACATGTAGGTAAAAACAGTCATTTGAAGAAAAACAAAATCCAAAATTGAACCACATCAATATTCCTAACTCGATGTGAGTAGAATATCTGGGATGCACAATTTTTTCATATTTGGGGTTAACTAAATTTCCATTCCTGTCTGTTTAGCACCACTAATTGGAGCTCTGACCAAGTACTTTGGGGTTCGACCAGTTGTTGCAGCCGGAGCCTTGCTGTCATCTTGCGGTCTGTTGATCACATCATTTGTACAAGAATTCTTTGTGATGTTCATCACAATCCCTTTCATAACAGGTAAGGGGATTATATATTCTAAATCAACCACACCAAGACATGAAACTATCAGCTCAAAAGTTTATTATCTAAATTGGAATTGCCCTCATACTTGTATAGTCAGAGAATGTTGCTGAAATCTGGGAACAAATTCCTTACCAAATAATTTCTTCACCAATGTGTTAGTGACGGTGTCTACTAGAACACCTTTTAATAAGTTGAAATTCAATTCCCTCTCGGGTACATGTACGGTACCCTTTTTGCTCCTCACTTAAAAAAAAAACACACAATGGCATCGATTTTCTTCCCTGCGGTTTTCAAGAAGTGTCGAGTGAAAAGACAAACACTGCTTAACTGACGTCTGTTTATTGGCACGCACGGACTGTGGTCACCAGTGTATCGGTGTCATGTCATGGCCATGTGTGAGATTGCGTGCACTCAAAAAGGGGTTTCCCCACTTCGCATCGTGCGCACCTGTAGGCCTGTACGCACTTTCCATTTTGGGGGTCGTCATATTGAATGATGCATACACATGTACATGCATTACATGTAGAACTTCACACGTGCTCGCGCGTGTATTTAGCGTGTCCATAAAAACACCATCCAGGGTTAAAAATCAGTGCTACGATGTTGACATAAATCAAGGATTTCGTTGCTGGAATCGACCCCAAAAACAAGGACTAGATTAAACTAAGGTAAATCGAAGCCTCCATGCTGCAATTAACCATATGCATAGGCCGTTCATGTAACATTGTGTAAAGGCGCGTTCACACTATCGCGGAAAAATCACACTGTTCCATTGGTTTGTACACAAACTGGTTTGCCGCTTGTGCGCGGCCTATCGCGATGCGCAAAACGTTTTCAGCTGGGTCAAAGTTCAAATTTGTTGAACTTTGACCGCGGTGCGCTGACCTTTCCAACGCGCAGCCAGTGAGGTATCAGAGAAGCCCCAAGTTACCAGAGTGGAATTTTCTATTTTGGAATAATCGGCGATTAGGAACTCATGCAATGCGGTGAGCGCAGCGCGAAAGTGTGAATTTTCCGCGATAGTGTGAACGTCCCTTAAGTCAGCAAAATGACGACTTACGGCAGATGTCGGCATTCGCGTCAGTCGGCACAAATTTTCGGGTCCCAAGAGTACCGACTTAGCCGGAGTTTACTGTACATGTATATAAACATAAAAACGTCGAAATTGAGACCAATCAGCAGTTTGTTCATGTTTGTGTACATGTATGTCCATTCCTTTTACCACCGAGTATCCTAAATTTCATGCACACAGAAACTACAAAGGGAACGTTTTCCCCACATTGTGTCTGTTACAGCATCGCAAATGACGGACAGGACAGTTATCGCTACAAGAGTGTATTGGCAAACCATTTTAAACATATTTTCTTCTAAAGGATATAGAATACACTGTACACAAACAAATGGATTTATGTAAAACGCGGGTGTGATAGAATCAGTAGCCATAGCTACGGACCAGTGACCCCGATGTGACGTCATGACTCTGCCCGTGAATTTTCTCCTGTTTTCCCTACAATCTACTGTAGCATTTTGGACTGACAAGAGGAGAAAACATTCGTACAATCTTGAGTAAAAAAGGTCCAAATTTTCCAAAAGCATGTGTACAACTTTTCCTTAAAGACCCAGAATTGTTCGTCATTTGCAATAATATGACCCGGTTTGACCCAAATTTTATTTCGTTGAGTTGACAACAACAAAAAAACTTACCCAAAGTGTTGATAATGGACTCCCCCTACTGCCCCTATAGAGCCTTTGCACGGCGGCCATGACAGGGGGCAGTCACATTGTCACAGTGCGTCATGCATGAGTAGGCACTTTGTGGTTCTATTGTTACATCATTTAAATATGAAAACCTGCCCCCTGTCATGGCCGTCGGTGCAGAAGCTCTATAGGGCGGTTTCACAGCTGTCATGGGTCACTAAACTCTCCCATGTTTGCCTTCCAAATCAAGGAGAGAACAAAAGAGCCACGTGGGGAAACACGTGGCTGCTACAATGTAGCAGAAAAGAACGAGGCTCTATTGTTCTCCTTTCTTCTGGATGACAAACACGAGATATGTTTAATGACCCGTGACAGCTGTGAAACTGCTCATAGACGAATTTCACATTAGCCCGTTCTGCGGACTTCCATTCAAAATTGAGGCTCTTCGTGTCAAGTCAGCAGTACGTGTGCGCTACAAGTACACACAGTGACTGTGTACGTGTGCTGATATTTTGGAGCGATTGTGCATGCAGCGCACATACGTACATTAGTTCACTTGCTTAAGACGAGGAACCTGGTGTGCAGACAAGGGGCAATTTCAAATTAAGTTTTTACGTTTTTAAATCTGTACTGCATTTTTAAGAAGCTGTCCCGGGCATTCCAAGGGAAATTGAATTTTATCTTTTAAGAGGTGTTTTTGGACACCTTCAGGAACAAATTGGTGAAGAAATTATTTGGTAAGGAATTTGTTCCCAGATTTGCCAGATGTCGGATAATTTTCCCTGACTAAATGATATTAAACACGTAATCAATGCAAGTTTGTTTGCATTCTAAATTTCAAAAACCAATTGAGATAACATCACCATTTCTATGGACATTTGTTGATTGGCCATTAAAAGGTTTCCTGTTTGTATTTTACATTACATGTACAGGTTGTTTACTTTACTTTTTTTTCTTTTTTTACGGTATTGTACATTGTATTTGTGTTTTTACTGCCCTCAATTTACAGCAATTGGCTTCAGTATGTGCTATACCAGTGTGGTATCCATTATCAGCGAGTGTTTCCACAAGCATTACGGCCTGGCCAACAGTATCACTTTGACTGGGGCTAGTGTTGGCATGGTAGGACTTCCTTTCCTGTTTCGCTTCCTGATCGAGGCATATGGCTGGAGAGGGGCCCTCATGGTAATCAGTGCATTGCTGTGCAACGTCCTGGCCTTTGCTTGGCTCATGAAACCACCCCACACTGCGAAGAACAAACCTGTTATTAGGAGTGATAGCAACAGACATCCACCAGAAGACTTCGAGCTGATGATCATCCATGATGATAATCAGGTCAGTGAAGTTTGTCGCAGCGACAGATGCAAACCAAATGATAGCAATGCTACAGAGAATAATGCACTAAGAGCCACTGATGATAACTGCAGCTCTGCATTTCCAGCTGGGTTCTCAGATGGCAAAACAAAGGAGAGAAACTGTCTTTCAAAACGTCTTGTGTTTTTTGTGGATCATTCAGGCTTGTCCCTTCTCTGGACCAATCGGGTATACGCCATCTTCCTGATCATGGTAATGAGCGGCGGCACAATTTACGGCATTACTCTGCCATTCCTTGTTGCTCACGCTAAGTCAGTTGGCATTCCAGAACTAAGAGCTACGCTGCTGATATCCTTTATCGGAGTTGGGAACATAGCAAGTAGAGTGATCCAAGGCCGTTTGGTTGACGCCAAGGTGTTCCAAGAAGCCTACATTTATGGTGTGTCCACAGCCCTGGCCATGATCGCCGGACCGGTCATTGCTGTTACTGATAACTATGCACAGCTTGTAGTTTGCACAACCTTGATAGGCCTTTCTGCAGGAGTGTACATTCCGCTACAGGCAACAATGATCCGCCAGATTGTCGGCAAGGAGAGATTTCCTGGTGGCTTTGGTGTTAGCCTCGTTAGTGTTGCTATTGGCAATATGTCGTCTGCACTCATTGGAGGTATGTATGGCAAGTGCTGCAATTTGTGGTTGGATGTGTAAGGGCAATTTCACAGTCAGGAACGTTACATTTTTCTATCGTCTGTTATATCACCATGCAAGCCTGTCAGTTCTGCATTATGATACTGTACATGTACCATCAATGCATCTTACCAACGTCTTACCAACGTTTCCTCTAATGGGACACAGCTGAATTTACAAACCACATTTCTTATATTGCTTGTTTACTGGTGTGAATATTCTGTACACCCATTAATGTTTGTGCCTGATTCTGAAAGAAAAACATTTTAGTGATCATTTCTAAATCTGATTAATGACTTCTTCAAGACTTGTACTGATGTATTTGAGTCACCACCCCCTCCCCCCCCACTCCGTTGGCGGGGGACTTATTGTTTGTGCCGAAGCAAAATTTTGTGAGCTGAGTTTGAAAGCAACCAAGACCATTCAGTCCCTGGGAATATGAATTTTGGGGGCAGAAAAGTGGAAAGTTGATCCTCATACATGTACGTGCACATTGAAAATGTCGATACATGTGGAAAATACTGGGGGGATGTGTTTGCGCCCCCCCCCCCCCCCCCCCCCCCCCCTACTTTTGAGGCATGAACTCTTTAACCCGACGACTGGTATATAAAAATTGCCGAGTTCAAAACAGCCACTACGTCTAGACCAATACCCTAACCACTTTCTAAAACGAAAACTGATTGGCCAAATTTCACGCTTAAGCTATTTTTTTCATGCACAGATTAGGCCAATACATTACACCAACACAATGACGTAGGCTAACGGACATGCCAACTCAATGATACCGCGTGCTATCATGGTGAGCGTTTTTTCGTCAAAAAAAAGCTTACTTTTGCCACAATTTACATGAGTGAAATTGTGCATCATGGCATCCTGCAGCATGATCCCGGAGACCTAGTGGGAGACATTACTTTAGAGCAGTCACACAGTTTGTACACCATGATTTTTACCCAGTAAATTTCACAGTTTGCCAGACTGTAGACTAGTTCGAGTATTAACTTGGTCGCGATATCTGTAGGGTCCAAGATACTTGACAGGTACCGGGTATCCATTAATTCCCAGCTCTGAAACCCCCAAAAAACAATAGTTTTCACCCTCAAAATGGCCACAAATACACTTAACACGACATCCGAGGATCAAATGGGTATCGAGGTTTCAGCCGAGGTCAAATACATTGTAACTTATTACTTACCTTTTTGGCAAAAGTGCAATTTTCTGTGTCATCGAGTCCGGATGAAATGCCTGCATCAAAGCGTGTACAATGTAGTTAATGCAACTCTCACCTGCTGGGTAGGGTTCGCATCAACTACATACACGCTTTGATGCACCTCTTGCATTTGGGCTCGATGGCACTTCGCTCATTCAAACGATGCATGCGTGACACGCAAGAAATTTGTAACGGAAGGAACGGTCTCGACATCGGACAGAAAATTGCACTTTTTCCAAAAAGGTAAGTAAGTTACTACATGTAGTTACACCTCGGCTTAAACCTCAATATCCATTTGTCCCTCAGATGTCGTATCAAGTGTACTTCACACACATGACTTGAGAAGCACGCAAGGAGTGAGACTGGGGGTAGGTATGACCTACATGGGGCGGGTGGCGGGTGGGGTCTCAGGTCTTCAACAGAACATACTCCTCTAGTTTTATTGTATTTTATGTACTTGTAGGGGTGTGACCAGATCACATTTTTGATGCCCCCATTTTCCCCAGGGTGTTGAGATTTTGATATTATATACAATCCTCATACATTGAATTCTCGTTAAGTGATTGGTCATGTTGGTTAAAAGTAGATCACATGACATAGATTAGTTCAACCATTTCCGGGTGCAAGTCATCTTCCTTTCGCAAGGGTCTTTCCTGCGCACATACTTTGCTTGCCAAGAGCCCTTGCTGAATCGACTGGGTCTGGGATGTATTTCAGGAATATATATGAATATTGATTAGCCAGTGACAGTGATCGCAACTGACCAATCACGCCCAGCGCATGTTTCTCGGTCAGCGCATGCAGTGCCGATAATATACTAAAGCAGACGTGCACGTAGCACGACATTCAAAATGCATCATAGCTACACGGACGCTGTTGCCAACAGCAAGAGCCATTCACGCGCCTCGCTCCGTTTAGTGGTAGCGTCCACTTTTACTAAGGGGTGGGGTCTAATGTTTAAATGAACAGTCATTGTAAGGGCATTTTTTAATAGGCCTATCTTTATTCAGAGATTCTGCGTTTAGCTTTTAGCGAAATATAGTAAGTCTTCCTTCAGTTACGAACATTTATACTGCGTGCAAGATAAAATGATATACATGTACATAAAAAGATCTCCCCCACACAAATTGTGGTAATTGCGGCTACGATGTCGCGAGATAAACAACACGCGAGATGGTTGTTCGAAACGTCTTCATTAAAAGGTCAAAAGATCCAGGTCAAAAGATATCTTGGCTCTCATTGGTTGAACAGCCCGAGACCTGAAATACAGCCCAGACCCAGTCAATTCAGCAAGGGCTCTTGGCAAGCGAAGTATGTGCGCAGGAAAGACCCTTGCGAAAGGAAGTACTATTGTTTTCATGTCATAGTATGGTCATACATTGTAGGTAGTACATTTTTAAGTACATTGTACTATTCCCCAGCGCGTAAGGAATAACGTGCATGTGTGCAAGTTGGGTCGAACAATCCCCACCCCACAACTTCATCAGCCTCCCCACCTCCCCCGCTCCGTTCATCACTGTTCCTAGGAGTACTTCATGATGTCATTTAATAATGATGAATTGAACTCGCCATGACATGCTACGGTACGTAGCTTCTTGTCATGATGCCATTAGTCCTTGACACAATGTGCTCAGTTTCCATGTACATGTACAGTAAAGTGTTCTTTGTGGCATCAAACTTATAACTGTAATGTACATGTACATGTACTGTGTTTAGTGTACGATATGTGAAAGAGGGTACATGTACGCCTCTTTCGTTTCTCTCATTTGGTCTTGCGTAAGGCTGTGCCTAATGAATCGAATATTCCAATATTCGATCGTCCATCGAATATTCAAATAGCATTTTACCAAATCGAATATTCGGTATATGTGCTTTTTCCACTCCAAACCAAACATGTCCTTCAGCTAGAAAGAAGTGTAAACCCTTTTTCCTTTGCCGAAATGGTCGCTTTGATGTCATATTTGAGTCTAAGATAATTTCTGCAAAAACTGTTCAGGCGAGAGACTGCTACATGTACATGTATACACACACAATGTATGTATACTATGTACATGTATGCAAGTTACAATAGTCTTTAGTTTCAGCACAGACTATTTTTTGAGGCGGCAAATAAAAGGCTACTGTACATGTATAACTAACTGAGCTGTGAGTGCGGATGTGCCAGAATCCATTAATTTCACAGCAGACCTTTTTGTCAAAATCATAGAAAACAAATTACGCATCGAATATGGAATATTCGATCGAAAATAAAACTGATTTTTCGAATAGTAAATTAATCTAAAATGCACAGACCTTGTCTCGTGTTGAGGTATGTAGGGGCAGTAGCGAGAGTCCCTCTGTCACATCTCGTGCTGGGTAAAAACTCATGTGTGCTTTTATCCACAATAAACGCTACGGTACATGCACAAAGTACATGTACATATGTATAACAAGGCATTCATGTTATGCATGGTACATATACACTGGTAAAAAAAAGCTTTTATAGCTACATGCCTAGTGGGTGGTTCAAATCAGTTATACCGGTAGGTTTTAGCACAGAACTTCACTTCTCAATTAATAAAATGGTACTCCATGGCTGCTAAATTACTTGAACCAGCTACCGGGTACATGTACTTAACACTAGCCAACTCGGTGGGCGAGTAGTTAAAGACGTCTGCCTATACAGTGTACATGTAGTATGCAGGAGGTTGTGGGTTCGAGCCCGACCCAAGGATGCTACATCATGTGTTTTTTTCCTCTCATAGTGGCTCTATCTGGAAAACACCGAGTATATTGATTGCTTTCGATGACGTAGAACATCCGGGAATATCTGGTGGTCAACAGTCACGCGCGTGCCAATAGACGCACATAAACACGCGTAAAAAATACTTACCAGCATATTTTCATTCGAAGATGCCGCACGCGGGCGTTGTAATACGTTTAAATTATTGAGCATGCACTCGGCTTGTAAAAACGAAAGTGCTTTTACTTGATCGCGATGTGTATCCGGAAGAAATGTGTTTTTATCTTTCTCGATACAACAGCCATATATGGTGCAACAACATAAAGCTAGTTCAAGCAACAGAGGTAAGTGCAACCAATGCGCTTTTCTTGCTCTTTTTGCCGGTTATTACTCGAGCCACGTGGGTCATGAAAAATGCCCACCAAAATGGTGGATGGAAGGGGTGACGTCACCGGAAAGCAATCAATACAGGGCTAATCAAGTTACATGTACATGTACCTCAGGTAGTACAAAACAAACCCTAATTTATTCACTCTCCTTGATGCTAGCCAAGTCACATAGAGTAACAACTTTTTTTGTAAACTTTGCTATATGAACTACAGGTTTCTTGTATGATGTGACAGGCAGTTACAGTGCAGCCTTCAACTATATGGGCTGCATGGCTGGTCTGTGCACTGCAATAGTTCTCGGTCTGCACCTACTGTGGACCAGACTGGTCCCAGACAGCAGATGGCCAAGAATCGATTAGAAGCACGTTCCAGATGCTTCTTCCGTGTAACACCAACTTACACCAGAGTGCATTAAATATTTCTTTCAGGGTTATTACCGGTATATGGGTACTTTCAAACCATCAAATATAAAAAGTGACCTGCGTTTTCCGTCTTTTGTTTTTTAGGTATGACTAAAGCGGGCCTCCCACTGTGCGATTTTTGCTACGATTTGGTACGATTGTGTGTAGAGTCTATAGGCAGTCTCCGATAATCGTACCAATTTGTAGGAAATTCGTATCCAAAATCGCACAGTGGGAGGCCCGCTTAAGTGATTATTTTTAGGGATTATGACCCAGGGACCGCCGGGGTGAATGAATTCGATACAAATGTGGACAAATGTCCACATGATTTTGGGAAATCTGGATGCAATGAAAAGCAACTTGGCTCCACCGGGATTCTTTTTTTTTTTTCACACAGATATCAATCTTGCTTTTAACCATTGGCCTTACATGTACTCCTCCTAGGGCACAGAGAACTAAAATTATGGAGAATTCACATTGATCATTGCACTTTATTGTACTATTAAGAAAAAAGTTGTACATTGTACCTCATACCTAGCCTTGTCGAAGTCTGTGAGCTTCAGCTTGTCTTACGATGGTCACTGGCAAAATCTAGGCCTGTATACATGTAGAGCTAAATCCCAGGGTGGTGGCATCATTAGCGACCTCACGCGGTGAACTGTAGCCAGTGAATAGACTGGTTACCGGAATATTTTGGTCTGAAAACCAGACTACACGTGCGAGGCTAAATCACAGCCTTGTTCTTTCTGTACACGACTTGTTTTATGGGCGGGGACTCTTTATGCTAATTTTTCAAAAGGAGAGCACGAGACGTAAGCTCATTGGTTAACGATTGTTTTGACGGAGCAATACGGCGCTGTTTGAAAAATAGCAGACCTTTTGTACGTACCTATTGGTAACATCACAAACACGTCATACCCTCTTGCAGAAAATATGTAAGGGCTTTCTTCTGGTCTTCATGAAAGTCATCAATTTGCAATTTCCTCAGTTGTAACACTACGTGATGATTTCGCCATATTGCATCAGAGACATGGAGAGATGTCATGTACATTGTACAACATGTACAAACGCTTATGCTTGCAAACCGGTCACATGCACTATTTGACCCGAGGGTCAAAATAGTGAGCTCTGATTGGAT
This sequence comes from Henricia sp. BOLD:AAB3569, assembly GCA_037783545.1. Lineage (NCBI taxonomy): Eukaryota > Metazoa > Echinodermata > Asteroidea > Spinulosida > Echinasteridae > Henricia > Henricia sp. BOLD:AAB3569. The sequence continues at coordinate 477,505 of JBBELK010000492.1, forward strand.
GTTACATGTATGTAAGACATGAATATTTATTACCACTCGGGTTTTGCATAAGTAATTGCGTCAGATTTCCAACGCGCGCAGATATAAAGAAACACATAACACGCCAAGTAAAGAAAGAACAAGGCTGTGATTTAGCCTAGCGCGTGTAGTCTGGTTTTCAGACCAAGATATTCCGTAACCAGCCTAGTCGCTGGCTACAGTTCACCGCGTGAGGTCGCTAATGATGCCGCCGCGCTTGGATTTATCTCTGGTAGTCATACGGGCCTAGATGTTGCCAGCGGCCAGTGACCATACTTAGACAAGCTCACGCCAGACTTGGACAAGGCTACATGTACCTCGTACCCCAATTTTAAATTACCGTGTTAATTTTTTTCTTTTTTATTCAGAAGTAGGTTAATTAGGCTAATTTCTTAAATTGGACATCAAAAAGGACATCCCATTTTTTTCTTTGTTTTTATTTCTGATAATACATGTACAAGGTTCTTGTTAACAAGGCAAGTTCATAATCATCTGGTATGGTGCTCAATCACCATTTGAAAGAAACAATGATATGATAGCGAAATCGTAAGGTCCTCATCGGGATTCCAACCCGAGACCTCTGACTCGCCGGGAATGTCAGCTGAGCTAAAGGCACAGTGGTATACCCCTCAGGTTTTCCTTTTTTCTTTTGCTCGCTCTCCGTCTCTGTGTTACAATGAGATGAGAGTGCAAAACCAATGTACGCAAAGTAACATTCGGTACTCAATGGAAGCTTTGATGAGATGTTACAAGAGTCTCATGTACATGTATTGTACGTGCCATCATTTTAAAATCATCTGTAATTATAGATCTCAGGTTGCATTTTTCATGAGTTTACTGCATGTGATAAGACGTACAAATAATGTTCGATACTAGGTCTGGTATGACTTTCTCAAAATACATTGTAACTACCATTCTATTGCAACAGTGCGCCTTTAACGCACTCCTGCGTACAGTGGCCCTGTTGAAACAGGCCCCCATTTCGCGGTGGAACAAGCGACAGAAATCTTGTCGCCTCTGCTGGACCAATCAGGATGCTTGGCAGTGCATTGCAGCATGATTGCAGGCATTCAAATGTAACGCGCGCAGATTGTAAACGCCGTGCATGCATGTGCTCGGTAACGCTGGCCGTTGTCCGCATCGGCGATTGGCTGCTATTTAAAGGATACTGGGGAATCCGTTCGATTACATTAGTCAGTATGCATCCCTGTTATTAATTTGAAAAACTGCGGAGTAAATTAAGATCGTCGTTTGAAAGTTTAGTAGGAATGGGACAGTCATAAGAAACGGAACCCAATACAATTTCTGTAAAGTATAGAAATCGTTTCTTTTCGGCATAACATGACCGAATTGATTAAATTACATCAAAATGACTCTGGTGTGAGTTGGCTCAAGACAACAGCCAGCTCACTCCACAGATTTGCGTGGATTTCCTCAGGGTATTGTTACGTCGCTTTGCAGAGTGGAAATTCCCTGAGATCTCAGGATGTGTAACTACATGAAACATTAAGAGTCCAACCTTGTTAATCCATTGGACTTTTAATATTACCAATTTAAACAGGAATTGTCAGAAGTGAAAAACAAAGGAGGACTTGGAATTGTCCTTGTTCAGTTGTTACATGTACATGTATAAGCAGTAATCTGTGTGTACAGGGGTTTATGAGGTACATGCATTGTTGTCCTATTTTCCCTTTTCTTTAGAATTCCTCTGTGGGGTACCACTGTTCCTTTTGAATTTCTTTATGGGGTACCATTGTTCCATTGTGTTTTGTACCCCACAAGTGCGTCTGTGTTAGACCACAATGTTGTACTAACAGGGCCTATTTATATTGAGGCATTAACGGACATAAGTACAGTATATAGAGGGTGTATGACAAAAAATTGTAGATAAAATGGAAATTATATTATTTTTAGAAAATTGGCTAACACATCATGCACATCGGTAGACATAAGTTTCATGTTTTTATTAACGTCGTTATCATGTTGTGAAGGGGCTAGCTAAACTTTCCGAAAAGCTGATAGCAAACAAAGGACATGTCATATTGACTTCTCATGCTCCTTGATCCTGTTTTGCATCTTCCATTTTTTGGCCCAAGTTAATTTGAGCTTTGTTTACAAAACTAGCCCCTGTTCAGCCAGGCGTGAAATTCCCAACATGACGGTAATTAAAGCATGAAACTGACAGTATGTCTACTGATATGTGTGAGCCAATTTTCTAAATATAATACAATTTCCATTTCATCTACAATTTTATGGGTGTATGCTTTTTATTTACAATTTATAAATATTTGCACAAATGTAGCTTAATTGTAACATTTCTTTGTAAGTTTGAAAATCTGGTATTTTTAGCAATACAATACAATGTATATATGTGGGTTCCCCTTTTGGACAAATTTGCCTTTTGCATTATTTTTTACAGGATCGTTTTCAGTTTGTATTAGTGTAGAACTATTAAACAGTGCATGCAATTAAAGCATCTTATTTTTTGTAAAATAATGGCATGAACTTTCCAAACTCATTCCATAATACATTGCTTTTGAAGATGTGAAAGCAATAATTTGTTAAATTGCTATTTAGGGAGCATGACCAGATTTTTTTCAAAAAATTTGATTTCGTTCTAACCTAACAAAATATATAAAATATGGGATATATTGTTAATCTTTGTTTTATGACAGACCCCATACATGTATTTACGCCTTATTTCTCATTTTACGTGAAAGTCATGTCATGCAGTTTAGACACTTCAGCATGGTAATAAAAAGTCACCTCTTGCATACAGAATAAATTGAGGGTGAGGCCATTACCAATTTTTAGAATTTATTATTTGCAGTAACCCAAGATTTTACTTTATCACAAGTTGACAGCAATAAACCGCCTTTTTCAATTCACCTTTTGCGTTTACACTTGTAGTGCCTACCCAGCTTCAACTCCCCTTTTTGGAAATTGCAGAGTTCGATTCGGCAAAGGCGAATCGAGTGTAAACAGGCCGTTAGTGGCTGAAATTTCTACAAGGCAGTTTACCAACATCTAGTCGCTGGGCTAGGGCCATTTAATTGCGAACAATCCTCGGATTTCTTAAGTGTATTTTCAGTTGTAGTCTACCTTAATTGGGACATCCCAAAACAGTATTCTAAAAGTGTCACAGCCGGTGCTGTGCCGTTCAGGAGTAAAATCCGATTTTGAGTGCTATGACCACAAACATCGTCCCACTGTGACCTGCTTTCACATTTAGGATGAGAATATGACTAAAATCCACATAAAAAAATGCATAGCCATAGTCACTGATAGTCCATAGGGTTCTGTGGTTTTTAGTTTGTGTTTCATGACTGCCAAGGGAAAAAACCTTGTTACCAGACCCCACCCGGATCAGGAAATTGGGTCAAAAATGACTAAAAACATTCACAACATGGACTAATTATACATTTAGAAATTTGCCTGAGATCATCATCTTTCATATGAGTGGTTAATGGTCACTCTACATGTACATGTAGCTAAAAAATTGTAGTCGGGACGCTCGTCAAGGCTAACCCTAATTCACAAATATCGCAATTTTCAGTGTTGCGTAAAATTATACATGTACATAAATATACATATATATACAAAATCAACGTATAAGCGGCGGCTTATATTCTGAAAATTACGGTATGTCTTGCAACATTTAGTGTGGTATGAAGTGTCGTCCCATATAGGATGTTTGTGCTAAAATTTAATTAAATTTTTTGCTTTTTTGGGTTGATTTTAAGTTAAACTATTGGAAAACGGCAGGGTTAAGATTTTCCGACCCCTCGAAGACTTCAGGTCCCTCTCCTATTTTCAGCAATAATGAACAGATTCACATAATATTGGGGTAATTTTAGATGTTTTTGAAGACGCCAAGTCCATTTATGACACTTTCAAAGTAACCAGGAGTGGCCATCACTGACTTCTGGTGCAGAAGTGTCATTATCCCCATCATATTCAAGGTCATTTTCGCACAACCCTCTAAAGATTTTACTAACAAAGAATATGTTTTTATAATTATTTACTTTGGTTTTAACCGTTCTCCATAACCAGTCTTACATATATCTGTGTGTGCCCTGGATTTTTAGTTTTAATCTTTTATTTATCTGTACTTTGTTTTAGTTTTCTTTGCTTGTCTTGTTGGTTTATATTTTACTGTTTATCGTCCTGTACATGTATAATTGTATTTAGTCTTGTTTTATTTATACGGGGCAATAGATATTAATTTGGGCAAATTACATTTTCCACGACCCGTGGCGACTGTGCCAAAATAATAAAATAAAATCGGTGAAACCTAAGACACTACCATTTACAGGTCAAGCTTTCTGTATGAAGTAATAGTCATTAAAACACTTCAAACATTTAAAAGTGGTTCGGTGCATACTACCTACCCGTCGTCATAAATTAACTCATGACTCTTTGTACCTACATGTCTGCTTCATGTACATGTAAGCATCAATCCTGTTCGTATTTGTAATAGTGTGGCAAAATTGGGAAGACTGGCAAACTATTTAAGACGCCTAAATTCAGTTAGGCAATAATGGTGTCATTGATTGTCCTACACTCTGTTAATGATAGAGAGGAATCTCGCCGCTACCACCATTGTGGCGAACACGGAAGGAATGGGATTAATGACCATGACAAATCCCACTGCTGGGGCCAACCAATTTCCCGGGATTGGTCGGCCGAAAGTACGGTATCCCACGATACTCTACAGTAGTGCTTCTACCAGGCGAAATAGTTCAAGGCCGAAACTTAGAGTTTAACCTCTGGTAATTGAGCTTTCGAAGGCGTGTGGCCTCCAATCAAGGTGACCATACCACGAGAAAGCAAATCGAGTTCACACTCACCAGTACATGTAAAGTGCACATTTAATATTTAAAGCCAGTATACATGATTTGCAAACAAACATGACAAAGCAAAACTGTACGACATATTTTGCATTCGGACTGTAAATGTATGTCAACCATATAAAATCACGGTGCATTGTACTCTCATCTAATATTTTTGCAATGTCTGGCAGCAATAGACTGAATCAGCTCTATAACCTGCTTATTGGAAAGGTACAATTATGTTTGCATCAAATTTAAAATAATAATAATAATAAATTCTTATAGAGCAGCCTCCATAAAAATTTTCTCATGGCACTTTACATATACAGTAAAAGCACATTAAAATACAGCACATTAAAAAGTACAAAACAAAACACAAATAATTTAACAATTTTATATCTTCCAAAAAAAAAGTGTTTTAAGAGATCCTTTAAAAATTTCATATGAAACGGCACCACCTACTAACAGTGGCAGGGCATTCCAAAGTCTCGGTGCACAGACCTGGAATGCCATGTCACTGTAGTACTTGTTACCGCCAATAGGTTGGAACAAATACAATTTTCCCTGAGAATTCGATCTCAAACAGCGGCCAATATCACGGACACGCAGGAGCTCAGCTAAATAATCCGGGGCCACACCGTTTAAAATTTTGTATGTCAAACAAAGAATTTTGAATTCGATTCTCTGTTGCACCGGGAGCCAATGCAGCTCTTTCATAACTGGAGTGATATTTTCATATTTGTTAATCCTGGTAACTAGACGGGCAGCAGAGTTTTGTATCACTTGTAATTTTCGAACTTCTTTGGAAGGAATACCAAAAAGAAGGCTGTTGCAGCAATAATCAATCCAGGGTGTAAGAAATCCAGGAAAAGAAATGCAACACTTGCGTTTAAACTGGCATTGCTACAAGTGCCACTACATGTATCGCCCCTAATATAGAACTGGTTCAGGCCTCAGTCACGGAACAATTAAAAAAGTCAACTGCACAAAACACCCGACCAAAATGTCATAAGCTAGCTTCAATTTTTACCACAAAAAAAATAATACTGTTCGCATACACCAGCAGCCGATTTCACGAAAAATTGTGTAGTTTCCGTAACTTTTGGATATGGCATTTAGTCCCATAGGCTTACGGTAATTATTACAGAAATGTTGTGCAGCTTACGCAATGCGTAAGGTTTCGTGAAATCGGCTGCTGTACCAATAAGTTTACCAAATTCATGTATTATTTGGCAAGCAGTTTTACTCAGTTTAAACCTGTGGATCTGCTTCGCTTAGGAAAGTGTACATTTGTCACAGAAACATCAAATATACCATTTTAAAGCGCAAATTGAGCGCTAAAATAAAAAAAGTAATCTTATTTGCACAGCTGGGTGTATGTATAAACTTAGGCTTTGTATCTTACCTTCACATGTACCTTCCAGACATTGCATGATCTGTTTAAAAAAACTCCAGATTAAAATAGCAATGAAAACTATTAAAAATACAAATAGATTAATAAATATACAGATAGATTTTAAAATCTGTTCATGAAAAACACCAAATACATTTTGGACTCACTGCACAAAAATGCCTAATTTTGGCACAAATTTAAGCATGTACTTTCTGAAATAAAGTTCACATTGCCTTTATCCTTTTGCCAATTAAAAAAATTTAAAAATTGGGGCGAGAGAAAAATCAAAACGGCCTTATCGGGATTGAAACCCGAGACCTGCTGAGCTATATCATACATGTACCTGCCAACATTGCCGAGTAAAAAAATTGGACTGTACAGTCGAGTTGACCTTGTACTGCACCCATTTTCATGTACACAACACATGCGGCGCGTGCGGGGAGTCAGGTAAAGTCGACTGTTCCGATTTTCAACACTTTAAACACTCACAAATCGTAACAAATACGATAAAATCGGACTAGTTGGCATTCCTCCCTCGGGTATTCCCCATGGACCCAATTTTTCTCTGTCATGTCAGTATTGCATGGCAGCACAACTGGGCAAAGTAACATGTTCATCTGCCCGGTGAGTCAGAGGTCTTGGGTTAGAATCCCGATAAGGCCCTTTTCCTCTCATCCCAAGTTTGGTTGTTTCATTTCATTAAGCACCTTACCAGATGTGTGAAAATCACAACATGTACATGCTACATGTGAGGTGTTTCAAAATAAAATTTCAATTTTATGTCCTTTTAACAGCCTGTTTAGCAATAACGATCAGCTACATGTATTTCATAGGTTTTTTTCTGTGCACCCACAAATATTACTCCGTAAATGTTGTTTTGGAAATATATGTACATGTGCCCCATGCGTAATGCTTTTCGTGTCGACCTTAAAATGTCCCATGCGCAACACTAATTTTGCTAATTCGCCACTTTGATATCTATGAACTGAAACAATTAATGGCCCTGCTGAAAGGTAATTATAACATCGCAAAATTCAAAATCTTTAACGCTATGGATATATTTCAAGTCACTTAAATTATTATTATCTGGTCGACAGATATTTCATGTTACAAAAATGTATATACCTCAAACATGGACCCTCATTCAGTAATTGGTTAAAAATAGATACATGTAGTTCAACCATTTCCATGCGCAGGTGAACAAATTACTATTGATTGACCTTTCGCATAGGTCAAAGGTAGTACATTTTTATGTACTATTTCCCAGTGCATGTGCTGGAGCGCTGGCTTTCGTGTAAAGCAACCAGTAGCCATGGTGTTCGCATACATTTAAGCAGACAACATGCATTATGGCTCTCACCAAAACTCAATTCTGTCCTGAAATACCAATCATTGGACGCAAACAAAATCAATGCAGGAGGTAGGCCTATATAAAACAAAATTATTGACTGCTCTTTATGCAAGTAATCTTGAAACGGCTGGCCTACTAATTTTCCTCGGCCTGTGGCTTAAGGAAAATAGTAGGCCTGCCGTCTCCAGATAACAATAGTTTGCATTGCATGTACATGTATGTACCTCATGCGTAGATTCCTGTCATCTGATTGGTTAAAAGTAGGGGCATTGAATTAGCTAGACCCCGTCATTTCTTGACATCGCTCTGTTACCCTTCATCAGCAAATGCAATAAGCAATTTGGATGTCTTGTAGGGTCTCTCCATGTGCAGTGAGTGTCCACAGCGTTCTAACAAATGAACCCGACTCTTGGGGATGCCTTCCTTGAGTACAGTAGCTCCAGATGGGTGAAGAAGCTGTGATGAGAAACCATGCAAATGCCTCATTTCAGTCTTGGAAGCCAACAATTCAGGAATTTAATAAAATTGGATGTGGGGATGTTAATTAACATTATGGATTTGCAAGTCATTGAAAACAATAGCAAAGTGTTATTTTGTGCACTTTTTCAATTACAGTAAACTATCATTATAGCACTCTTCAAGGACCGAAATAATAACCAATGCATACATGGTACATGTATGTGGGTCTTTCTATAAATTAGGGGTCCAATGTTGGTGTCCCCCGTTACATTTGTTTTTGTAAATTTAGGACACATTTAAATACTTTCCATCTCAAAGAGTGAGTACATAAAGTACAATTCATACAAAATGGTTTAAACCCATTTTTATGATTTTTGTACGAAAAATAACACATATCAGGTGTAACGGGCGACACTAAATGTCACACTTTTGGACCCCTAATTTATAGAAATATACATGTACAATGCAGAGAATAACAGCCGGGACTTAGAAAAAGGATGGAGCTTTGTATACAGGGGGCGTTATAACGAGAGTTTACTGTAAACACAATGCAGTATATGGAAGTTGCAAGTCTGTTGAAGCTTAAGTCCCAACCATTTCAAGATCAAGTCTCATACAAGTCCCAACTTGAGAGGGACCCTAATTCCCAATGGATGCTCTGTGACATTTCTACCAAGAAGGGGGTAGTGTTCTTTGTAATGTTGGTCATTCCATGAAAATGTGATACAGAGCTTCCCTCATAATTACATCATGGCCCTTCTGGATGGGGAGTTGATTTTTATAAATACCAGGCTTTACAGGGGACAACAACCCTCCATCATACCTCGTTAACAAGAGGTCCTTGGGAATTTACAGACTACCTTGTTATAACATGAACCTTGTCTTATCAAGAAATTGGAACCTCCAGTTTTGCTCGTTATACATGTAAACAGAATGTTGTATTAAGTTGTAACGAGTCTCCCTCTGCTCCAGTCCCAAGTCAAGTCAAACTGCCCTCGAGTCCCAAGTCAAGTCAAGCATATTGGTCAGTTCGGGTCGTCAAGTAGTCACGACAGTAAGTTTTTTCAAGCTAATTTAAAAGTAAAGTCATTTGAGGTTTGAGTTTCAAGTCAAGTCAAGTTGGTGAAAATTAAGACTCGAGTCTGAGTCGCGAGTCCGAGTCGCGAGTTATTACAACCCTAGATTATTATCGAGGTCCACCAACTGTAATATGGGCCTCATGAATTAAACATATTTAAGTTGTTGATATTACCCCAATCATGGGGGTGTGGGGGAAAGGCAATTTAGGAGTTTGTCAAATTATCAAGAGGACACTGAGCCAGCTTATTCAGCTAGAGGCAAGATATTTAATCCTCAAATCTTCCTCACCAATGACAATTGTTTCTTGCATGTATGCTTGCAAAATTTCAGCAAAGATACCATGATAATCTTAAGTTTAATAATCTTAAAAGAAACCAAAATAAAATGTAAAACAAGGCATACATGTACAGGTACCTTATCATGTTGACCCCATAGTACGAGCGTAGGAATGGTGATACCCGGCATGTTTGATCGTAGACTGTCCTTGGAATTTGGTCCCATCATGTCAGTCAGTACTGTGCAAGTTCAAATTGATTACAAATTTCATTCGGTGGACAAATAACTAATAATTAACGTACATATTTTGCACACCCAACACCCATGTAAGCAAAATTTACTGCTTTTGTGAGTTGGGTTGTGTTAAAAGAGAAGCGTATACCCACGAAACAAAAGATATTGTACTTGTACCCGGTAACCTACGTGTATACATGTACATGTCCTATGGAAAAGTTGACAAGAACTTCACAAATAAAGCATGGCAGTTCTAGCAATGTTTTGTTGTTTTCTTGACAGTCGTTCCAAACTGGGAAAGAGTATGAGGTATGGTAAAAAAAATATGGTTTATTTTGGGTGGATAGTTAATTTTAGCTCCTCGTAATGAACACAACGGCTTTGTTGGGCTCGAAATACATGTAGACCTACATTGTATACATGTACATGATTCTGAAGGTTTTTCTGAAATAAATTAAAGAAATCCTGGAAAGAAACCACCAAATTTGGCCATTTTTAACCAGATTTCTGGTTTGGATATTTAGTTTACATGGTCTTGTGAGTTAGTTTTATTTCCAGCCGTGTTACTGCACAAAATTCAGCTGTGATTTTATTCGACAAAAGACACTGATTCAAGTACTATACGAGGTTATGAAGGAAAAAATGATATGATAAATATGACAAATCGAGCGCAAGACTTTGAATCAGAGAGTCTGAGTAATGGAGCGTGTTCCACGGGACGCGTAGTGGGGTTAACGAGATATGAAGCCCCGTGGCAAAATCCATGCACTGCATGTTCATGTAGACCAATGGTCAAAACAGTGCAACCAACCAACAGTGCATACGTGCATGTTTGTCAAAAAACGCTATGTTTGAATGCACTGTGTGCATTCTGATCATTCACAACGTGTAGTTGCTGCAAACTTGGCAGCGTGCACGTTCATCACACGAAACACTTTTTGATGTAATGTACCGTAGGTACAGTAAGTAATTGCACCGCATTTTAAACTTTGATGTCTGTGTCCCAGATGATCTGTCCAGTGTATTTTTAGCCATGTCATCTTGCGCAATAATGTCGCTTGAATTTTGTAGTTGCAACGGCTGGTAAAGTGTATAACTTTGACTTCTTTTGTTAATTTTAAAAATTTTGAGATAATTACGTGACATTTTGGTGATTTTTATCTAACAACCACCATTGAAAAATTATTGTCAATTATTGTCAATCACTACATTATGTAAACAGTGAGCCAGTTTGTTCCTACCGGTATTTATCAATGTCATCTCCAATAAACCTTTATCACGGTGCGTCCATCTTTGTCTTGTTCCCCATAGTACCTGTCGGGCACGATCAGTGTGTGTGTAATAATAATAATATAATCTTGCGTTGTTGTTTTGGGAGAATCGCTGTCCGCGCTGCGTGTTTTCTTGATCGCGCGACATTGTGATGCAACATGAACATTTTCAACACGGGGCCAAACTATTTTTTCTGCAAGCCTCGCTTTGGTCACGTTCATTTTAATAGGAGAAAATGGAAGATGGCCGCACCGTGATGAAGGTCTATACCTCCAGTCCACGACCTCAGGCAACTACATGTACATGCACTATCAACCCTCGCATCACATTTTTGTTGTGACCCACCACCACAAAACCAAAATGTGTTCCCCGTTATGAATTCTTATTCTATTAAACAGTATGTTTTAAGAAAAAGAAAAAAATGTCCATTCATAAATACCTTAGACAGTTTATGCATCCCTATATAGCTTCTGCACCGGCGGCCATGACAGGGGGCAGGTTTTCGTATTTAAATGATGTGACAATGGAACCACAAAGCACCTACTCATGCTTGACACACAGTGACAATGTGACTGTCCCCTGTCATGGCCGCCGTGCAAAGGCTCTATTGGCTGAGAGCACGTCATGTGGGCAGTCTTAAACTAGCGATAATGACCGGTGATAAATGCCCGGCCGGCTGGCCTGCGTTTGTGCCCTAGTCAGCGCGCGTATACATGGTATACGGAATACGCACATGCACACAGAAACTGCACGCGCCCGAAAGCAAATTGTGCACTGTGCAAGCACGCGCAACACGTTACGCCTGCATTACGCGTAACGCGCACGATCGAACAAATACAGCTAGCAGTTGTACAAACGCGGTGTTGACACTGTGGGTTTAGGAAAGTGAACGCAAAACGACGAGCTAATTTTGATGAGTTTTAACGATTTACACGAAAAGGTATTTATGAATGGGGTCCTGGGCGCTGATAATGCCCTCGCCTGCCGGCTCGGGCATTATCAGCGCCCAGGACCCCTACCGGTACAAATGTAGGTGGTTTTAAACGTATGTTTAAGATTGGACAAACCTACTTTTAATCCCTAATTTAAATCAGTGTCTGCATGTATATTTAGGATTGATGTTATTTTAATGTTATTTCATATTGGTATGGACAGTCTCCTTAACAGTAAACAAGTCTGCATGAAGTATAAGTTGGCAGTTGCTAAGGTGATTTTGTGATTCTGTATGTTAAATAATGTTAAATATCAGCCTAAACTTTAACGGCCATAACATCCTGTTGCAGTTTTTAAAATGCTGTATCTCAAAAAATATACTACCGATACAAGTCAACTTAGACCCCTTTCTCGCTAGAGAAATCGCTTAGTTCGACGATGATTTGACGAAGAGATTTAATTCCTTCCATGAAAGAAATAGCTTCATTCGACGAAGAGAACGCTTCACTCAACGAAGCAAATTTGTAATGTGAACGGCTCCCTTCGTTCGACGAAGCGATTTGGCAGGCCTGTTGCACGTCGAGCGCCTAGCAAGAGTTGTTTTTGACGCGCCGCTGGAAAACCACACAGCGCGTCTAGACGCTTTAAGCTCAGCGCCTGATGCGCGACGCACATGTACGACCTCCCACAACTTCATATCTTATTTTAAAGCTGATAATGCCAGCTATCAAATGGTGTAAAAATCTGCCTGGTTTTGGGGTGGTGGGTCACATTTGTATTTCAATAAACAAAACTTACCTTTATTGTAAAATTTATTGCTGTTTTTCCTGAGGAGCTTCATGCCTTTCCAATACTGTAATTGAAAGAAAAATAATTTATTCGCACAACTACATCAATCCAATGTCATGAAATAATTTTCTATCAAATTACTCACGTCGCCCCGACTTCAATGCCAACACCAAAAAAGTCCATTTTACATGCAAGTTCAACTGATATCTCTCGTCGAACAAGGTACAATAACCATCGTTCAAGGAAGATAGCTGGTATTTATTAATGACAATGATAGGACACCCGCGAATGAAAAACTACAGGATGTACTATAAAAATGTGTGGTGCATGCTCATATGAAAGTGCAACAATGGCAAGTTAAGCAATATCGATACAGATGATCATGAGTTGTTATACCACGGCGATAGTCCCTACAGGCAAAGTGTGTGGCTTGTTGAAAAACACAAGAAATAAACTATTACTAATTTTTCACCTGCATGCCCATTGTACAGATAACGTTGTGCAGTATGTTTAATTCCTGTTCGATGGGCATATTTATGGGGAACTTACATGTCCAGAACAGTCCTGAGGACCACCATTAATGTCGAGCCCTAAAGTTAATGAAAATAAACTGACAGTCCCAAGTCGACTATCACACCATTTCAAGTGTCAATTAGTCACGTTTCAAACCCCAGAATATTTTGACTGAGGTGCAACTTGAGTTCAAGTGCGAGACTTATTCAGCCACCAACTCGCTATTTGGCAAAGCATAGTCAAATTTCTGTCTGAACTCACAAGACTTGGCACTTTGGGAGCCTCGTGCATTAAAAATGGCAACAGCTTGGAATATTCTTCGCATGTTTCAGGAAGCATGCCCCTGGTCGCATTAGGTAGCCTGCCGTCACTCGTTGCAAGCTCAAAATCGCTGGGAATGCTAGTACGAATACCTGCAGAATGAGTTGAAGTGATTTGCCACACATTCAAGTACATGTAATCTGATCTGCATGTTACTTAATTTTTTGCAGTGGACTTCATTGATTATAATTTTGAAGGGAATTGTTAATTTGTTATAACTAACTTTATTTAGTTAATCTTAACTATTCAAAAAGCCTTTGGAATATACAGCTATGTAAAGTAAGGCGCGAGGTCAAAATAGAAACGGTCTGTATACCAGTAAACGATTCGAGTTAATCCCTCTTCAAATCATTTCTCCGTTGACAGAAAACCGTGTGCCGCGGTTTGAAGGGAGCCGTTTCCAACTTGGTCGATGATTGACAGGTTCAAAACTAGCCGCCTGCACGAAGGGAACAAAAGGCTGCTACTGGCCGACGACTTCAAAGGGAGCCACCCGACCCTCCAGCTGGGCGCACCCCAGGGCATGAATGGGTTGTGGTTAAACACCCTTGTTCGGGCTGTCACGTGATAAACAGTGGCAGCCAGTCAGCCAGGACTTGTCACACAATGGCCTGTAATCAGATAAGCTCTCTATTGCTCAGCGAACGTGAGCTGGGTTGAACATTATCTATCGTCTGGCCAAACAAGTTGAATCGTTTGCTTGTTCACTGAAAACGGTGTATCGTTTATGTACCGTTTCCCGGTATACAGACTATTTTGACCTCGCGCCGAATTCACTGGCCAAACATCTTTTAAACCAAGCTTATATGTAAAGATATGTTTTGCTGAATTTTTTTTTTCCCTATTACCATAAAATGTACCAGTAAAAATGTACCAGTCAAAAACAGGATTTTACAAATTTCCCCAACTCTCCTATATGCCCGTGTTCTTAGATTCCTCCACCTTACCATGGGTCCCACCTACAGCACATGTGCAACAGGATAGCGTCCATTTGCCCAATAATAGTGGTCTTGCTAATTAATATCTAAAACCCTGATACTCACGCTCTGTGCTAGCTTGCACAATCTGAAGTTTTTGATCCTAATTACAAGTTTGGACGCTCTGACTGCAAGGCCAACGTCCAAAATAGATTGACAGGTAGGCAGTCAGAATTTAACCCTTAATAAAGACTTTGGTAACTGGGGATCACCCAATTTCCACGACACAATAATTGTTTGCTGAAGACTCTTGTCACACTGCTAATGTGTACATGTATGCACAAATATTTGATCTGTGCTCAAACCTTTCTTGAACCAGGCCTGGATGCACGCATCCCTGTGTTCACTTAATAGCCTCCATTCTAGGCTGCCATTACCTGTACCGTAAGTCCAAACCTTTGGCACAAATAACCTCCCGCACTGTCCATATATAACTGTCTTTGCTGAGGTCAAAGGCAGTTACGGCATCCCAATTTATTGTGGTACATGTATTACTATAGTACAATTACGAGATTTTATCCATGTGACCCCAAATTTATTGTACACATATCATAATCAGTCGACAAAACTCTCATCGTCCTATTGTAATCCAACTGTAATCGGAGAACAATAAATATATATTTATGATTGATTATTACAATCCTTCCCACCCATGCAGTAACCTTCCCCACATGCACACGCGTACTTTCTGCTTCACCATACGCGCCTGGCTTACTTTTTAATTCACAGGGCACCAGGCACGCGCGGCGCAGTGAAGTAGGAAGCACGCACACAGCATGGGAAAGCCAACGCAAGGGACGATGGGATGGATTACAATACAATTGAAGAGACTGTTAATCGTATGATCCACTTTATCATGTTTATTATATACGATTACAATCCGACTATAATCAATATTACTATCGTATCATAATCGTATCACAATCAAGTAATTACAAAAATATTCCTGTGTGACCCCGGCCTAATGCAAGGAGGCGGATACATCTTTTTGCAGCAAGAGTTGGTTTCATGAAAAGTTTCCATGCACACAACAAGACTGCATCTTTAATGACGCATTAAGACTGCATCAACAAGACTGCATCTTTAATGTTCAAGATTTTTTCTTTATTCCGTTTATTCTCATATTTATGTTCGTTGGGTTGTGTTGCCTTTCGTGGCAAGAAATCAAGCAATGTAATGCTTAGTTGACTTACCAGCTGGGCAAAACAGTGTGAGTTTGACTAGGTCTTCTGAATATTTGGCAGCATAGACCCCGGCCACGCCCCCGCCCATGGATATGCCAACCAGGTGGAATGGCCGCTTACGTAGACCTACTGCCTGTGTGAACTAAACAGAAACAAGATTAACTGATTTCCACCACACCCATTTTTTAAATTTTTGTATGTTTTCATCATGCATAAGTGAACAGTCCAATTTAAGCCTATTCAGTTAAAAAGCTAAGCCCCAGGGGTAAAGAGTCTTTGTAAAACCCAGAAATACAAACACACTCTCTTGGTTCAGTCAGCTCTCATCATTGGCTATAATGTTTAGACACCATACTGTAAACTTTTTTTATTTTTTTAAAGTCCAACACTACTTGTGGTTGCCGTTGGTGGAATTTAATCACAAGACTACACGAGTACGAACAGATGCTTGCATCTACACAATTAAAAAATAGAAATGAGTAGCAATAAAAAGCACTTCTCAACTTCGCCGCGTTAGGCATTGCTCAGCGCACCTGGACAAGATGACAACCAGAACCCTGCGATGGCAGCAGTAGCACATGAGCCAGAAAAGATAAAGCAATGGAAGAGTATTCCAAAGATAACAGGAGCACCAAGAGGAGCATCAAGGAAGGCAAGCGCAGCTACATGAAGACACTGGTAGTGGAATTAGTTTATTTTTTCCCCCATGATTAGCCGCGATTTTGCCAGGTAGCGCAGACACACTGATCGTGCCCGACACGTATTATATGGGGAACAAGACAAAGATGGACGCACCGTGATAAAGGTCTACTGGTCACATCACTAAGGTGCCACATGTACCATACTGTCTTGAGAAATGTGGCTGCAAAATGGGAAGATGGCCATCTAACAAAGGAGGCAACGATAGCAAATATGACTGTACCTGTCGTATCCTAGCAGCTTGGGCTTGTAACGTGAAGCTGTCACTCATTTTACGTGTTGTACCACCATGCCCAGGCAAGTCAATTGCAATTATGTGCCAGTCCTTTGGTAGATGCTGGAGACAAAATAACAAGAAAATTACTTTCAATCATGACAGCTGTCCCTATAGAGAACATACAAATTGTCATTGAAAACGAGGTTCTCAGAACTTTCTTTTGTGATGAAATTTGAAAATGAAAATCCTAATACAATGGCTCTGCATCTGAAACGAGGCTGGCAGTGCAAATTTAAAATTTGTCAATAGACCGTATTCCTGAACGCGTGAGGGCGCTCGAACAAGGTGATTTGGGGGAAAATGTCCATAGACGACTGTAGAAAAGTGGGGGTACGTGCATACGTAGGGAAAAATAAACGTTCAGAAGGCGTGTGCGCGTAGCGCGTTTTGTGTTCGAACATAACGCACGATGGGCGCGGACCAGGCGCGGACCACTTGACAGCGCCCTCCACGTTCAGGAATACGGCCTATTGTACATTTGACAAATGTACCTTGATAAACGGCCACCACATGTCTTTAGCAGCTGAGAAGCCATGCAAAAACAACATGGAGGGTCGTGTAGGGTGCGGCTCTCCCCGCTCAGCATAGGCAAATGTGAAGTGACCGATCGTGACAGAACTTGAATGGAAGCCAATGTGCCACATGCTGAACCTGACAATACAAAAAGCAACAGGACATATACAGTCAGGCAGTTTTTTTTTTATGGAATTACTCATTCCATTTATTCGTTTAATCCTAACTCCATAGGGTGTATGTTATATTGATTTTGGAGGATTGAGGAGTGTTAATTACCCCATAGAAAATTCAGCCGGGATTCCCGGCGGGATCCCGGCGGGATCCCGGCGGGATTCCAACTGGGATCCCGGCGGGATCCCGGCGGGAAAAACTTGCGGGAAAATTTGGCGGGATTTACCGGGATCCCGGTTAACCGGGATTCCAGCCGGGATCCCAACCGGGATCCCGGTAAATCCCGCCGGGATCCCGCCGGGATTGCACCGGGATCCCGGTAAATCCCGCCGGGATCCCGGTAATCCCGCCGGGATCCCGGTAAATCTGACCGGGATCCCGGCGGGATCCCGGCGGGATTCCACCGGGATCCCGGCGGGATTCCACCAGGTTCCGAGTAAATCTGACCACGATCCCAGCAGGATTCTCCCGGGATATACCAGTACGTGTACATAACAAATTAACATATGTACATGTACATGTCATCTGGGTGAAAAGAAGTGAGTTATAATTTTAAAAGACGGGCAATTCTTTTGATACATATTTGCCAATTTTAGATCAAATTAAACTTGCGTACAAAACATAAGAACTAGACTAGCTGACTTCCAAGTAATCCAAGTGTTTTCTCACGACGAGTCTTCAATTTTCTTTTCCCTCCTCGAGGCTCAAAACTCTTGAGGCTGCATGGAGCAATTTCCTTGGCACACATAATTGTTTACATGTACTGAATTGACCAGAATATGTTTTGCCTTAAAAGTTAAAATGACTCATAAAAGTCACATTTTTAGGAGGTTAATTATCTGAGAATTTTGAAATGTACATGTACATCCATGTTTTTACAGTGTGGAACTTCTTGTACTTCCTAATTATGCTTTGTATAGTGGCAACTGAACTCTTTCAGTGTCCAGGCTTTTTCAGTGTCCATGTTTTTAACATTTAACCGTAAAGTGGCAAACGTTTCGCGTTTTTTTAAAGTCACAGGCCTACATGTACACATGTTGCCATTTTAAAAGAAAAAGATAGGCCTATAAAATCGAGATGGTACTTGTACAATAATGTACAATATACAATACCGGCACGTTCACAGTCCATATGATGATAGATCATACAAGTACAACATTATCACTGAGAGTTAAAAAATGTTTTCACATAAAAAAATAGTGCTTTAAACAGCTAGGGCTGTAACTAAAATTCCACAATTTGAAGTGGGAAAGAAAGGCCACAATGTTTCTAACCTTGTGTAGAGTCTGAAAACGAGGTCTGGACGGAAGTAAATCACTGCGGCAATGGAGATTATCCATGGAGAAAAGAGAATTATGAAGGGCATCATCATAAAGCCGATGCACAGGAGTGGTGGCACCAGGGCTAGCTTGATGATTGTGTGCATGGTGGCAGATAGAGTTGCTGGAGTTTCAAGTGTTGATATTGGCTGTGTTTGTGTTCCAAACACCTCCGTTTGTCCAATGAGAAAAGTTGTTTCAAAAGCCTGTTTCAGTGAGAAGGAGAAATGAATTGTAAAATTTAAGAGCAAGACCCAATTGAAGCCCACAGTTAAATTAGTTCAAGTCTGGAGGCATTACAATAAATATCATGCCTCTTAAAACTGCATTCTTTGCCTTGTGTGAACTGTCCATATGACATGTATGACGTGTACATACACATGTACAATGTATACTTGTTAGACCATAGTCGTGCTGCTGAAGCCACTTTCAACCGTGTCCCCTGAATCAGTTCTATAGAATGCAATGCTCCTTAAATTATGACGGTACGTACATGTACCAGTCTACCTAGATCTATACTACATGTACGTACAGTACTGAAAAAAATGTATGGCCGCCTGCACACGATCCCGTACTTGTACATGTACGTGCCTAGCTTGTTGGCACCTTCCTAACCAGCAAATCGGGGATAAGATTTGTTCTTGTTTCGAGACAATAGCAAGATTCAGGGCTTCGACTGAATACAGTACATGTACATGTATGACTGAGAAGTCCGACACCTTCCCTAACCTGGCACATTTTTACAATTACTGTCCGTAGTCAAATGTTTTGTTATCCCCCAAACTCGCTGTCAAATGCAATTATGGATCTTTCTCAAATGACGTCACTATACCTGCAGGTTGCCATGTGCATTAGGTAGGGACTTGGAAATCCGTGACATCATCAGTCGTGCAGTCGTGACACTATTATTGGTCAAATCCGTAACCGAAGTTTGCAAGCTTGATGGACTGCTGCGTGAAATTGCACTGTAAATCATGTTGTCTTTATAGTTTCGGTCATTTAATCTGCCAGGCTGATTTCTTTTTGGTGCAGGTCTATTGGGGCTGGTTTTCTTTGTATTTGTACCAAATATCACGCAAATCCACCTGTGCAGTGGTGAGATTTTCCGCCCCAAAATATCACCAAAATCGGCAGCTGACAAGCGCCGTCAACTACCTACATGTAGTCTTGATTCAAGATACCAATACGGGCATGACTATATCAGTTGGCATAACAAACCTGCACCTACATGTATAGCGAAACTTGAATTTAATAAGACTATAACCAAGAAAAAAATAACGTGCTTCGTGCCAAGAAGGGCGCTTTGCATCACATCACAATTTTTAAAGTTGCTGTCTATTCGTTTTTATTGACGATTCAGCACGCATATTTGACAAATTTTAACAAGCATCAAACAGGAACTGCTTGATGAATTTTTGCAACAAAAGTATTTTTGATATCTGTTGCAACTTGTCTGTTGTGTGAAAATGGTTTTAACTCAAAATATAAATTTTGAATTTTTATTCCAAGTCGCTACATTAGGTTTTTCAGCGTAAATTTGTGTGACGCGCGCATCAGCTGCGCTGTACATTATTTCAAACAACATGCACTCCTGTTTAAAACATTTTCCATGATGTGCATGTACATACACATATACACTGTACGTACTACCTGATGGTGTTTAATACAAAAAACCATGTAGTTTTCCTATAAAAAAGACCGACTGCGAGAGTGGTTTATTCAAATTTTGAAATGCTGACACGTACATAATGTACTCAGGGGCTGATCCAGGAATTTTCGGCCCGTCAGATTTTGTTATATATATATACATATATAAAGTATTCAATCTTTCACTTGTACATTGCTGAGTGATGCACTTACCTTAATATGATGGGGAAGACTTGTATATCAGGGCAGGGCTTGAAATTCGTCACTGAAAGCCTGAAAGGGCACTGCCATTTCTGTTTTTGGAGTCACCTTTTGGAGTTTAAAAAGGGCACTTCCAGTGGAAAATGAAAAAGTCTATGAGAGAATTGCAAAAGGGCACCAAGGCCAAGAGCAGGGGCAACAGAGGCAATGACCTCCGTGGCCTCTGTTAAATTCAAGCCCTGCAGGGAAAATAACCTCCTTGTCAATTTATTTTTTATTCTTTTTTTAAGAGCAGGGGGGGGGGGGGGGGGGGGGGGTTTGACCCCCAAAACCCCGCCCCCCTGGATCCGCGTCTGGTACTACATGCATGTATGTGTATTATATACACTACTCAAAAGAATTAAAGGAACAAGAGAACATAATGTTTTTGTCATGGTCTATATGGGCTACCGTTAGAACAAGAGGCATTAAAGTTATGTGAGAATCATTCAGGTGTTGTCAATTGATTCTCAAACAATACTTAACAATGTTGGTGAAATCATGCGTGTCTTCTAACACGTGGACACGGGGTGTCCACAGGCGTGTTCTTTTACCCTGTATAAGGTGTTGGTATTGGTACACTTGTCATCACTAGTTGTTATCACTTCTTGCAACAAAATGAAGGTTCTTCCAATTCTGTTGTTTGTTGTCTGTCTGCTGGGGCTGAGTACTGGTGTTCGCCGTCAGTTAACTGAAGCTGAGGTTGCTAGAGCTGTCCAGCTCCTTGAATTTGGCAATACACAGCGTGCGGTGGCTGTACATTTGGATGTGTCCGTAAGTGTCATCAACCGGTTGTGGAGACGTTTTCAGGAAGATGGTCTGTACACCAGGAGGCCAGGACAAGGTCGCAGACGTGTGACTACCCCTCCTCAGGACCGATACCTAAGGATCCTGGCACGTCGAAATCGACGATCTACTGCAAGATCCTTAGCCACAAGCTTCCACAGGGCAACTGATATCCGTGTTTCCAATCAAACAGTCAGGAATCGTCTGCATGAAGATGGTATGAGAGCCAGACGACCAGCCACATATACATGCCCCATTTTGTCCGTAGTACACCGCAGAGCCCGGCTGGACTTTGCTAGAAACCATAAATTTTGGCAGATGGACCAGTGGGCACCACTGTTCTCAAATGAAAGCAGGTTCACTGTTTCAACCAATGATAGACGTGTAAGGGTTTGGAGACGGTCGGGGGAACGATATTTCAACTGCAATTAACACTGTCGAATTTGACCACTTTGGAGGTGGATCAGTTATGGTGTGGGCGGGTATCTCGATCCTGGAGGGGCGTACGGACCTCGTTGTGGTAGCTGGTGGTGCACTAACAGGTTTGAGGTGTCGATATGAGATACTGGAACCTGTTGTGAGGCCATATGCTGCTGCCGTAGGTGAAAATGTCATGCTGGTGCAAGATAACGCTCGTGCACACACTGCACGAGTGTCCATGAACTTTCTTGAGAATGAGTGAATCAGCACGATGCCCTGGCCGGCAAGATCTCCTGACCTAAACCCTATAGAGCATGCATGGGACATGCTTGGCAGACATGTTGCAGGTCGAGAACATGCTCCTGACTCTGTACAGACACTCAGAGAGGCCTTGGTTGAAGAGTGGGAGAACATTTCTCAAGACTACATAAGACAGTTAATTTTAGGCATGCCTCGACGCTGTCAGGAGTGCATACAAGCACGTGGAGGTCATACCAATTACTAGACAATGATTAATTAACGTTTACTTTGCCAAAACGTGGACAATGTACGGATACATGTAGTCATGATAACCTGCCAGATAAATATGTCCATATTTTTGTTTATTCATGTTTTAGTCATGTTAAACAGGCTACGTACCACATCAATAAATTTCGCCATACATTGTTGAGTATTGTTTGAGAATCAATTGACAACACCTGAATGATTTTCACATAACTTTAATGCCTCTTGTTCTAACGGTAGCCCATATAGACCATGACAAAAACATTATGTTCTCTTGTTCCTTTAATTCTTTTGAGTAGTGTACTTCCCACTTGCACTTTTGTCGCAAATGTTGCTTTTCTGTAGAAAAATCATGTTTCCTTCTTACAAAATTTCCTTCAGTTAGTGCACAAGATAACCATTGACGCGCGCGTGCAGCGCCCTCTGTTGTCTCGCTTACGCACAGACCGCTCGCCACGTCATTTTGTGCATAATTACTTTATGCAGTAATTTTATCATTTATTTATCTCAGAAATGCAACATTTGCGACGGAAGTGTCAGTGGGGAAGTATATCTTAGAATTGAATAAGCTATCGATTCCAATATATAAATTCACCCAAAAAAAAAATACCCAGACAGTTTGAAAATTATTAAAAGTTACAATGTACATACCTTAATAGATCTTTACTTTCACATCACCCTTGGGACACACACAGTTTATTTACCCTGTACCTACGGTACAATACAAATGAAGAATACAACACAAGATATGAATGAACAATGCGGTGTTTAAAAATTACTCATCATCAGACCATGGAGGAAGGAAACAATCTGTTATATCATTCAACACAATAACAAGAAATTGCCTTACATACTGTATGTAAATCTTCACCCATAAATGAACACGTTAAACCACTATCTTTTGGACTTTGCCCTCTTAAACAATTTGATCTATTGTTGAGAGATCAAAATTTGGATCTATTGTTTAATATCTATAGAGAGTAGAGCGCATGTCCTGGTGGCTGTGATCTAGTATGAGTATGAGAAAAGTAAAAAATTAATTGTTTCTTGTCCAGGTGTTTTGGAAAAATAAACGTGGGAGAAGAATTTAGTCTGGCAGCCTGCATTGTGACCTTGGCATATTTTAGTAATTCAAAATAGCACCAAAAATGACAAGATTAACATGTTATCAATGGTTTACATGCAAAATGTTAGTTTAATCATGGAGGTAGGAATGGTTTAATGATAAAAAAAACCTCAAAATTAAATTGGGGGAAATTTACAATTTTGCTCAGGAAAAACTACTTACGGTTAACTCGTTTTTGATGTTATCTTAAATGTTCATGTGGAAACAGTGGAAAGAATTCCGTTTACACAGCCTTGAAATTTGTTTTGGTATGCACACGTATGTAAGCCGGCCTCCGGAAACAACTTATCGTCTAAGTCCAAACATGGAGGTTTCTTCCTCCATGGTCCAAACACCATAAAACGTAAGCTTGGTTGCTGCTGCAGATCGAGGAGTGATTTTTATTATTATAATAATTCAACTCAAGACGTACCATAGGTGGACCATATTATTTTTTTCAAAGCTGTATTTATAGCTCACTTATTCCTATGGGGTACCGTGGCCGAGTGGTTTGGGTCATTGACTCGCAATCATAGGTGAAAACTCGAAAATGAACACTACACACAGTCCGTGCACAGACTTCCTCTCAAGGACTAGAGACTGCAAATAGCGACTCCATCTTGACCAGCCACGTAAATTTAGTAAATTTATGCAACCTTGTTTTAAAAATAACATTTTGCCCTTACCCTCAAATAATTATAAAATAAATTAGAGAATAAAATAAAATGTATTAGTTTTTGAATTGGATAGAAAAATGAGCATAAAATGAATATTCTAAATGAATATTCAAACTTTTACAAGTAGTGACGTGCCTACCAATTGCGCGAAATACTAGAGAAACGCGGGTATTTCGAATCGTTAAACTGTTTAGTTTCACAACACATTCTTGCCGTTTCTGAAATAGCGCATCTTGAAAAACATCCTCAAAAATATCACAACATTGTGCAATTCAAACCTTTTAAATAGATACTGAAAATAAAGCATAATTTCTGACGATATGCATTTTAAACGATTTTTAAAATTTTATATTGGCGGGGGAGTCCGTGTACACGCGCAGTGCAGTGCAGCACACTCAATCCAACCAGCGCCGTGCCGATACGGCGCGTGTTACATAGCGCATACCGAGCTGCGAGCGTGGTATACTTGGACTCTACCGATACGAAGGGAATCCCCAATGATTTCTCGCATTTGCAACATTTCTGTTTCGGGACATGTTAGTTTGTCAGTATGTTTGATATGTGTCAAAGATACTAAAGTGGTGGGAGGTTGATTCTTGAACTCTTTTTGGTTTTCGTGAAAATGATTTAAAAAGTTGCCGAGTTGGCGTCCGCCTCATACTATGTTTATGCACATTTGGCCGGGCAATTTTGTCATCCAATCCCATAATGCATTGAGAACGTCGATAAGGTTTATTTTTCTCATGGGTTGTGAGATTTTGATACCACATCAACTGTCATATTTTCCTCGTTACCATTCTGAAATTCTGCGGTCCCAATCGATATCGTAAAAAACAAAACACCAATGTTTTGTAAACTGGGTTTCATATTAAAAGCAGTGCAGAAACTAAACCAAGTGCCTTTTTGCATCCGCATCCAAATTGGAGATTGCAAATGTCCCTTGTTCTATTCATGGGTAGTATTTTGGGGATTTTACATGATTGTTAATGTTAGGTTAAAACGAAATTCATTTTTCCGAACGCGCTCCTTTTTGTAAAGACCAATTAACACGACCATACTTTACTTCAAGAATTCCATTCAACATTTGTATGACGATGTTCACACTTGTTTAATGTCACTAGAAGTCCCATAGATTGTTCATATAGGTTTCATGGATTTTGTGGATTTTCTGGCGACCTGAAATACCATATGTGACCCAATTCTGTAATCTGGTTGGTTTAGAGCTCGAACATCGTCCAACATGTTCAAGCTCGTTCAGTATAGATGTTCAAATTCCCAGAATTAGCAAGTCCCACATTATCCGTCGCAATGTTCACCTAGCTGCATGGTGTAGATGACATGCAGTATACTGTCCCATACGGTCAAGTCGTCTTTTTTTGTATCCCAATCCTTTGTTCTTTCCTGATACTACATGTACAAGGTTCCCGTTATAACAAGGTAATCTGAGTGCAAAGTCCCAAGACTTGACTGTAATTAGAAAAATAGGTTATCTTTCCCCACCCCAATTGCAATTCGCAGATCGTTACTCCAATCGTAATTCGAGGAAAAGGAGGTGAAAAATAATTATCCATGTGTGACGGAAGGGCTATAAAGCCAAATTTTACGTTGATTTTACAAATGGTCAAAGCTGAAGCAAATTTATGTTCTCCAAGTGCAATATGACAAATTAAAAAAAATTCGTGCCTTGCCAAATCACAAAAAAATACACATGTATGCAAGCACTAGGTGTATTTCCCCCTATTTTGTCTCACAAAAAAGCGACAGCTGAAAATGAATTTATATAAAAACGTATGCACATACATGTGGGGTACCATGTCCGAGTGGGTCATCACTGGCTCGCAATACGTGGGTGGAAACTTGGGGTTGCGGGTTCGATACCCGGCTGGGGGTACCTGTGCCCTTGAGCAAGGCACTTAAACACACTTACTCCATCGTTCGGAAGGGATATAAAGCCGTTGGTCTAGTGTGTTAGGTAACGCATGCACTTTAAAGATCCCAGAGAATTCCCAATGAATATGCATTTCTGGCCGTTTCTAATTAATGTTTCAGGTTCATCATGACCTTGTGTTGTCGGTCGCGCAGCGCGGTATTTACAAAGTCATGAACCCTGGAATAGTGCGCCCAATGTATCCATTCATGCTTAAACACGCCAAGAAGGCCGCCGCCATTTTTAAACGGCATGGAGGAACGATATTTCTGGAACTTGCAGAATGATCGTCGCCTCTGATCTTGGCCAGATGGATACATATTTCTGGATGAGGGAACGCGTTTTGGAAAAAGGTACGAGTTCCTGGATGAGGGAACGTGTTTTGGAAAAGGGTACGAGTTTCTCTGTGTGCAGGTACCCTAACTTTGGAAATCTCTGTCCTGGGTGAGAGGATAATCTCGCTCAAAGTATATGTAGCAAATTGGATACAAAAAACCGGCTGCCGCGGGGAAGGCCGGGCAACCGCTTTGGCCGTCACGACGTACAGATGGCGACTATTCACACAATTTCTTGAAAGCACGGAAAACGTTTTCATTGTTTACTAGCACAGTTAATGTTCTGATCCGACTTACACACAGGTTGGTTTTAATCATACGTGGAGAATTTGGAGATTGCACCGTTTTTCCCAGTTTTTCCAAAGAATTTATTTTACTATACTGTCTCTCGCAACTGCATGCTTTTTGGCATAACACTTTTTATATCACATGGAGCATCTGTACTGAAAACACATACATGTAAGAGTATTTTTCTTATTTTTGTTTTAATTTAAAATCATTTACATGTGTACAACTAATGTCCATTCACACAGACTCTCCGCTACTAATTTCTGCAGAGCTTAAAATTGCAAGTTTTTTTCTTCTTTTTGATTTCTTTCTAAAGTTCACAAGGCACCGAAATACACCACAGTAGTAGTACCTTTATATTGAAAAGGATAGCAATTTTCTTCTATGCAGCAAGCACAACAACTTTGCAAGTAAAAAACATGTTTTTAGTGTGCTGTGCTCAAAGTGTGGATATTTTATACTGTTACATCACATTATCATACACTTGCGCATATCATTTTTGAACTGCTTTTTATGCAAAATACGATACTGTAGATAGGGGATACTGTTTATACAGAAAGTGTATCAGAATGACCTTAAAGCTACAGTTAGTAAACCAGTACATATTGCAAATAAAAAAGTACTTGTTACTCTCCGTACACCTTATAATGGCATTAGTGTTTACAATGGTAGGCCCTATAGTAGCATTGATAACGTTTTATATGTCAATTAAAATTGGTTACCCATGGCCAAGGCATAGTTTTGAGATTGCCCAATTAACCCTGCCCTTGGATATTGTTGCTATGCCTCACACGCACAAACCAATGGGACTTTCAACGGAAAGCACAGATTCATTGGAGAAAAATCAAAGGTATTCATGTTTCAGGGTCGACAGTTATCTTAGAACACACTGAGTAAAGGGCCAGTAATACAGGGATGTCATATATCATGAAATGCGTGCTTTCTTACTTTTGAACAGCGAATCGCCCGGCCTTGAATCCAAAAATTCACCCAGAACACCGCATACAACACTGTACAAACTGTATCGGCAGAAAATCGTGTGATGTTGTGAAGCAATGCACTTTGACCTATGTGCGCGCTGTCTGCTAGCTTTGTTGCGATTGGTCGGCGGGTTCGGCTTGATTGACAGGTCGGAACTATGTATAACTGTACACATTACACATTTTTTATGCTATTGAAATTACTTATGGACCAATGTATTATGCGTTTGCAAAGCATATGCCTCATACACCTTTATTTATAATTTATGTTTTTTTTAAATGACCGGCTTATTTTACAAATTTTGCATGGGGTGGGGGGGGGGGGGGTGAGGGTGGGGGAGGGGGGAGGGTGGGTGGGGTTGAAAGTTATAAAAAATAATTCCCAGACGAGAGCTGGCCACCCTTCCTGATTTTGCAACATATTGTTAAGGAAAACTGGCTGATCTTAGGTGGGTTCATTTCACAAACATCCTAAGATCCATCTTAGGGGTTTCTTAAGTCCTATCATAGGACTTAAGCACAGTCAACTCCTATTGCTAAGACCATTTCCACTAAGTCCTATTTTTGTAAAATGAACCCGGAACAGAAAAACCCTCCTGGATTGTCAATTACCAACTCAAGAGATTTTGAGAAAGCAACATGTTTTCTGGGTGTCTCCTCCAAAATCAGGAAAGTTGGCAGCTCTGCCAGACCCATTTTCCTTCAAATACACTACATTCAGCAGGTAAACTAGATAAACAAATTATGATCTGTTTAGTAATTAAGGCGAGTTAGTAGAGGTTTCCCAATTTTGGCATTCAGTTCATTTTATGCTAAAGTTCTTTATAAACTGCATATGACACAACACACAGTAAAGGGAGGCAAGATAATTAAAGCCCCATTACATTAATTGCAGTTATCCTAAATGATGACGAGAAAAAAAAGCGATTAAAAGTGTTGAAAGCAATGGTAACAAACATCACAAGATTTCCTTCCCGTGTCAAATGGTACCTTGGTGGGAGAAATTGCCAACAGAAGGGGCTTAAAAAAATAATTTACAAAACAATATATTTACAATGTACCATTAATTCATTAACATGGATTTCACCATTAACACACACAAACATGCATGGTTTTTAAGGTTTTCTGAAATATTACTGCATCTATGTGGCTACAACTTTTACAAGGCAGTTTATCAACATTATTTTTGAGTTATGTAATGTTGTTGTTCCCGGTTTTTAAAATTGTTCAATCAAATAAATCTTTCTTTAAATCCTGTTACATTAGCACTACTTTGTTGATGTCTATAAACTTCAGATCTTATACATGTGTACATTAACCACCTAAAATGTTTTGTACAGAGCGAATCAGCTACATGTGGTACACTTTCACTTGGTTGCAACTGAAGACCACTATGTTTTTATTTGGTTATTTAGGCACTTTTATGCCAAAACATTGGATTAAAAAAGGTTTTCTTCAAATGTAATTACAGAAAATCAAAATAAATCCAATTTGCACAGAGAAACTGATTGGGCCTTTACCGATTATCGTCATCCATGCAGAAAAACATTTGGAGAAATCTCATTGGGGCAATTCCACCATTATGGACGTCACACTTGCATGCTATTTGCAACTTTAACTGACAAATTTATATAATGTATATATATTTCTTTGATGCATGTACTGTACACTAAAGTGTTAGAGGGGTACCGTGGCCGAGCGGTTTAGGTCATTGACTCGCAATCATAGGTGAAAACTTGGGGTTGCAGGTTCGAACCTCCCCACGGCTACGGTACCTGTGCCCTTGGGCAAGGCACTCAACCACACTTGCTCCATCCTTCGGAAGGGATGTAAAGCCGTTGGTCCAGTGCGATAGGTAATTTGGAACGCACTCTAAAGATCCAAGAGCATTCTTTCGTGAAGAGCAAGGGGGATCATCCCCGGTGTCTCTGGCCATTTCTAATTCTAATTCTTCATGGGTTTCCTCAAGCTTGCGAGTGACAGTGCAATGAGCACTATTGAGGAATCCTTGGTATGAATACCAGAAAGAAATAATAATAATAATATAGTGTTTATTACACAGTAACCTTGTTTTAGCTTAATTGGTTGATGACATAAAGGCATGAGATTCAAGCATTACAGATGTTACACATTTTGTCTTTACTTTTAATATTTGGTATTTATCAGTAAAACTCTGTGAAATAACTTTTTTAATGATTGGTATCTCGAGAATCAGAAATGTTCACAGATTTACGCCAAACTTACACAATATAAACATGATGACCGTAGAAAACTTCCCCTGAAATGGTTTTGCCCAGAGTGCTATAGTCTTTGAGAAATGAGTAAAACAATTAGTTTTCGTCTCATGAGACGAAAATTCAATTTGCCTCAAAACCATTTCGCCCCCAAACCACTTCGCCTGAGTGCCATTTCGCCCCAAATCACTTTGTCCAAACACTACATCGCCCAAATGCTACTTCGCCCCAAAACCACTTTGTGCACAGGCCGTGGTTCAGGGCGAAATGGTTCAGGGCGATATGGTTTTGGGGCGAAATGACTGCAAAACCTTTTTTTTTTTACTGTTGTCTCAAAAGTTAGACGAAGTACGGAGCTGGTTTTTGCTCAGGTTGGTTTTAATCATGCATATCTTCAATCATACATGGGGATAAAACTATTTGTAACAGTTTACCAATCATGTATACTATCTTTAAGTTATTATCACCAACTTCATTGAAGTAGGCCTAACTTTAATGTGTATAAACATGAACAGCAATCCTATATTGTCCAATTATACCTTTAACAGTTAATGCCTTTATGAAGTTTACGGACATTACATTCGAGTGTTACGGATGTTACGTGTATGAAAAAAAAGAGTGACTGCACTTTTACTTGTAGAGCGGTTTCCTGCTGTCATAGATCACTAAACATCGCCCGTGTTTGTCCTCCAGATCAGGAAGAGAACAATAGAGCCTTGTGTGTTTCTCCCCTATCTGGAGGACAAACACGGAGGGTTTAGTAACCCGTGACAAAATCATACGATAATCGTACGCATGTCGAAGGACAGTCTTACGTACGATTGTGCTGCGATGCTCGTACGATGGTTGTTTTGTCTTGAGACAATAGCACGACGAAAAAACATCGTACGACAAACGTAGGACATTCGTACGATTTACCTATGATAAAGTGCCAATTTTTTCCCACGACGGACGCACGACATGATTTTCCTCTGTGACTGTGGCTAAGATTGTAGCTTAAGATGCTTCTAGCATCGTAAGAGCCCACCCCAACATCTTGGGCCAAGAATTTTGTATGATGAAAAATATCATGCGACGTATGTGACAGGGGCTTTAGTTCACACCTGGTAAACCAGCTGGTACCCGTGCCCTTTTCAGTTGGTGTCCATATCATCTCCGTCCTCCGATCCGTCCCCATTGGATGTTCGTTGACCGTTCGTCATTGCACCATTGCCGCCGTCATCTTCGGTTTCCGTCTGAGAAACCGTGGCTGGTATCCCAGAGGCGTCGTGCTCATCCTTGCGAATGTAGAATAGTACATAGGCTCCTTTTGTCTGCACAAAACCCATAAAGCATCGCATTCTCAATTGAAATTTAAAGCCCCGATACATCATTTGTAGTGACTCAACATTTTACTTCATGAGTTGACAAGAAAAACCCGACTAAAGGTGTTGACAGTAATGGTAATAAACACCATGATTTTTTTCCTGTGTAAATTGGTACCTTGGTAGGAGAAATTGCCAATCAAGGTGCTTTTTAAAAAAAACATTGTCTACAGGTAGACAATTTTTTACCATTCATTCAACACAAAAACCATGCATAGTATGGTATTTTGAAGTATTACTGCATATATAATGAAGTTTATCAACACCATTCTTTAGTCATGCGATGCTGTTGTTCCTGTTAAAAGATTAAACTTTTTACAGATTCATGGAATGAGGTCGTAACATATCTAAAGAAGAATGTTGGTAAACTATCCTGCAGAAATTTTAGGTCACATAGATGCAGCAATGTTTAAGAAAACATTTAAAATCTATGCAAGGTTTTTGTGAATGGTACAAAAAAAACACTTTCAGTTGTTAATTTCTTTGCAATCTTGTACAAAAATCCAGTTTTAAATGTTATGTTTGGTATTACTGCTATCAAGTTTTTTTTTTGTCAACTCATGAAGTAAAAACAACCAAATCGAGGGTTGCAGAAAAATAAATTTTGCCCCGTGTTGAAATTGTTCAACATAACGACAATGACATATGCATAGCGCGATCAAGAAAACATGCAGCATGAAGCAAGTTCGGGCAGGCGACTATAGTTAACTAGATGTCACCCGAACGCTGCATGGTTTGACTAGCTAGTCTGACTAGAGGAACCAAGCCCCGGGGGCAAGTTCATCTCTAGTCAGTTGTAATCACGTCACTTTTCAAGATGGCAAAATTGTAAACGCGATTGGAAAAAAAAAAGCTTTCGCTAAAAAAGTGTTCATTTATATCAGAATTAAAGATGAATTAATAACCAATTCTATGGTAGCTTTTGGTGAACGAGTTGAAATGTCTTTAGTAGAACATACGAGGGCAAACATGGGGGAAAGGTTGCCAACAATTGCTTAGAAGTATTTTTTTGTAAACCGTTGATGGTGGGCAGTGCAGACGATTTTTGCCATGTTTGACTAGATTTGCCTGACGACGCGTTCGGATGAAGAAAAAAAACTACGTATGTGCGAAAAAAAATAGCAAATTGACTAATCGTTGGCACCCGAACTTGCTCATGGACAGTGATTCTCTCAAAACGGCAACGGAAGATTACATGCGCTATCACGCACAGAACCACTGATCATGACCGACATGTACATGTACTATGGAGGAAAAAGAAAAAAGATGGCCGCACAGAGAGGAAAGATGCATTCATCTCACCATTCAAACTTGGGCCGAGTCCCAATCACTCAAAGATTAGCAGCGTTTGCCACTAGTTACAATATTTAAACGGGAAGTTTAACCGGTTAACCAGTTAACCGTTTAACTGGGAAAAAAAAAAAAATGGTTTTCCGAATGTTTAAACAAAACCCAATTTCAAGGAATTTACAATACTGTAAAAGCCTATATTTTCGCGTACAGATATTTTTGCGCATTTCAACATCACTGACATTTTCGCGAGTTGTTATTTTCGCGGATGGGAATCATGTTATGTTTTAGGGATCGCCACAATTGTTGCAAACAATATTTTCGCGGGTTGTTATTTCAGCTTTTAGTTTGCAGAGGGTTATTTGTAATGACTGCATGAAATAAGTTTTCGCGAAATATATTTATATGAGGTCGTAGTACAATTTTGACCAGATGAAGGTTCAACAATTATTTTGGGAGCCTAGGGGTATTGTGTATATTGCACATGTATCTTAGTTTTTACTATAAACACCAGCAACACTCCTTAGTGTCGGCCGAACGATTAACCGGTTAACAGACACTTGAAAGAATTGCAAACCGGTTTCTGAACTAACAGTAAATTCCCCATCCTTAATGGAAAGCTGGCAGACGCGGCAAATAAGGCTGTGACTCACTAATCAAATATTAATTTGATTAGTTAAATATTCATTTTGCATTTTACCAAATCGAATATTCAGTATGTGCTTTTTCCAGCTAGGAATAAGTGAACATTATTTTTCCTTTGCCGAAACGGCCGCTTTGATGTCATATTTGCATCCAACCACGAATCTAGTGTACAAGGGCCGACTATGATTTCTGCAAAAACAGGAGAAAGACTGCTATGCAACATGAAGTCTATAGTTTGAGCACAGAATATTTTTTGAGGCGGCCAATTCGGAAATAAAAAGGCTAATGCAACTTCCGGTGAGCTGTGAATTCAGATGTGCCAAAATCAATTAATTTCACGGCAATTTTTTTTGTCAAAATCATAGAAAAAATTCATGCATCGAGTATCGAATATTCGATCGCAAAGAAAACTGATTTTTCAAATAGTAAATTATTCGAAAATACACAGGCCTAGTGGCAAATATTTTCAATGTTTGCGAAAGTGGAACACAACCCAGAAAAGCCAAAAGCCATATGTTTGAAGAAATTAGCACAACTCTGGAAACTTCTACTCACCACGACGGAGTCATTGTCCACTCTTGACACCGAACTGTCGTCAAAGTTGTACCATTTCTTCGTTTTGAAGTTCTTTGCATAGGAAAAATCTGTATAGAAAAGTTTATTGAGAAGACTGTTAAACATTTCAGTAAAGAGATGCATGACCAAGATAAAAACATGTTTCTGTTTAGGTCTTTCATGTGCGTCCATCACCCTATTAATGAAATCCCCAGAACTCAAACTTTGGGAATTATTGTCCGTGATTCTCAGCAAATTTGATTTTTTTCTCCGAACGAATTTTTAAAGCATTTACTTTATTTCAATGAAAAAACGTCATACTGTGAAAAATGCCATTTTTTTATTGAGCCATTTTTGCACCTTGCCTAGACTTGCCCAAATCTGACTTCCTGTGGTTGGTCTGTGGTGCGCAGAGTACGGCACGTCCTCTGGACTGGTGGCCTGTCAAATCTCTTTTCTTCTGTCTCGGAAGACTTTCCGAGACAGAAGAAATGGAAGAAACGAGATAAGACAGGCAGCTGGTCTGGAGGGTGCACTGTGCACTATGCGTTGCTAAACACAGGAAGTCAGACTTGGGCAAGTCTACGCCTTGACATGAGTTAAATTATTGGCGGACCGCCAATAATTCGAAATATTGACAGTAATTGTTCAATAACTAAACGTTGGTTGATTTTTTCCGTTGATGTCTCATTTGAAAGCAAATAACGTTTTTGTTTCCAGAAGCATATCAATTAAAAAAGCTTTATTTTTCGAGGTGCCACACCCAAAACGCACGGACAATATATCTTTAAACTCGAATGAATGCAACATTCCTGTCAAGAGAATAGAGCATTGTATACATGAATACAAAGGGTGATTTGAAAAAGGCAGATGAGACCTGGGTGTGATCCACCATTTTCGATTCACCTTTAAGGGAAGGCTCCAACCCGGCAACCGGCAGTTGCCAATATCGCTTGTAGTGTAAGGTTTTTACCTAAATACAAATATGGCAATTTCATCATCCTTGGGGTAGACCTTGTGCAGTGCCCACCGTGTGGTTAATTTAACCGACAAATTCAGTGGCAGTTCTACATATGTACAAAGCAAAACAGGCAACGCATGAGCTGTATGCACAATTACTGGCTGGTGACATTTGTGGTTGGAAAGGCAAATCGAGACAATGTGTAAATGCAGCAAACTACCGGTACGTCGTAATAAAAATGCCATTTCAAGTATAAACGCTATGCTAACTTACAGTGTCCTCCTCCTAGCCCACCGAAATGGTTGACCACTGCCTCGAGGTCGTACAGGAATGGGCCTTCCTTGGAGTCAATTACATACTGTGTCATGTCTAAATCTCTGCAAAAGGAAACAAATGCACGTCACAATATTAACATTTGAGTATTCAATGCATTTTACATGTATTCGAATGGTTTAGGGATTAAAGATAGTATACATGATTGGTAAACTGTTACAAATAGTTTTATCCCCCTGTGTGATTGAAGATATGCATGATTAAAACCAACCCGAGCAAAAACCAGCTCCGTACTTCGTCTAACTTTTGAGAAAACAGTAAAAAAAGGGTTTGCAGTCATTTCGCCCCAAAACCACTTCGCCCTGAACAATTTCGCCCTGAACCAAGTGGTTTTAGGGCGAAGTGGCATTTGGGCGATGTAGTGTTTGGACGAAGTAATTTGGGGCGAAAAGGCACTCAGGCGAGAAGTAGTTTGGGGCGAAATGGCATTTGGGCGAAATGGTTTTGGGGCGAATTGAATTTTCGTCTCACGAGACGAAAACTAATTGTTTTACTAATTTCTCAAAGACTATAGCACTTCAGACAAAACCATTTCCGGGGAAGTTTTCTACGGTCATCGTGTTTATATTGTGTAAGTTAGCGTAAATCTGTGAACATTTCTGATTTTCGAGATTACCAATGATGTATACTGCCTTTAAAAGTAGGTTTGGCCAGTTTTAAACTCAAAGTAAATTTTGGGTCACTGCAAATCTTGTACCGGGGCTTTAAAATTTGGGGATATTGCAACTCCTGTAGGCAGGCTCCAACCACGAATGTCTATTTCGCTGAAGGTCTGCCTGCACTTACTCCAGTGGGAAGTTGATCATGGTATCTAGTTTGTCTCTCCATAGGCGCGTGTAGGAGAAGCGCTTGAGGTGCACAACCAGGACCTTGGGTAGTTTCCACAAGTCAAACTTCTTAGTAGCTTCTTGGTGTTTCTTGCATCCTGGACAGTACCTGAATTTCAGCAGGATGGGGTGGGGGACAAAAACCAGAGGTACATGTACGTCCAAACAAATATTCTGTTCACACCCAATTCCAGTCACCCCTAACAAATCAAATTTACATTCTATACGCAGTGTAGACATCCCTCTGTACAGACCGTATCAAAAAGCTGCAATCTTGTAGGGCAGTTTATTTGTTCTGTGAGGACATGCATGGCTACACGTTTTGTGCTCACATTGCTGACCAATTGAAGTCAAAAGTTGCCCTACAAGAATGGCAGCTATAGACTGTATCGAATAGCTGCCATCTTGTGGGGCAGTTTCTTTGTTCCTTGAGGACATGCATGGGTTCACATATTGTGCTCACATTGTTGAACAGTTACAGTAACAAAAGGTGCCCCACAAGATGGCAGCTATTCGATACGGTCTATTCATGTAACTAGCAAAGTTAGTCCAAAATACTTTTTAAACTGAAAACATTTTTGACACCCTAAACATAACTCTCGCCATACTTTTCAGAACAGGAAACATTCCAATGTTGCCCCCTCTGCCCGACATACTGCATTTCACTTGTATCCATTCAATTTCTACTTACCACGAATCCTCTTTTTCCAACGTTTCCTCTGTTATGAAAAGATTGATGCAGTCGCTGAGGCCAATATGTTGCCGTCTGGATGTGCTTTGGTACTGCATGCTGTCGTGCACTTCGCATGCCTGAAACAACAACAATGAACTGAATTTGACTTCCGCTTTAAATAAAACCTTCCACTTTAAAGGCAGAGGCTCGTCAGCAATGCACGCGTGCCAATTTCGTGCCACGAAATACGCAGCTCCATGCCTTTGCAATAATATTGCAAAGAAGATTTTTGCGTAATGCAATTCTGTAACAAGTGAACTTAATTTCATACAATCTCAGTGAAAAAAACAAAAATCATGCAGTCCGATTATGCAATGGCTATTATGCATATGGGTCTGTCCACAGTAATGGGGTACATTTCTGTAACATTCAAGATCTTAGGTCCGTGTTCACTTCAAATGTCTTAATTTTATCTTTAAATTATCAAGCTAAACTGAGGAAATAACTTTTTCACCAAGGAGTAAGAAAAATAGTCCTACAACATACATTTCTGAAAACCCCGTGCACAAATTTTCCTATTACGCGTGTAACAAAGACGGAAAAAAATGTCACAAAATTGTCTGTCCACGTTACCTACGTAATAGTAAAATTTGTACACAAGCTTTTCAAAAATGTATGTTGTGGCAGAAATTTTTTACCTTTTTGGGCAAAAGTTATTTCCTGAGAACAAAACAAGGACATTTCTTTAATTCTGAGATAAAATAAAGACATCTGAAAGGAATTATTGACTTACTTTTCAAATGTACCCCATTACTGTGGACAGACCCATATTTATTACAATATTGTTTTTGCTGATATCACATTTGTGCATGTGTGTGGTTGAAGTATTTCTTCACAAATCATTCTCCTAACAGACCAAGATGACCGGCTGTAGATCCTTTTCACCAGCAAAGGTTTCTTTTTATTTAATTGATGTGACAAAAAATCAAAGCTTTTACTCATGCATGGCACATGGTGACACTACGATTATCCCCCAAGATGGCCAGCATATAAGGGGTCTATACAGCAAACGCATCTAAGCTTTATTAGAGCCCTCATATTTAAAAATCAGGCAGTTTAAACCATTATTACAGTCAACCCCATTTTGTTCAAGCATTTCAAATGCAGTTATTTGACTTCTGTTGAAATTCAGTGCCACGCATGTTTGTTGCTTTTTTGCACAATCTACGGCCTGTGTATCTAGCTTTAGCTTTTTTTTTTTTAACGCCACATATTGGGTCTCACCTCAGCCTCTTCTTCAACATAGAATCTGTCTTTGGCTTTGGGATACCAGTCTAAAGCTAAATATGATCGATCTGGAAAATATACAGGGGAAAGAAAAATGTACAGCTGTTAAAGGGGAATTATACCCAAGAAACAAAAGACTGTGCTCAACAAGTGAAACTCGTAAATTATTTTAATGCAAAGAACAAGAAATATTACCCACTGAAAAGCGGATACAAACTTCACAAGGAATGGC
Source organism: Henricia sp. BOLD:AAB3569 (assembly GCA_037783545.1). NCBI lineage: Eukaryota > Metazoa > Echinodermata > Asteroidea > Spinulosida > Echinasteridae > Henricia > Henricia sp. BOLD:AAB3569. The sequence continues at coordinate 515,429 of JBBELK010000492.1, forward strand.
AATTGCAGCGATGCCTCGCAGTACGGGAGCCGCCATTTTGTCAAAATACTGGGCAAAGAATGACATTTTTGCGCACAAGCTTTTCGTGTATTGCAATAGGAATGCACGAAGGACCTATACTCAAAGACTTCATACTTTGCCCAGTATTCGGACAAAAGAGCCATTTTTTTCGCACAAACAAAACCTTGCGGAAAATAAACCTCACCATGAAAGCCTCAACTAAAGGCTATTTGGGCATAGACTAAGCCTAAATTAGAAATTTGAGTTTAACCTACTGGTGAATTTGATGGTGTTCCCATCGTCTTTCAGCCTCAAGAGCTCAGCACTGCCGTAGGAGTTGACCAGCTTTAAGCTGAACAGACCTGCGGTGATCTTCTTGTTGTCATTCTCTGCAATATCCTCATCTTGTTTGTCACTGTCCCCGTTGGTCGTGTTGTCTTGCGTTGAGTCCGAATCGGAATCCATCTCTGTTTCTGACATTCGGAAATATCTTGCATTAACCAACATTAATATCTAGTGCATTCACTGTTTTTCAGCATCGAGATACATGTACAGTAGGTTGTGCCTTTTAGTTTTAGCAAGCCAAGCTGAAGAGGCGAAAACACATTCCAAACAATTGGTCTGCATTACATAACACATTGGACCTACGATTTTACATCCCTTTTGAAGAATGGAGCAATTGGGGTTAAAAGTGCCTTGTTCAAGGCACAAATACCTAGAATGGCCTGAAACCTACAAACTCCCTGTTTCTATCTAAAGTTTGCAAGTTATAAACCTAAAATGCTTTGAAACAGTATTCCAAATCCAAAAAATAACGGATAATTACAGATTCCTAGAATTTCTATATGAAATGGAGATTAGTTTATCATCATTAGTTAACGATGAAGCGCACATACAAATTTAACTTAGCCAAGACTATTGAAAAAGCAATACTGTTCAAATCAAGCAACTGCTAACGAAGATCGAATTAAGCAGTGCGGTGCAGCAATGGGCTGGATGCAAATGGGCGTCATGCATCGAGCATTAAGTGTCTTACCCTCTGAGGGCTCTGTAGGGTTTTCAATTACAATGTTTACACATGAGCAGCGTGTAAAAAAGAAAAATTGTAAATTTGCTTTGTTAACCCAACAGCACTCAGTGGTTATGTTCCTTGTCAAGGTCAATAACAAGAGTTATCCAATAGTAGCACGCTTACTGAACACAAGATTTGGAAGAGGATGAGTCAAGCTTGGAGTACAGTATCAATTGAGGGTGTGTTTGCAGAAACTTGAATTTCACCGAGTTGTACATGGAAGAAATACAGGGCGGTTTTGGGCGCTTTGAGGAGAAAGCTGCTTACTGGGCGGTTTTGTGCGCTTTGAGGACTAATGGGTTGAATTTACAACCTTGCATTTACATTACGGAATCTTTTTATCAAATCTTAGTCAAACTAAGCCATAGTCTTAATGTAAGCGAGGTCAAAGAGTCAAACTCGGTTATAAACTTAAAAGCAAGAATACATTCCCATAAATTAAATAAATACATTTTATCATGGCCAACTTATTATTACCTTGCGAGTTGGCAATGAGATTTCACGTCACTTTTTTTCCAATACAAAACACTACGTACAACTTACCACCGTTTTCTATGATTTCATTTTTTCCCCTGTCGTCTTTTGTCCAGATTTCATCTTCTGGTATTCTGATGTATCGCCTGGGAAAAAAAGGAGAAACCTTTTCTAATCAACTGTTTGAAACTCATAAGAGCAAAGAGTAGAAATCCCTTAACAACATCACTGATTTTTCCTTATAAAACACGTAATTTCTTGCTAAATATAGCGATGTCCCCTAACTTGGCGCACTTCGACAACTCACTGGAAATCCATTCACATTGCAGCAAAATCCATCAGCAGATGAGGTTCAGGCTGTTACATCTTAATCCAGAACTATATCCCTTCCAAAATAACAGGCATTCACTTATTTTGGCCAAGTACAAATGATACAAATAATGGAAAAACTGCGACCGCTGCCACAAAAGTTTACTTACGGAAAATCATCCGAGTGTGCCCTAACGTGGCGCAGTTGATGCCGATTGGCTGAAAAGTTATGAACCATGCTACGGTGGCCTGTGACAACCATTTGCATGTACGCACTATGCAAACAGAACACAACACCGATAGACACGATTTTATTCACGTGAAATGTCTATTACAGGCTCTCGTGTAAGACGTCATGTCAACCTGAAGCGAACGGTGCTACCTTCAGATTCTGGTGAATTTCTCGTAAATGAATGATTCTTCTCCGTATTTTAGTTTTGGAATTGACGAAGGTACTTAAGAACTTTATTTCCTTTTAATGCCAAGTGCATCAGATTGTTTATTGCGCCAAGAGAGAACGGAAAGTAAAATGCGCCACGTTAGGGGCCGCGCCACGTTAGGGGACATCAACAATACACAGTTCATCTGTACAAGAAAGGAAATGCAATTTTCTTAAAATACCAATTCTTGATAAGAAAAAGAAGTTTGTTGAATACAGTGAACATGCAGCTAACAAGCCACTGATCGAATCACTTTTAAATCGCTTTCAAGACTATTCCACTTCAGTGATTTCGTCGCAATTATGTTCAGACAAAGTGACTTCCACAGCAATGGAATGTGACATTTTCCTGTTTCTGGAAAAATCCTGCACTTAAGGACTCCCAGAATATAAATTTTGTCGGTCAAAGTATTATTTGGCTTTTTTGTTTAAGTACATGTATACATTGGTGTTTTGTAACTTGTAAGGAGGTGACATGCAAGTGCTGACAAATTGTGCAGTATAGACAAACGCAGCCACCTAAATAAAGCGAGATAAATCTGATGATTCCCTGATGGCAGCGATAACAATGGCCACAGAGCTTTTAATAATATAGTGATAAAGTGCCACACAAGAACCAGCCATAATTATTTTTGTTTTCACATGCATGGGTTCCCAAAAAACTTGAAACCATTTCGTTTCAGTACATCCCCAAAGGCAAAAACAACCATAAACTCTGCCATAGCAGCAAAATTGGAAGAACACAAAGTGGCACGAGTTCAACTTACGACATTTTATTGAGCATGATTCTGTAGAGTTCTGGGTACTTGACTGTCTTGCGGGGGATGGGAACCAACATTGGCTGGCCGAACAAGCTGTAACTGCTTTGACTGTAGCTGTATGATGAATTCCTAGTGCTGCGAAATGAAGGAAAACTTGAATGTTTGAAATCAGCAATTTCAAATGAAGGGGTTATGCCAACTTTTATCAGTACTTGCGTAAAGGTAGAGTACATCATTTGCAGTGACCCTATTTTTGTAAAAAGTAAAAACCTTACTAAAAGAGTTAATAACAATGGTACCAAACACCACATGAATCTATTTCTGTCCAAAACGGTATTTTGTGTGAGAAATTAACAATTGAACGTCGTTTTCTAAAAACAACTCAACACAAAGTATTCTGAAGTATTACTGTTTCTGTTCTGCACCTTGAAAAGGTTTGGTTTTAATTTAAAGGCCCAGTGGATCATTTGCAATGACCCCAAAAAGTAATCGACGAGTTTACAGGGGAAAAGTTCTGAAAGTAAAGATTGAATTAATAGCAACTATCCAATAAAAGGTTTTCGCTCAAAATTATATAATTTTACCAGAAAATAATCCGTAAAGATGAAATTATTTAGATCATTTGCAAACTATTTACTTATTTTTGGTTCGCATCTACGCGGTCCAAAATGCATGGGCGCTGTGTACTCCGTGTGCGTGTTCCAACGCGATGCATTTTTATGCAAACGCAGTATATATGTGCGCCACAGAGTGCATGACGCAAGCCACATAGTACCCGATCAACTGAGAACGAATATTTGAAACACCCCGCCAAGACTAGCAAAATGCATATGGATTTTCATGGTTTTTTTAAACGTGGTACATTTGACAAAGCTGAAATTTCTTCGGATGAGTTTGTTGATGTCCTTTTAATTTATAATAGTTTTATTCGCAGAATCGCTCAAAAACAGATCATCTACAGGGCCTTTAACCGAGCTTATTGTAATGTACTGTACACTGGTTATGTCAGAACTGTCCTTGAATATGCTGGCGTCATGTGGCATTGTGGTCCCACATGTAAACAATCCGACGATATTGAATCCATTTATAAAAGGGCTTGTAAGATTATATTGGGTCATAATTTCAATGCATACGAGAACAGTCTTTATATTTGTAAATTGGAAACCCTGGCCGATAGATTAATTCATTGTTTAACATTTGCCCAAACCCTTGGTAAAAACATTCGCACATCTTCCTTGTTGCCTTCAACCAGATTTGAGAACCATGGTAGACGTCTTAGAAACAGTCACACAATTTATCAGCTTACTGTCAGAACCTCCCGGTTTAAAAAAAGTCCCATTCTCTTTTTTATCGATATTCTGAATAAGTAAATGTCAGCACTTTTAAAGGGCTTACATTGATTATGGCTTACTCCTGTCAGGCTATTATATGATGCTATGACGTGATGTGGTTTATATGTGGTGTTGTTTTATCGATGTCTTATCTTTTTATGTATTTTCTTTGGCCACGAGGTGTATGAAATAGAATACCAATACTGCCGCTATGTGGCTGAAATTTCTACTCGGCAGTTTTGTCGACACTGGCTTTTAATCAAGAGTGGAAATAATTCCCTTTGTAACAGTTTACCAATCATGTATTCTACCTCTAAAATCAGAGGGAAAAAAAGCCCTGTGGCATGATATAATTTTTTTTAATGAAAAAAGTATTTTCAAAGAAATGTTTTTCCTCCTAAATTCACATTTCCTCATCACCTGATTTTGGCCGTTTCCTAGCTGTCGTGTTGGAGTTAATTTGTTCAAATTTACAGCTATCTTGGCAAGTTTTTCTAATAATAGTCCAATGCGGTCACAGCTCAAGACTGATGACTTATACTGTAGACAGGGTATTGAGCAGGTCTCGTTTATGACGAGGATTAAATGAAATAAGTAGCGCAATTGTATAAAGGCAAACAACAGACCTTTTTTCTCGGAGGTAGACGGGCAGAATTAAAACCTCTGGATTGTCAGCAACATTGACAGGGACTTCATATCTGCATGGCAAACAAAACAATGCACTAAATGATGTATGCCGAGTATAAAATCCTGTACATGTATGTTTTGTTACACGTTTTAAAACATCGTTCATAACTTCCAGAATTCAGAAACTAGAAGTTAACTGTCATCTTTTGCAAATGTAGGGCAGTATAGTATACAAATATTGACTGCAATGAGGGGCATGGTTAAGATTATAGGCCCAAGGTGATCTCGAAGCCATGACTATGCCCCAAGCGGAAGCCGAGGGGCATAGTCATGGCTTCGAGATCACCGAGAGCCTATAATCTTAACCATGACCCGAATAAACAGCAGTCAATATTTGTTTTATATACATAATGTGTAGATTTCTGCATCTGGTTGGTTAAAAGTAACGATACAGTCATGACAGTGGTCCTTCGAGTTTCGATTTCGAAAGCTGGTCTACGGCGGAAAAGTTGTATTTTTACAGCAAACATTTGTAGCATAATTACCTGACACTTTAGTAGCACATTTCACCTGACACAGTTTTCAATGTAGTCCTAGGCCACTTTTCTTACTTCATCATCTATGACTTCGTCGAGATTCCGCCATTACCGTCCTGATGAATGTTTACGTGAAGCGCCCAGCTGCATAGTTGGTGCACAGCTATGCTAACACATGTAATGCGCGTGTCCGGAACCCGCTAAATGAGTATGCCCGGGGCATGGCAAAGACTATTGCCCGGTGGGCATATACGCGCCGGGTCTAGCTGATTCAATGCCCCCACTTTTAACCAATCAGATGACAGGAATCTACGCATGAGGTATATAATGCGTAATACTTACACATAAATATCATCTTTATCTGTTATGTTCTTGATGTGGTCGTTGGGGGCAAATACTGAGTGAAACCGGTGGTTATAGACGTCAGTCACGACCATCTACAGAAAAAGATAAAAAATCTTCACACCAACACTGTTCTCACGGATCATGCAGGTAAAAATTCTCGGCTGAAGCAGACTTCCAGAGTTGCACTCAAGTATCTCGAGTACTACTGAGAAGTGAGGCGTTTGAGAACTACTCAGAGCCAATTTTTTCTTTAAAGGCAAAGGTCAAGTTTGGTAATTACCCTCCAAAGAAATGACTATTAAGCTTACTTATTATCAAGTAAGCTTGATTTAAAAAAATCGCAAGGGGCGTGGCTTCCTTGGAGGCGGGGGAGAGGCGTTACAGACTACAAGTGCTTCAACTTTAGGGATTGTTTTAAATTAACACCACCATTGTGCAATGTAAAAAAAAAAAACATTTTAACTATCACAAGAACCAGTTTTGTTTTTAGTATTTACCTTGTACCAGTGTGGATAATATTAAAAAGAATATTGGCAACATCGATCGTTTACTACCGTCATGTTTATATTGTGTAAGTTATGTCTAAATCTGTGAACATTTCTGATTTTCGAGATTGCCAATGTGTTCTAACTTTAAACGTTTCACAAAAGGTCACATAATACTCTGATGATAGCATGGCAAGAGTAGGATTGTAACAAATTCCACATGAAAAAATAAATGTCTGCAAAAACGTAAAGTTGGCAAAAATCATTAAACCTTCTGAAGCTTTCTTTTCAGAGGACATGAAATGATTTAATTGAATTCAATGGTGGATTGCAATGCCCCGACTGGGATTCGAACCTAGATCCTTGGCATACATGGCCAACTACTCTACCAACTGAGCTATCTGGGCATCCCGTCGGAGAATCACAACAATCTCGTGCTTATAGTCTTTTGAATGTTTCAGGTGAAAAGCGTCTGGTGTACTGACGTACATCCTTTTACATACATACTTAGTATCCACTTGACCAGACTACATCTTTGTTGCTATGTGGTGCACGTGGCAGGTGTAAAATTTAGAATCAATACTGTGTTCGTCATAGGAGAGCATGGCATAAAGCAACCAGATATTGGTTGGTACATGTAGGTAATAGCATGCGCCACGTAGCAACAATAGCATAGTATGTGCATACCTCCATTTGAATGTGAAGAATTCGGGGCATCAGTCATGCAAATGTTACACGCAAAAGGCTAATTTAAGAAAATATATCAATTACCAAAAGTACATGCACTGCCATTCCGATCCTACATGTACCTTATCTGGTGAAATTTTAGTGATCTTTGAGACGGCTCTGCAGATGTCGGACACCACACCCATCTTGGGAACAACAACTTTCATCTGTTAATCAAAACATAAAAAAATATTAAAGGCACATTTCGTTATTAACAGGTAACTTTCTTGCTTAGGTTATTCTTTTACTGAGCAGGGGCCAATTTCATGGCGCTGTTTACCACAAAAACTTGCTTAGTACAGAGTTTATTTGCCTTGTATTGCAAAATTGGATTGCCAGCCAAAGTTGTATGTGATGTGTATTAAATATTTTGCTACCGTTTGTAAAAACACAATTTGACATACAATCTTGGCTTGTAACTCATTTTACTAAGCAAAATTGTGTGCTAAACAGCGCCATGAAATGGGCACCTGGGCTGACCTGGGGCCAATTTCATAAAACTCGATTTTTGATTAAGCAGAGCTCTCTCCATTTCATAGAACTGTTTAAGCACTAGCAAACCAAACCGCATGCCAACCTACCGATTTGCTGACACTACGCCATCTTTTTTCTTTCGCCATACTTGGCAAAATTCGAGAAACATATTCCAACAGATACACAACTTTCAGCTGTGGTTGAAGAATTTCAGTCAGCGACAGGCAAGGTTTTTTTATGTGGTAGTGATAATCATCCCAAAATGGAAACAGTACCAATGATGGTACTTGAAAATGTTGACATTGACACAAGTAAAGCAGACGATGTACGCGTTCCAACAAAACAGACGACAGCGTTGCGCACACTCTCTTTGCGCGCTTAGAACAACAAGCTTTATGCAATAGGCCCTTGCTTAAGCGAATATTCGTGCTATGCTTAATCCACGATTTTTGATTTAGCGTAACATGTTTTATAAAATTGTTCCAAGGAACCAATTTCAAAAAAAATTCCTTAATCCACAATTATGTTTGCTTCATAAAAACTGGTTAACAGTCAAAATTGTATGTAATGTGTATTAAAATTGATTGACATACAATTTTTACTATTAACCCATTTTCATCAAGCAAACAAATTTCGGATTAAGCCAATTTTTCAGCAAAACAGCTTTAAATGAAATTGGCTCCAGGTCACATTCTTTGTTCAATTTATTTATTTGCTGAGCAGGTAATTTTCTTGCTAAGGTTATTTCTGTGCTCAGTATGTCACTTTCTTGCTTGGGTTATTTCTGTGCTGAGCAGCATTTTACCTGTAGAGGTTTACCCTTGGCGTCCATGCGGATGAGCACAACCTCCATGGACCGCTCCTTCTTGATCGGCAATGGCAGACTTAGAAAGCAGAATGGGTCAAAGGTCACGGACACCTTGCTGCACTCGGGACACACCAGCGTGGACTTGAACTGACCATGAAATAGGTCCGTGATGATTGAGTTGTTACGGCGCAGGTGGTTGGACCAGCTTTCAGCAGCTACGAGCTAGTTGGTAAAACACAAAAATTACAAAACAATTTGATGCGGGAACCAGACAGCACAGCACAGTATGGTCTTAGCCACCCTGTCATTAATGCTACGTTTACACCATGTCCCCGGCAGTCCCGGCGCCCCGGTTTGGCCAAAACGTGGCGTGCCGTGGAACTTTTATTGTCTTTTTATTACTTTGGCTCGACTCGGCCCTAGTTGAGCCGGTGTGTTGCGTTCTACCACGGTGCGTTACGTCCCGGTACGAAAGCGTGGCGCGCCGTGCCGGTTCCGGGACGCGAGGCGGACGGCGCGCCCCGGAACCGAGACGGCGCGCTACGTTTCAAGCGCCGTTCCACTACGGATGGGTTCCATGTCCCAGGCCGGCCTGCTAAGTTCTGATGCGGTGCCTCACGTCCGTCCCGTTCGTGTCACGTTTGTTGTCCCGGCCCAATACGTTCCGAACGATGTGCGAGGGTCTGCTGCGGCGCCCTGCGACTGAACGTGGCAGCTGTCACGTTTCACGCCCCGGTGGTCACCCGGTGGTCTCCCGGTGAGCCCCGGAGGGTATAAATAGTGCGCTCTACACCTTCATTTTCACTTTGTCCTGGAGCGCGACGCGATGAGGCGTAACTGGCCCTGAGCAACAACCGTCACACACCTTGGCGCACCGCAGCTCACCGGGCCGCATTCACACCATGCTAGTGGCCACTACCGTGACGGGCCCTGGTAGACCTGGTAAACGTGGCGGAGCGTGAGGCGATCAGAGGTCCCCGGCACCCCACGGTGCCACACCCCGGTGACTCAAGGCACACTGCGGTCCGTCACGCCCTGTGACGGAAGCCCCGTCCCACTGCGGCCCAGGACGATTCTCATTAGTGCAGGGACTGCCGGTGTCATTCACGTTTCGCCACCCCGGTCCCCTACGCTCCCCGACGTCCATCCCGGTGCCTCCACAGTGATCCTCTACCGGGGCGCCGGGACTGCCGGGGACATGGTGTAAACGTAGCATAATACTGTTAAAAACACATCACCTTTGCCTCAGCAGAGAGGTTTCACAAACGCACAGAAATGGATAGTGCGACGGATACGTCAGGGCTTTCTGTGTTCCCGTTTCAGAAAAACAAACATTCAGTTTCAAAAAACCCAAATTCTGTTTCAGGTTATGAAAATTCCGTTTCATAATTTCTTTTTTAATGAAACCAAATGCATTCAGGCCAAATGCAGTGCGCGTCGTGCGTTCTCGCAATCGCTGGACAATTTTGTATTTTAATTTTGGGCAATAAACCAACTTGTGCAAACAAAATTGCAAGGCTGTTTCATCATCTTTATGTGGATAATACACTGTTCTAAAAAGAACGAACACATGGCTGTTCCAATTCCTTTTTATGAACATGTTTAGTGTTCGACATGACCTACATTGTATTATCACTTTGTTAGTGATTGTATATGGCGAAGGAGTCAAGATCGTAGGTCAAACGGTTGATTTTGTATTGATTTTTGATGATAATTTCTGCAAAAAACCTCTTCGGGCGAGAGACTGCTATGCAAGTTACAACATGAAGTCTATAGTTTGAGCACAGATTATTTTCTAAGCAGGCAAATTCGGTAATAAAAAGGCTGCTGTAACTTCATGTGAGCTGCGAGTTTGGATGTGCCAAAATCAAATTAATTTCACGGCAAACTTTTGTTAAAGAAATTCACGCATCGAATATCAAATATTCGATCAAAAAATAAAACCAACTTTTCGAATAGTAAATTATTTGAAAAAGGGTCTTTCCACAGTAATGGGGTACATTTGAAAAATAAGTCAATAATTCCTTTCAGATGTCTTTAGTTTATCTTAAAATTAAAGAAATTTCCTTGTACTGTTCTCAGGAGATAATTTTTACCCAAAAAGGTAAGAAATTGGTGCCACAACATACATTTTTGAAAAGCTTGTGTACAAATTTTCCTATTACGTATGTAACGTGGACAGACCATTTTGTGAAATTTTTTTCTGTCTTTGTTACATACGTAATAGGACAATTTGTGCACGGGTTTTCACAAATGTATGTTGTAGGACTATTTTTCTTACTCCTTGGTGCAAAAGTTATTTCCTCAGTTTAGCTGCATAATTTAAAGATAAAATTAAGACATTTGAAGTGAACTGGGACCTAAGATCTTGAATGTCACAGAAATGTACCCCATTACTGTGTAAAGACCCAAAAGCACAGGCCTATTTTATAGTCAGCTATCCAACTTAACCCTTTCAATACCAATGTCGAGTTCACTCGACTGCGCAACGCAGTGTGCTTCCGTACCAATGTCGGGTTCACTCGACAACAGAAGGCTGTTGTTTTCGAGAAGCTCCATTATTTGCGTTTGCTGCCCTCTGTTGTTGGATTTTATATAGTCAGGAAGTCCATTGACCTAGCTTTACAATGGTGTATAACACGTGTGGGGTTTCCATTACGATTTTCCGAGAAAAACAACACGCAACAAATTTTCTTTTGTTTTTTGGGACAAAATATCACCATTATGGCTGATCGTGATGCGTAAGTAATAGCAGAGTTATTTGCTGATAGTGACTCCGATATAGATTTGGAAAGTTCTGAAGAGAACTTAGTGAGGATTCCGGTGAATCTAGTGAAGTTTCTTCCATGTCTATTGTCGTCGGATGACAACGATATGCCTGGTCCGAGTGCTTCTACTACAGCGGCCCGCCGTGGATGGGGTGCCGGTGGACGCGTTGGGTAGCTAGCTGGTGTCGCCGGTCAAGGTGGAAGAGCAGCTCGTGGTCGTAAAAAGGGTAACAAACGCCACCAAATCAAGTGTTTGGTATCATATGAAAGAGCATTTTATTGCCTACAAATAATATACACAATGAATTTCTGTAAAACGAAGTCTTCAAATGGAAAATTTAGGTTTACAAATAGTAAACATTGCAAGTTGCATAAAACAGTGCGTTGTGTGAAAGAATGCGGTACAGGGCAGTGTGACCCCATAAAACAATGCGGTATTGAAAGGGTTAATAGCCATTCCAGCTTAGATAGATGGAGGTCCCCTCAAGACGCAGTGGTTTACTGGGCCCACACTATAGGATGATTGATAGCTGCTTTTACGTAGAGGCAAAAGGGTCTTACTCACAGAACATATAATGAACACGTTTGTACACAATTAAATGGGCCTTGGCTTGAGGCCAAGGTTTCCCAGGGTGGACCTGACAGGTTAGTGGTATCAACATTATAGGTGACTACATGGGCACAGATTACGGTAATCGATTACATGAAGGTTTTTTTAGTAAGGCCAAATAAAATAAATGGTGTGTTTACGGTAACCCGACCTACCTGGAATTTTTTAGGCCAAATTGCCGACCTCAAACTTTTTATTGCCAATTTTCAAGTTGATAATTTTAAATGAGCACTATTTGCAATAATTTCCAACAAACATAAAATTGTCTACACTTGGACACTATGAACATGGTTAATAGTGTTAAAAGTGAGTTTTAAACATTGCAAAACAACATGCAAATGCATGAACTGAAATGTAAAAAAAATGACAAAATAAAATTATTTTCCTACCTACCTACCTGGATTTTTGTTAGGCCGTTACCGTAAACGCACCATTTATTTTGTTTGGCCTAATTTTAAAAATACAAAAATGTGCCTCCCCTTTGCGGCTTCGAGGGTAGTAATTAATTAAGGGGTAAAGATGTTCATAATGAAATTGGTCTTCACTAGAACACAGTTCTCCACACCTCATGCGTTTACCCACCTCATCTGTCCTGCCATTGCTTTCCTTCATCTCAATGTACGGTTTCCTCTGGATCCTGTTCAGGTCTTCATGAAGACCGTCCAGGAGGAAAGCTAGCAGCTCCTGGGAGTCTTGCTGCTGGAACCCAGAGAACTGCGGGGCAAACCGACCAACTTGCATCTGCAGAAAAACGCAGCATAGAAAATCAACAATAAACACGTCTCATGAGAACTGCAGCGCAAACTAACCAACCTGCATCTGCAAAGGGCCAAAATACCGCAAGAAATAGCATCAACAAACACGCAACGTAAGAACGACGAAGCAAACCGACCAACTTGCCTCAAAAATATTCAACAAAACAAATAAAACAGAGAGACAGAAACAAATTAAATGCACATTTTAGCAACTGCCAATATTTTGCAAATTAGCCACCATGGAACAGCGGAAATTTATGTGAAGCATTGTAAATTTCATCTGCACCAATTGTCTAGACTTGTGATCTTGTTGGGTCTGCCAGACAGGTGTTACATGAAATTTCAGATGACAGAATGTGTGCGTTTCTGTGTATGGTCAAACATGGGCGGTCGAGTTAGTGTACAAGTCTTTCTCCACCTGTCACCTCTGGGGTCCTAGGTTCGATTTCTGGGTGTGTACAATGTATGTGGATTGCGTTCGTAGTCCCTACACGACTGCATGGGTTTTCCCCAGGGGTGGATTGGAATATAACTGTCTCAAGTCTTAGACACATCATATGTCCTAACTGACTTCAGGGCTGCGTTCGGGCGTGCAGTTCTCGCTACTCCGGAGTAATGCGTGCGCATTGCACTCGGGTCACATAACGCGAACGGCAAATCCGCAGTCCGCATGCGCGAATGGCAATCAGTGAAGATGGACGTCTCTTGCCATCACTGCACAAAAAATGCCGTTTCATTGCTCACAAGAAACTGAGGAAATACAGGCCGTAAATCGTGAGAACCTTTGATGCCGTCTAAAACAAACCTTAGTGAGTTATTGTTTCAGTTATTGAGTTGACACGTTGAGCAAATTCACAAAATATCCCACCCATATTCCACCATCTTCGTACAAATCACATGACACTTGACAGGAGTACGAGCACACTCCCCATTTGTTGGGGAGTAGTGAGAGCATACTCTCACTGACCTGAGTGTCGTTATTCTTGCCGTTCACGCGCGCAGGAGTATAACTCGTGTTAACATGAGTACACGCCCGAACGCAGCCCAGGTGTCCAAAGTTTTATGTGTCTCAAGATACAGGTTATGACACAAGTTTTTACTGCAAGACAAAATTAATCCATAACATCAAATTCAGCTCTGATTTTTTTTCAAAATATTTATGAGTATTTAAAAAAAGAGACTATTTATTCAGGTTATGAAACAAAGTTAAACATAATTCTGAAAAATCGAACATAAAATGTTGACACAAAGTCCAAAGAACCGAAGCGAGTTCCACCGTGGACAGTCTACTGGACAATGTGTAACTTTAAGAGTTGAGACATCTTAACTTTCTTTATTGCAATCCACCCCAGGAAATTTTCCCTACGAAATTTCCCTTCAACACTGTATGCCATAAAATTAACAACAACATGATCACACTAGCACTGCCTTACCTTGAAGTTTCTAGGCACTGTGTAAGAGTAGGACCCCGACCACATCTGCTTAACCAGATCAGCGTAGGATTTGGCTATCTCACCATGCATGCCCAGTGGATTTTGAAGGTTTAGCTCTGCCTTGTATGAGTCCGCTGAAAAAAGGACAAAAGGAGGTTGATTTAACCCTTTGACATTCCACGAGGTGCTCTCGAAAAATGTGGTGCTTTTGGAAGGCACATTTTTGTATTTTTTTCATTACTAAAACACCTTTGGCCGCTTAAACTCTATGTAAACCTCAATCGCACTGCCACCTCCTCCCCCTCCCCTTGTTGAAGCTTATATATCACAGGCCGACCCTGGGAAATCTGGGCTTCTGGCCAAGCCCCATTTATATGTATATAAACCTTCGAGTACATTATAACCAACTTGCCACACTGCATACGACAAGCAATCAATTATCCTACTTCTGGCACAGTGAAACAATGTAAACAACAGCTGTTTGCAACCAATGGCCTGACAGAGAAATAGACCCAGGGTACAGCAAGCAGGTGGCATTTAGAGGTTGGGTTCCCAAGCCTCTGAGTTCTTGTGCTATTTAATGTGGGGTGCATGTCAGAGACTTAAGATGTACATTTCTGGAGCCTCCTCTGCTGCACAATTTGGACCAAATCAGAGGCTTTATTTTCTGCTTTTACATGCAAGTTTTGCTGTCGTACAACAGTGTAATATAATCCAAACAGAAAAGCTCAGTTTAAACCAACATAAACTTACTCAAGAAATACTCTGTCAGCATAGGGACATTGCTCATACACTGCAGCGCCGAGTTCATGAAACACGTATTGCCAAGATTGCTGAGTCCACACAGGCCCGGAGTGAGGCATGTCCGGCTGCTGCTACCACTGTAGTCATAATTACTGGAGCTGTTGTAGCTTGAGTAACTGTTACTGCTGTAGGAACTGTATGTAGATGGGGAACTGCGAAAACAGAATAAGCAAATACCGGTATGAGATTATATATGCAAGTCTTAAACACCCTCCACGGATATTTACTCAGGTCTGCCACCAAATTAGCCTCGTGGCCAGACCTACTGGGGATGCTCACCCATCCGGTTTGGAAATTTGCTGTGAGCTCATCGTTGGTTGGTTGACGGCCGCACCAAATTTCAATATCATTATCATAAGCACCGCGGGTAAAGCTGAGAAGGCTGCACACAAACCAGTACCATAACACACCAGGGGCGCGTTCAATAGCAAATACGTACGCCGGTATTGGGTATTTTCCTATACCTTCACTGTTGAGGGTATTGTCGGTATGCATACGTATTGCGCTATTGAACGCACCCCTGATGACACATACATACTGTATCTTCTTTCCCCACATCACATTAGAGGTTTAACTGGCACATCTTTATGACGTCATCCCTTGTTAAATACCCAACTACTAGCAAGGGCACACTGTTGTTATGGCAGCACACTAATTTGATTGCATTACCAATAGCAGTGCACGTACTATCAACGACGGCTCACGAATGGGTATGACGTTCAACCCATCATCGGCGATGAGCTCTGGGCAAAACCTCAGACCCTAGGGGTGAGCATCCCCAGCAGGTCTGGCCACAGGATCACCACCAAATGTCTCTCAAATTGTGCAAACAATGTGGCTGAAGAGGCGATCTTTATACGTATACATAAAATGACATCTAGTGAACCCAAGGTGACTTTGGGTCAAATTCTTTGCACACACTATATGAGGTTTGGTCCAGGGATGCAACTAATCAAGCTTGGGTGTTATCGGATAAAGACTCTCAGAGGAAAATACATTGCGTTGGAACACGCACGCGCAGTACACAGCGCCCATGCATTTTGGACGACGTAGATTCGAACCAAAAATAAGTAAATCGTTTGCAAACGATCTAAATAATTTCATCTTCACGGATTATTTTCTGGTAAAATTATATCATTTTGAGCGGAAACCTTTCATTGGATACATGTAGTTGCTATTAATTCAATCTTTACTTTCAGAACTTTTCCCCTGTAAACTCGTCGATTACTTTTTGGGGTTATTGTAAATGATACACTGGGCCTTAAAAAGTTAACAAATCAAGAACACACTAAAATTGTCAAATAAAAAATACCTTCTTGAGGATGCAGTGCTTGAGATGTACTTAGAGTCTTTGGTACTGCTGTAACTTGAGGTGGTAGGTGTCTGACGAGGCCAGTTGCCATCCTCGTTCTTCTGTTCAATAACTAACACCTGCGAAATAGAGCGATTCCATTAAACCATATAAAACCACTTACCCCAACAAAAACTAACATTTTAGCATTTGTCCCACTCATGAAACCTTTTTCTTAAAGCTTTTGCAGACTAATAGAACAGGTGTTTTTTTGCAAAAATTTGCCTTCTGTCATCAAGCCACTTCAATGCAATGTATTATTTATATATTTAATAATATTATGACCGAGTCATTGAGTTTCAGAAATTGCATTGCCACTAGTATGTGTAGTTCACCATTCCATCTTAGCAAACACACCCTGCCTCTGCAGAGACCAATTTCATAAAATAACGAATAAGTGAAGTCTCACATTAAAGGCAAAGCTCGTCAGCAATGCGCGCGCGCCAAATTCGTGCCACGAAATACGAAGCTCCATAGCAAAAGCATGGATCTGCGTATTTCGTGGCACGAATTTGGCGCGCGAGCATTGCCGACGAGCCTGTGCCTTTAAGCATAGACCGAATGTTTGCTCGAGTGGAAACAAATTTCGCAAAGCATGGTTCTTCTTTTAGTCTTGCCCTAAATTGAGACTTCATATCAGTAAAAATGTGAACAATACCTTCAATTCATTTTATTTAAATAAATGCCAAAGACGGCGCAAAAACATTTTTAGAAACTTCAATAAAAATGCTGATCCACTACTATTTTTCTTTATAAAGATCCAACAATCAGTGACACAGAAACATATATAAATATGTACATGTAATGTAAATTGATGCTTAACTTAAATGAAGTCATGATTTTCTGCAGACAATTTTCTCCGATGATATCGCAAATTGCCACTCCTTACCTGTCCTTGGTACAGGCCTGCATCTTGTACTGTGTTTTCCTTCTTGCTCAATTGCTCATACGTGTTGCTCATGTACTTGTTCCATATTCTCGTCTCCCTTTCCTCGTCAATGTTAAACAATTTCCTCATTGCTTGCTCTATGGTATCTGCAGTTATGAATGACAAGAAATAGTTCAAGTCATGGCTTCATTATTCACTCGCATTGCAGTGCATGCCATGTACAGGTTACTTCCTGGAGTTTAACTGTGAGCGTGTTTTTCTTGGGAGCACTAGCATTAAACGGTTTTGCCGATGCGGTGTGCAATATCTTTTACTGTTATCTTGCCCGTTTTTACTGGAGACAAAATACCGGTATTTTTGCGCACGCGCAGCAGTTGGAATGACAAGCTCCATTAAAAAGCGTTATCAGCCGTTTCTATTGCCAAAATACTGTTGTGCGCACAGGCAAAAACCGTCTCCGCACAGGTAAATAATTTGCTGGTGCCTGCACCAAAAAGTAATAGTTTAAGGCTGTTTCTACATGAAGGATACTGTTTCTGAAGCATTTCAGAAACGGTTATCATGCTCAGTAGAAACACGCTGTATGGTTATTAGATACAAGTCTATGGACCAAGTATCGAAATACGATCCTAAACTTTAAAGGACACATGAAATAGGATTTTTGTTAATTTATACACAAGAGTAGAGGATGTGTTTTTCACATTTCAATCAATTTCAGAGAATTTGATAGTTGCGTTTTGGTGTAATTGCAAGTTTTCTATTTTTATGCTAATGAAATTTCCATATTCATGAGCAAAGCTGTGATGTCATCTCAGGACAACAGAGGAATTCTCTATAGATTTAAGTTGGTGTCATTTCTGTGGCTTCTTGATATCATGATGAACTGTTTCAGTTTACTGATTTGTTTAGTACATGTATGTCATTTGCAACAATCCCAATAAGTTTGTTTGAGCCAAAAATGGATCAGTGGGGTACTGTTACTGTTTGAAATGTACCGGTAATGTTTTTTTTCTGTTTTTCAACTGTGGGTTTCCTCCATGACTAGCTATAAATAGACTCACCTGTCAACAAAATTTTGAAGTAGAGAAAAGGTCACTTCTTTCTAAAGTAAAAACAAATTTGAGTTTGCCTTTTTTTGTCTGCAGCAGTTTCATCCTTTGATTTGTGCATAAAACCAGTTAATTTTCACTTCACAAAACCTTTAAGTCAACATACATGTACATGCGACACAGAATTTGTGAAACAATTTAGAATGTAACTTTGAGCATGCACAGATGTACAGCACTTTTAACCTTGCTCAGAATAAATAAAAATGTTGTTCATTGTACTGTTTCATCACGCTTTCCTAATTTATCAAGTGAGTGCTGCCATAGCGGTATATGTATTAGTTGGAATTACATGTACATGTACATGTACATGATGTACATGATCGAGAAAGAGTAAAGTATCAACTGAAGTGTTTCATTGCAGAACACAGTAAACGGCATGATAGCGCATAAAACAAATTAGATAATGGTGTCAGTACACTCTTAATAGGTGGTCTTAAACATTCGTCAAACAGATTATTGGCAAACTGTGTTGTATCCCACAAAAAAAAAATGTTTTACTTGCTGGAATTTTCCATCACTTGCTTAGTTGTAATATACAATAAAATGGGTCTTTCTATAAATTAGGGGTCCATTTTTGGTGTCCCCGTTACATCCGACATCTTGTTTTTGAAAATTCAGGACACATTCTTTGAATACTTTCCATCTCAAAGAGTAGGTAAATAAAGTACAAACATAGAAAATGGTTTAAAGGCCATTTTAATGATTCTTATATGAAAAATACCACATGTCAGGTGTAACGAGGGACACTAAATGTCACACTTTTGGACCCCTAATTTATAGAAAGACTCAAATGGCAGATTTCTCCAAATGCCAAAAATGGATATACATGTACAGCATTTTGCGATGAATTCCTTCAACTGTACATGTACAATTGTACATGTGTGTACGACAGAAGGAAGTCCTTCAAATACAAACACACAAAGATTTGATTTTCTTGAAATGTACCATAAACCATCCTCATGTACGGTACCAACTATTGTCTTTAAATCAATATTATGCATTTGAGTACGGTATGTACCGTACATACATGTATGCATTAATGTACTTTACATGTGTGTCATTTGATATACATGTACATATGTTGCTTAGGAATGAGCGATACTGTACATGTAATAGCACATACCATTCATACTACAAAGGTCACCCAATGACACCAGATAATAATGACAACTCCGTCATACTGAAGGACCAGAAAACAAACATTTTGCAGTAAAATGCATCCAAACAGTGTGTGGTATGCATTTGGTGAATGAAGAATCTCCATGGATTTAAAGTGACACATTGCTTTGGATTGGGCGCTTTTGGGCTACAAAAATGAAATAGACATGAATGGAAAGATTGTCAAAAAGTACAATATAAAGATTCACATATGTATGGTTTGTGTTTAATTTTGTTGCCAAAAGAACTTCCGCCATTGTGTACATGTAGAACCAAATTTTGGACTCAACAAAATGGCAGAACGTTTCCCCATAGTCGTATTCCAGTCGCATCTTGTTGAAGCCAAGCCCCCTGGCACCTGTGCACACGGTCCGCGCACGGCGCTCTCGATGTATTTACTGCTGGAATACCGGTACGTCTACGTCTAACGGATCAGAAACGGTGGCCAATTTTTGTTTTTTAATCATTTTCTCCAATTATGACACATACAATGTAAGTATTTTAATACATGAACCACTCTTAACAGGTATAAGAAACATTTCCAAACGGCAAAATGGTTGGGAAATTAAAGGCAGCGTGTCCCTTTAAATATATATTGTACACTGGACTGGACGACTGCTGTGTGTTGTACAGCAGTGTGTCGGAATGCATGCCGTTGCGCATTTAAGCGTTACACTTACCGTACATGCATGCATGACCCTCGAAGACGATGCGCTTCAAAAGTTTTGAAAAAAAATATGGTGGCGTACAAGAGACATTGCATATATGACAGATATCTTTGCAAACGTCCAATGTTGCACATTGCTATTTTGCACATTTGTTTTTGGCATCGCAAATATTTTCAAATATGTTTGTGACAAAATTTGCGACATCCTAATTTTGCAAAGATGTTTCAGATACACGTATGTGATGTCCCTTGTACGCCACCATAAAACCCCTGCACAGCAAGCGCGTGAAAAACCCTATCACGCGCACATCCATGCAAGCACAAAAATTGAATATCAAACCAACTGACTCAGTGATAGTCCCGTCCTTTATAGGCCTATACCTTTCTTTGCCTAGATCAACGAATGCCCTTCAGTCAATTTGTATACATCAGTGCAACGAGCAGTGCACTTGTACAAAATGTAAACATTTATATTTCATCCCTTGGTACTCGCACAAAAATTGCCAGCTGTAACCAACCACAGTGCATCGCTCTACTACGGAGCTCTGGAAGTGCCATCAGACTTTGAGATCCCGATATACTTTATTGTAGGATTACAACATAATCAGTGCAAAATGTTGTCATCCCGTGATAGTTATATCAGGAAGATGTAGGATGTTGGACGACATCTAAAGATAATTTACTACAGGATGACGATATCCAGCGTGTAGGATGACGACATCCAGAGTGTAGGATGATATCTTCAGATAATTTATTACAAGATGACGACAAAGAACATAGAATGAAGACATCTCAAAATAATTTATCAAAGGATGACGACATCCCAAGATAATTCATCATGAAATAAATTTTCTAGGGATGTTGTCATCCTACATTTTGGATGTCGTCATCCTGTGATAAATTATCTTGGGATGTCATGTTCTTCATGTCGTTATCACATAATAAACTATCTCGGGATGTCGTCATCCTACATTTTGGATGTCGTCTTCCTGATACAATAATCACTGGATGGCGATATTTTGCACTGAATATGTTGTAATCCTACCATAAATTATAACGAGATCTGAAGAAGTCGGATGGTACTGCCAGAGGTCCGTACTCAACACAACCAAATGGTATCTTTTTAAAGATGTATTGCGTTTTGGGTGTGGCACCTCGAAAAATAATTTCTTTTTTTAATTGACATTTTTCCAGAAACAATTGACCGAAGTTTAGTTATCGAACAATTACTGTCAATATTTCAAATTCGGCCAATAATTCAACTCATGGCAAGACACAAACGGTTTTTCACAGGGTTGCAGATGTCTAAAATACAAAGTATGATGTTTTTTCATCCTTTCATGACATGTTGCTTTAGCTTTTTTGCTTTGTTTGTATCTTTTGCGGTTTTTTTTATGACGCATTACGTATACGCATTGCATTTTTCAGTTGACTACCTTATAAATTTGTCTTTGTTTGCTTCCTTCACAGAATTCCCCACCGCGTCACCAGGCGTCGGTGCGCCGGCCAATTACGGCCCACCGCACCGCGGCGTCGGTTGATCCCGCTGTCAGCTACTTAAGGAGACACCGAACTGTCTACACCATCGCCTGATGAAGGCCCGTCGCTTTGCGGTCGAAACGTCACGATCCCCTCACTGGCCACATCGTGAGACAGCAGATAAATATTTGTTCATAAAGTAAATGCTTTAAAAATTCAGAGAAAAAATTGAATTTGCCGAGAACCACGGACAACATAACTTTAAATTACCTATTGTATCTGCTTTGCTGAAGTGCTGCGAGACATATTTGTCCGGGTTGACATGCTCCGACAGTTTGAGCTCCATCAGATAGACTTCCACCTTACAGTGTTTGACAAACATGCCATACTCAACCACTTTACGCATTATGGGCTCCTGGCCCTGCGTCAATCCATACCAATCCACCAGCTTCTCCCAAGCTGCTGTCGGTAGGAGCATGTAGTCAAGGTCATCGATTAGGTTTTCTTTCAGTTTCCCTGTAGAGTCAGCTGCAAAGAAACAAACCAGTCAGCTTAAAATATGAATGTCAATTTTTGATCGAGAAACTTTACTCCAATAAAAGATAGGAGTGGTTCCAACTGTCCAATGCAATTATTTCACCCAAGATTATGTCTTTTTATATAAAAAAACAGTAAACGAAGATGAATTTATACAAATGTGTGCAAAATTATTTTTTTTACAAGGGCATCCTCATGCGAAGGAAACTAGGCCCCCGACTACCGTGGTATTGTGTCTCTGTTGTATGTGCAGTATAACCAAGGAACCAGCCTAACAAGGATGGCAGCTTTGCACAATCTCTTTAAAGACGCAGGCTCGTCAATGCGCGAGAAACAAATTTGCCATGAAATTCACCGTGCTCCATACTAGTTGGGCAGTCAGCTGTTACGATCCCGGACGGTGCAGGCTCATTGGTTTACGTACGTATACAAACACACGTAAGCGCGCAGGTTATTCGACTTAATACTTTTTTGCTGTCGAGCGCGCCTGCACCCTCCGGGTTCGTAAGAGCTTGGGCAAGTTATGGAACGTGGTGAATTTTGTGGCACGATTTAGCTCATCGTGCATTGTCAAGCCTTTGCTTTAAGAGCATAGAGACACTTTTTCGCCATTTTCGTGGAACGTAGATGAGGTACTGAGCCGACTTGCACACAAGTCGGTTCTTATCAGTATCCTTGATCACACGTGGCGATAATGCCGTTTTTTTTCAATCAGGCATCCTGTTTTTAAGACAAACATTTCAGAATATAACATGCAGTCCACAGAATAGTGACATTCGGTTTCTAGTTTCACAAGATGAACTACCCCCACTGGGGGCATTTCACACTAAAAAAAACTCGGGAATGACGCAGGGTTGAAAACAAATTTCAGACTTGCGTAATTTTGAGCCCCGGGTCAACCTCCCAAATTGGTTTCACTCCAGGCTAAACTTAGCCTTTTGGCAAGGCTTTATGGCTTTGGGGTTATATTGTTTGGTAAAATGTGGGATAATTGAGTGTCTTGAGCGTACATGTAGTATATAATATAATAGTATATTATGCCTTCCGTCTTGCCATGCTACATTATTCATTACATGCAAGTACCAGTAGTTGACCCGAACAGGCAACGTCACAACAACATTACCTACGCCCCACTCTAGCGTAAACATTTTTGAAACCAAACTGTCAACTGAGCCAATAAGCGCCAAGAACCTGTTTTGCACACACGCGTGTGATGCAGGTCACATACAGTTCCCACAGGACAATCCGACCAATCACATCGCCTGCGGCGTTGTCGACTCGTTCATTATCAATGTAGGTACGGCACTTAAATTTGCTTCGACAATACTCCATTAAGCTCCATGCGTTTAAATTTGACAAATTGTTTATTACATCCAAGTTTTATACGGAACAAATATAATTTCCAATTGATTTGATTATTTGCTGTTTAATTTACCCAGTGAATTCAAAAGCGTAAGCCTACCTCCCTTGTTTGTAGGATGACCTGCACGTTACTGGCTGATTTATAAAGAAAAACATAAGAATTGCATCCCAGTTTGAAAAAGGCCCAGTGAATGAGACACTCGCCGTGTGTAGACTCTACTCAAGTCACCAAATCTCCCAAATTTACGAGGCCTTGTCAAAAGGCTAGACTAAACTCGACCCTGCTCCAGACCAGAGTTACACGTTTGTGCGCTTCATAAATATCAACAACTGGCAAGAACAATGACCACCACATACAAAATGTATGTGTGAGAAAACTATGCAATTCTGGCAATTTTTTTCTTCAAAAATCACCCTAGTGGAATTATGATTATTAACAAGAAAGAAATAAAAATACCATCGAAGAGACCAGAGTTGTCGATGGGGCCAGGGTTGCTTGTTTCGCTGCCCAGGCTGTACACGTCCCAGCTGTCATAGCCAACGTACTTCTTCCATTGCTTGAACCACTTACTGTCCAGAAGGTGCCTGCAGTGTACAAGAAAGAACGCAAAAACAAAATAAATAAATAAATAAACTTCAACCTTTGGCCAAGGCATCAAGTGTAATAACTAATATGGACAGATAGTTTGCAGACTGTACAATGTACACATAGCCCAGGCTAGATTTGTGAAAAAAGAATCATCTTGTAAAATTATTACTTACACTGCGTTTAATGGAGCATGATCAGATCACATTTTTTGAGCCCCCATGGGTGTTGAGATTTTGATACCATATCATGCGTCATGTTTTTCTCATTATTACCATTCTGAAATTTCGCGCCTTCAGTCCGTGTTTTTCCAGGGATATCGTCAAAAATCCACCAATGTTTTGTAAACTAATTTATTCGGTTACATAAACCAATTCGGCTTCAATAAAGCAATGTAGTTACTGATTACACAAACTTTTCTGCTTCCACATCCAAACTGGGGAATTCAAATTTCCCATTTTCAAGTATCACTCAAACAAAAGGACCAGTGGGGAAGTTTATTATGTTTTTTATATTTAAAGATGAATTACATTGCCTCTGAATTGAATTTGAAGTTGTATCTTTTTAAGTCATAAATCATTATTATTATTATTATTATTTCTTTCTGGTATTCATACCAAGGATTCCTCAATAGTGCTCATTGCACTGTCACTCGCAAGCGTGAGGAAACCCATGAAGAATTAGAATTAGAAATGGCCAGAGACAACGGGGATGATCCCCCTTGCTCTTCACAAAAGAATGCTCTGGGATCTTTAGAGTGCGTTCCAAATTACCTAACACACTGGACCAACGGCTTTACATCCCTTCCGAAGGATGGAGCAAGTATGGTTGAGTGCCTTGCCCAAGGGCACAGGTACCGTAACCGTGGGGAGGTTTGAACCTGCAACCCCAAGTTTTCACCTATGATTGCGAGTCAATGACCTAAACCGCTCGGCCACGGTATCCCATTTGCTCATAAATGTTTATTTGATAATGACCTCGTTTCCTAAAATTTTTAAATTGGTTTTCTTCAACTTGGTACACTTTTACGGGGAATCATACAATAAGATGACCACAAGAGAGCGGGCTATCTTTGCAATAATTGGTTAACCATTAATCTGGCTGTTCCGTTGCAGTTTGCAGGAGAAATGTAAAGAAACATTACGTTGGACGAGTGTTTTGCTGTTTAAAAGAATCATCGGGAAAAAGCGACCACTGTGCAGAATTCTGGACATTCCAGGGACTTCCATGGTATGTTTTTCAATGTTTAATTTTGACTGTAGTGTAAGGTGAATTTTCAGATCGGTAAACAGGCACCATATTGGTCGTGCAGGCATGGCTAATATTTCGCCATGGACAATAAAACTTAATCAGCTGAAGATGATTCATCACGTCCCAATGTCATATTTTACATCTTGTTTTTGTAAATTCAGGACGCATTCTTTAAATACTTTCCATCTCAAAGAGTGAGTACAATTCATACAAAATGGTTTAAAGGCCATTTTAATGATTTTTGTACGAAAAATAACACATATCAGGTGTAACGGGGGACACTAAATGTCACACTTTTGGACCCCTAATTTAAAGAAAGACCCATGTGCATGGGCACATTGTGAAATTTTCAATCCATTTCCGATCCGCATACGACTAGTTTCCCGTACGCGTACCATTTTTATAGACCTGTCCCTATTCTGGTACGACTTCCGTTCACTGGTCGCCACTGAGGCGCCGTGCGTTAGGTCTAGACTATGGAACTGGGCGGAAAAAGTTATAAGTATTGTCAAGGAAATTGATTGTTTTCACTCAAAAAATCGCTTCCCTTTTTAGTTTTAACATGTTTCAATCATTATAAGGACGGAGAATATTAAAGTGGCGACCAGTATTCCAGTAAACGGAATTCTTTCCAGGAAGCTTAGGAATATCCTCAGCGAACGTGCATGCATACTGTCAGACACTGTATATGTATGTACATGTATGACGTAGGGCCAGTGGTAGTGGGCCTCTAGCTCTAGCTCTGCCGGTCATGCCGGTACGAACAAAACAAGTCATCAATCGCCGATAATACACAGTGTGTCCCAAATCCTTACCACGTCTCTCCCTTTCTAAGTGGTGTTTTAAGGAGTTCACAAATTTGTGTTTTTTG
Organism: Henricia sp. BOLD:AAB3569; assembly: GCA_037783545.1. NCBI lineage: Eukaryota > Metazoa > Echinodermata > Asteroidea > Spinulosida > Echinasteridae > Henricia > Henricia sp. BOLD:AAB3569. The sequence continues at coordinate 541,446 of JBBELK010000492.1, forward strand.
TTCTTGAAGTTCGGGTGGCCCACCGCCTTCCGCCATTTTTGGTTAAAAAGCACAAAAACAGAATTGTTTTTTATAGCGTGCGAAATAAAAACTGTGATGCAAGTACAGTGTAGTGAGGAACTGATTCAGCACTATACACTGCATGCGATTGTAAAATGAACTGGTGCCCAGTGTGCACAAAGACTGTACGTTAATGCAAATACTGCTACCTCCAGATACCAGACGGATTGCACGAATGCCGAGAATTTAAATGACGTCATTTCCCTAATGGTAAATTATTGCTTTCCGGTGACGTCATCACGCCTACCATCTACCATTTTGGGTGTTATTTTTCATGACCCACGTGCGTGGCGGCTGGAGTGATTACCAGCAAAATAAGCAGAAAAAGCGCAATTGGTTGCACTTGCCTATAGTGATAGCATACATGATTGGTTTTATCCTCCAGTGTGATTGAAGATAGATATGAATGATTAAAACCAACCTGAGCAAAAACAAGCTCCGTATATACTCCGTCTAACTTTTGAGAAAAGTAAAAAAAAAGGGTTCGCAGTCATTTCGCCCCAAAACCACATTGCTCTGAACCATTTCGCCCTGAACCACGGCCTGTGCACGAAGTGGTTTTGGGGCGAAGTGGCATTTGGGCGATGTAGTGTTTGGACGAAGTAATTTGGGGCGGAATGGCACTCGGGCGAGATGGTTTGGGGCTAAATGGCACTTGGCGAAATGGCGAAATAGTTTTGGGGCGAATCGAATTTTCGTCTCAAAGACTACAGCACTTCAGACCGTCCATTTCAGGGGAAGTTTTCTACGGTCATCCGTGTTTATATTGTGCGTAAATATGTGAACATTTCGATTTTCGAGATTACCAATGATGTAGGCCTATACATGCATGCATGTACTGCCTCTAAGGGAAAAGGCTCGTCAGCAATGCGCGCGCGCCAAATTCGTGTATGCAAAACTCCATGCATTTGCTATGGGGCTGCGTATTTCGTGGCACGAATTTGGCGCGCGCGCATTGCTGACGAGCCTGTATGTGCCTTTAACCTTGCTTTATGTTGTTGCGCCATATGGCTGTCGATAAAGATCGCGATCAAGTAAAAACACTTTCTTTAAAAAGACTAAATAAAAGAGCAACAATTAGCATTAAAAATATTAAACACTCGTTGATTTCTGAATTCTACCTTTCCATTATGACGTACTCCAGGGATCACGTGAGATTGCGCTCATCACCAGCCAGCATTCACATCAGTGTATCTGGGCAGACTAGAGAATGGACGCAATCTCAATTCTCGTCACTAATTGTGTGCAAAAATGGCCGCCGCACATGCTTAGAAACCGCCTTTTATTCCTACCAAACTTTGCATCTTTTTTGTTTAGGGTACTCGCGGGCTTGACAAATCAGAAGGTCAAAGGTTTCCGAGTGAAAAAGTTCATTGTGCGCTGTGACAACTATGGCACTTTGCAGCCATCTACCCTACTTTTTGTAAAAGTCCACGATTTAAGGACTTTCCTCTCGGATGATTCCTAAGGACTTTGTCAAAGAGGATGATATGCAAGTGAAATAGTTTTTGTTGCAATTAGTGCGAGGTTGACCTCCACTTTTTGATAAAATGCATGACTGGACTTATATTCCAGTCCAATCCATCCAATATACAGCACAGCCCCAGCCCACTGCAATCCATTCCAGGCCAGGCCAGCCCCCGCCCAGCCCAGCCTAGCCGAATCTATCCCAGCCTAGCCCCATCCCATCCCCAACCCAGCCCGATCGAATCCATCCCACCCCAATTAAACTTGACCCCGTACCGCACTCAACCCCATACAGAACTTGTGGACACTGATCGACAACCACTTTGGAATCGCTTTCAAAACGGTTCCGCCGGTCCAGTGTAGGCTACCTGCTGCGATATGATTCATGTAATGAAATTATGATATTTTCTATTTCCAGGGGAGAATCCTGCAGTTAAAATTAAAAGGCTCCCATAAAGCCATTTTTGTTAGGTTTTTATTGCGACTATACATATGTACCTGCGCAGTGGAATGAGACCTCCTGAATCGCGCGTCTCAACAAAAAAAACAGCCCAAGAAGTGCAGTTTCTCGGAGATAATTCATTCAGGTAGAGTGGCCGCACCGTGCCTTAGCGGCTCTTACGGATTCCGACGCAGCCACAAGACGTGATTATACATAATACACCCAACATCAGCAGTTGGAGAAGTTATTGTCTCTACCCCTTCTATGCCATCACTCGTGATTTATGACCGAGTTTGTGGCCGTTATCGTTTGTTGAAGGTTTGATGAAATGTTATGGATATCGGTGAATCTCTGGTCCTGAATAGGGTAGACATTTAAATCATTTTTCTACACCAAATATCAAGGTCAACGGCGGAAGTGACCCAAATTTAACCCATTTCCGGTGGCTTGAATTTGGTAGACTTTTCACCACACCCAGTCGATCCAAAAAACGTTAACAGATCTTTCGTTATTTAGAACTTTTTGGGGGGTAGAGTGCTATATATTTACCCGACTAACTGCATATTCGTGCTTCAAAAAGGGGTTATAATTAAGTTTGGCCTGTCAAAATTGCACGATTAGGCCTATGCCATGAATCATAAACGCCACAAATGCCTTATTTTCCAAAATTTAAGATTCACTGTAATCAATTACCAATGAAAATGAAGTCCATACTTTGAAGTCCATCCACGACAATCCTTGAAACTGTGGCAAGCGTTAATAATGCAGAATCATAATCGCTGACGTAATTACCATTTTGCACAGATGACGTCACAGTGTTTACATGTGCGCTTTGCTGTGACCCTACAAACCATCTGGTTCTCCAAGACTTCTATGAAGTTGCGCACATAACACAGCGTAACAACAATGTCTTAGGTCTAAAAGAAACGGCATATAATGTATACATGTAAATGAATACTGTTCATATATGACTGTATGCGTCGCTTTTAATAAATTGTCAAATATATATACTAGGTTAATTCACAAAATATCAAAACAACTACACAGTAACAGGGCAATTCCATGAATTAGTAGACATGACCCCATGGGCAAAACTTACTTCCACTTAACATAATTATTGGACACGACCCTAAATGTAACGTAACTAATCATGGAATTGCCCAACATAGCAATAACACAACATCACCCCCACCCCCCAAAAAAACAAACAAACAAAACCCCTAAAATTAACAAGTACAGTGTCCCTGAATTGTCTTAATCTTCAGTCCATCATAAAATACTACTCCAAATTTGCTAAAGAACACCTACTAATTGCGATATTTGTTTTCCTTAAATGCTGAACAAGGTGCAAGATACTTAGTCTAATGTTTTGCAATTTGTTTTCTTATATAAATATGTTTGTGCTAAAGACTCTTAATTATTACTTTTAATAAAATTATACATGCATGTATACATGTTTATGCAAATATGGGTGATTCTGAGCTAATTTTGAGTAGCATAGAAAGACTCGGTAATAAGCTATAGCATGTGTCTAACAACTTTAAAGTGTTCATCACATACTCAATGAATTACAACTACCCTCTTGCAACTTTTTCCCCTGGGCTGTGATATACTGAAAGTGAAAGGAATAGGATTTTAGTTCAATGTTACAATTCATCATAATTATATACACATTATTAATCCTAACTGATCCCCAGGGTGTATGTAAAATCATCTTGATTTTGGAGGATTGAGGAGTGTTAGGGTTAATGTACCTTTTTACACCAGGATAATGCATTATATTTGCACATAATTTGATTTGCAATAACAAAATAACTAAATACATTTATTTTTTTGGGATCATTTATTTCGATGATCCCAAATATTGCATTTGTAAGCAAAAATTGTCTCCGTGATGAAGGATTATATTGCATCACGCATTCATTCACTACTCCATCAATGAGTGTGCCCAGATCACATTTTTTACCCTGCTCCTATTCTTCTCTTGGGTGTTGAGATTTGTATACCATATAATTTGTCACATTTTTCTCGCTACTATTCTGAAATTTCACGCTCTCAATTCGTATAATTTACCAATGTTTTGTAAACTAATTTATCCGGTTACATAAAGCAGTGCTGTGATTACACCAACCTTTTTGCTTCTACATTCAAATTGGAGAATGAAAATTTTCCTGTTTTCTTCCCATATATATTATTTTGGGAAGCTATGATCGTCAGGTTAGAACGAAACCAATTTATAACTGGCACGGCAAACCATAAAGATGGGAAGTTTGAAACACCACACAGTTTACTACAAAAATATTAATCTATGCTCACATTTACACTGCAGTTAAAAATACGGCACTAACAAAATAAACGCTACAACTATATATCTAAAGTATACCTGTAATTATAATACTTTCACAAAAACAATACAACAAATGTATCAATATTTAGTGCGCAATATACATGTACATGTATGTGGCAGAGGTTATCCCTTCCATTGCTGCCTCATTGGTGCTCAAACATCCAAGAAATTTGGAAATCTTTAAGGTTTTCAGATTGGTGGTGTGATGAGTTTTAATGATATTTAGGGGGAGAAGTACCTCTGCCAGACACTGTACGGGGTATAAAATTTGCAATCGAGTAGCCAAGGGAACACTTTTCAAAGTGAAAATGGTCATTCCTGATTGAGTTGAAAGACATTTTTTTAAATGAATTTTTTTAAATTGAGTACCTGTACTGTCAAAACGTTAGGCTTGCCATATATGTGAATACAAACGAACTATTTACCCCGTTTGTCATAATTGGGACACAAATTGCATTCCATAGTCCTGCATTTTTGCTTGTTTGCTTCCTCCCCCCAGGTTTTAGTAATTTCAACAATTTGAGACTTTAGAAGTTAAAGATTTTTACCACCGAGCACAAATTTCTACAGCATCTGGCCAGTCACAACACTTTTGACAGCTTTTGGAAATCCCGCTCCTTTAATATTTCTTCCTTACAAGTAGCCAAGAAAACGGCACCTCCTAGCTCTTGGCAAGATGCCAGCCGCTTTCCACAAGCGATCGGATGATTTGCTGGCTGCGGTTTGGCCAGATGGGGTGCAGCTCAAGACTTAGCTTGTCAGCAATAGCATTTGCTGCTTCCACGGGAGTGATATCGTCCGACTCGGCCTTCTGCAAGATCTTTTTGGTCATAAGGAATAGCTAGTACAAACAGAGAACATTTTCAACAAATTGTGATTGGCAATGTAGAAGGAGTTTACATCCAAATCATACTATTGTTTAATATTTGTGATATGAACCGCTCTGCAAAAAATACGGACATTCCAGGCAGTATCTGGGCACCGCCAGGAATTTTCATTGTGTTTTTGCATTTTAATGAGCGTGGATTTCTTATGGTTGCGAAAACTTGACCTAGCCTGGGCAACTTAAGGGCCTTTTGTGCAGAGCGGGTCACATTTTACAGCTTGAAAAAGGAGAGTGCCAGTTTTTATTACAGTTAAAAAGAACAAATCAACAAGTTCTTACCGAGTTCTCCCACTCACGACCAAAATGCCTGTTGATGGCCGGATCATTGGGCAGTCGTCCATAGGTTTCATTGGCACAGTTGACAATTCCCTGCAATAATATGAATAGGAACTTCAAGAAATACTACAATGGTGTGTGTGTTTGAGGATAAAGATTTGCTTTGGGTTCATAAGTTACCTTATAGGGAATTTATCATCAAAATGTTTGGCTCACCATGCGGTTGGCAAGGAAATCAACAATGTAGGTGATTCCCCTGTTCTTGAGTAGCTGGTTGTCGCTAGGTGAACCCAGCTGATTGTTAGCAGCTCCGCACACTATCTTAGCCTGAATGGTCGGGATGGTCTCCGCGTTAAGAACCTGGAAATTAGGTGGGGCAGTGCATATTAAACAAGTCCAGTCAAATTGGGGTTACACCCACCAATAGTTGCAACATAATTTTTTTTAAGCGCTATACATTTTAGTAGTCTCCTTCACACCATATTAAAAGTTTACAAAAATGTATTTGGTAGAAATGTGTCAAATTTGCATAATATGCAAATTACCTGCCGCCATTAGGAAAAATTCTACTTTTCAATGTAACTTTATTTTAGGTACCCAATCAAAGCACATAAAGCATGTAAAGTGTCTAAACCTATGTTTGCATGGTCATATAGCTACACGATAAACATGTTTCTGAATTAATAGTGTGAACAAAGCTCGATACATAACAAAGTGACCGCCCCTATACCTCAACACACTCTTTCTTTCGTTTTGTTAGTGTACCAACACCCCCGCCCCGACCAGAAAAGAAAATCGGGTTTAGAGACTTTTTGGTGAAAAACACATTTTTTAAACAAGCGCTGTACCTAAATGTAGTTTTGTTTGGCGGTACGTGCGTCATTGTGTTCTCTCTGTTATTACATAATACCTGGTGGGCACATTCCTTCTACATTCTATGAATACCTCTATATAGGCTTTATAAGCCTACTCGGAGCGCTTTTTAATCACTTTAAGGTCTTGCACACACACACACACACACACGAATGTCCGTTTCTTGTTTAGCTGTACCTGTTCAGATCTGAACATGTCAACCGAATAGAGTACGTCAGTGGACGCCACAGCTATTTTCGAGAAATTTAAGGATTACTTCGACGAGAAATTCAGCGCGGTTTCAATGCCTTAGGAAGATTCTACTTCATTACGTGGACTCAAATACGAAGTGAAAGCTAAAGAACTAATGAAGCCAGAAAATGTAGGACAATTCAAATTCTGTGGCAAATTTAAAATAGCGGTAGAAAGTATCAAGTCCGCCATCTTTTCCCAAAAATATACGGATTTAGCTATAGATTCAATACAGCAGGCCGAACATAACTCATCGACGACAGAAAACAATTAAATATTTGAATCATCGATGCGACTCGAGTAAGGCAGGTTGGTGACAAGAACAGCGCTGGGTACCAGAAAAGCAACAGAAAAGCGTCAAATGATATCGAGACGCGCAAACGCAGAGAATTACAATATGGCGACATGGATCTTCTAAAAATTCTGCTGATTGGCGGCTTTTTGGACTCTACTGCAACCTTTGTTTATACTTTGTTATTTCAGCCTGTGTGCAAGTGCAGGCCAGTCCCCATAATGTATAATATATTATGAGAATATATTTGTGTCATTTAGGCCTACTCATTTATTCTGACGTTCCTTAAAAACAAACTGTTTTTTTATGCGTATGAGCCCAGTGAAGTAGCATGAAAATGTAGTTTTGTTTAGCAGTGCGTCATTGTGTTCTCCCCGCTGTCATTATGTATTACCCGGTGGGCACATTTCCTTCTACATTCTATGAATACCTCTATAGGCTTGATAAGCATACTTGCAGGGCTTTAATAATTTCAATCACTTTAGGGTCTTGCACACACACACACGCAAATGTTCCTCTCTTGTCTAGCTGATCAGTTTTCCCGGCCACCCACCCCCATAAATTATATAAAAATGGCATTACTTCTGTGAATTTCTTTTTCTTTGTACAGGCATGCCAGCTTTTAGTGGTCCTGTGGGCTTCAAGGCCATTGGTCCAGAAACTGCTCTCTTGCCATTGCCAATGAAGGGGTTTCATGGCAGTTTAGAAAAAGAGGCACAACCACTAGACTCCCGTCCTCGCTTACCCTACAGGAAGGAGTGGCACATCCCAGAGAGACCTCTATCGCTGACACAACAGGCAAGCTGTCGAAACAGTCCCAATATCCCACCGCGCCTTCCAAGCAAAATGTTGCCCAACAACGCATATCGAGGACAAGTTTGAAGATATTATTCAAGTACCTGTACATGTCAGATATATGCTGTCCTTTGTCTTCCGATGACGTCATGGTTAAAGGGAGACTGATGAAGTCACATACTGACTTTTTGAATAGAATTGGGACACGTGACATATGATTCTTTTAATTATCAACAGAGGTTACTTTATTACCCTGCCCCCATGATGTTTGCTAACAATGCGTCGGCCTTACAAAATTACGAATTTGTAACCAACTCTATTCTGGAATTGGTAACCACATGAAGGGTCCAGGAGATTCTTTCCCCCTCTTACATAACCATGCCCTCTATCGGTATCGTGTCAGAACGAAAACAAAAACAGACTAATTCTCGATCTCAGCGTATTGAATAAATACGTTAAAACTATGAGCACTTTAAGACTGATGATTGGACAATCGGGTTAAAATATTCCTCTCCCGGTGTCTTAATGATAACCTTTGACCTCAAATCAGGTTATCGCCATATCAAAATTGCTCCAGAACACCGCAAATACTTTTCTTGGTGCATGGATGAGGGTTCACCGTTCTGCCTTTTGGTCTTTCATCGGCACCATTTTCACCAAAATGCTCAAACCTCTTGTATCCCACTGGCGTTCATGTGGGATACTTTTTGCGGTATACCTCGATGACGGCTTCATATTCATCCCCCGTGATAAGCACGCTCAAGAACAACACATACGCAAACTTCCGATCACATTAGATCAGATTTACTTAATGCTGGATTCATCTGTAACATACATGTACTCAAGAGTAACTGGTCTCCACAATCCTCACTCGCATGGTTAGGTATGACTTGGGATCATGGCAAGGCTCTCTATCTTAAATAGACAAACGAATTCAAAAATTTCAAAAATGTCCATACAATTGTAATCGACTCCCCCTGTTGTACTATCCTAGAGTATTGTAGGGCAGATTATATTATTTCCTATCGCCGGTCGTGGGTAATGTTTCTCGTTTATTGACCAGATACTCTCAAATAGTCATAGCAAGTGCTAAAGATGAAGATAAAATTACCCTACTAGATGATCGGTGTCGTCACGAGATTAACTTTTGGTTAAACAATGTCAATTATGTTAACATACGTTCTGTCTTTTCATCTCGGAAGGTTAAGACTGTCAGTTGCTCAGACGCAAGCTCAGTTGTGTCTGGAGCCATAATTTCGCACGATAATCAAATCAGTCATAAAAATTGGCCCCCATCAGAGAGAGGTAAAAGCTCCACATGGAGAGAATTGGAAACTATCGTCTTTGCATTCCAGGCTTTCTTGCCTTCAATTTCAAACTCCCGGGTTAAATTGTTTACAGATAGTCGGGATGCTGCTAAGATAATGGAAGTTAGAAGCATGAAACCTGATCTACAGTCTATTGCCTATAGCGCATTTGATACATGCCTCATAAACCAAATCATTCTTGAGGTTCAGTGGATTCCAAGAACTCTGAACGAGGATTGCAAACTTAATTCCCCGATTCTTTTTCAGGTTCTGCAACCCATGTGCCGAGGCTATCGACGCCTTCGCTCAAAACTGGAAAGGGGAAAGGTATTATTTCTCTTTCTACAAATAATCCTCCAACAACCTCTCTGGAGGAGCTTTCCGTCCTCGCTTGTCTACAAAGAGCAATTGTTGAGTGATGCGATTCTAGGTACATGTAAGTCAGAGGGCACAGTAACGTGTTATTTATACAATCAATTTTTCGCAAGGCTGAATATAAGGTCAAATGTCCCACTATTTTACTAATCAAAGATGAAGTCGTAGCCACTTACCTATCCCAATTAAACAATATAGATCCATATCAGATCAGTCACTACCGCTGCAGCAATAAAATGGATTCACAATTTAATGAACCTTACTACCAACCCAGTAGATTCTCCTTTAGTCATGTTAGTTCAGCAAATCATATCTAATACCAAGCGAAACTTACACAAACCACCGGTTCAAAAACAGCCATTATCTTTGCAGCAGCAATAAATAAAGAGTAATTATTGATACCTTGGTGAAGGAAGTACGGTACACTCTTGCAATTATGTTGAGCATGTTATCTTTCCTTAAAAATCGCTCTTCTATTTCGCCATAATTAATGAGATGTCAGGTTTGAAAGCTGACCATATCTCTAAGTTACCTAATGGACAGGGAATCAGAGTGTTTATACCCAAATCTAAGACAGCTGTGTTTAGAGACGGTGATCTAGGATATATGTATGACACAAAAGATAAATACTCTCCTGTGCTAATACTGATCAATTACATGCAAGGCGGGGATAAGAATGGGAGAAGATAAACTCATCTTTACTCCTCTCACTTCTTACCCCAAGTCGAGATCTCACAAAATTACCCAAAACGGGCCCTTAAGTTATACAAGATGTAGAGAATGGTTTCTTGATGATCTCAAACGAATTTAAATTGACGATGTAAAACAGTTTGGTCTTCGCAGCTTAAGATCCGGAGGAGCATCCACTGGTATTCCGCAAAAATTAGTAATTCAGCATGGTCGTTGAAAAACGACAGCTGCCATGAACAGATATGTAAGACGAGACTTACAACATCGATTATGCACTGCAAATTGTTAAAGCAATCTCTTCAACGACCAGATGCCAAATAACTTTTTTAAAGGTTTAAGCCTAGCTGCAAGATCCTTGTTAATACATACATTTCCAAGGGCACACGGTGATATTATGTCACAGGAATGAGCCAGTACTGCATTGTCATCCAATGGGACTTTCTCCACCTGTAGAACATCACTAACCTACAAGGCAAAAGAAATCGACTGATAAATTATGAAATTAATTTAAATGATGAATACACTGCATTTTAGTCAAGTAAGTGACTTTTGACTATGTCTGCATGTAGGTCGTACATCTCAGTGGGTGTCTGATCACATGAAACATGTTCAATTTTGATCATTTGTAACAATTTGTCTGCATTCTATGAACATGCAAGCTTGCAAGGATGCATACAAAATGGCTATGCAACCAACTGCCCTTCTGCTATATAGTGCAGCACTTGCTTGATAATTCACTGTGTGCAAAACATAACGAGCAGCAGTTCATTGTGCTGAGCAAGGCAAGATCCAGAAGCGCCATAGCATGCATGTACATGTAGCTGTGCATAAACAGTGCATATTCATGTAAAAAAAACTGTCGTCGGAAAGAATCCGATGGTGCATGCACTGTAAAATGCTTCTTGCTGCAGACTAATTAGCTCTCAGCAATTCGACAAAGAGCAAGATCGATTCACGACTAGAGTCAATCACTGGTCAAACGTCATTCTGGCAACACACATGGGCATTCACATGCAAGTGCGACCGCATTTGGTTAGTCAACTGGTTCGGCGCAAAACGCTGCATCAACTCAATGCCTGATGGGTACCAGTGACCAGTGCAACCGTGCCCCGTGGGCTGGTTCAAAATGGTTGACCAGACATGACTAACCATCGTTGACTAGACTGCATTCATTTGGAAATAATCGAACTATAGTTAACTATATAGTCGTGAATCAAACTTGCTCCATGTGATCAGCTAAGCCAGTGACAAAGCTTATATTAACCAGATCATATAGATAGCACACTATTATAAGTGACTAGTCTTAGACTGTCAGCTGAGATGATTTTATTGCAATCCATTATGGAATTGGCTATCTTACCCCGGGGAAGCGATTCTTCATATCAGTCACTCTGTTCATGTGACAATCGGTCACAAAGATATGGGACACGTTCTTCTTAAGCAGCTCTTCTACAATCACTGTGGCTGTTAAGTAAACAGTAACGGACTAATAAGAATCTTAAAACCTTTAAACCAAGATGTAAATGATTAACTCGGATTAGGAATAGACACAGATACCTCTGCTCTGGAATCCCTGAAAAGAGAATTATACCCAACAAACAACCAATTACAAGACTTCCCAAGCTAAGCAATTTCATGACACTGTTGAAATACAGACACTGTGCAGGACACAGGTGGTAAACAGAGCCAGGTTTGAGGCCAGGTTAAATGTCAAGCTGGAAGACAACATTGGGGCAAAACATTGCGTTGGTAGCGGTTTCAGAACCATGGGAAGAATTTATCTATTTTGTTATATGCAATATCATAAATCAATGATTCATTCATCAATCATATGCTCAGTTACCGTATCAACATGACTGTACTGTAAAAAAAAAAAAAATATATAAATTACAAAACAAAAAGAGCGTTTGTTTCTGACTCACGAAATTGTGGCGCAAATTCATCCGCTTGATTTTTGTACAAAAATAATGTACTAACTGCATTGGGTAGACCTATATTTGAAAACAAAATGACTTGTGAAATGAGATGCAATTTGCTGTATGCATCATTGTGATGTTTTTGATCGGGGGTATATAAAATAGGAAATGTGAGATAATTGAAACAAAAATTGACATTCTCATTGTTGAAGGCACAATCTAAAGCCGTGTCCGCATTGGACTTGTTTTTTGAGAGGTTTTACTGAGACGATGGTAAAATGAAAAATTGCTAAATTTTACTGCTGTCCGCATTTAGACTTGTTGACACAGTAAAATTTTACCGAGACCTTGGGAGAGCATGCGCAGTGTCCCTTCGCAGTTTGACTTTCATGGCCCAGACGTATGCTTTAGAGCTCTTTTACCGATTCGTCTCGGGAAAAGTTCCCTGGTCAATTTTCCTCGGCAAAAGTTGGCCAGGAAAAGTAACCGCTGGACTCCGGAAAAGTTACTGAGACATATGAGAGAAAAACGTCCTAGGCTGTCCGCATTGGACTTAAAACAGGAAAAGTACCCATCGTCTCGGTAACTTTTCCCCAAAAAAGTCCAATGCGAACCAGGCCTTAAGATGACCTGGCAATTCACGGTTTGTATGACTTACAGACATTGCCTGCTCCCTGGATGCCAATGCGTTTGCCTTCCAGCGTTCCCATATGCAGGAAATCAAGAGCTCCCTCCATCGCACATATCACACCTGCCATAAACAAAAATATGTACCGTGTAAGTCCTCATGTTTGTGTTAAAAGTAATACACAGTACATGTACATTTGGTCTGGTTTTATAATGGATAAACAAATTTGAAGTTTGATTTTCTGAAGCAGAGGTATTTTGTCTCAAATTCAGTGCTAGTTGGAGACAATTAATTTTTTCTCTGTTGGTTGGTGGAAGTGTGTTCCAGCAGCAATCAACTGCAATTTATGGGTGCATGGAGCCAAAATTCTACATTCAATGGTTCAGACTATCATTCAGTAAAGTCACAAAATTATTTTTTCTGACTTTATTTACTGAATGATTGGTGTGTTGTCGGTCGCGTGTCGTTGAATTATTCGGTATGAACCACACTCCGAGTTGCGCCATTGTGTAGCTAGCCAGCTACACAATTGCGCCAATTCAACAATAATTTGGAAGTTCAGATGACGGGCATTTATTCTAGTGCTTTTACAAACAAATAATGAATGTTTACAATTTTTGCAATAGTACAATGTATTGTACTCGTTGACAGATTTAATACGTTCACTCGGCTTATGAAATAGAACATTAAATCTGTCACCTCATCAAATTATTTGTACTATTGCACTCATAAACATTCATTATTTGTATACAGTAATAACACATGTACATGTAGTACATGTACTTGTGCATTTTAATCATTTAAATCACCATGATGGACAGTTTTACCAAACCACACAATGAACATCTTAAATACCCTTTATAAAATTGCAGTGAATTTCAACTTTTCTCTTAAACTCAGGTGAAAATTTATTTCATTTCTTTATACCCAGTGGAGTGAAAAATCCCTTAAACAAGATCCCACTGTGTACAAAATGGAATCTTGTTTAACCATTTCTTAATGGTATCCCATTCTTAAAGATGGTATATGTATACATGATTGGTACATGTAAACTGTTACAAATAGTTTTATCCCTGTGTGATTGAAGATATTCAAGATAAAAACCAACCTGAGCAAAAACCAGCTGCATACATGTACGTCGTCTAACTTTTGAGAAAACAGTCAAAACAGTGTTTACAGTCATTTCGCCCCAAAACCACTCACCTGAACCACTTCGCCCTGAACCACGGCCTGTTTACGAAGTTGTTTTGGCATGTTTGGGGTGAAGTGGCCTTTGGGCGAAATGGCACTTGGGCGAAGTGGTTCAGGGCAAAGTGGTTCAGGGCGAAATGGTTTTGGGGCGAGTGAATTTACGTCCTACGAGACAAAAAATAATTGTTTTGCTCATTTCTCAAAGACTATAGCACCTCAGACAAAACCATTTTAGGGGAAGTTCTCTGCCGTCATCATGTTTATATCGTGTAAGTTACATGTATGTGTAAATCTGTGAATATTTCTGATTCTTTGAGATACCAATCATGTGTACACTGCCTTTAATGGTATCCTAAAAAAAATTAGTATAAAAATAACGGGCATGAAAGGGTTATGGGATTTTCCTCTCCACTGTGTAACAAATTAAATTTGTACCGAGTTAAGGGGAAATCATCTTCCTGTCGCAAGAGTTTTTGCTCCACCGTACCGATTTCCACAAAACCCTTGCTGAAACGAGTTGAGCTAGGCTGTATTCAGGAAGATATGAATATCGATTAGCAAGTGACAGTGATCGCAACTGACCAATCACGCGCCGCGCATATGTTCAAGTTGCTCGGTCATCGCGCGCACGTAGCCTTCTTTGCGCGATATTCAAAATTGCATTATAGCTACGGACGCTGTTGCCAACAGCAAGAGCCAATCAAGCGCCTCCCTCCGTTTAGTGGTAGCGTCTACTTTTACTAGGGGGTGGGGTCTAATGTTTGAATTAACAGTCACTGTAAGGACGTTTTTCAATACATACGTAGGCCTATCTTTATTTAGATGAACTACGTTTAGCTTTTAGCGAAATATATGAAGTCTTCCTTTAGTTACGAACATTTACATGTATATTGTGTGCAAGATAAAATTATGTACATATGTACATAAAAAGATCTCCCCATAAAAATTGTGGTAATTGCGAGATACAACGCGCGAGATGTGATTGTTCGAAACGACTTAATTAAAAGGTCAAAAGTGCCAGGTCAAAAAAATCCCTTGTCTCTCATTGGTCGAACAGCCCGAGGCCCTAAAATACAGCTTAGCTCAACTCGATGCAGCAAGGGTTTTGTGAAACTTGGTGTGCAGCAGAGACCCTTGCGAAAGGAAGATGAGGGGAAATGGGCAATTCACTACAAACTGCTGCAATTTAAGGGGTAAAGATGTTCATAGTGCAAGTCATGCGTGCCAAATACGTAGCCTCACCTTTACCAGTAGCGACTGACGGGTTGCCTGATCCCCCTTTCTCTTCCGAGATACAGGTTGTGTAGCGAGTGTACATGTGGACATTATCCAAGTCGATCACATTCAGACCTACATCTTCTGCTGCAACTGCAAAAGGTCAGTCATACCCAACAGAAGTCAAAAATAATGTTTTTTTCAAATGACAGAGTTTCAGCCACTGTGAGTGCCCATGTAAATCCATACATCAAAATCCACAAAGCTGGATAAGGATTTGTTTGGTTTGTTTTTTTAACAGATGCTTTAGAAAAGCAATCATTTTTATGAGGCTGGTACTTATAGATGTCCATGCATATCAGAGGATTACCTTAATTTTATGTCCTAAATGAATTGCTGATGTGCAAGTGAAAACAGTGCTGCATATATTTTTAGGGTTACTATTTGTTGGAATCAAAAACTTACACTATACATGTACACCAATCCGGTAACTATAATCTCCTCACTGCATATCCGCCATAGCTGGGGGGCGTCCAGTGCATGGACTGTGCGTTTTGTGTTGCTGTTAGAACAAAAAGCGCTCATCCATTACATGCACAAACGAGCCTCCTTCGCGTACGTATACGCGATGCGCCCGCCTTTGCGTACACGCGACGCGCCCGCCTACAAAGACGCGCAACTTGTTCGAAGTAAACAGATGCAGCTTCAGCAACAGCAAAAACATACAGTTCATTCAGTGGAAGCCCCCCAGCTATGGCGGATATACAGGGAAGAAGACTTTATTACCGGATTGGTGTATACATGTACTCACAATAATTTGGGAAGTTATTTGTTTTAAATGACTGTTTTCACCCATTACTGTGACGGGGTGTATATCTGTCGTGCAGATACAATGGTCTAATCATATACAAAATCATCAATGCAACCCTCCATAAAATATCTGTGTACACTCCACATTATCCCTAACTTATTGTGATCAGTGTACATTATTACTTTATAATCTTTCCCACATTCGTACCATTTTCTTACATGCACTCTCTTAGGTCTGTGTATGCCTTACATGTAAATCAAGTCTACTGTCTTAAAGGCCAATTTTACTTCATGTGTCGACAAGAAAATACAAATTTGTTGGCAAGAATAACAGATGCAAGATCAGTTAATTTCTTTTTAAAAAGGTACTTTTCGTGAGAATTTAACAGCTGAAGGTGGGATTGAAGAAAATTCGAGCACAGGGAGCCAAAAGTGTGACATTTAGTGTCCCCCGCTACACCTGACGTTATTTTTCATACAAGAATACTGTAGTTAAAATGGCCTTTAAACCATTTTGTATGAATTGTAATTTATGTACTCACTCTTTGAGATATGGAAAGTATTTCAAAAATGTGTCCCAAATTTACAAAAACAAGATGTCAGATGTAACAGGGGATCGGACACCAAAAAATAGACCCCTAACTTATAGAAAGACACACAACACAAAAACATCTATGGATTTTGAATGTTTTCGGCAACATTGATGCATGTAGCTGACATTTCTGCACACTAGTTTATCAACACTCTTCTTTAGATGTATGTTATGCCCTCATTCCAGAAATCCATAGAAAAAAAGTGTTATCTTGCAAATGATATCATGGGCCGCTTATTAGCCATACCAAGGCATCCATTTAGGCTGGTCAGAAAACAGCCGCAGTCTGCCATGAGGGCCATACGGAGATCAGGAAGTAATGCTAATTGCTCCCTAGGTTCACAGACAACACCAACACCACCACCAACCCTTGAGAAAGGACAAACAAGACCAGGGGCCAATTTTATGGCGCTGCTCAGCACATTTGCTTTGTATTGCAAAAATGGGTTGCCAGCCAAACTCGTACATGTAAGTGATGTGTATGAAAAGGTATTCTGCTACTGTTGCTAAGAACAAGACATACAATTTTGGCTGGTAAACCAGTTTTACAATTAAGGCAATTAAATTTTGTACTAAGCAAATTGTTGTGCTTAGCAGCGCCATGAAATTAGGAACAGGTGACAGAGGTGAGTAGTGTTAGGAAAATAAATAGGTTCACCAAGAATCTGCAGGGAGTGCACTGGGAGAGAACTTCAAAAAGTACTACAGTGAACTGTTAAGTTAATATAGAGAGTACATCTACTCTACAACCAGTAAGGGTTCCCTGTGTTTTTGCTATATCTTTTTTGCCAACCACCTAATAGTAAAAAAAAAAAAAAAAAAAAGTAACGACAAAGACATGCTAAAGCTTTTCGACTTGCACTCATCAGAGCAAAACGCAAGAATGGCGTGGTGACGCTATCGCTAATAATATAAGGCTAAAGGCGGGAATGATGTGTTCAGAATGCTGCGAGCTAATTGGTCAGCTGACAACAGCAGGGAGCATGCTACTGCCCATGCGCAGTTAGACTACATGTAGCGTGTGTACAAATTATTTCTGAAGACATAACACGGGTTTTGTGAAGTAAATGTATGTAGCTTCGAGCATGTGCAGATGCATGATACTATATATCAGTGTCACAAATGACACTTGTACTGCCTCTACAATGTCTCTTGCCCCAGGCCCAAGTTCATGCAAGTGCTTACCAAAAGACTAATTTTATTCCCAAAACTTGACAGAGTAACATGAATGACTGGAATTAGTGGAAATATACTCATCAAATCAATCAACAGGCTTTTACTCTTCAGGACTGAATAATCAGGGAGGCTGAGAGCGGTAACATTTCCTTGGTCAGATAAATGTGTATGACCACCTCTTGTGGCAAGGTCAGCTGCACCAGCCTCCATATATAAGAGCTACTGAAGCAAGGTGCACCAACTGAAGTGCCTCTCTGGGCTCCTGTGTTGGGTCGCATTGAGGCACACAGATGCAGTGGTCCAGCTCATCCCACACAGGTCAATCAGGTTGATGACAACACAAACTTGGTTTTCTGATGAGAGCAAGATACTCACAGAAACAGGATATTTCACAAAGTATTGTGAGAACTTTGTTTTAAAAAAGGGGTCGTCTAGGACCTGAAAGAAACCACTAAAGCGGAAAAGTCTAGAAGTGATTCCAAAATGAATGGAGGATCAGTGCCTTTGGATGAGTATACGTGTACATGTTTGTGACATCGTATTGGCCATGTGCACTTGCAATCCTCCCATATACAGTATTTTGTATAATAATAATAATTTTCTAATGGAAGTACCTTTTCCAAAAGCAACCTTCTGGACAACTGAAAAGCCTTAATTTGTTGCAAAAGAAAAACCTCTATGGACCAGGATTTTCCTCAAGAATATCTGACTCTGGGATGTTGGTTCAAAAGGTTAGACAAAAGTTTCCAGGGATAGAGTTAGTTTTCATCGGAAGAGGTAATGATTTAGTAAAAGGCAAACCAGGGTCCAAACTTTTTTGAATCAGAACTTTATATCCAGCGAGCGCTATAACAAATGCACACACAATGAACAGAATAACGGCTGGGACTTAGAAAAAGGGAGCTAATAGTGCATTAAGCACTATTGAGGAATCCTTGGTATGAATACCAGAAAGAAATAATAATAATAATAACAATGTAAAAACATTGTTAAAGAAATATGGTAAACTCTTTATAACAGGCCTAGTCTTTCGAGCTAGTCTTTCTGATATAAAGCTCAAGTCCCGGCAACCAATGTAAATACATCATAGCACTTTCTGGATATAGCACTCGCATTAGTTCACTCCCTTGGAGAGTGCTATAACGAGAGTTTACTCAACTGTAATTTGAAAATTTTTGTTTATTCACTCAGGTTTTCCCCGTTTGTTCTGGGTCAGCCCCATTTTTTCCCAATACATACATGCATGCGTGCACGCATAGGGCCATTACTGCCACCGAACATGTACATGTAGCTGAAGCGAATATTCATTTATAAGCATAAGGAATAGCAAAATCTACCCAGTAGTTAAACACACAAAAGCCAAAGCCAACTACATTGTTGCTAGCTGTTATTTAGTGCTCCAGTGTGACCTGCTCCATAAGTCAACATTCCGTTGACAAATTTCCATTTCCTTTTAGCAATTTATCACTATTATTTTCCAAAGTGACATCAGTCATATTTGTATCTAGATTTACGGCAGAACTATATCCTCTCAAACTGTTTGCTGATCACAGAAGCTATCATGTACATTGTATAGTGCTGTGAGTTTGCCGAAGCTGAGAGCAAAGAGCTGCATTTTGTTCTACTACATGTACATGTACTTGCATATATGCCAATGCCAAAAACATCTGGTTCTTTTAAAAGGCAACTATTGGAGCAACACTATACTTTATGAAAAAAAATTTAGGATATATTTTTACGATCATTCATGAAGCAAGTCACACAGTATACATTCTAAGACTACACAATGTACACCGTGTGTAATGTTAAGGTACTGAGGCGAGCATACTGCATTCTTCTGTGGTAGTACAGGATGTTCTGCTGGACCATTGTACATTTTGCACATGTCAGGGCATAATTTACTTGGTATTGCACAGCAGTTTGCTATGCAATAATGGACTCTTTGCTACAGTATGCTTTTTCAAATGGGAGGGGGTTGGGGTGGAGGTGGCACAGCACACTTGAAGGGGGCACGCAAAGCAGCTTACACATGTATGGAAACCTCAAATCTCATTAGGAGGCACAAGGTGGGGGTGGCGGTGGTGCACGACACTTTTTCGAGGGGAGTGGGCACATGCCCCACGCAGCACCGCTTTCTACAGAAAACTCACACAAGTTGGCTCCTTATTAGCTCAATAGACCTTTATCACGGTGCGGCCATCTTCCCTTTTCCCCTAATAAAATAGTTTGGCGCCGTGTTGAAAATGTTCATTAATTGTGTGCATCACAATGACATGCGCGCGGTGCGATCAAGAAAACGCGCAGTGCGGACATTGATTTTTTTATTGGCTGTTCCGATTCGGGTCGGAACAGCCTTTATTTTTTTTTTTTTTTTTTTTGGGGTGTGTTTGTTTGTTTGTTAAATTTGATTCCTCTTGCAATTTTTATTTTTGGCTGTTCCCACACGGTTGGGAACAGCCTTTGTTTTCGTTAAGATTTTTTTTTTGGTGTTCCCACACGGTTGGGAACAGCCTTTGTTTTCGTTAAGATTCTTTTTTTGGCTGTTCCGATACGGTCGGAACAGCCTTTGTTTTCGTTAAGATTTTTTTTTTTTTTCTTTTCCTTCTTCCACTTTTTTCAGACGCTATTTCGGACACTTGCACATTGATGATTGACTTCAAACTTCACATGGACATTGGTCACTATGTGAAGTTGTGCACAGTACTAATGACGTCATGATGACGTCATCACGTGTCAGATTAAAGGGGTATGAAGTTTAATAAATTAAATATTCAAAAATCAATAAAAAATCAACCGTTTGACCTACGATCTTGATTCCTTCGGCATATACGATGACTAACAAAGGTCTTTGAGATGCGCACACCCCTTGACCTTTGACCTCGTTTCCTATTGGTCTAACAGATTTTGCCTTGCCATTTGAAAGTGGTGCAAGATATTTGGACAAAGTCACTTGTGTTACACTTCGACTAGGGTGGGGTATCTAAAAAATATTTTTGTGACCTTTGACCTTGCTCACTTCCGGTCGAAACCGGAAGTGGCCCTTAGTTTGAAAGTGGTAGGAGGTATTGAGATGGGGTCAATGGTGTTATTATCAGAGGCCCTTAAGCTTTCCAAAAATATAAGTGATGACGTCATCGTACGAAATAGCGCCCTCTAGCGACAAGATGATTACGTAATTAAATATTGGAAAATCAATAACAAATCAACTGTTTGACCTACGATCTTGATTCCTGTGGCATATACGATCACTAACAAATGTCTTTAAGATGCGCACAGGGCTTGACCTTTGACCTCGTTTCCTATTGGTCTAACAGAGTTTGCCTTGCCATTTGAAAGTGGTACAAGATATATGCATGTGGTCAACTGTGTTACACTTCGACTAGGGTGGGGTATCCAAAAAATATGGCGGTGACCTTTGACCTTGCTCACGTCCGGTTGAAACCGGAATGGGCTATATAGACTGTGCACTACTAATAGGGAAACGCGAAATTGAGTATTTCACTTGTACACAAGCAATGGCCTATTGACTGTGCACTTCGAGGAAACATGAAAATACGTATTTTGGTTGTACACAGGCAATGGCCTATTGACTGTGTACTTCGAGGAAACGGGATAATACGTATTTTGGTTGTACACAGGCAATGGCCTATTGACTGTGTACTGCGAGGAAACGGGAAACTAAGTATTTTGCTTGTACACAGGCAATGGCCTATTGACTGTGCACTGCGAGGAAACGGGAAACTAAGTATTTTGCTTATACACATGCAATGGCATATTGACTGTGCACTGCGAGGAAACGGGAAAATACGTATTTTGCTTGTTGGCTGTGCATCTCTTTTTCTTCTTCCACTTTTTTCAGACGCTATTTCGGGCACTTGCACTTTCATGATTGACTTCAAACTTCACATGGACTGTGGACATGGACATTGGTCACTATGTGAAGTTGTGCACAGTCCTAATGACGTCATGATGACGTCATCACGTGTCAGATTAAAGAGGCATGAAGTTTAATAAATTGAATATTCAAAAATCATTAAAAAAATCAACCGGTTGACCTACGATCTTGATTCCTTCGCCATATACGATGACTAACAAGGGTCTTTGAGATGCGCACACCCCTTGACCTTGGACCTCGTTTCCTATTGGTCAAACAGATTTTGCCTTTCCATTTGAAAGTGGTGCAAGATATTTGGACAAAGTCACTTGTGTTACACTTCGACTAGGGTGGGGTATCTAAAAAATATGTTGGTGACCTTTGACCTTGCTCACTTCCGGTCGAAACCGGAAGTGGCCCTTAGTTTGAAAGTGGTAGGAGGTATTGAGATGGGGTCAATGGTGTTATTACCAGAGGCCCTTAAGCTTTCCAAAAATATAAGTGATGACGTCATCGTACGAAATAGCGCCCTCTACCGACAAGATTATTACGTAATTAAATATTCAAAAATCAATAAAAAATCAACTGTTTGACCTACGATCTGGATTCCTGTGGCATATACGATCACTAACAAATGTCTTTAAGATCCGCACAGGGCTTGACCTTTGACCTCGTTTCCTATTGGTCTAACAGATTTTGCCTTGCCATTTGAAAGTGGTACAAGATATCTGGATGTGGTCAACTGTATTACACTTGGACCTAGGGTGGTGTATCCAAAAAATATGGCCGTGACCTTTGACCTTGCTCACTTCCGGTCGAAACCGGAAGTGGCCCTTAGTTTGAAAGTGAAAGGAGGTATTGAGATAGGGTCAATGGTGTTATTACCAGAGGCCCTTAAGCTTTCCAAAAATATAAGTGATGACGTCATCGTACGAAATAGCGCCCTCTAGCGACAAGATGATTACGTAATTAAATATTCAAAAATCAATAAAAAATCTACCGTTTGACCTACAAATTTGATTCCTTCTGCATATACGATCACTAACAAATGTCTTTAAGATGCGCACATGGCTTGACCTTTGACCTCGTTTCCTATTGGTCAAACAGATTTTGCCTTTCCATTTAAAAGGGGTACAATATATCACGATGGGGTCAACTGTGTTACACTTCGACTAGGGTGGGGTATCCAAACATATAGCAACACCTTTGACCTTCCCTACATGTCAGATTAAAGGGGCATGTAATAATATTAAATATTTAAAAATCGATACAAACTCAACCGTTTGACCTACGATCGTGATTTATTCATATACGATCACTAACAAAGGTCATCCCGAACACCATATATGTTTATAAAAAGGAGGGGAACAGCCATGTGTTCGTTTTCAACGAACACATTTCTAGTTTTTTTTTTTTTTTTTTTTTTTTTTTTTTTGGGGTGTGTTTGTTTGTTTGTTAAATTTGATTCCTCTTGCAATTTTTATTTTTGGCTGTTCCCACACGGTTGGGAACAGCCTTTGTTTTCGTTAAGATTTTTTTTTTGGTGTTCCCACACGGTTGGGAACAGCCTTTGTTTTCGTTAAGATTCTTTTTTTGGCTGTTCCGATACGGTCGGAACAGCCTTTGTTTTCGTTAAGATTTTTTTTTTTTTTCTTTTTCTTCTTCCACTTTTTTCAGACGCTATTTCGGGCACTTGCACATTCATGATTGACTTCAAACTTCACATGGACATTGGTCACTATGTGAAGTTGTGCACAGTACTAATGACGTCATGATGACGTCATCACGTGTCAGATTAAAGGGGCATGAAGTTTAATAAATTAAAGATTCAAAAATCATTAAAAAATCAACCGTTTGACCTACGATCTTGATTCCTTCGGCATATACGATGACTAACAAGGGTCTTTGAGATGCGCACACCCCTTGACCTTTGACCTCGTTTCCTATTGGTCTAACAGATTTTGCCTTGCCATTTGAAAGTGGTGCAAGATATTTGGACAAAGTCACTTGTGTTACACTTCGACTAGGGTGGGGTATCTAAAAAATATGTTGGTGACCTTTGACCTTGCTCACTTCCGGTCGAAACCGGAAGTGGCCCTTAGTTTGAAAGTGAAAGGAGGTATTGAGATGGGGTCAATGGTGTTATTACCAGAGGCCCTTAAGCTTTCCAAAAATATAAGTGATGACGTCATCGTACGAAATAGCGCCCTCTACCGACAAGATGATTACGTAATTAAATATTCAAAAATCAATAAAAAATCAACTGTTTGACCTACGATCTTGATTCCTGTGGCATATACGATCACTAACAAATGTCTTTAAGATGCGCACAGGGCTTGACCTTTGACCTCGTTTCCTATTGGTCTAACAGATTTTGCCTTGCCATTTGAAAGTGGTACAAGATATCTGGATGTGGTCAACTGTATTACACTTGGACCTAGGGTGGTGTATCCAAAAAATATGGCCGTGACCTTTGACCTTGCTCACTTCCGGTCGAAACAGGAAGTGGCCCTTAATTTGAAAGTGAAAGGAGGTATTGAGATAGGGTCAATGGTGTTATTACCAGAGGCCCTTAAGCTTTCCAAAAATATAAGTGATGACGTCATCGTAGGAAATAGCGCCCTCTAGCGACAAGATGATTACGTAATTAAATATTCAAAAATCAATAAAAAATCTACCGTTTGACCTACAAATTTGATTCCTTCTGCATATACGATCACTAACAAATGTCTTTAAGATGCGCACATGGCTTGACCTTTGACCTCGTTTCCTATTGGTCAAACAGATTTTGCCTTGCCATTTGAAAGGGGTACAATATATCACGATGGGGTCAACTGTGTTACACTTCGACTAGGGTGGGGTATCCAAACATATAGCAACACCTTTGACCTTCCCTACATGTCAGATTAAAGTGGCATGTAATAATATTCAATATTTAAAAATCGATAAAAACTCAACCGTTTGACATACGATCGTGATTTTTTCATATACAATCACTAACAAAGGTCATCCCGAACACCACATATGTTTATAAAAAGGAGGGGAACAGCCATGTGTTCGTTTTCAACGAACACATTTCTAGTTTTTTGGCTGTTCCGATTCGGGTCGGAACAGCCTTTGTTTTCGTTACGATTTTTATTCCTTTTTTTTTTTTTTTTTTTTTTATTCTTTTACTTCTTCCACTTTTTTCAGACGCTATTTCGGACACTTGCACATTGATGATTGACTTCAAACTTCACATGGACATTGGTCACTATGTGAAGTTGTGCACAGTACTAATGACGTCATGATGACGTCATCACGTGTCAGATTAAAGGGGTATGAAGTTTAATAAATTAAATATTCAAAAATCAATAAAAAATCAACCGTTTGACCTACGATCTTGATTCCTTCGGCATATACGATGACTAACAAAGGTCTTTGAGATGCGCACACCCCTTGACCTTTGACCTCGTTTCCTATTGGTCAAACAGATTTTGCCTTGCCATTTGAAAGTGGTGCAAGATATTTGGACAAAGTCACTTGTGTTACACTTCGACTAGGGTGGGGTATCTAAAAAATATTTTTGTGACCTTTGACCTTGCTCACTTCCGGTCGAAACCGGAAGTGGCCCTTAGTTTGAAAGTGGTAGGAGGTATTGAGATGGGGTCAATGGTGTTATTATCAGAGGCCCTTAAGCTTTCCAAAAATATAAGTGATGACGTCATCGTACGAAATAGCGCCCTCTAGCGACAAGATGATTACGTAATTAAATATTCAAAAATCAATATAAAATCTACCGTTTGACCTACGAATTTGATTCCTTCTGCATATACGATCATTAACAAATGTCTTTAAGATGCGCACATGGCTTGACCTTTGACCTCGTTTCCTATTGGTCAAACAGATTTTGCCTTGCCATTTGAAAGGGGTACAATATACCACGATGGGGTCAACTGTGTTACACTTCGACTAGGGTGGGGTATCCAAACATATAGCAACACCTTTGACTTTCCCTACATGTCAGATTAAAGGGGCATGTAATAATATTCAATATTTAAAAATAGATAAAAACTCAACCGTTTGACCTACGATCGTGATTTATTCATATACGATCACTAACAAAGGTCATCCCGAACACCATATATGTTTATAAAAAGGAGGGGAACAGCCATGTGTTCGTTGTCAAGAACGAACACAGGTCTAGTTTTAATTCTTTTACTTCTTCCACTTTTTTCAGACGCTATTTCGGACACTTGCACATTGATGATTGACTTCAAACTTCACATGGACATTGGTCACTATGTGAAGTAGTGCACACTACTAATGACGTCATGATGACGTCATCACGTGTCAGATTAAAGGGGCATGAAGTTTAATAAATTAAATATTCAAAAATTAATATAAAATCAACCGTTTGACATACGAACTTGATTCCTTCGCCATATATGATGACTAACCAATGTCTTTAAGATGCGCACACGCCTTGACCTTTGACCTTGTTTCCTATTGGTCAAACAGATTTTGCCTTGTCATTTGAAAGTGGTACAAGATATTTGGACGGGGTCAATTGTGTTACACTTCGACTAGGGTGGGGTATCCAAAAAATATGGTGGCGACCTTTGACCTTGCTCAATGTGTTAGATTAAAGGGATATTTGATAAAATTAAATGTTCAAAAATCAATAACAAATCAACCGTTTGAGCTATGATCTTCATTCCTGCGCCATATACGATCACTAATAAATGTCTTTAAATGATGACGTCAGGACGACGTCATCACATGTCAGATTAAAGGGGCATGGAAACAGATAAATGAAATATAAAAAATCAACCGTTTGAGCTACGATCTTGATTCCTGCGCCAAATATGATCACTAACAAAGGTCTTTCACTAATGACGTCATAATGACGTCATCACGTGTCAGATTAAAGGGGCATCAAATAAAATAAATGGGATATAAAAATTCCGTAAGAAATCAACCATTTTAGCTACTATCTTGATTCCTGCGCCATATACAATAACTAACAAAGGTCTTTAACTGATTACGTTATGATGACGTCATCACGTCTCAGATTAAAGGGGCATGATGTTTAATAAATTAAATATCAAAAATCAATACAAAATCAACCGTTTGACCTACGATCTTGATTCCTTCGCCATATACGATGACTAACAAGGGTCTTTGAGATGCGCACACCCCTTGACCTTGGACCTCGTTTCCTATTGGTCAAACAGATTTTGCCTTGCCGTTTGAAAGTGGTACAAGATATCTGCATGTGGTCAACTGTATTACACTTGGACCTAGGGTGGTGTATCCAAAAATATGGTCGTGACCTTTGACCTCGTTTCCTATTGGTCTAACGGATTTTGCCTTTCCATTTGAAAGTGGTACAAGATATCTGCATGTGGTCAACTGTATTACACTTGGACCTTGGGTGGTGTATCTAAAAAATATGGTCGTGACCTTTGACCTCGTTTCCTATTGGTCTAACGGATTTTGCCTTTCCATTTGAAAGTGGTACAAGATATCTGCATGTGGTCAACTGTATTACACTTGGACCTAGGGTGGTGTATCCAAAAAATATGGTCGTGACCTTTGACCTCGTTTCCTATTGGTCTAACAGATTTTGCCTTTCCATTTGAAAGTGGTACAAGATATCTGCATGTGGTCAACTGTATTACACTTAGACCTAGGGTGGTGTATCCAAAACAAATGGCCGTGACCTTCCCTACATGTCAGATTAAAGGGGCATGTAATAATATTCAATATTTAACAATCGATAAAAACTCAACCGTTTGACCTACGATCGTGATTTCTTCATATACGATCACTAACAAAGGTCATCCCGAACACCATATATGTTTATAAAAAGGAGGGGAAC
This sequence comes from Henricia sp. BOLD:AAB3569, assembly GCA_037783545.1. NCBI lineage: Eukaryota > Metazoa > Echinodermata > Asteroidea > Spinulosida > Echinasteridae > Henricia > Henricia sp. BOLD:AAB3569. Next base: position 568,752 of record JBBELK010000492.1, read on the forward strand.
AGCCATGTGTTCGTTGTCAAGAACGAACACAGGTCTAGTTTTTTTATTCTTTTCCTTCTTCCACTTTTTTCAGACGCTTTTTCGGGCACTTGCACATTCATGATTGACTTCAAACTTCACATGGACATTGGTCACTATGTGAAGTTGTGCACAGTACTAATGACGTCATGATGACGTCATCACGTGTCAGATTAAAGGGGTATAAAGTTTTAAAAATTAAATATTCAAAAATCAATAAAAAATCAACCGTTTGACCTACGATCTTGATTCCTTCGGCATATACGATGACTAACAAAGGTCTTTGAGATGCGCACACCCCTTGACCTTTGACCTCGTTTCCTATTGGTCAAACAGATTTTGCCTTTCCATTTGAAAGTGGTGCAAGATATTTGGACAAAGTCACTTGTGTTACACTTCGACTAGGGCGGGGTATCTAAAAAATATTTTTGTGACCTTTGACCTTGCTCACTTCCGGTCGAAACCGGAAGTGGCCCTTAGTTTGAAAGTGAAAGGAGGTATTGAGATGGGGTCAATGGTGTTATTACCAGAGGCCCCTAAGCTTTCCAAAAATATAAGTGATGACGTCATCGTACGAAATAGGGCCCTCTAGCGACAAGATGATTACGTAATGAAATATTGGAAAATCAATAAAAAATCAACCGTTTGACCTACGATCTTGATTCCTTCGGCATATACGATGACTAACAAAGGTCTTTGAGATGCGCACACCCCTTGACCTTTGACCTCGTTTCCTATTGGTCTAACAGATTTTGCCTTGCCATTTGAAAGTGGTACAAGATATCTGCATGTGGTCAACTGTATTACACTTCGACCTTGGGTGGTGTATCCAAAAAATATGGCCGTGACCTTTGACCTTGCTCACTTCCGGTCGAAACCGGAAGTGGCCCTTAGTTTGAAAGTGGTAGGAGGTATTGAGATGGGGTCAATGGTGTTATTATCAGAGGCCTATAAGCTTTCCAAAAATATAAGTGATGACGTCATCGTACGAAATAGCGCCCTCTAGCGACAAGATGATTACGTAATTAAATATTCAAAAATCAATAAAAAAATCTACCGTTTGACCTACGAATTTGATTCCTTCTGCATATACGATCACTAACAAATGTCTTTAAGATGCCCACATGGCTTGACCTTTGACCTCGTTTCCTATTGGTCAAACAGATTTTGCCTTTCCATTTGAAAGGGGTGCAATATATCACGATGGGGTTAACTGTGTTACACTTCGACTAGGGTGGGGTATCCAAACATATAGCAACACCTTTGACCTTCCCTACATGTCAGATTAAAGGGGCATGTAATAATATTCAATATTTAAAAATTGATAAAAACTCAACCGTTTGACGTACGATCGTGATTTCTTCATATACGATCACTAACAAAGGTCATCCCGAACACCATATATGTTTATAAAAAGGAGGGGAACAGCCATGTGTTCGTTTACAACGAACACATTTCTAGTTTTGTTTTATTACTTTCTGTGTATTTATTTCTCTTTCTTATCTTTTATTTAGATATTTTTGTTTTAATTAGATATTTTATTTTTGTTTCTTCTAACATGCAGTTTCACTTTTTGATCGCCGTACTTATAGTCTGTCGCTGTAATTGATAGCATTATGGGAGAGCCACCAGATAGTCCTTCAGGGGTGTTATCATTCTCGTTTTCTAAATTACTTGTTTGTTTGTTTTTTGTATTTTTGCTTGTAGTGTCCTTTGTCACGTTTGTTGTTTGTCACGTTTGTCCTGAGAAATAATAAATGAAAATGAAAATGAAAATGAAACGGAACAAGTGCACGCGCTATCGTGGAGACACGCACACGCACTGTGATCATGCCCGACACGTACATTGTACATGTACTATACTATGCATGCAGTGGGAACAAGACAAAGATGGATGCACCGTGATAAAGGTCTATTGGTACCGGTAAGGCATCTAACGTTAGGCAGAAGGTCCGCGATTCAAATCCTGCTGGAGCCAAGTTGTTATTCACTGCATCCAGATTCCCCATCCAAACTCATGCACAATTGTCCACATTTGTATCGAATGATTTGAAAGGGTTGGTTAACAGGTTAATAGAGAATTGCAAGGCCAGATGCACATGTACATGTATGATCCACAACAGAAGAGTGCTACATGCTATGCTCAGACAGGGCAACATGGGGTACTAGTGCATGCATGATACAAGTTATGCCTCGACTACAATGATATTAGTGTGCACCCTGCACCCAGTGAAATTGAGTGAATCCCCTACCATAACAACCATTCAAAGAGGACAAAAAGTCCCCGTAATCATAGAATAGCTTTGAGCGTGCCTGTGGGTCTAGGTGTTCAGCCTGTCGCGGCTGCTGTACAACGCCCTTCCCTCCGCCAGCCCTGTGGATGCAAAGTCATGGAATATAGCAAAAGGCTGTGAATGGAATTTTGGGAATAGAATACCGGTATGGTGAGGACTTGAGTTTTGATAGAGTTCTTGCTGGAATGTTACGTTTCCTCCTTGACAAAGACGATGAAGAAGATAACAATGGGAAAATGGCAATTTAGGTGATAGAAATTTGTGATTATACGTACAGGGTGCCCCAAGAAATGTCCAGACCAAACCAGGCAACCTTTGAACAAAGAAAGCCCCGTTCTCAGTAAACGGGCGACTGTGTTTTCTGTAAAAACGGCAAGGTTGCCCAGGAACCTGCCATATACAAGGAAAGCATTGTGATTGGCTAAACCGTCCACTCGTGGACACACTGCATGGACCAATCCGGAAAGAGAGGTGCCGTTAGATACATGCAACTGCACGGCACCACATATTCAGCGAACATGAGATTCGTGCTTGTATATGTGGAATATGAGGTCCGGGAAACCAGTCTAATATGTATTGCACCTGGGATGCATGGGCATACATGGTAAGGGGTGAATCGGTCAGGGGCGAGTTGACGAGGGGGCAAGTAGGTAAGGGGCGAGTCGGCCCCTGGCCGACTTGACCTGATTCCCATGTGGTCATGTGCGTGCAGGCATCGACATACATGTATGTGTACACGTACATGTATGTCGCATGGAAGAGAATGGTACCCGATGTTCATCCGGTAGGTCTAACGTGCCACTGCCTGCGGCAGCAGCCCGACAACTATTTACAGTACATTCTGCCATGAGCATCTTTTTTTTATGGATACCGGCGCATTATAAATTTTCATTATTATTATTATTAATCTCTAATTACAGCACATTATGAACAACTTTTCAAAGTATAGGAACATTTCAAAATTGAAGGCAACACGTTTAACAGTGTTGTACATGTAGTACTCAAGTCCAGGACTCTGACTCGAGTCCGACTCTAGTCACAATTTTCGTGACTCGAACTTGACTCGAGTCACATTGCAAAATGACTAGGACTCGACGTGATGACTCGGACTCGAACATAGTAGTCACACAGGATTCTTTGGAAAAAACACACTACAATGCACATGCAGGCCCGTAACCAGCGAGTTTTTCAGGGGGGATCGAATAGTGGCGTCAGGCACTAGTTTTAAAATAGTAAAATACCGGCTATACATAACATTGCATACATAACGAAGAATGCATGGATAAGTAGATTTATTTTCAATATCCAACTGGCTATATTGTGCGACGAAAAATTGAATTATTCGAATTATTGAATTTTTATTTTGTAGAGCGGAACTCCCTGTTTCGTGGGGGGATCGTCCGATCCACCAGATCACCCCCTGGTTACGGGCCTGATGCATATTTATATGTAGACTGCGCCACCAGGCCGGCAAGCAGCTCACGAGCACGTCATTTCACATTGTGCGAACGAAACTATAGCAGATTCAGTTTCAATAATTTGGCGAACAAGTGACTCATGACTCGGACTCAAGGAAAGTGACTCATGACTCGGACTCAAGGAAAGTGACTCATGACTCGGACTCAAGGCCAGTGACTCAAGACTCCGACTCGATTTTAATTACTTGACTAAAACACTGCCCTTTAACCCCAAAATTTACCATAGTCCAGCGAGGGCCGACTTGACTCCCATTCCTTGACCTAGCCTCAAACCATCTCGGAGATAGTTTTCCATGGTCGAGTAGTCCCACAGACGAATGCCACCACACTGTTTAAAAACACAAAACTCCAACATTATGTACAACAGCCAACAACAACAAAATTGTGTATTTCATGTCTTCTGACATCTCAATGCACCTTAAAATTACAACTTTCAGGAAACACCTAAACAAATGAATATGTGGTATAGGCTGGTGGCGCCTAAGGCAACAAAGCCAGAGACACCAAGTAAATCCCCTTCTCTTGACAAATAGGCCTACAGTTGCTTTGTAATGGATCACACAACACACTGGACCTGCAGCTTTACACCCCAACCAAAGGATAGAATAATTAGGGTTCCTGTTCGCCAGTTGAGACTCCATGTTTTCAAGTACAAACTTGATATTTTCTCATTGCTAAAATCATGTTTCCTAACCAAATTTACCCTTTCTGGGGCATTATCATGACCATGTCATATTAGAATTAGTGGCAAACGTGTAGTTGTTGATGATTCTTCTAAACGGGAAAAAACTAGTCCAACGTAATTTTTCTTTACATTTTTCCAGCAAACTGGAGCGATGTTGGAATTGAACAGCTAGATTTATGATGAGCGAATCACTGCCAAGATAGCCCGCTATCTTGCGGTCATCTCATTGTATGTACTGTACAGGGAAAACGGACTAGGGCACAATATTCTTGAGAGTGGAAGGACCTCCATGGTATGTTTTTCAATGTTTAATTTTGACTGTAAGGTGAAATTTCAGATTAGTGAACGGCCGCCATATTAGTCGTGCAGGCAAAATTAATCATCACGTCCCAATGTAAACATCAGAAAATCACTTTTAGCCTTCTGAAAGTAGTTATTACAGCCTACATCATACAAAGTGGGGGTATTCGACTGGATAAGGTTCATTTGAATATAAAAGTTGTGTCCGAGGAGGAGCCAGGCAAAACTTTTCAACAATCACATGCAGAAGTAATTGCCTTTCATTCTGCATCTAGCTCCAAACTGGAAGACTGATGGATGAGGTCTTAATGATGTGGAAATCGACCATAGTGTTGCATTATTCATCCAATGCAGTTTTATTGCAGGAAATTGTAAATTGTGGAGCCAAGTGACAAAATATATTGTTTATGTTTATTTAACAACATGCACATTCACATCGTAAAAACTTTATACCCATGTATGTATGCATTTAAGTTTATATACTGGGACGAAAGACAGTTACAACACATTTGATAATACAAAAAACACAAAATATCCAAGCACTGAAGTGAAATAGTAATGTGTTTTTCGACTACCCATTGTTTAAACACAAGACAGCTTTTTAGACCGGCAATTTCTTACTGGTCAAATGAGCACCATGCAAAATGACCAAAGGTTCATTAAAAATCACCATTCCATCCAAAGGACGTCTAAACTGACGCCACAAAATAGCGTGTACTTCTTACTGAATCCCATAAGGCGATCACATTAAAGGTACACACCGGCCTACTGTTAACATGATTTAGTGATGTAGCAGCATTGACAATACTTTTTTGATGGTCGTTGTTAAAAAAAGATCAAAATATCCCGTAATTTATTAAAGAAGTCCAAAATTAACAAAAACGGTCAAAAGACGGGTTATACGCTTTACCAGCCGTTGTAACTATGACGCGCGAGCCTCACGACTTTGGCACAAACGATTCGCTCTTCTCCTGATCCTACTCAGGATATCTCCAATTTTCTGCTCACGATTTCACTGGACAGCCCGGACGACCTTTACAAACTTTCTTTACAAACATACACCGGGGCAAATGTCCCACACTCCACGGTAACCTGCCGTAGCACGCGCTCGCTCCCGTTCTCCGGACTTTCGAAACAAACATTTATGTTCGAATTTTCATACCTATGTTCAACTTTGTTTCATACCTGTATAAATAGTCTCTCTTTTGTCAATCACATATAAACATTGGGGGGAAATCAGAGTTGAATTTGGTGCAGTTCTGGACACAAAACTAACTCGCAAGACCATGTGACTTTTCAGAACCAGAATCTGGTTCCGAAAAGTCACGTGACCTTGAATTTTTGAAAAATTCTCCAAAATATATCTAATTTACCCTGGAAAGCGCTTCAGAATAATGTATGGGTCTATTTCGAGCCCAAAATAGCCCAACAAAGCCGGTGTGTCCCTTTAAATCACGACGCTTCTAATCTTCATTTCATGTTTCAAACTAATTTTATTTTTATTGTTTGAGCTATATTGTTTGAGCTATATGGTGTGACTTATAACCAAGACAGTCTGTAGGTTAATACAAATTGACTCGGACTCGAACATAGTGGTCACATATTTTAAAAAAGAAAAAAAAAAAGATATTCGCGCGCTTAAAGGAACACACCGGCTTTGTTGGGTTTGAAATAGACCCATACATTATTCTGAAGCGCCTTCGAGAGTAAATTAAATATATCCTGAAAAGACGCCTTCAAATTTGGCCGTTTTTGAGCACTTTTGAGAAATTCAAGGTCACGTGACTTTTCGGAACCAAATTCTGATTCCGAAAAGTCACGTGGTCTTGTGAGTTACAATGTAGGTGTATTTCCAGCCGTATAAAAGTTTGTTACTGCAGAACTGCACCAAATTCAACTCTGATTTCCCCCCAATATTTATAAGTAATTGACAAAAGAGAGACTATTTATATATTTATACAGGTATGAAACAAAGTTAAACATAAGTATGAAAATGCGTACATAATTGTTTGTTTCGAGAGTCCAGAGAACGGGAGCAAGCGCGTGCTACGGCAGGCTACCGTGGAGTGTAGGATATTTGCCCCGCGCAGCACGGCAAATAGCCTGAGTACACACACACATGGGCGTGTTGCTCCGGTGTACGTTCGTGAAGAAAAAACATGATGCCAACTCCCCAAAACAAAAACGGACTGTCCAGCATGTCCAGTGAAATCGTGAGCAGAAAATTGGAGATATCCTGAGCAGGAGAAGTGCGAATCGTTTGTGACAAAGTCGTGAGGCTCGCACGTAGTTGCAACGGCTGGTAAAGCGTATAACCCGTCTTTTGACCGTTTTTGATAATTTTGCACTTCTTTAGTAAATTATATCTAATTTACCCTGGAAAGCACTTCAGAATAATGTATGGGTCTATTTCGAGCCCAAAATAGCCCAACAAAGCCGGTGTGTCCCTTTAAATCACGACGCTTCTAATCTTCATTTCATGTTTCAAACTAATTTTATTTTTATTGTTTGAGCTATATTGTTTGAGCTATATGGTGTGACTTAACCAAGACAGTCTGTAGGTTAATAAACCTTATCGACATTCTCAATGCATCATGGGATTGGATGCCAATATTGTCCTACTAAGTCTGCGTAAACTTATGAGGCGGACGCCAACTCAGCAAGTTTTTTACTAATTTTCACGAAAACCAAAAAGAGTTCAAGAATCAACCTCCCACCATTTTATCTTCGATAAATATTAAACATACTGGCAAACATGTCCTCAAACAGAAATGTTGCAAATGCGGGAAATCATCGGGGATTCCCTTCGTGGCGGTAGCACACTCAATCCAACGAGCGCCGAGCCGCTACGGCGCGCGCGTGTTGCATTGCGCATACCGAGCTGCGAGTGCGGTATGTATGTTTAATATTTATAGAAGATAAAATGTTGGGAGGTTGATTCTTGAACTCTTTTGGTTTTCGCGAAGTTGGCGTCCGCCTCATAGGTTTATGCACATTTGGCCGGGCAATTTTGTCATCCAATCCCATAATACATAACATCAATGAGGTTTATTACGATTTTAGCTTAGTTTATTGATATTGAGTACATGTACATTTCTAATTAAAGGCTGGTCGAATTCCCCTCGTGGTGGAATATACCTGCGCTTTAAGGCCAATGAAATTAGATTACTAGTTTCTCTTCAACCATTTATCAAATTTTGGTGAGGGAGTTTTTTTTTACAACCTTACACATACACGAACTGCCATTAAGAAACTAATTATTAAGGCTCTAAACTCACCCACAAATGGTTTGGTACCAGTATTATCATTCAATGCCATTGAGTTATACTGGGTAGCTTGTGTTTGAAGGAACAAGTTGAGATGAAAAAATCATGGGAAATGACAAAGGAGATGTCTGGTTATAAACACAAAAAGCTGCAAAACACAGATCGCGATTGCACAACTGAAATGGAAACGTTTCAAATGGAATTAGTTTGCATCCGATTTTTCCCCTTTTTTTTTTTAAATAATTAAATTTTGGTACTCGATGAAAGTCGGACCCTCCGGATCTTCCGGATCTTTGTTAAAAATTGATATTTAACGAACAGAAAGTACCTAGTTTGACTTCTAAATACGCTTACATACCTTTTACCACCATGTATTGCACCAATTTGTAATCATACACCACATCGACTATCCACAAAGTGAAATTTTCAAAGAAATAGGCATAGGAAGTGCAGGACACTAAGAAAGAAAAAAATTGGTTTTTGTCCACGCCGGATCTTTAAAAATAAGGCCTGTACATGGCGGTAAAAAGTATGGAAGCGTATTAAGAAGTCAAACTAGGCACTTTCTGTTCATTAAATAGCCATTTTTAAAAAAGATCTGGAAGATCCGGAAGATCTGGAAGGAACCGAAGGGTCCGTTGTTCACCCACACCCTGAAATTTTGGCATAATGAAATTTGTTGGTGCGGGGTCAAAATCACATGCGGGCGCTGACAGGAAACTAGTAATCTAATTTCATTGGCCTCTAGACTATATCAATTTTGTATATTTGCAAAAATGTTGCTTACAGCCTGTCCTCTGCAGGTCCGCCAGATAAAGGCGCCAAGCAGGCAGCCAGATCTCTCGCCGACTTCCATGAACACAGCCTCATGTTTATCATAGTCCACGGGATCATCACGGACAAACCGTGCCAGCTCTTGCAACTCAGGGTGCGACACCTTAACCTCACCGCACGTCTCGCTGTCGTACACTAGAAAACATCGGTGAATTTCCTTTTCTCGCAGAAAATCCACAAAATCATTCGGTTGGAGTTCTAGAATAGACTTGCCGTTGGGCGTCTGTCCCGTGCCACGAGCCTTTATGTCGGCATAAGCGGGCATCGATACAGATAAATGGCGACAATTTAGTAAGGTGGCCGGGGAACCGGCACCGGTACCGGCCGCTGCTGACCATGCTGACGCGACAGCATACCGTGAATCGAGCCAATATCTCGGTCTGAACTGCCCAGCGCGCGCGCCGCTACAACTAAAATTTCGATGCAAATGTCTGTTCAAAGACCTGACTTCACTGCTGAGATGACTCAATCGCGTCGTGCTATACTTTCCTCGGTTGCCAAAGTTTGTCAACGCGGATTGAAAGCGAGAGCAAAACATTATGATTTGAGTTGTTGTTGTTGTTGGTATAATGGCACGTATGGCAATCCGAGTGCCCTGTGTCGCAGTGGGCCGGGTACACGCAAATTACACTGCACGTATGAACGTTAACGGCTAGTCCAGATTCTGGACTATATTATTGCGATATTGGATCGTAGCGCGGCCGACTATAGAGGGCGGAATATCGATATTATTTGGACAGTAGTCCAGAACTTAACCTCCAGTTCCTTGAGAAATTTCAGGGAACTATAGCTCCGCCCACCTAGTCTGATTGGACGCAGCGCTTATCAATCATGTGTGTGAGGCGCGCCGAATAATCGACGGTCGGGAATCGATTCTCGAAAATTGTCCGCGCAATACATCGCATAGTCATTATAATATTATAATGTGTACATATCGGCCTCCTATGCCGGCTATGCGCTGTGCCGCATTGTGAAACAACACACATACAGTATACACCTGCATGCGTGGCTATAGCCACGCATGCAGGTGTATATACTGTATGTTTGTATAGTTGGAAAGAGTTGAGAAGTTGATCAGATTTTGTCTTCAAAATTACTCATCAAGCATATCTGTACGTGCAGATTTGATGAAAAAAATATATATATAGGAGTGAGAAAAAAAAAGAAGATTTTGTGCGGAAACACTTCTTCATCCTGCCGTGCTCAAATTTTCTCACTTATAATAAATTTCAGGTTAATTTTCCCATCAAATCCGCAGTGCACTTCATTTTAAAGAAACAATCTTATCTGCTAAATTCTGACCTCTTGACCTTAAAAATAGCTATTTTTAAGGTCAAGAGGTCAGAATTTAGTAAAATAAAGACACAGTACGTGTGCTTTGTGTATTTTATTGCATGGTATTGTTGCCTTCCCGGGTATTTGGGGTGTTACCCGGGGTGTAGGCAATCAGTTAATAGTTAAAGGGAAATGGACTGGACACTTCCTTTGTTGACAGTCAAGGGTTGGTTTATTAACCTTACTTCATTTATTTACAAGTATACAAGTATAGCAGTAATAGACTTAGATAATGGTAGCGTTAGATAATGGTAGCGTTAGAGTCTTCGAGCGGTTGGAATAACTCAAACAGTATTGCATAGCGACACCGGGACGACGGGCAAGTGACCGGGCGTAGGTACGGGGGAGACACGGCCAACGGCAAGGGACTGCACCGATGTCTCAAGTGTTCGTATAAGACGATACGGGTACTAGGTTAACCAGGCTGGGTGGTGGCTCAATTCGAGGGGGCTCGCTAACGAGAGACTCGGCCGGGTGTAGCGGAACTGGACCGCTACGCCGAGTGGGGCAACCGAAAGCCACGCACGGCGAGGTGTAGCGGGGGAGAGCCGCTACGCATACGCCGAGAGAGGCAACCGCAAGCCCGGCGAGGTGTAGCGAGAGGGAACCGCTACGCCTACGCCGACAGACAACCGCAAGCCACCCACACCGAGGTCATACCAAGCACGGACGGTTCAGTGGCCGACGTCGCACAGCACCACTGAGCCGAGTGACTAAGCAACCGTATGCTCAGCCACAGTCTTATCGAACGGGACCGCTAACCTAATACGAACTCAGTCTGATCTTTCGCACCAACCAGTTTACTGAGAACGCATCAGTCTATATTCGAGATCGCCCTTTACCATGGTCACCATTCGCCGCCCGGATATCGCTCGCAAAAACGACACACCGAAATGGACTTCACTTGCCTTATTTATAGAACTTCGGGAGCTAGTTACATGAATAAATATGAGGAGATAACCAATGGAAAGGCGCCAACGTGTCCTCTTGCCACATGGTTGGGACCAAGGCTAGCGTCATGTATTAGCCTTGTGCAAAAGGGTAATAGCTAAAATAAGAGATCAGAGCTGAGTCAGCAATCTTCTGAAGGACTATGACTTAGCCACGCCCAATCATGCGCTCATTCAGTTATGTAACGGCATCTCGCTTTCCGGATTGGCCCTTGAATAGCGTCAATGTACCGACGGTTTGGACCGACGGTTTAGCCAATCACAAAACCTTCCCTTATATGGCAGGTTTCTAGGCAACCCTGCCATGTTTACCGAAAACACAGCCACCTGTTTATGGGGAAAACAGAGGCGTCTTTGTTCCACGCTGTCCACGTGTTTTGGTGTGGCAATGAGGCCGGAAAGCAAGATCTCGTTGTAGCGAATTTCGTGTGGTGAAATACAGAGTGCTTCTAAATTATAAGACTGGAAATTATCAGCAATTCTAGGTTCGCAACACTATCCCCCCTCGAGTTTTTACAACGTCCTCGTTGTACCCAAGAGAAGGGATAGAGGTTTGGTTTTCTTTAAAACAAAACAGCGTTATTCGATATAACTTTTTCAAAACTACAGTTCGCAGAAGAGTTCAAATCAACGTGATTCGGACATTGGATCATTTCTAGTTAAAACGAGAAGAAGTTTGTGTTGACTGTCACTTTTTTTATTTTAAAACTAACTCTACAATGTCTAAATCTAAATAAAAACTAAAATAAGACCAAGAAAATACAGCGATCAAGTACTTAGATTTACTCCACCAGCGGGTGGAATGTTTTGGACCGCGAGTTTGTCATCATAATGAGTGTCTCTGTGTACTGGAGTACTCGACGAGAGATTGATTATTTCGCGGTATGCACGGCATTTATGGGTAGAGTCAATACGCCGTGTCTGTATAGTCTGTGAATCTTGCAGGCCGTTTCCTCGCGCGCGAGCTTCTTCGGGAAAGGGCGTTACTGTTTGTCTGTTGAGGCAAGCTGGTTTCTTCCGCTCGTTGCTGAGGGGGTCCCTCGTCTGTGGTTGGGGCGGTGTTGAGTGAGGGAACGGGTCGCGTGGCAGATTCCTGGGGTCGTTCGGGGTCATCTCGTCCCTGCAATGTTTTTCGTACGTCTGCGATCCACTCAGGAATTTCATCGCTGTAGTACGGTTTTAGTCTATCGTGGTGCAGAATTTTAGTCTTTCCTCTTTGCTTGTGCCGGACTTCGAAAAGCAAGTCGCTGAGCACCCGTACAATAACAGCAGGTCCCTGCCATTGTGCTCGCTTGAGTTTAGGGGAACGTCCAATGGTTTTTGTGGTGTCCCTCATGTACACAAAATCACCAGCGCTGTAACTTCGCTGTGAAACTCGGGGGTCATGATCTTTCTTTTGGCGCGCGGCAGATTTGCCGAAATGTTCTCTGACAAGTTCGTAGATAGATGAGAGTCTGTCTCTTAACTGACTTACGTAATCACACTCGTTCTGGGGGGTTTCGTCTCGAACTCTCCCGCCAAATATAAGATCAACGGGGGCATGGGTTTCACGGCCAAGCATGAGCAAGTTTGGCGTAAAACGAGTTGTTTCATGTTCGCTACTTCTATAGGCGGACGTAAGAAGGGGGAGATGAACATCCCAGTTGCGTTGATCATCATCAACGTATGCCGAAATCATGTTTAGCAAAACTTGGTTGAATTTTTCGGCTTGTCCATTGGAAGAGGGGTGATAAGGGGAAGTTCTTGTCTTGTGAATTTCGAGGAGTTTGCAAACTTGCTGGAAAAGTTCAGATTCATAAGTTCTGCCTTGATCCGAATGAATGTCGAGGGGTGCGCCAAATCTCGAGATGAAGTCGTAGACAACTCGATGGGCAACGGTTTCTGCCTTCTGATCTGGGATTGGATAGGCCTCCATCCATTTAGTGAATTGGTCACCAACGAGTAAAATGTATTTGTTGCCTCGTTCGGTGACAGGGAGGGGACCCAAAATGTCTGTAACAACTCTGTCCATTGGTGCACCTACGCGGTAGTCTTTAAGGGAAGCGCGGGGGGTCGCATGAGGGCGTTTGCGTGCACCACACTTGGCACACTTCCGGACCCATTCGCGAACGGACTCTTTCAGTCTGTACCAGTAGAACCGCTGTTTCGTCTTCTTGATTGTCTTCGTGACACCAAGATGAGCAGACGTTATTGAGTCATGACATGCCCGTAATACAGTCTCTTGCAGTTGCTTGGGAACAACTAGCTGGAGATATGATTTTGTATTGTTTGCCGTCTCCCACCGTTTATACAAGACTCCGTCTTGCAGCACGAGTTGTTGCCATAACAACCATAAGTTTCTGGTTGCTGGACTGTGGCGAGCTACAATGTCTCTACTTGGTCGTTGAGAAGATTTGTCTAGCCAGTTCAGCACGATGTTCAACTCGGGATCTTCTCTCTGCATCTGTGCAATTTCCGCGGGCGTATAACCGTCGACCCAGGATACAGTTCTGCCGGTACTGGAACCGGTGACGATGACAGACGGGGTTTCGTAGCGCGTTTCGTCATTGCTGTTCTGGTCGTTAGGTTCTCCGGAGGAGCGAGGCTGTTCTGCAACTTGCCCGTCGACACTAGAATCGACTGGGGCATCCACGCTTTGGACACCGGGCGCGTCACAGTCCACTTCCTCCTCCACTGCCGTATCGCGTTCTCTGGCGGAAGTTGCTAAAGTCTCTGACGGGGCCTTTACTACCCGAATGGCGTTGGGAACTGGGGGTTTCCCGGGAGTTTCTCCAGAAGTAGGCGAGTCCGTGTCTGCAAAACGGCTGTCGAAAGTTCTGTTTTCGAAGCCGCTGGTGAACATACTGCACGAGCGCCAAATACGTTCACCTATGTTGCGTACATCACCAAGTAGGAGCGTTACCACTGTTGCCATCAGTATGAGAACTGTTACTAGGGTTTCGGGCTTGGCCGTTTGAAGCGTTGCGTCTTTAAGCGACGTTTGAACTGCAGTCGATGCATACTGGGAAGGTGTGGAGCCTTCCGTGCAAATGTCTACTCGTTTCGTGGCTAGAGGGATCACATCGTCGATCTTGTTAAAGTCGGACCAAAGTTTGCTTTTGGCGACACATTTCTCGCAGCCGCCACACGGTAATTCGGTCAGGATGCTTCGCCCATCGTAGCACTGGCAATCGTCAGGATCACACGGCACTCGCGAAAGTGCATCAGCGTTGCCGTGTCTTTTTCCAGCGCGGTGTTCGATGCGAAAGTCAAACTGGGCCAGAATTTCCAGCCATCGGGCCATTTGGTCGACTGGATCTTTGAAAGTTGGATTGTCAAGAAACACAACCAAACAGAGCAAGAAGTCCTGTAAATCGGATGACTGACAACGGTCTATATTTCTCAGTTTTCTGTTTACAAAGCTGAAATAGTTGAGACTGATCAAGTGTTTAACATGTACTTCGTGGGGAGCGTAGACACTTGTACTTTTACTGGTTAGCGTAAATACGTTGTTACTTGGTAGACATTCGATCTGAAACAAACAATAAATGAAAGTCCTTCCTTAATTAAATATGATGTAGCTTGCAGGTAAATATCTGTTTACCTAAATAAACCAATTAATAAATGTCATGAAAAGTCTGTCTGCTGACTTTACTTAATGTGTCTGTGTCCATTCATTAACTAAACTGGTTATATAATTTATATAAACAATGATGGGTAGTAATCTGGGCAGTTCTTATACAAAGGAAAACTTAATTGAACTTTAACTGCATGTTACTTAAACTATACGGGTACATGTACACTGTACATGTTGAATTACATGTGAATCTCATGTCAAGTTTAGCACAAATCTTAACTGCTTTTGTTTCCTCAAATTTCACGTAAATAACCAAAGATTGAGACACTTACTTCTATAACAGGACTCTTTGCATTCTTCTGGTAATAAACACTGGTTAAACAAATGTCAGGAAACCTTCAAAACGGTATAAATTCAGTCTAAACTTTCGGAACTTTGCAGTGATCAAAACGTGACAGACTAAAGTGAACGAACTTTTAACTAGTTATGATTTAACATGAGAGGGCGCTATACAGTCTCTCCAGTAAGTTAGGTTTTCTGGGCGCTCGCGGGAACATCCTCCGCCCCGATGACAGCTTTGTCATCATCCTCATAACCTCCGTTTGGGTACAAGACGGCAATCTTGGTTACAGGTCTTCTGTATTCACCATCTGACGTCTTGACTTTGACGTTCCTAACCCGTTCGTCTGGTCCAGGATAGACATCTACTACTCTACCGACGTGCCACTTGCCTCTGAGAGCATTTGCCTCGGACATCATTACAACGTCATCAACTTGGATGTTGCGAACTTCAGAGCGCCATTTTTTGCGAGGCACTAAGCTTGGGAAGACGTCCCTATGCCAACGTCTCCAAAACGAATCCACTATCCGCTGGACAAACTCCACTCGTCTTCTGGGGTCTTTGGTTTCCTGGAATGGCCCTTGAGTTACCTCTGTTGATGACCTTCCCAGAAGGATGTCGTTAGGGCACAAGTACTTCCCATCATCAGGGTCATTCGGGATCCGTCCAATCGGTCTCTGGTTGACGAGATTTGCTACTTCTTGTAGTGCGGTATACAGTTCGAATGGCGTGAGAACCTGAGCTCCTATGGCTTGCTTTAAGGCGGACTTGCAAGTCTTCACTAGTGCTTCAGCGCAACCGTTCTGATGTGGTGCACTTGGAGTCACAAAGATCCATTCCATCTGTCGATCGGCACAGAATTGACGAAGTGTATTCTTGTCCCATCCTCTTATCATCTCCCTCAGCTCTCTTTCTGCTCCTATGAACTGTGTTCCGTTGTCGCTTATTAACTTTGACGGGAGACCTCGAACCGCAAAGAACCTTCGCAGCACCTGTAGAAACTCCATCGTACTGCAATCTACGGCTAGCTCAAGGTGTACCGCTCGGGTATTTAAGCAGGTAAATATCACTCCATAATGTTTAGTAGTCTTGTTACGTCCCACTTTAACGAGATAGGGCCCGAAGTAATCACACGCAGTGTAGTGAAACGGTGGTGAAAATGGTGCAAGTCGGTAAGAAGGTAAGTTACCCATGAGTTGTGTCTCGGTCTTATGCTCAGTTTTCCGGCAGGGAACACAACGGTACTTCACTTTCTTGGCAAGCTTGTGAGCCTTCAGTATCCAGTACTTGTTTCTGATCCTGGCGACTGTGGCTGCAATTCCAGAGTGTCCTACTTCGTGCTTTTGTCGGGTAATTATCAGTGACATGTGGTGGTCATACGGTAACAGCGCTGGATGCTTTGTAGGATACGACACCAAGGACTTGTCAACTCTGCCACCAACCCTTATCAACCCATCTTCATCTATGTATGGCGTCAAAGTCTTGAACTCTCCATTGCTGAGACGCTTGTGCAAACTCTGTTGGGCTTGACGAATCCAGTAATTCTCTGCATCTGTTAGCTCCTGTGACGAAAGAGGACCGCTTCTACGTTTTTCCTGATTGTCTTTTCTGAGTCGGGAATTCCAGATGTATCGCTGTACGAATGCTGTCACTCTCACTAGTTTTCTCCAGGATGAGAATCTTGAACAGTCAATGAGATCTTCCTTGACTGCAATGACTAAGACAGACTGTGTCTTTCGTTCTTCCTTTTTCATCTCATTCAGGTCTACTTGGGACTTGCTCTGTGGCCAATCGGCCTCATCTAAGTACAGGAAATCTGGACCATGCTTCCATCGATCCGATAGTCGTTCCACAGCTATGCCTCGTGAGACATCGTCTGCAACGTTTACTTCTCCAGGAATGTGCTTCCATTGTGTCGGATCTGTGGCGTCTTGGATTTCTGCGACTCTGTTTGCCACGAATGGTTTGAGGGCCTTTGAGCTGCTTCGTATCCAGGCCAAGACGATAGTGCTGTCGCAGAGGAACATGGTTTTCGCAAACTGAAGCCTTGTCTCTTCCATGATAGTCTTATACAGACGTGCTGCTGTCACGGCCGCTTGCAGCTCTAGTCTTGGTACTGTAAGTCTTTTCAGGGGGGCTACTCTAGATTTAGCTGCTACAAATCTTACTCCATAGGACCCATGACTGAGTGACCATCTGAGGTAAGCGCAGGCACCAAACGCATCTTCAGACGCATCTGAGAAAATGCATAACATTGGACTTCCTACTGCATCAGAGGGAGTTAGACTTCTGTCAAAACTCACGGTGTTCAGGTTTTGTATCTCCATAAACAGACTGATCCATTGCTTTTCTTCGGTCAACGGCACCTCTTCATCCCATTCTAGTCCAAGCTGCCAGAGTCTCTGCATTCCGATCTTTACTCGAATCAGAAGTGCAGAGGCAAATCCGATGGGGTCAAAGATTCTTGCGATTTGACTAAGGACTCTTCTTTTGGTCAGCTTCGTACGGTTTTCTTCTCGGCCATTTGTGGGTATGTACTTCTGTACTTCAGTGTTGACTTTGTACGACAATATGTCGTCTTCAGGGTTCCAGACTGTCCCAAGTACTTTTTCTTCATTCAAGTTTTCCAGTAGTCTCATCTGTGGTTTGTCCTGTGACTTAACTTTATCATTCTTCAGCTTGTTAGTTAACCAACCTTTCACTTTGAATCCTCCTTGGGCTAAAGCATCGTCAATCTGATTCATCAGCATTTGGGCTTCGGCTTCAGTACACGTTGATGTGCAGATGTCGTCCATGTAGACATTTTCTTTCAGCACCTTTGCTGCCTCCGGGTAAGTAATTTCTACTTCTTCTGCAGTTTTTCTGAGTGCTATCTGCGCCATGGCAGGAGCGGGCTTATCACCAAACGTCAGGACTGTCTTCACGAAGACACTTGGCTCCTGGTCGGTTTTCATGCTTCTCCAGAGGAAGCGGTGTACGTGCTGGTCTCTTTCAGGAATCAATATCTGATGGTACATCTTGGAAATGTCTCCGCTGACTGCAACCTCGTTCTCTCTGAATCTCAAGATTACACCGAACAGACTGTTTAGTAGGTCTGGGCCTTTCATCCAATAATCATTCAACTGGTGACCATGGTAAGAAGCAGATGAATTGAAAACTATGCGCACTGGTGTGCTCTTCTTCTCTGGTCGGACTACTGCGTGGTGTGCGATGTAGTGAACTGGGCCTTCATAATTTCTCACTTCATCCGAAGAAAGCTTTCTGGCATACCCTAGGTCACACATCTCCATCATCTGATGATCGTAGCTTTCAGCAAGGCTTGGATCTCTTTGTAATCTGCGTTCAATTGACTGCAGCTTTTTTTCCACTTGCGATCTGTTATCTGGTAGTAAGTCTGGTTCTTTCTTCCAGGGGTATGGAATCATCCATCGGTTGCCAATCTTACGGCAAGACTTCTCAATAACTGCGGACTCCTCATTGTCGGCTACACTTCGTTTCTGGGGCAGGCAGGTGCATGCCTTCCCTGTGACTCCCATGGACTCCGTTGTCCAAAAGTCAGTCAGGTCAACTGGTGAAGAAAGACTGACATGCAAGACATGGGTTTTCTGTGCATGTCCTCTTGACGTCATGCCAAATATGACCCATCCAAGCGGTGAATGGCGAGCTACCAAATTTCCAGCTTCACGGGTCTCTCCAATGTGCAATTTCGGATGATCAATTCCGACGAGTAGATCAACTGGCCCTTTTTCTCTGTGTAGCTGACTGCAGGGTATCTTGAAATGTTGGGAAATTTCAAGAAGCTGAACTTCTGTTACCTCTTCTGTTATGCGAGGAATTGCAATTGCTTGAATTGCATGGACCTGGGGTTTATTCAGCGGTCGGACGTGTACACGAAATATCTGTGTTCTCAACTCTTCTTCTTCTCCTCCTACTTTATGGATAGCAACAGTTATGTCTTTACCTTGTAAATTCAGACGTCTGGCCAAAGATGTGGTGATTAGGCTTATCTGTGCACCGGAATCAAGAAGCAGATTTCCTCTGAGGCTTGCGCTCCGACAGCCAAGTACTTCAACCTCAACAATAGGCAGAATGGCATCTCCGTTGTTGACTGATGCAACTCCAACAGATCCAGTTGCGATGGGCCGGGAATGACCAATTAGGCTGGGGTGTACATGAAGCAGTGGGTGATGACACATTTTGCAGGGAATACCATTGATCATCTCCTTACACTGGCGCCGTCTGGTACATGTGGACATGTTGTGGGTTCTTCCTGCCTTCTTCATGCAACTGTAACAAGCATGGTTGTCTTTCATCAATTTCAGGCGTTCAATCGGTATCATTGAAGCTAGTCGGGGGCATTGGTCTACCCAGTGGTCGGCTGATTGGCAAATCCAACACTTAAAACTGGGGTGGGTTTTCTTTTCAACAGTTTTGATGTGATTTACTATTGACACATGAGCATTGCTTGGATTACGTACTGGTGCTGTTGCTCTCATGCGTGACTTCATTTCAGCATTCATCCAAGACATCAAATTTTCTAGGCTTGCCTCTTGTTCCTTTCCTTCAACGAACCGAAACCACACTTTTCTGTCATCGGCATTCATCTTCTTTTCAATCATTGCCAACATGTGATTGTTGTCCATGTCGTGTGGTCTGCCAACTTCTTTAAGAATGTTGTGACTTTTCTTGACTAGATGGACAAGCTCACAGAACCGGGTATCTTCGTCATTCTTAAGTGGCTTGAATTTCACGATGTCTTGTGTTATGATGTCTGCAATGAATCGCGGATCTCCATAAACTGCATTCAAATAATCCCATGCTGCATCGTAGTCACAACCGAGCCCTTTAATCATGTCAAGGGGTTTTCCCTGGAGACATGTCCGCAGGATAGCAATGGCATCACGCTTGCTGTATCGGCTATCAATCATGTATCGGAAGTCAGCTCTGAATGTGAAATATTCACGCACGTCGCCACCAAATTTGGGGAGCTTCGGTTTTTCCATCTTGAAACTACAGGTCAGTGTCCCATCTTTTGGGTCAGGTTTCACATTCGTGGTCGCAGCATTGGGTAACTCGGAATTTTCAGCAACTGGCGTAACTACTTCTGAAGCAGAAACTGATGTACATGTAACTGGACTGGCCACGACTTCATCTGATGTGACTGTGTCATCTGGCACGGCTGCATTGGGCGTGTCTGCATTGGGCGTGGCTACATTTGGCGAGGGGGGATCACTGGATACATGCACGGTAACTGATACGGGATCTGGCTCAACAGGATCAAATGCCGCAGACTCCGCACAAGACAAATCATCAGCTGATTTTACATAATCTGCAGCTTTGCATTTCAAGGCGATGAAAGTTTGTTGACAATTAGTGAGCCATGCCTCTTCTTTGTCAAATTCTTCATCGTCATCGATGTGCACTGTGTAGCATTCGTGTTTCTCCACAAGATTGTCAAAGGTGAGTTGCAACTTTTGCACTTGGTCAGTTATTTCCGACACTGACCGGTTTCCATCAAGCAGTAACTGTAGGGCATTTCCTTGTCGTGTGAGTGCCGCTTTAATGTTTCTGCGCTTTTTCTTTAACTGTTTTACTGCATGTTCATCCATCTTGACGTGCGTCGTATTTCTTTAGATCCCAGGTTAGCTTATTAGAAATCGAATTGATGGATTGTCAAGAAACACAACCAAACAGAGCAAGAAGTCCTGTAAATCGGATGACTGACAACGGTCTATATTTCTCAGTTTTCTGTTTACAAAGCTGAAATAGTTGAGACTGATCAAGTGTTTAACATGTACTTCGTGGGGAGCGTAGACACTTGTACTTTTACTGGTTAGCGTAAATACGTTGTTACTTGGTAGACATTCGATCTGAAACAAACAATAAATGAAAGTCCTTCCTTAATTAAATATGATGTAGCTTGCAGGTAAATATCTGTTTACCTAAATAAACCAATTAATAAATGTCATGAAAAGTCTGTCTGCTGACTTTACTTAATGTGTCTGTGTCCATTCATTAACTAAACTGGTTATATAATTTATATAAACAATGATGGGTAGTAATCTGGGCAGTTCTTATACAAAGGAAAACTTAATTGAACTTTAACTGCATGTTACTTAAACTATACGGGTACATGTACACTGTACATGTTGAATTACATGTGAATCTCATGTCAAGTTTAGCACAAATCTTAACTGCTTTTGTTTCCTCAAATTTCACGTAAATAACCAAAGATTGAGACACTTACTTCTATAACAGGACTCTTTGCATTCTTCTGGTAATAAACACTGGTTAAACAAATGTCAGGAAACCTTCAAAACGGTATAAATTCAGTCTAAACTTTCGGAACTTTGCAGTGATCAAAACGTGACAGACTAAAGTGAACGAACTTTTAACTAGTTATGATTTAACATGAGAGGGCGCTATACAGTCTCTCCAGTAAGTTAGGTTTTCTGGGCGCTCGCGGGAACAAAAGTCATGACCCATCTCAAAGCACTGTGGTCTGTTCGAATGAGGAACTGCTTTCCAAGCAAATAATGCCTGAAATGCTGAACGAAAGTCACAATAGCGAGTAGTTCCCTCCGCGTGGTACAATACCGCCGTTGCGTTTTCGTCATGGACCGACTGGCGTAAGCAATCGGTCGCTCTTCTTCTCTCTGCGTCTTGTCACACCACTGGAGTTGTGACAGGGTTGCCCCGATACCATTATCGGAGGCATCGGTGTCTAGAATGAAAAGTCCGTCGTTGTCGGGATATGCCATGATTTCATCACCAGTAAGAGCGGCCTTTAGCGTTTCAAAAGCCGCCTGACAGTCAGCTGTCCACTCAAATGTCTGCCCGGCCTCTAACAGACGATGTAGCGGACCTGCTATCGTAGAAAACTTGGCGACAAATCGACGATAGTAGGAACAGAGTCCAAGAAAGGAGCGTACTTCGGTAATGTTCTTTGGGGCAGGCCATTTCTGAACGACTGAAACCTTGCTAGAGTCGGGTTTCACGCCGTCCTGCGTGATGACGTGACCAAGAAAGAGTACTTCTCTGCGAAAAAGTTCACATTTACTTGGTTTGAGTTTGAGTCCAGCTCGTCCTAGTCGCACTAGGGCTTCTTCGAGTCGCTCAATGTGTTCTTGGAATGTGGAGGAAAGAATGATGACGTCATCTTGGTATATCAGGAGCGTTTTCCATTGCAGGCCTTTCAGCACGAGTTCCATGCAACGCTGAAAAGTGCCTGGAGCGTTACAGAGTCCGAAGGGCATGGTGATGTATTCATACAAGCCGCCGCGGGTTATGAACGCGGTTTTGTGGCGGTCTTCGGGTTTCATCTCGATCTGCCAGTAGCCAGATTGCAGATCAAGTGTGCTAAACAGTTTTGCCCCGCCGAGGCAATCTAGACAGTCATCAACGCGGGGTAGTGGGTACGCGTCACGACGCGTTACATCGTTCAGCTTGCGGTAGTCGACACACGGGCGAGTTGTGCCGTCCTTTTTGCGAACGAAGACCAGTGGTGAGGCCCAGGGAGAAGTTGATTCTTGAATCACCCCAGCTTGGATCTGGCTATCGATGATTTTCTCCTCCTCACCCTGGAATGCTCTAGGGGGACGTCGGGGTGGCTGGCGTATCGGGTGAGCGCCACCGGTATCAATAGCGTGTTGCACGACTGACGTTTTTCCCAAGTCCTCGGCAGACTTGGCGAAAGTGTTCTCGTGTTTCGCCAAAAGTTCGAACAATGTCTGTTGCTCTTGCGGGCACAATCCTTCACTGCTCCGGTCGTATAACTTTTGCATGCCATCTGACCAATCGGCCGGAGTTCTGGGTTCGGAAACAGCTTTACTCGATGACTTGATTGCATACGCGGCTGGGCGCTGATGCGTTTTACACAGACGCATCACGCGGTAGAGGTGCTCAGTTTCACAGTTTTCTTGCTCGGATATAAGTTCGATCGCGTTAACCTCGTGCAAGTGACCGAGAGTTGTACCCGTCTTAAGTTCGATTTCTTCCGGGGACGTGTTCATTAGGCGTACGGGTACACCAATGTCTGTGCGATTTGGGTCGACCAGGCACCTTCCTACAATGAGCGTTTCAAACGAATCGTCACTTGCCGCCGGCTCTACAACGGCAAAGTCTGAGCTGATGTGATGGGCAGTTGTACACTCGGCTACCCATTCGCTGTACGCGGGGATGACAGTGTTCCGTTTCAGTGAAACTTTGTTGACGCTAGGGGGTGCACCTTTAACTGTCCAAGGCACCCAATTGCCGGCAATGCGGATGCCGCGACGTGCCTCGAGAACACAGTCATAGAAATACAAAAAGTCATATCCGAGGATGCCTTGGTCGGCGATGGGGGCGACAAACGCGTCGAACCGGAAGTGGTTGCTACCAATGACTAGATCTATGGTGACGGTGCCTTTAACGTCAATCAAGTCAGAAGATGCAGTTTCTAGTTTTGTGTTTTCGCTCGGAGGTTTCAGTTCTGGACGGTATTCAGCCGGTATTTGACTGAAAAGTTCGGTGGAAATAATAGTTACTGCCGCTCCTGTGTCTACCAGCAGTTCGCTTTCTTTCCCACACACCAGCACTTGCAAAAATGCCGACATGCCTTGAAATACTTGTCGGCCTATTCGGATAATGTTCGGTGGGTTTGGTTGGACCGATGCCAGGCCGGACGGCACGGTCCCACTTAGTTTTCCGAGCTAGGTTGAATGACGACGGTTTCTTTTGTGGCCAAATCGGGGCACTTTCTTGCAAAGTGTCCAGGGTTGCCGCAGTTAAAACATGTTGCGTTGGTGTTGAAGTTATTGTTCGGTTTCCCGCTGTAGTTTACTTCAGCGGGTCTAGTGTCACCGCGACCGTTGGGTTTTCTTGCTGGACGAGTGTCTTTAATGAGCTTGACGATCCCCGTCAAGCGTCGGTCTAGGTTGTCGGAGAATTGTTTCATCTGCGTTTGCGTCACGTACGCGTCTTGCTTTGTCGCGTCTTCAGAGATTGGCTGTTTTCCGCTGGGTTGGATGGCGTGAACGCGGGCAGTGGTCTTTGGAGTGGCTAGATTTTCACGCAGACTCTCATAGTTCTCGAGAGCAGTTCTCGCTTCTTCCATTGTCTTTGGGTTGGTCATGCCGATGGCAACTGTAGCCTGCTGGTCAGGCAGACCCTTGAGAAAATGCCGCAATGCGATGCTCTCTCTTGTGTTTGCATCCGCGGTAGGGTACCCACGGAAGACGAGCCGGCGAATGTCCGCCATGTATTCAGTTAAACTGTCTTTGGTCTGAAATCGTTTACTATCGAGCAAAGCCAACCATGCATTCTGTGTTCGCCGCTCAGCAAAGCGACTTCCTAGTGCTTGTATGAGTTTGTCAAAGTTTTCAACTGTGGATGGGTCAAGTTGTTGGAACACGAATTCTGCGGCTTTGCCTTTTAGACTGCTAATAAGTCTGAATTGTTTTTCTTTAGGGGACCATTTGCAGGCCTCAGTCTGCCAAGCCCATGAACGGCCGGATGAAACCTTCCCATGCTCCGGTTCCATTAAACTCACTTTGTCTGGGGAGTGGTACTTGGAAAGGGGATTTAGAATGTTCTGGTTTGATCGCGGGGCTCTGTTTTTCGGCATACTCCTTCAGGTCTTCCGACGCGGGGCTAGAGAGCCGGGGATCAACGCGTTGGTCTACCGGGCAAGCACCAGCGAGCTCCAGTGGCGAGCCGGGTAGTGAGGGCGCTTTTGCCTGTAGCAGTTCTGCGGTCCGTTGCTCAGCAACCGCAGCACGCTTTTCTGCCTTCTGGAGTTGAGCTTTTAGAGCGTCTAGTTGATTTATGTCGCCGAGGCCTACTGACTGGAATGACTGGCCAAGGTCATCCACTGGGGTAGAGTTCGCCTGCCGTGACTTGCGGAGTTTTTTAGGCATGGTTACTATGGCTACAGTTCGATTAGGGATCGAACAAAGTCTCCAGTGTTTTAGACTTTAGAGTTCAAATAGCGAATACGTTGCAATGCATCGTTGATTTCGACGGGGTGTATAAGTTCGAATCCCGCCGCTTGCCACCAGTGTTGCCTTCCCGGGTATTTGGGGTGTTACCCGGTGTGTGGGCAATCAGTTAATAGTTAAAGGGAAATGGACTGGACACTTCCTTTGTTGACAGTCAAGGGTTGGTTTATTAACCTTACTTCATTTATTTACAAGTATACAAGTATAGCAGTAATAGACTTAGATAATGGTAGCGTTAGATAATGGTAGCGTTAGAGTCTTCGAGCGGTTGGAATAACTCAAACAGTATTGCATAGCGACACCGGGACGACGGGCAAGTGACCGGGCGTAGGTACGGGGGAGACACGGCCAACGGCAAGGGACTGCACCGATGTCTCAAGTGTTCGTATAAGACGATACGGGTACTAGGTTAACCAGGCTGGGTGGTGGCTCAATTCGAGGGGGCTCGCTAACGAGAGACTCGGCCGGGTGTAGCGGAACTGGACCGCTACGCCGAGTGGGGCAACCGAAAGCCACGCACGGCGAGGTGTAGCGGGGGAGAGCCGCTACGCATACGCCGAGAGAGGCAACCGCAAGCCCGGCGAGGTGTAGCGAGAGGGAACCGCTACGCCTACGCCGACAGACAACCGCAAGCCACCCACACCGAGGTCATACCAAGCACGGACGGTTCAGTGGCCGACGTCGCACAGCACCACTGAGCCGAGTGACTAAGCAACCGTATGCTCAGCCACAGTCTTATCGAACGGGACCGCTAACCTAATACGAACTCAGTCTGATCTTTCGCACCAACCAGTTTACTGAGAACGCATCAGTCTATATTCCAGATCGCCCTTTACCATGGTCACCATTCGCCGCCCGGATATCGCTCGCAAAAACGACACACCGAAATGGACTTCACTTGCCTTATTTATAGAACTTCGGGAGCTAGTTACATGAATAAATATGAGGAGATAACCAATGGAAAGGCGCCAACGTGTCCTCTTGCCACATGGTTGGGACCAAGGCTAGCGTCATGTATTAGCCTTGTGCAAAAGGGTAATAGCTAAAATAAGAGATCAGAGCTGAGTCAGCAATCTTCTGAAGGACTATGACTTAGCCACGCCCAATCATGCGCTCATTCAGTTATGTAACGGCATCTCGCTTTCCGGATTGGCCCTTGAATAGCGTCAATGTACCGACGGTTTGGACCGACGGTTTAGCCAATCACAAAACCTTCCCTTATATGGCAGGTTTCTAGGCAACCCTGCCATGTTTACCGAAAACACAGCCACCTGTTTATGGGGAAAACAGAGGCGTCTTTGTTCCACGCTGTCCACGTGTTTTGGTGTGGCAATGAGGCCGGAAAGCAAGATCTCGTTGTAGCGAATTTCGTGTGGTGAAATACAGAGTGCTTCTAAATTATAAGACTGGAAATTATCAGCAATTCTAGGTTCGCAACACTATTTAAGAAAATTGACATGGTAAAATGCCAGTTATATTAGTTCCAACAAAAGCAGGTGTACTAAATTTGTTGACTAATATATGGCCACTTTAGTACAAAATCCTCTAGTACATGTGGGCCAGGAAATTTAGGCTCTATAGGCAAAAAAAAGGCCCATATATACTCAGTGCAGTTTCTATTGCAGTTACCCATAAGAAAAACCCGACTACTGTGTAGATAACAATAACAAACTTTTAAACATCACATAATTTTTCCGGTGTAATTGTACATTTGTGGAAAAAATTGCCAACTAAAGTATTTCAACACAAGTATTCAACACAAAAACCATACATGTATTTTTTTAGGTTTTCTGAAGTATTACTGCCTGCATGCATCAGCTCTAATTACACCATTGCAACATTAGAAAATGTACATGTATTGCATTATATGTGTCTTCCTTTCTGAGCATTCTGACATACATAAAATTATAGGATGAATGATCACTGCCCTGATTTGAAAAATCACTGACTAGTATATATAGTGTTATGTTTTTGAAGATGGTTCATTGTCTGTGCACTTTATCTCACCCTGAAAATATGTTACATTTGAATAGAAAATGCGGCATACCTTTCTGATTTGCTCTGCATGCAGCTTTTTGGAGAAATTCCTGTGCAAAAGAGGGGCAATTTTTACAACTTCCTGATCTGTGCAAAGCTGCATTAATTCTACACTGATATATTTTGTTGTCTACAAAGTAATTTTGCTTCAAATTTAATTACGGCAGATGCAGAAATTGTTCATATTTCATTCACAGACAGTAATCCTCTGCAGCAGCACGTAGTATATGAACATTCTGTGCATGGCTGCAGGTTACATTGAAAAATGAGTGTGAAAGGCAAATTTAACACTGTATAGTAATAAACTCATGTGTGTAGCTCATTATTGCAGTTGTGTAGCTCAGATCAATGCATGTTTTTGAATCTTGATGTAGTACTCCTACTGAATTCAGGAATGCAGTTTTGTTAAAAATTGCAACTGAAAGATTAATAATTTCTTGTTTTGCAGATTAACATTCCATTCCGTTTTTGAAAGTACACTGTTAATGAAAACCCTCATTGCAATTCAAGAATACTCATAATTGATTAGTTTTGTGTTCACATGTTGAGACACTGAAAAATATGAGACTTCTAAATTTGAAGGAATGGAGTGCTCACTTGCAGTTTTGCTTCACACCCCATGCCATTTTTAAATGAATGTTCAGGTCATATATGCCTACCTATGCAATTATACTGGCTGAGGATTGTTGTATCAACTATATTAGGCCTAATTTGAAATGTTTGAACTTGAATAAATGTCTGGGAACTTATTTTGTTGAGTTTGTATTGAGGTGGCATAGTCATGAAGTCCCCCGGCCTGGCATTTTTTTCTACAGGAGGGAAACATTTCCTGTAAATTGTGTGCCTGCTTATTTGCACATTGCAAAAAATGTATGTTATCTGAAAGGTCCCTTCAAAAATACTGGATCATGCAAATGGAATTGAAGGATTTAACACAAATAAACTCAAGTGTGTAATTCAGAATGCATTTTTAAAATCTTGATGTACTGTCATACTGAATTCACTTTTATTAAAAATTGCAACTGAAAGATGAATAATTTCTATTTTTTTGTAGATTAACATTCCCATCTGTTAAAAGTAGAGATGGGTATTTACGGTTAATTCAGAAACCGGTTTGCAATTCTTTCCAGTGTCGGTTTAACCGTTCGGCCGACACCAAACCCAGCAAACAATTAGACGTTTCTAAAACGTTTTTTAACGTTGTTTGAAAGTGTCGCGTACGTTTTGTGTACGTTCACCAAAATGTTTTTTGGACGTTATTTTGTGGACACTTTTGGACGTTTTAAAGACGTTAGTTTGCGACGTTTTTACAACCGACTTTTTAGAACTAACGTCCCTAGAACGTTATTGTCATTTGTACTTACAACACCTTTATTTTGACGCAATTGTGATGTAAACATGACGTAATCGGAATATTCTCACTGTGTAATTACATATAACTAATCGCTTACCTGAAGTTCCGGCTCTTGATACCATCAGTCACTTCCTCCTACTAGGTAATATTACGACGCTTGATATATATATGCTCCTTGAATTTCCTTCGTATGTAGTCACGGTTGGTGGGCATTGGAAACCATTTTTTCCCCTAATATTTCTTGAAAATATTACCTTTTTAGACTATAGATGGGATTTATATACAAAAGTACATACATTTGAAATCAGGCAGTGCGTGGTTACGACGTAAACCTTAAAACAATGCATTTTCCCGTGAAATTTACGGAAAAATGATCCCCACGCGATCTGTTTTGTTAACAACGTTCTCGGAACGTTCCCAGAACGTTACACTGCAACGTTAAATCTTAATGTCCGCAGAACGTCCCCTCGATGTTCAAAACGAACGTGACAAAAAACGAACATTCTCCAAACGTTATTAAAAACGTTCTTAGAACGTTATAGTGCAACGTTAGATTCAAACGTCGGCAGAACGTCCCCTCGAAGTTCAAAACGAACGTAACTTCCACGAACGTTCGGTGCAAAGGCTCTATACGTGTAATTTCCAGGAAAAAAGCGTTTTGGAAACGTCCAAGCAAAACGTTTTATTTCAGTACCCTCTCCTGCGTTCTTAAAACGTGTTTCGGACGTCACAGGAAAATAAACGTACCGTCTGAAACATTTTATATACGTTTAAAAACATTTCTGAAGACGAAAACGTAAGAGACCAACATAAAACGTACGTGTATTTGTTTATGTTTGAAGAATTCCACGACAAAACGTTTTACAAACGTCCGAACAAAACGTTTTATGTCAGTACTCCCTCTAACGTCCTTAAAACGTGATCTGGACGTCATAGAAAAAACGTACCATCGTGGAACGTTGCATACACGTTCATAAAACGTTGCTGAAGATAAAAACGTAAGTAACCTATATAAAACCTTCACGTAAAATCATTTATTTTTGTAAGTTTCAGGAGTCCTCGGAAAAACGTTTTACAAACGTCAAAATAAAACGTTTTTGTCGGTACCTTTTCTAACGTCCTAAAAACGTGCCTGGAACATCACGGAAGAAAACGTACCATTTTGGTACGTTTGATACACGTTTAAAAAACGTTTTATTTGACAAAAACCTAAGTCACCTTTATAAAACTTATCCAAAACGTTTTGTGAACGTTTTGTGTTTGCTGGGAAGTTGTTGGTGTTGTTTTACTTTATAGGTGCATTTGCAATGCACACAATACCCCAGGCCCCCAAAATATCATTGAATCTTTATCAGGTGAAAATTTTACTACGACTCCATATACATTTATTTCAATTTCATGAAGTAAATACAAAGAACCTTTGAAAACTATTGTAAATTCTTTAAAATTGGGTTTCGTTTAAACGTTCGGCAAAATGGTTTTTAATTTTTTCCCCGGTTAACCGGTTAAATGTCCAATCCCTGGTTGAAAGAGTGCATTATGTTAATGAAAACCCTCAAATCAAGCATCCTCATGATAGTTTGATTAGTTTTGTGCTTCACAAGTTAATCAGACAGATACATATATGAGACTTCCAAATTTGAAGGAATGGATTCAATGGACTGCTCACTTAAATCGCAGTTTTGTTTCACACCCCATGTCCTTGTTAAATGAATGTTCAGGTCATAATCCCGTTACTATAGGTGACTCTTGTGTCAAATATTAATTTAAATAAGACTACCGAGAACTTATTTTGCTGAGTTGTGTACCTGCTTAATTATTTTGTGCATTGCAAAACATGTCTTATCTGAAGCTTTCACCCGGCGGGCCACAAAAATATTAGATCTGCTACTACATTGTACATGTACATGTTGAACTTCAAGAAAAGGATAAATTAACAATTAGAACAGTTGGTTTTTATATTATTTTCGTTTTTTTGCACTTTTAGCATGAAACTGAAATAAATGGCACAGCAAGGAATAAGCTATCCAAATGTTGTTTTCCCATGCAGGACCCCACCCAATCACTCGCACCCCCCTCACAGTAAACCTCCCAGGTACACCAGTTAAGTCCCCCTACGCCCCACCCCCAAAGTGACCTAGCCATTAAAACGTTCGTGCTAGCTATATTCTCGCTGCATGAGCTGAGTCACATACACACTGCATGCAATACGCGCTATGTGTACAGTACAGTACTCGTATTAGTCAGGGAATTTTGTTGAAACCTGGGAACTAAATCCTTACCAAATAATTTCTTTGCCAATGTGTTAGTGAAGGTGTCTACTAACACCTCTTAAAAAGTTGAAATTCAATTCCCCTAGGAAACCACGTGACAGCTTCTAAAAGTTTTACCTTAAAAATACAGTACATACAACAGCCGTTGACAAAGCGCCCATTTGTTTTGAATGGTGTGCGCCTAAGCAGACGACTGTTTTGTGTTTCATACTGGCGCAAATGCGAGCAGCGCTGTGATTGGATTGGATTCTGGTGCTGCTCCTGTGGTTTTCTGTGGTTCTGAATCGAATTCTGAGGTTTTTAAAATGATGAAAGGTCAGGGTCACGTGACTAAGCTGAGAATCGGGGCCATTTCCAAGATGGCCGCCATTGAAATTTACAGGTGCCAGGCATAGGCCGTGTCAGGTGTAGGTATACCTATAGTCGGCCGATTTTAAAGATCCTGGTGTTGATACTATGGTTTT
Source organism: Henricia sp. BOLD:AAB3569 (assembly GCA_037783545.1). NCBI lineage: Eukaryota > Metazoa > Echinodermata > Asteroidea > Spinulosida > Echinasteridae > Henricia > Henricia sp. BOLD:AAB3569. The sequence goes on from JBBELK010000492.1 coordinate 599,913, forward strand.
CCATGGTGCTGAATCCAATTCCGAGGTTTTTATAACGATGAAAGTTCAGATCGAGTCACGTTATAAGGCTGAGGATCAGGGTCATTTCCAGGAACTTGCCTTTTTACCTTGCGTGCACCACCTGAAAACAGCCCGATTTGCCAGGTATATAGGCCTATAGACCGTATCGAATAGCCGCCATTTCGTTTTCGTGGGCACCTTTTGTTACTTAAACCGTTCAACAATGGAAGCACAATATGTGCAATCATGCATGTCCTCAAGGAACAAAGAAACTGCCCACAGAATAGAATCGCGGATATTCGATACGGTCTATAGCGCGAAGGCGGGACTGTATGTAGCTTTTATGCAAATAAAATAATTTAGTGCAAATCTATCACGCAACTGGTCTATCATTGGCACCGAGTGGCACTAAACATCCCCGAAATGTACCACACACACTTTCTCAACAATGTGAACATGATCAGAGGCTAAATATTCTTACAAAAGTTGAAGTTTTGCCTTCGGAATTGCTTGGTAATTTCTGGAATCGGCAAGCTACCACTCTTATAATCGGATATAAATGAAAGGATTCGATACCTCAAACATCTGGAATCGCGATTACGATTCCTAAAGTGGGATAGATTCTACTCGATTCCGGCGCCGAATCGCCCAAGCACAGTATTATAATGACGTGGGGTTTTACTGTTATGTCCGAGCGGTCTAGCGCGTCGAACTCAAGTTCCTGTGCCAGTACTAGAATGTGGGTTCGATTCCGGGCCGTGACGGGTTGTGGCACTTGTGCTCTTGAGCAAGGCACTTAATCATAATTGTTCCGTCCTTCGGAAGGGATGTAAAGCCGTTGTGTGTTACATGTAACGCACTTTAAAGATCCCAGAGCATTCTTTCGTGAAGAGCAAGGGGAGGGATTCCCCGGTGTCTCTGGCCGTTTCTAATTCAACTTAGAAGTTGATAGTTATTCGAATATCTGTATTAATTGATATTTATGTTACTTGATATCTATGTTAATTGATCCCATTCCTGTAATTGGCGATTCTTCCGCTGTTGGATGTGGTGAATAAATAAATAATAGAGCCTTTCAACCTACAGCCATGCACGTGAGGTACCGGAGCTGCGTTCGACATCAGCAGCGTAAATACGGGGGGGGGGGGGGGGGGGGGGGGGGGGGGGGGGGGGGGGGGGGGGGTCAGATCCCCCCCCCCCCCCCCCACGGAAAATCCTGTATTGCCCTGAAAAAGGCAAGGAAAAGTGGAAAATAAAGTGTTTTTATAACGATAGGGCCTATACCTACCTGTAACTGACTGGATGTCTGCTGATAGTGCTGTATGCCCTGATTATACATGGCCCCTCCCCCCGCCCCCCTTCGCTAAAAAGCAATGCACCCATGTGCACCTTCCACTACCCCCCACCTCCGCCCCCAGTGAAAACAATCCTGGCTACGCTGCTGTTCCACATACGCGAAAGTTTGCAAACGTTGGCCAAGAAGGGTGCCCGACTTTTCATAGACGAGTGCACAAAAGTACTGTAACCAGTGGCGAACGTCGGCAGCACATGGTTAAATCAGATTTCTCTCTAGGTCTCTGGTTAAATGGAACGCAGCCAGGGTTCTCCCATTCAAATTATGTGACACTATATTTTTGCAATCCCATGGCCGGAGAACTACACACAACGCTGTCGGCATTTGCGCCAGATGAAACACAAAACAGCCGTCTGACCCAGCGTATATGCTATTCAAAACAAATGGGCACTTTGTGTTTGCCAACGGCTGTTGTCTGATATACTGCATTTTTAAGTTTTTACATTTTTAAGTCTGTACTGCATTTTTAAGAAGCTGTCCCGGGCTTTCCTAGGGGAATTGAATTTCAACTTTTTAAGGGGTGTTAGTAGACACCTTCAGTAACAAATTGGTGAAGAAATTATTTGGTAAGGATTTAGTTCCCAGATTTGCCAAATATCGGAAAATATTCCCTGACTATATGCAGTTTGCGCAAAAAGTACATGCATGCTGCGCTGCAGATATCGATATCGCGGTATCGAACACCGCGACGTGAATGAATATTTATGAGCTCGATTGACCTTTGACCACAGCGGGGAATTTGAGGTAAAGTTCTGGACTATATTATACGCTGTCCAAATAATATCGATATTCCGCCCTCTATAGTCGGCCGCGCTTCGATCCAATATCGCAATAATATAGTCCAGAATCTGGACTAGTTAACGGCCGGTACGGTGCACTGATGGTGGCAAAACTGAGCATGCGCGTAAAGGGAAACAGACAATGATGTCATCCAAAATGGTTAAAAGAAAGAAAAAATACATTTGCATGGGTGTGAGGGTAGGAGGAGCGCCGGTAATCTTCAGAACAACAGTGTTACAGGGGGTCCCGCAAGGCCGGCCGTTTCCCAAGCAGGAGCACAAAGGCTCCCACCCGGTACTTTTTTCAGGACCGCATACCTCCGGGTGACGAGGGGTAACACTGAAGCCCATCCAATCGCCAACGCAGACTGTCCCCCCATAATCCCTCTCCCATGTGCAATATCAATAAATCAAGAGATCGCTTTTACAATTATATATGAACATTACAATTTTTAATGTATTTAAGAATTTGATCACAGTATTGTTTGTGCCCAAGCAAAATTTGGAGTGTCATTTGTGCATTTGACAATCCAAGTGTCTTTTGGAGGGATTGTCGTTGTACGTCGAAATTCTTACATTTGGTTAATAAATGATCAACGTCTTCTATGGTGTTACAAGTTTCACACATCCCATTTGGGTGTTTACCGATGTAATAGAGAAAATTGTTCAGACCTTTGCAGACACCCAAGCGTAGTCTGTGCATAATTACTTCTTGGGGGCGCTTTCGTCCCCAGTTAACAAAAGAAAAGGAAGGAACAAGTTTGTAGTGTTTTTCTTGGTCAAGTTTAGGGATGGTTTTACTCCAGTTCTCAATAAGTTGTTTTTTAAACAAATGTTTGATTTCACCATCAGAGAAAGGAATATGGTGGTCAATATTAGGTTTCTGTGTCCCTAGTTTAGCGATAGTGTCGACCCTTTCATTTCCAGGAATTCCAGAGTGACTGGAGATCCATTCAAAGAAAACGGTGTTCCTTTGGTGCTGAATATTAATGAGGGTATGTCGAATATCGCAAACCACTTTATTCGTAGGGAAAGGTTTGGAAATTTCCTGAATCGCACTGAGGCAGTCACTAAAAATACACGAATAAAGAGGTTTCGATGATTCGATCCATTCAACAGCCAAAAGAATAGCAAAAAGTTCAGCCGTAAAAATGGAATGTTTCTGCTATATTTAAATTCTGGAATATGAATACCACAGCCAACAGTGTTAAGGGTATAGGATTAAGTGATCCGTCTGTGTAGATGTGAAGAGAATTTTTCCAAGTGGTATTTATTATTTCAGTGCTGATGTTTCCTTTGTCAGTTGGATCGTTTAGGGACGTAACACTAGAGAGAATTTTGGTGGATATGAAAGGTTCATAATAATGCCAGTAGGGGAAGGGGTTATTTAGGGGGAAGGTTGGCAATAAAATTGGGGAGGACCTAGCTTCGAATGGGGTTTTATGGCTCGTTTGGGCCCATTTCTCAGCAAAGTAATGTTTTTGCCAGTTATCTTGATCTAGGTTAGAGTTGGGGTGATTTTGATGGGATTTGAGTTTGGAGCTATATATATTGACGAGAAATTGGCGGCGTAATTCAAGAGGAGGGTCGCCACATTCAATACGAAGTTTAAGGAGTGGTACGCCTTGGATAGCTCCAGTACAAATCTTGAGGGCTTGGTACTGGATGCTATCAAGTTTTTGTTTAGTGGTATTAGATGCAGAGTTAAAAGCTTCACATCCATATTCGATAACTGGTCTGATGATGGCTGTGTAAATTTGAAACAAGGTCTTGCAATCAGCCCCCCAAGACGTACCACTTATACATCGAAGGAGGTTAAGTTTACGCTTACACTTTGTAATAATATTGTCAATGTGTTGTTTCCACGTGAGTTTGCCGTCAAAGATCACTCCCAGGAATTTTGTAGATTGGAGAACCTGGACTGGGTTATTTTGGAGGAGAAGAGAAATTTTTTTCTGCCTTTTGTTTGAAAAAAGCACAGCGACGGTTTTGGGTGTGGATAATTTAAAGCCCCATTTTTCACACCAGGAACTGACATCGTTAAGACTTTGTTGAATTTTCTTTCCTATAAATGGGATATTTCTGTTACTTTTCCAGATTGCAATATCATCGGCATATTGCGAAATGTGGACATTAGGCAGATGGCAAGAGAGATCATTGACGGCAATATTAAAGAGTAGGGGGCTGATTACGCTACCTTGGGGAACACCGTTTTCTTGAATTCTTTCTTTAGATAAGTTATTATTTATCCTTACTTGAATTTTCCGGTCATTCAGGAAATCATGAATCCAACGAGTCATTCGGCCATATATGCCCATAGCTTTAAGTTTTATAATTACACCTTTTCTCCAAAGCATGTCATATGCTTTCTCAATGTCAAGAAAGATGGCTAAAGTACTTTCTTTATTGGCAAAAGCCTTATTAATTGATGACTCAAGATTGATAATATGATCTTTTGTGCTTCTTCCTTTTCTGAAGCCACTTTGGTATTGAGTGAGGAGGTTGTTTGTTTCCAAGTACCATGTGAGACGAGAATTAACAATCCGTTCCATAAGCTTGCAAATAGTAGACGTCAGGGCTATAGGCCGATATGACAAGGTGCTAGCAGGATCCTTCCCCGGTTTAAGGATGGGAACAAGTATGGCCTCTTTCCATTGTTTTGGACATTGAGATGTGTTCCAGATCATATTGAAAATGATAAGTATGAATTCACGAATTTTGATTGGCAGATGTTTAATGACAGTATTGCTTATCCCATCCTTGCCATGGGGAAGTACATTTAGCACAGTCAATGGCATGATTCAATTCCTGGATAGTGAAAGGGTCGTTTATGACACTGTTGTTGTCGCCATTAATAATAAGCTAATTTTCGGCTTTTGTTTTATTATTTTTGAACACACTCTCATAATTATCTGTGCTACTGACTTTAGCGAAGCTGTCAACAAGCGCTTCTGTTTTATCTAGGTCACTAATAGCATCTACGCCATTGTGTTTAATGACTGGAATGCTGTTTATGTTATTAGAATGCCCAATACGTTTAATTTTATTCCATATTATCTTAGTATTAGTTTTGAGGTTTATATTATTACAGAATTGTTCCCAGTCCAGTCTTTTAGCATTTTTTATTATTCTTCTAGCAATGGCAGATGTTCTTTTGTATGCCACCAGATCAGAGGGATGGCAAGTTTTCCTTAGTTTTTTTCAGGGCATTTCGTTTGTCTTTAATTGCCTGTTCACATTTCTCATCCCACCAGGATGTTGGGTTCTTGCCATGGTTGGGATTAGTTTTAGGGATGGCGCAGGACATGGCTGAGTCAAGTTGCTGAATAAATTGATTATATGTTTTATCGACATCGTCTAATTCATTTGGTTCAGTGATACATTTATTACAAGCATCTTGAAACTTGGTCCAGTCGGCCTTTTTGAGGGACCATTTAGGGGTGTGTTTAACAACATTTTTAAAAATAGGGTGATTGATTCCAATGACTATAGGACAATGGTCACTCCCCCATGTGTCGTTAAGAACTTTCCAGTTACATTTTGCTGCCATGCTAGAAGAAGTTATAGTAAGGTCTATACAGGACAGAGAGCCATTCGAGGTATTAACTCGTGTACCTTCCCCAGAGTTTATACAAACCATATTATTTTGGGTAATTACGTTTTCGATGATCTGTCCATTGTGGTCAAGCTTAGAACTGCCCCAAAGTTGGTTATGACCATTGAAGTCTCCGCAGATAATAAAGGGATTATCAATGTTTTCAAAAATTTTATTGAAAGAGACAAACTCTAGGGAGGTACACGGATTATATACGTTAATTAGATTGATTTTGTTTTTATTTGCATCATAAAGTTCTCCTATTTGATATTCAATAGGCGAACTATGTCCCGATATGTATTTAAAAGCAGTACCATGTTTTACGATGAATGCACAACCACCACCTTTTTCCTTATTAGAGGTATTATCCCTGTCTTTTCTATAAATATCATATCCAGGTAACTTATATGTTTATGATTTTTTAGCCAAGTTTCCTGAATACAAATAATATCAGGTTTAGCGGGAGTCCATGAATTAATAGCCTCTTTAAATTCTCTGTTATGAGCTACGAGGGATTGTGCATTCCATTGTAATAATATTAGAGCTACCATAGCCAGAACAATCATTTCGATTTACTTGATTTGCCTTTGGATGATTGGTTAGCATTTTGGCTGGGATTGGTTGATGAGGAGGAGGATCTTGTTTGGGGTGGTTTTTGGCCAGGTGATTCTTTTCGGTCAGTGTTCACAGGGGACTTTGATGTCGTTCTTCGTTTGCTAGTATGTTTCTGTTTGGACGTTTGAGCCTCTTCGGAGTGGGTGATATGCTCCACGAGCGTCTTTACAGCTGCAATTCGATCTTCTTTATTCTTTTTGGTGTCCCAGATCTGCATTGTCCCGGTCAAAAGCTCGATAATGTATTGTCCGCTGCATAGGCAGTGATGCGTATAGGGACTTCTGTCTGTGTTGAGGCTGTTTCTTCTGTTTGGGTCGTGGCATCTGCTTTTAGTGGCTTTGGTGGTGGCATTGTGGTTTTCGGCTGAGGATTGGCTTTTGTTTGAGGGCTTGGAGTCGGATAAGTAATTCGATCAATCACTACCGCTAGGCTTCCGATAACCACACTAGCGTTGTCTAGAGGGCGGTATTACAATTCTCTGCACATTGTGGCTGCGTGCGCGTTCGGATCGGGCGTGCAGTTCTCCCCACTAAAGTACTCGGGAGTAAACATGGTAAAGGGGAGTTCACACTAGGTGCGTTCAGACGATGTTAGTGGGCACTCGTGAGTAAGCTCGTAACTAGTGACCGCGTGGACGCACTTACTTACAAGTTAACGACGACGATTTAACAACGAGAAATATTATGAGTAGCGCGCTACTTACGAGCGCGCACCTTTGGTATATGGGCAGTGTGCATGCCTGTGCGTCGTTGTTAAAGCACCGTGTGGACACGCGTCGTTGTTAGTGGGACTGTCGTTGTTAACTTTACTTTCGAAGGTAGTGCCCGTCTGAACATGCCTATCGAGAGTGGAATTTTCTATTTTGGAATAATCGGCGATTGGGAGCTCATGCAATGCGGTGAGCGCAGCGCGAAAGTGTGATTTTTCCGCGATAAACTGCCGAAGTGAATACGTCACCTTTTGTTGGTTGCCTAGACAATTGGATCCAAACTAAAAATCACTCTTTACAGCAAATATTTTTATTTATATGTACAAGGTCAAATAAAATGATCGTCTGAGCTCACTGAGATAAGTTCTTGGACTGCTTGTGTTGACAAATACAACAGTAATTTCTCCAAGTATTTTGTGACGTGTTTGTGTTATTTCGTTTTTAATTAATAACCACAAAATGGAAAGTGAAAAATATGGACACTTAAGTTGTCATTTTGGCTGACAAATTAGCCTTTAGTTGGGTTTTGGTGTGTGAAAAACCTAACGATACAACTTGTGGAAAAAGTCGGGAATGTTTTCAGTTTTCCCACGGTTAAAATGATAAATTTTTCCGACCTACATTTAGTTTAGCAGACGTTGTATCTATGGCCATGTTTTGGGTGGCTAAACGTAAATCCACTTGACAATAGGCATTATAAATGCGCCCTAAATTGTCAAAAAAATTAACGGTTGGGGTTCAACACGGCTCAACGCCGGACTCTAGGCAGGCTAGGCCGGCCGCGCCAGGCACAGGACGATCCTATCGCTCCCTCGGACGGAGCGGCCCCAGACAGCGCGATCATGTGTGGTCTTGTTTTTGTATGCAAGGGGTGATAGTCTGGGAGCCCAGACCGATTTGTTCATCATCTCGAGTACAAAAGGTCTGAAGCGTGGAATCAATAGGTGGGGCAAGTGTGACCTCCGAATGGCATTTCTTAAGTTGCAGATCCTGTACCTAAGGGAGGGGGGAGGCCCCCTTTTGACCCCAAAATCACTTTTATTAATATTTTCGAGTACATCGATCAAACCTTCACCAAACTATCCTCTGGTGAACCCTAATTAATGATCGGCATTTCTTAAGTTGCAAATCCTGTACTTAGTATGCTTAAGAAAGCCCTTAATTAGCAGTAATTAGCGATTTAATTATCATATCGAGTACATCAACCAAACCAACGCTAATAGATTCTCTAGGGTGTCCTGAATAATGAATGACCTTTCTTAAGCGTCAACTCCTGTACCGAATCCCCTTAAGAAGAGGTCAAAGGTCAAGCATTAGCAGTACACACAACAGTCGTCGGCAAAAGGCCCATTCGTTTTGTACTGCTAGCGCTCTGAGCAGACGGCTGTTTTGTGTTTCATCCGCAATTTAATTTCCCCTCGTTTTTTGTGGACTTAGGTGAAGTTCTCTGCCACTGGGATGGTTGAAATAATTCTGCAGAGTACACGGGCCAAAGTAAGACGTTTTTAGTTCAGCTTCTGTAGCGAATTCACTTCAGAAAATGTCAGTATACGAGGTGAGACTATGTACAACGCAAGCAGTCAAAGCAAATTTCCGCCATGGATTCCGTATAGACTTGCTTTCACGGGACGTTACTAGTTCCTAAATTGTAAAGTTATTGAGAAGTTATAGGCCTAGTTAAGTGTATTTAAAAGTGACCGTCCAAGTATTCCACACAGCGGCGTATAGCCACATGGTGGTTGTGGTGGGGGAGGGGGTGGGGATGTGGGGGAGTGCTCCTAAGTTCCCCCACGAAAAAAATCCAGATGCATGTAGTGCCCTCAAAGAAGGCAAGGAAACAGAGGGAAAGGACGAAAAAAAAAACATGCCATGGGCTCCCCACTGAAAAGCAATGCCCCCTTCCTTGCCCCCGCCCCCTTCCTTGCCCCCACCCCCAGTGAACAAATCCTGGCTATACGCCGCTGATTCCACCGTTAAAAGTTGCAGATTTGTTAAGTGTAAGCCTATCCGGGAGTAGCTGACCGACAACGTTCTTGACCAGATCACTTTTTTGACCCGCCCATCCCCCTTCCCCAACTTACCTCATGGGTGATAAGATTTTAATACAATTTTGTGTCATATTTTTCTCGTTACCATTCTGAAATTTCGCGCTCTCAATCCGTATATCGTCCAAAAAGACAGATGTTCTGTAAATTATTATCTGGTTCCATGAAGTTCCGCAATGATTACAACAAATTAACTTTTTTGCTACCACATCCAAATTGGACATTGGACTTTTTGTATTTATTCCCACGGATATAGTATTTTAGGGAGAATAGTATTTTGGGTCGGTCCACACTTGGTATAGAACGGATCCGCACGGTACGCGTAGTATGTCAGGTGACGCATGGTCAATTTCAAGTCCATGTGCGTTCGTGATTAAAGAAAATCCGAATCCTTTTTCTGCTAGCATTTTTGACGCATGTTCTGCATAGCTAAAAAAATCTTGCCGTGTTCGTGACGTGAAACATACACATCCTGTATACACGTCCCTTAGGGTGGATTCACACAGAGCCTTCTCGATCTCGCACGTAAATTTAACACACGTCGTGCGCTTTTAGAAATAGCAGTTTTGATGGAATTTGGAGTGAAATCAGACACTGAAAACAACAAAATCAACTTGGGCGGAAAGCATTTTTGAGGGATTATATGGTTTTCAGTGCGTCGTTTTCACTCCAAATCTCCACCCCCAACCCGGACGCTTTTTGTCAAAGGGACGCACGTCGCATTTACGTGCGAAAAGGCTAATAGGGAGGTCTAGATGAACGCGAAGTGCTTTGTCGAGCACTTCGTCGTTACTTTGAGGACATCTTAAAACAGACGAAAACAAACATCCAGAAATGTGACTTTTGTGGCAAGATAACTCCTTTGCCGTGACCAAAGTTCGAACCTTGATTCTGAGACCTCCTAAAGATGACCAGTGCTCAAGCCACTTCGCGTTTGGTGTTTTGCGTGCATCTAATTCTCCCTGATAGTGTGAATCCATGTGCAGAGTGTATAGTATACCCACTCCCACCACACCCACCATTGTGAATTCCCCATATTGTCTCTCAAATATTCAAGGAATTTTAAAGAATTCCTTTCAGGTTTTTAGGGGGTGGGGTTGCCGCGTTAACAAAAGGAAAGAGCATGTTGAGGTATATGGGAGGAGGGGAGTCCCTTTATCACATCGTGCTGGGTATACTTTTCCCCGATTTTCCCCTCAAAGCGACGCTCGTAAAATCTACGCACGAAAAGGCTCCGTGTGAATCCAGCCATTAGCGCGGGGAAAAAGTTAACTTTTTTAGTGTGGACCTAGTAACCTTGGCAACAAACAGTGACGCGCGACATTACTTTAAGTACTGTCGGGAGTACTGTTTGGACCCTGACAACTGACGTAACATTAGTTTTAGTGGTCCATAGTTTCAAAAAATGACCCATCACACAGCAGAACTTAATCACTCTTCAAGGGGTATGGTTTTCCCTGCCTTTCGGCTTTCCAGACGTGAACACAGTTTGCATTTTTAATCCCAAATTAATGGACCAATAAACATACTTACATCATTTGTTTATATACGTGGTTTCCTCCCGTTTGGTACCCCGATACTCCCCAGTCCCCAATAATAATTGCATAATCAAACGAATTTTCCTATCAAAATGACAACTGTCTTTAGATAGCACTATCGAAACCAAAAAGAGCCAAATGCGGTGTCCTGAATAATGAATGACCTATCGAATCCCTTAAAATGGGTATAAAGGGCCATTGCAACTCAATAATTGTAATATATTGTCATGACTTGCACGGTGGAGACAGCAATTTGACAACTAAACTTTGTTCTAATACAGACGTACAATATACTTCAAGACTATGGTGAACGAAAGTGCATGCGTCCGTAATCCCGCACAGGGATTTTTAAAAATCCATAATTAATACTGTCACGAATTGACGGATGCCCGTTTTTAATAGTGAAATGCAGAAAAAGAGTGCATTGTTAACTCTAACATATAAGCCACCATCCATGTCTCGGATGTTTTGGTGTGCACATGTTCCGATGAGCACATGTGGTGAAACACATCACGTCTTGTGCAGAATACTACAGATTTCACATGAGGAGTGTTACCATACAAATATAATCGGACATCGGAACGACTGAGCATGCACGGTGGTCATCTAAGACCGTTTCATAACGGAATTAGCTTCTCTAATATACAACGTATTTGCAATGCATATGAACTACCGAAGTGAAACGTCACCCTATTTTTAGGCAATGGATCGACGCTAAAAATCACCAAACTGTTTCCCTGTACTTTTGAATGGTGTTTTATCTGGCAGTCATGATGTTTGGAGCCAATTACCGTCACACCTCGGTACTCCATAATGTAATCCGCAGCTTTTGACGGTGAACAATATTGCAATTTAGTAAATTTTGAATTTGATTACACGTGCACTAAAGCAAAATCTGGTAAATTCATGAAAGCGATGTGTCTACGGAATCCATGGCGGAGACGGAATATTTGCTTTGACTGGTTGCATTAAAAAATACATAGTCTCACCTGGTACTGACATTTTCTCGAGTAAATTCGCTACAGAAGCTGAACTAAAAACGTCTTACTTTGGCCAGTGTACTCTGCAGAATTATTTCAACCATCCCAGTGGCAGAGAACTTCACTTAAGTCCACAAAAAACGAGGGGAAATTAAATTGCGGATGAAACACAAAACAGCCGTCTGCTCAGAGCGCTAGCAGTACAAAACGAATGGGCCTTTTGCCGACGACTGTTGTGTGTACTGCTAATGCTTGACCTTTGACCTCTTCTTAAGGGGATTCGGTACAGGAGTTGACGCTTAAGAAAGGTCATTCATTATTCAGGACACCCTAGAGAATCTATTAGCGTTGGTTTGGTTGATGTACTCGATATGATAATTAAATCGCTAATTACTGCTAATTAAGGGCTTTCTTAAGCATACTAAGTACAGGATTTGCAACTTAAGAAATGCCGATCATTAATTAGGGTTCACCAGAGGATAGTTTGGTGAAGGTTTGATCGATGTACTCGAAAATATTAATAAAAGTGATTTTGGGGTCAAAAGGGGGCCTCCCCCTCCCTTAGGTACAGGATCTGCAACTTAAGAAATGCCATTCGGAGGTCACACTTGCCCCACCTATTGATTCCACGCTTCAGACCTTTTGTACTCGAGATGATGAACAAATCGGTCTGGGCTCCCAGACTATGACGTATGACATGTAATTTCCCCCAAGATTTTACTAAATAACGATATACTGGAGACAATTCTGGTTTTTCCATAAAAAAAAGTTAATACGATACTTGTCCAATTAGCTAAACATTTAATCACTTTATAAGCCCGTAATTTTTGAAAGCTAGCCACAAAAGCAAACCCCCATGCACAAAATTAGAAGGTCCGTGTCACACGTGCTACATCGCTCTTAGACCAGACTGGACTCGGTGGGTGCAGGTCAACTCGACCGTTGTGCATTCACATTTAGTCAAGTCAAAAGTGGCAGTTTGCAAAAGCGAAGCGAAGGCGAATCATCGCAAAACTTATATGAAGTCTAACATTTACATGTAGATGTACCTGCTAATCTTTGCGCAAGCAGAAAGGAGTTAAACCATGTAGGAATAAGGTTCTGCAAATTCAAGTTGCGAAAATTTCGCTTTCGCGCGATTCGCGTGGGGCCGACTGGGGATTCGCGTAAAGATAGGCACAAAATCGCGCTACAAGATCAGAAAGAGTTGAGTTGGCAAACGGCCGAGTTGATTGTAAACTAAATATGGGTCCGTGTCCAGACACGTGCAATGCATGCTGGCAGTAGCGATTGCGCTCGATGAATCGTTTTATTAATGCAACATGAGCGGCGAGAGCGAGTTGCCGCTAAAAAGTAACATGCTTTACACGCTTTACGAAGGACCGGACTGCTCTGTAAAACTCCCTCAGGTTAGGAGCGTTATAACAGGAGTCATTTTACACGTAATGTATCGTTCCAGGGACTTCAAATGTTAAGCGCTGTATCTGTAATAGCGCTGTAACCGAGAGCGCTGTAACCAAAGAAAAATGTACACAAACAATAGGGGAACGGCCGGGAGCTTTATATCGGAAAGAGCGTACTATCAGGGCGCGTTGTAACGAGAGTTTACTGTAGTGAGAGCATACTCTCACTGACCCGAGTGTCGTTATTCTTGTAGCGCTGCTCGTCCCGTCCTCGTCGCATCGTGGCGCTCTCGTTCTGTTTGGGAGAACCAACGCACCTTGTTTTGTCATGTCTGGGAAATGTGCTCAGTGTACATGTACACCGTCTGTCATATAGGCCTGCTGGGGAAATTCGACAAAATCAAAATTCATGTCAATCGGCCACTCCGTTTTTTAAGGCTATAACAGAAATGATCACAGATGAATATAGCTTCAGAGGACTCGAGTGGTAGACTCTAAAATGTTTGGACGTGTATTGGCTGCTCGGGGTAGCGCGCTAATTTTGTAGTGCGTCATTTCCCGCCAAGTGATTCTTCACTCAGCCTTCCATAACTATGAGCGTGACTTTCCGTCCCTCACGTGAGGGACGGAATCAAGAGACAAATGCCTTTCCTTAGGCCGAATTCAATACAACAAATGAAAACTAAAGTAGTGTATGTTTACCTGCTATACTGATGTTAATACACACACCCAGTTTGTCACATGTTGAAATTGACTTTACAGTTTTATGCAGAGGTTGTTTTTATGCGTGAGGGACGGACAATCAATAAAATTGACAAAAACTACAATATTTTACATGCATTTTCAACTCTAGGCCTATTTCTTGAAAATGTGATGGCACAGTGTGCCTTGCCAAATTCATTCTGTTAATTTTTGTAATATGATTGTAAAATATGGAAATTTCTTTACTGTCCGAGGTATTATTTTGATTAATTTAGGAAATTTTGAAATTTTCATTCAGCCGTTTTAATTACCAGCTTAGGATCACGCTCATATCCAAATAAACAGCCATCTTTAAAAATCTGGTAAGTAATATAATATAATAAGGAGGCCACACAAACTATAATTTGTTCAAAATTGTTTATTTTTCCGCTACGCCTGAATTCGGCCAAATTTGGCCGATGACGGGCAATGATTTAGATTCTTCCTGGGATCAGTTATCCCAATTATACCCATGGAAATTGAAAACCACAAACACGAAGATGACCAAACACGTTCAACTATTGATGTACTTATTAGCCAAGCGCAGAATAGTCTTGTCACAAGACCGTATTTTGGTTCCCCCTTCCACGCCCCGCCTACGCGCTGTACCCACTACCGATAGAGGGCGCCATTCACACTTCCACCTTTCGGTGGAAGTGTGAATGGCGCCCTCTAATATACGGTCTTGTGACAAGACTAAGCGCAGAATAGCTCTCAATCCCAAACTAAGACAAGAAAACGACCTAAATCAAGTCTAAACTATAGTGATAGGCTATCTATACTGACTCAGATGACCAAAGAAATTCTCACAAACCTAAAAATTAACGCAACTAACCAACCCTCGTCATCATAAATTCCCCCGATATTAAACTAGCCAGAGTAAGACCTATTAAAATTGGCAAAGCTCTAAATAAGGTCGGTACTGACATGATAAAAGATGTATCGAAGAAAAACCAAGGTGGCATCACAGTGCGTTGTTGTACTCCAGCACAAGCAAGAAAACTGAAAGGTATCACCTAGCTGGGGGAGTGGGCCGTGACAACTGAATTTGCCAAGTCCGAAACACAAAGTAAAGGTGTTAGTTATAACGGGCATCCCCACCGAGGTAACAAACGATTACCTACTTATAGCCTGTGAGAAAAATGAAATTGTGGATGTGAAACGCCTTACGCGCAGAAAAGATAGCCAGTTAGAAAGAAGTCTGTCAGTATGACTCAGCTTCGACACATCGACCCTACCGTCCAAACTACAACTAGGATACGAACATTTTACCATCAACCCTACATCCCAACAGTGACAAGATATGATTTTATTGTCAACGGCGATCTGATGTCATTGGCCATATACGGCGACCAACTGCTAAACTTCGACTCGATGCGCGCGATGTGGAGCTAGGCGCCCATACATTTAACCAGTGTCAACAAAAAGACAAAGTTAGATGTAAGTTGCAGTGTAGTGCTCGAGGTGTGCCGGAGTCTTGAGTCAGACTGAATGCCACGCGCGCCATCAAGCATGAGTAACTTTATTAAAAAGACCACCTTTACTTTACATCCATTTAAATGACGATCCACTAACTATATTAGAACGTGCCTAAGACAAATTTCAATTTTTTTGCTTTTTTTTTGTAACAAAGAAAATCTTTAAAACATCTTGCGTAGGCCTATTCTTAAACATTTTTTTAAATTGAAATCCTTTTCCTTACTCACTAGTCATTTTTTGCGCTTTTGGAATCTATTATTTTTATCTTTGTACGCGACACCTTCCAGGAAATGCTCATTCCTAAAATTTAATGTCAAGAAAATTTGTAGACCCATCTTGAAAGTTTACTATACTATTAACACACATTGAAACATCCTTCGCCAAATAAAAAGGACGGATTTTGTACAGCGATTTCGTATTTTGTAGATAATTACTAAGAACCTCATTGACAGATACGCCTCTAATTGTTGCTATTCATCTTGAGCCACCGAGTTCAGCCAATGTCGGATTGCTGAAAAGGACTGTCTGTCCCCTATCTATAGGTGGAAAGTAGGGTGCGTCTGTCTCAAGGAGAAGCCGATTGAGGGGGATGTTTTTTGCCACATCCTTCCGTCGGACCAATGGTTTCTCCCGCAACGATTAGTGTATTAGGGCCTACATACAAATTATGGAAGCTTGAGCACAACTTTTGTGCTCCCTCCCAATCTTCAGTGTAACAATGGAGATGGATCTACCAATGTGTGGGCAGGGTATTAAATGCAATACGGAGGCAGTCCTCTTCAGCTTCCCGACAATAAATCACAACCGGTTTGTCTTTTTCAACTGCTAATGTAATGAAACGGGAACACCACGACAGTGTATCGTGGAGATTCGATCCCCAAATTAATGTGGACGAGCACACCGGACAGTCAATGCAATTATCAATCAGGAAAACAGGCGATACAGTACCATGAAGTTAACACTAACACAGCAGGAAAACATCATCGGGTATTTATTGTAGATCCTCGGTCATACAATCAAAGTGAATCATAAGTCATTAGGACATGTATACATCTCACTCAGCCAGAACTTGGAAGGATCGAGAAATTCCTCTCAAGTATACAAGACAAAAACCCCCATTGCCTGCAGAGAACACAAAAACAGTAGTGAATGTACAGATATTAAACAGCACTGGTGAATATAGGAACATATGGTCAGCAATGTGTATGCATTATGTGCAGCCTACATGTACCATACACACATATAGCCACACATACACAAAGCATGTGAAAGCATGCTTATAAAATATCGCAATAAAATCTACAATTTCTCATTCAAAACCTGATCATCAGACTCAAGAAATACTCACTGGGGGTTCCTTGGATGGTGTCTCTTACATAGAGAACATGTTGTTCATGGCAAAGCCATGTTTATGGCATAAAATGATGAGAAATGCAGATGATAAATGCACTGTGTGCTGACAGAAACTTCCAGAATCCAAAAAGAGACCTTAGTAACCGGCCTAATCACCACAGCTGCCATCTACACATTACTACGCCCAGTAAAAGTTCTCCATAACTACTCTTCCAGGCAGGCAATGTAAACAACAAGCATTATACTTTAAAACTATTAAATACACTTTTTGTAAGTTCTAGTGAATAAACCTATGTAACGAGTGGTAAATTTATTAAAATGTAGGGACTACTTATTCAGATACAGGACACTGTGTAAATCGGTTTAGGTCAATCAACTATATGCAACTTTTCAACAATGAGGGCGCACTTGCATTCCCTACACTAATGTCAAGAGACGTCTTAAGACTACTTGTTAAACAAATATATGTTTATGATGGTCACCCGAGTAATCTAGACCAACTTCCCCGAGGGCACAAACCTTTGGGTGGTGCATTCACCGTTCTATAATTTGGAATGAATCCTGGCTGAAGTTATGAGCCTGTTTGGGGTGTGCTCCTATTGCTGCATACACCAGTTTGTCACATCATCTCTGCCCACCATTTATGTCAGTCGGAATTTCCTCGTCCGTGTAACACCCAAAATACTTAACCAGAGCTACACAGTAAGAATCTTATTGATTGTTAAAAACATATATCGATGTTAAAAAGAAAATTTAAGGGTCTTTTTTACGTTTTTTCTGGTTTTGTATCTTTAAACTACTTTCTTCTTATCGGATTAGCAATGAGTGCTTCGCCGCTCACCCAGTTGACAAGGCTCTCGAGTGTCATTGCGCGACGGATCGTACCATTATTTGTAGGGTATGCAGTTTATGAAAGTTCAAGTATGCCGCCAATAAATGCATCATATACCCATTGAAACTGCATTTGAATGTTTTAAAACCGTGTTTGGAGAGGAATAAATTCTTCCTGTTTGAAAATATTAATATTTGTTCGTAGTGTGTAATCCCTGCTAAAATTGGCCGCCCCCGTCCATATATTACGTGATCCGTCCTTTCGAATACGGCGCTAGACTGGTTCCCACTCCACATATAAAAACAGTCAATCGGAACGGACGTGCCACTGAATGGGAAAGCCCATGGATTTTCTTCACTTTTTTTCCACAAACCGAAAATTAAGATCAGTAAATCAAAACATTTTGAACCTCAATTTACAATTTATGAAACAATTTGGGACGTTTTGTGAGGTTAAAGTACCTGGATACAAGTCAATCGTAATACAAAATCACACATGGATTTGGCTGGAAACAATTTTGAAAAGTAAATAAACTTTGTGTTGAGCACATTTCTGTACTGGACAGCTCCATGAACTTTGTACCTGGCGCTGTTTAGCACAAATTTCATTAATGAATTACTTTGTAAGATGAGGAACCAGCTAAATTTGTATTTTCAAATTGTGCTTAAAAACAGTACCAACATTTTAGTGCACATGTAAATACATATCACAATATTTTGTCAGGCAACAAACTTTTGCAATATAAAGCAGATAAATTATGTGCTAAGTAATGTTTCGTGCCAATATAGCGCAAAGAAATTGGCCCCTGGAGTTCAGAAAGTTTTCCCCATTTTTTCAACACTTCATTGCACCATCACTGCTGTCCTCATCTTTTGCAATGTCAGTCGTCATCAAAGTCTTCATTATCTTTAAAGCCCCAAAATTGTACTTCACGAGCAGACAAGAAAAAGAAAACTAAAAGTGTTGATAGCAAGGTAACAATCACATGATATGGTATCTTTGTGGAAGAAAACTGCTAACTAAGGTGTTTTAAGTTTGGAAAACATTTTTTTACCTTTCATGCACGTGGCTTAAATTTCTACAAGGCTCTTTATCAACATATTACTACGACTGTAATTGTGGGGAAATAAAACATGTTCCAAATTATTTAACACTTTATTAAACAGCTTCAATCCGCAAACCATTGTTATGACAATTCAGTGATTTCTTTAGAACGTATTGTACCTGTAGGTGATTGCACAACACATACAATGGAGAAATTAACTGATTGCATAATACACACAATGAGGGAATGGAATGACAAGAATGCGAGTCAAGTAGTGTAGATAACAAGGAAATTTTACTTGTACTGTAACACTTATGTAATGCTGCTGTTCCTAATTTTAAAAGTTTTCCAGTCACGTAATGTCTTGAAGTTGCTGCTGGTGGGTATTACCTTCATGCCATTTGGGAACGACTTTCAGCTTCGCGAGTCCATCTCCTATTGGGAATGAGTGGACATGGGTTGGCTGCTCTCTTCCAAATGCCAAATACACCTCTTCGGGAGAATGATCTAGGGAAAAAGCAATTAACTAATTTTAAAAAAAATATTATTTAATATCCATATGTACATTCTTCAAAATCGATGCTTAGAATACAGACGTTAAAACAATTTGAGACGTTAAAACAAGTGTAATACAATTGTAGATCACTTGATGAATACCTGGTTGGCATTTGACGCTTGCTCATACGTTTGGGTTCACCGGCGATGTCATCCTGTTTATCCTCAAGCATCAAATGTAGGTACAGGTTGGGACAATATGTGCTGCATCTGATGTATTCGCTCCTTGACAGTTTTGATCCAATCACTGTTCAGGTAAGTGAAATCTTCACTTCCTGACCCCTATAATGCACCTGGTGGTTGGTGCCTTGTCCCCATCACTGAATTTATGCCACTTAAACCACGAATTAGCAAACACGGACCGCTAGCAACATAAAGCTTACTATACTATTTTTACCTTCATTACTTACTTTATTTTTACGAGTAGTTTGTTGCTCATATACACAGCAATCTTTCGCACTCCATCGATGAAAATCATGATTGTTGCTGGCCGGCCGGCGCCGCGCCATACACGAAAATGACATTTCAGTCTGGCTCTCTGCAGACATGACGTTAAAATACCGTATATTTAGATTTCACAGGCCTGGATCCCAGACTTAAGGGCCAATCATCAGACTGGTCGATTTTATAGCAGGAAATGCACAAGAAAAATAAACACATCAACGATTTAAATTTTGAAACTAGAAGAATTTATTCTACTACAGCATAATGTTAAAACATTTTAAATGTTTTGAGCTACAATTCTGATGTTTGCATAATGTATATATTGACAATGTGCTTCAATTTTCATAAACCACGCACCCCACAAAAAATGGTATGGTCTGTCGCGAAGTAACAATCGGTTTCCTGTTTAATGGCGACGCACTCGTTGTGAATCCGGAAAAAAACAAAGTAGTTCCAGTGTCAAAAACCGACAAAAACGCGAAAAGGACCCTCAGAATTTCTTTTTAACATCGATTTCTACTTTCAACAATAAATAAGGACTCAACTTGTTTAGGTCTGGTTAAGTATTAAAGTCCTACACGGACGACGAAATTCCGACTGACCTAATTCATCATCAGCCAGGGTCTCCTGGTCGCCGGCAGAAAACGGCGATACATCATGCAAATCCAGAGGTATCAATGTGCTCTCTTTGGAGGAAGTTTGCGAGTGTTCCCTTGCAGTTCGATTTGTTAAGTAGTTGATCTACATGACAATGGGCATCCATGAAATCGTCGGTCGGGTGTTCGACGTATAGTGTTGGGACAAGAAGCAAAAGACGCTGTAGCGTCCTCCAGTGAAAGACCGAGGAGAGATGTGTGGGGGGAGGTTGGGGTGGGGGGAGGTGGGGGGAGGTGGGGGGAGGTGGGGGGAGGTGGGGGGTGGGGGGTGGGGGGAGGTGGGGGTGGGGGGGGGGGCTGCAGGTTGCGTTCTTTTAACGGGGGAAATCCGACAAATTCGTATTGCGTCCCACACACGAATCTCCTCAGGGCTAAACATGGAAATTTCGTCACCCAACTGACGCCGGACAACAAAATTTACCAACTCAACAGGGGACGCTAACCCTAACCTGGAACCGACATGATTTACGAAGCCAGTAACTCGTTCAGCCAGTTCCGGAAGATATATCCTTGCAAAATTGTCCGTGCAAGTCACCGTGTAGGGCGATCTCCCATCGCTTGCAGTTCCATCCATTGTTGGCAATATGGTAGCGTTAAACGTGCCGTCTCAGCTGGATGGTCCTTGTTACTCACCCTGGTTGCGGACACAACTGTTGGCGTTTCTTTCGGGCTGGAGGAAGTGTCTCTAGTTGATTGGGTGGTCTTGGCACTAATGGTTCGCCCACAGATGATGGCAACGGTGATTCTTTACTTGAAGGTCGAAAGTCTCTGTGATGGTAGAATCCATGCTTGCAGTAACCCATCCTCGTAATCTGGAACAAAATCCGCTTCCTCCATCTTCCAAATTTGGCGAATGACAAAATATGGAAAACTAGAGAAATACAAATTCATGTAGTGGTAAGTTAAATACCGTCCTGGTAACGAGCAGGAAGTTTAACTTCCCTACCGCTCCTTGTGGTAATCTTGAAAGGTTGAACACCTTCACTGCTTACTTGTATAATCTCATTACTCCCATTGGATGCCCCTTCAAATAGATCACCCAATCTGTAACTTTCACACACTTTTATACTGCCCTCCGTGCCGTCAGATCCTAAAAGCGTATTACGCATTCGTCTAAGCCAAATCGGGACCTTGCGGTATTCACACTTCTTAAGTAGATCATGATGTACGACCGTGGTCTTTTTCCTACCAGTACCGTATAAAGTATTGGAGAGAGAGGTTCTATACAACCAACAGTGGACAGAGCCATACTGGCTGTAATTTACAAGATTGGCTAGTTTTAGAGGATTTATTTAACCTGTAAACAATATCCCCCTCCTCAAATGCCGAGTAGTTTTGATTCAAATCGTAGTTCCTCTTCTATAATTTTGTGCAGCCCCAATGTTCTTTCTAGCCAGAGCGTGAGCCTTGATCATTTGTGGTTTTAGGTTTTGTGCATATTCATGAATTTGTTCTTCCTCAGCATTATTACTTTTCATTTCAAAAACAAATTTTACTGGTTGTACAACCTCTTTTTCCAGCATCAACAAGTTTAAAGTTAGACCCGTATGACGGTTCGGAATGGCACGTATAGCAGCAGACACATTTCCCTATATGGCACCTCATAGTTTGTAAAATCGTTCGATTATATCTCTCGACCTTCCCATTAGAACAAGGTCGATAAGGGGTTGTACGAGTTTTGACAATGCCAAGGATGTTGCAAATTGCTTGAAATGGATCACTGGTGAAATTTGCGCCATGATCAGTATGAATTTGAAGAGGGCATCCAAAGCGGGAAATGAAATTGTCAATGGTGGTTCTAGCAACAGATTCAGCCCTTTGATCTGGATACGACTCAATCCATTTCGTGAACTGACAAATCAACACAAGAATATACTGGTTACCAGTCTTAGTTGGTTGAAATGGTCCCAGAATGTCTAAATGGATACGTTCACATGGAGCTCCTGCATGATATTTCACGAGGGGAGCTTTGGCTTTCCTTGACGGTTTTTTGCTTGTGTTATTTAACATACAATGTGGCATCATCACCCATTTTATACCAAAAACATGTCTGTTTTAATTTCTGGGTGGTTTTTGTGATCCCTGGGTGACCAGCCATTTTGGAGTCATGATTTAGCCTAAGGGCCTCTTCCTTTATTACAGTGGGTACCACAAATAGCAACTTAAATGAATCGCCCTCCACCCACTTATAATACAAGACGCCGTCATTAATTGTTAGAAAAGCATTGCTTGTCCGGAAATACTTCACACTTGGAGATAGTATTTGCAATTCAGTTTGTGACGGAGAAGAAGAGGATTCTATTTGGCCTATAAGATGTTTTAAATCCTGGTCCTCTGTTTGCAATTTCCCTAATTGACCATGTGTAGGCCTATACTTGACAAAAGGAGACGCATTGTCGTCGTCCAGCAAACACCGGACTGAAGGACAAAACGTTTCTTGGTCTCTATTAGTTTTAGAATCAGTGGGACAAATGATTTCTTTAGACAAAGGGGCATTGCCCTTTTCAGGGTAGGACATAACCCCGAGACCAGGTGTTTCAAACGTCTCACTAAACTGCAGAGGTACCATGGAAACTGGGTTTGCTATACTGTTATTTCTCGCACAGTGAGTGGAATGACGTTATCGACGTCATCTTCAAAACTAGAATTCTTCAAATCTAGAATTCCTCTTGGTCAGCCCATACAAGGGGTTTGCTAACTCGGCAAAACAAAAATGGGCTCTATAATAGTTAACGAACCCGAGAAATGTCTCTACATCTTCACTGCAACAAGGTGTGGGCCATTGTTGAACAGTGGACACACTGCTAGGGTTCGGGGAGATACCATGACCGCTGACCAACTTTCAAGAAAAAGTACTTCCCTTTGGAAAAGTTGACATTTCTTGGCCTTAAGTTTCAAGTTATGGAAGCGAAATATCCCAAGAACTTCAATTAGATTTTCCATGGAGTCCTCAAAACCTTTCCCTAAAATTATAATGTCGTCTAAATAAGCCATAACATGTTCCTAATTAAGGCCTTTCGATATTAATGTCATAGCACGTTGAAAAGTTGCAGGGGGTTACATAGCCCGAACGGCATTCGTTGATACTCGAATAAACCATAGTTGCAGATAAAATTAGGCATTTGACCTCATTATTAGGGGCGCTGCGGACTGACTTGTTTGTGGCAAGCGTGTCAGATACTTTTTTGGAGGAAACATGCCCTCTTTTGTGACAAATATCCCAAGGGCTTGTGGCAAACATGCTTTCTCTTGTTTGAAGTGTGCCAAGGGGTTTGTGGCACGAGTGCAGATTAGGCTATTGGGCCAAGCTAGCCTTGTCCAAGGGCTGTGAAGTGTGAATTCGTGAAGAATTGACCTGCATGCTATGCAGTGAAAGTGCGAAACCTAAATATCTTGGTCTGGAAACCAGACTGACACACACGAGGCTGAATCACAGCCTTGTTCTTTCTGTACACGACGCGTTTTATGGGCGGATACTCTTTATGCTAATTTTCAAAAGGAGACCACCGAGGCGTAAGCTCATTGGCTAACGGTTGTTTTGACGGAGCAATATACCGTTTATTATACGGCACTGTTTGAAAAATAGCAGACTTACCCAGTTCGTAGGTTCAAACACTTCATACCCTTGCAGAAAATTATGTAGGCCATAAAGCGCTTTTTTTCCTGGTCTTCGTAAAACTCAAAGTCATGAACTTGCAATTTGCCGGTTGCATTATTCAAACTACATGTACCGTTATTTCCTCAGTTGTAACAAATCTAGGTCAAGCGAAGTCGCCATACGTTTTGCACGCATACACAACAACAACATGACGTGTACAGATATTATGTTTACAACTCGGATGTTATGTAAGATATGAATATTTATAACCACTCGGGTTTTGCATAAGTAATTGCGTTGGATTTCGAACGCAGATATGAAGAAACACAACACGTCGTGTACAGAAAGAACAAGGCTGTGATTTAACATCGAATGTGTCAGTCTGGTTTCCAGACCAAGATATTTCGGTAACCATACTATTTTGCAGTTGGCTACAGTTGACCGCGCGGTGTCGCACTTTCGCTGCACAGCATACTTCACGGACTCATACTTCACAGCGCTTGGACAAGGCTAGGGTCAAGCGTGCCCTCTAATTGTTGCAAGTATGCCAAATGCTTAAGGCCTATGACAAGAGTGCAATTTGGGCTCTTGGGACAAGCGTGTTTGCCAAAGGCTTTGTTTGTGAAAAGAGTGCAGATTAGGCCCTTGGGCCAAGCGCGCCCTCAGGCTCATTGTGGCAAGTAATCCAAAGACTTTGGCCCCAGATTATGCTCTTGGGCCAAGCGTGCCCTCATTGTGGCAAGTATGCCAAAGACTTAGTGGCAAACGTGCATGCCAAGTACTTTTGAAGCAAGTATGCACACCCTCTTTTGTGGCAAGTGTGCCATGTATTTTGCGGAAAGTATTATGCCAAGTGCATTGGGCCAAGAGTGCCGAGTACTCTTTGGCAAGTGTGTCAAGTAATTTCTGGCATGTGTGCCAAGTATCAGGGGCGAGCGTGTCCTCTCCTTTGTGGCAAGTATGCCAAGTACTCAGGGGCAAGTGTCTCCTCTCTTTTTATGCAAAGAGCATTGGGAAATCCTTTCTGGAAATTGGTCCAGCAAGTGCATTTAGACAAGGAAAAAAAAACTTTAGACGGCAAAACAAGGTTCGGACCCTCGACTGCCGGACTATTCTATGTCATCGCAACAAACGCAGAGAGTACCGCAAACGCAAACAGTAACGCAGACAGTCGGCAAAGTTTAAGTTTGCCGATTGTTTTCGTCAGTGTTTGCGTTGCAGTTGTTTGCGTCTAGTCTGCGTTACGAACTAGGCTTAAGCCAGAGTCAATGAGGGCGGTCGGGTTGGCGTAGTGGTTCTTTCCTCGCATTCCACCTCTGGCGTCCCGGGTTCGAATCCGGGGCGTGTATGTGGATTGGGTTTGCAGTCCCTACTTGACCTACTCTCTGGGGGTTTTCCTCCCACTTCTAAAACTGCAACTCTTTCTTCGTCATCTCAAGTTGATAATACAGTATAGTTAAAGCTAAAACCGTATAGTTGATGGCATAAAGGGCCTTAGTTGCCGAAGATGCCATAAAATAAACAACAACAACAACAACAACAGAGTCAATGTTTATGTTGGGAGTTCGCTGTATGAACCCGGCTTCCTTAATCTTTCTGGGTATAGTAAACTGTTCTCTGTCCAAGATAGTAGCACTGGTCCAGTTTATTGTATGGTTGGTATTGGTGACATGCAACTTTGTTTCTTGGGCCTATTCCTCCGCTGTTTTGTTCTTGAATTTCCATATGAGTAGCGGAGGCAACACCACGGTTGGTAGCAACCCAAAGGTCACAAACGCTAGGTCGTAGCTGCCACTGGTGTCGTAGATCCAAGCTTTTCAAAATACCAAAAAAAGGATCAAAAGTCAGGTATGCATTTGAAAGGTATGCTAAATATTCATAGTTTGAGCATAATACTTTGACATGTTTTCGCGACCACAACTAGAAACATGTTGCTATATAATGTAGCTGTAGTTGTGGACAACAGAATTACCGTTTCATGGCTAAAGTTTGTATAGGTTTCCCGCACATTTTAAAATACGTGTAAATTATCCGTGTAACTTCAATTTCGTCCCAAGACGATTGAAACGCAAAATGGTACAATTGATTTGGTCTTTGGTCTTTTCAAATGATCAATACTGCTAACTAATTTTAACATAATGTAGCGATATTGGGGTACCCGCTCTTTTTCTTTTTTCCCCTCCCCCACTGATCTCTTGAAGCATTTGCATGTAATGTTTATTAGTACAGAGTGTCAACTACTGTTGCGTGTTATGATGCCCACCCTCACAGGAAATAGCTACGGGACACATGGGGAGGATGTCATTCCTGTGGGGCACTGGAGGCTTGTGTGGTGGCCTTTGTTCTTTGGTCATTCTGACCTGAGACTTTGCTGAGTGAAGAAAAGTGACCACAAACCCAAGCTAAACCAGTGTCCATCTGTTTGTATTTTTACTGGTATGTTACATTATTTGCCTTATTCATAAATATCATTGAGGCTTACATGAAATATCTTTTGTTTGTCATTCTAAGTATTAGTTCAGGAAAGTGATATAAGTGTGTAAATGTTTACACACACTTTCTTTTCTTTCTTCCATAAAGCACAAGGCCCAAATGTACATGTATCAAGGACAGCATGTGACTTTATTTGGAAATTATTTTAGTGTGCTTAATTATTGATTGACTGTTTTATTGGAGAAGCACGAAAATTGCTGTGCTTTGTTCTGTTCGCAATTATTTTGGCATGCACAGAAAAGTCTCTGTGACGCTCATTGATTTCCAGACACATGTACTTGCATTTACTACAATGCAAGGTTACGCTCAAATAGTTTTGCCACAAACTGGAAATATTGTGTGAATGTAGACCTTCTCATGTTAAAGTTTTATTTGTAATCATTTTCAATTTTTCATCTAGAGTTTGAGTTTTACTATTATCAGTTAACCTGTGTGAACTGTTATTTTTACTTTTTGCAGTGCTTACACAGTAACTCATATATCCATGTACATAGTCATTTACTGCAACTTTTAACTCTCGATTTTTCGCGCATATTTAATGAAGGTCACATTCCTAAGCCCAGCTGCCCATACTTTAATGCAGAAAGGCTGGGACTGACCAATTGGACCGTGTTTACACTTGATCCCGAGCTCGGGATCGAACACCGAGCTCGGGATCAGCCCCGGATCACAAATAGGTGTAAACGCTCTCGGAACCAAACTGGCCCCGGATCAGACCCCGAGATTTTGGTCTCGCGATGGCGGAGGGTTCGATCCCGAGCTCGGGATCAGTTTGCGGTTAGCTGGGCAATAAATCTTCCCGACATCCTGTTGCGGGCTAAAGCGCGCGAAATTTCCAGGGGAGCCCGCGCTCGTATTATGTACACGTGTACACGTAGTACATATACACGCACACAGCCTACAGCTGGGTACCACTGGTTCCATGCATTGCAGGCTATGGACAAAATGCATGATACCCCGACGCGACTTATGTGATGCAAAGCTGAGAATCTCGATCGCTGGTGTCCGTTACGAAAACACAACGTACTACAAACGTAATTGGTATCCTGCATTCAGCAATCTCTTTTGCGTGTCCGATACAAACTTCACACGTTGAGAAAAAGTTTCTGTATTTCCTCTACTTTCTGCAACTTCTCTACTTTCTGCAACTATCTAGCGACACTTTGTCATTATCATAATACAGCTTAGTTTTTAGTTGTTATATCAAGGATTTCGGAGTGTCATTCAACGATTTCCGACATAGCATAAGTTGACATTATTTCGTCGTGAAGAGAAGTTGACGAAGACGAAGTGGCCGAGTCGAGTTGTCTTCGTGTGAAAATATGGCAAACGAAGTTCGCGGGCGCTCGTGGAGCAACGACAAACTGGCGAAGTTTTTGGACATTTGGGCCAGCGCAGAAATAATGGCTAAACTGGACGGAACATCTCGGAATTCTGCTGCGTTAGCTTGACCTTTGACTGCAACTTCTGGCTCCGCGCTCGGGATCAACAACAGATATAAACGCGGCACTCGAGACCATTGCGGTTAACCTCAACACATTCTTATCAGGGGGTCAATCTTGATCCCGAGCTCGGGACCAGTGTAAACACGGTCCAAGAGTTGTATTGCCCTATGGGGATTATCACCCAGGCAATGTTTATCTGTGGTTTCTAGCCAAGACTTTTAGACTTACGCCAGTCTCTTGTTTATTTCAGAGCCATGCTGTGTTACGCATGTACATTATATATATACCAGTTATGCACTCTCAGCAACACTATAATGTATTGTGGATCAGTGCAAGTCTATTCAGGCACAGTGCTGATTAATGGTGACTGCAGTCACTAGTTAAGCGTCGGTCACAACCCACCGTGCATGTTTTTAGTCCGTACGTTTTTTGGGGAGGCCACGGCCGCCACGTTTTTCTGAAAACCTGTGGAGGGAGTGGTAAGAGCAGGGAGGGAGTACGTCAACGCGCGTCACCCGCACGGTTGCGCAAGGTGTAAGTACGTGGCCCGCACGCGCATTTTTTTTTACACCACTGCGAGGGGTAATCCTTCGTTACAGCGCACGTACAAAGACTACGAACAAGTCGCGCATGCGTAATAAGCCCCATAAGCCAATGATTGCAAACCACGTGTCTGTCGACGATGATACCGGTGACTTTTCACTGATACCGGTGACTTTTTACCACAGAAAAAAATTGAGGGGTAGCTGATATTGGCTTCGAGACCTTGTATGCAAAACATAGTTTAATGATACTACATGCACGTAGGCTGAAAAAATATGTGTTCCCTAGTCTTCTATATTTTCCCACCCTCAACGGGGTTTTTCCATATCAAATATGCACCTACTGACATGACTGATGTTTTTATTGAGTAATTTTAAAGAATTTTACAATTCTGATACTGAACATTTAGAAGAATATTGAGTATTTAGAAGAAGTGATTGAAAAAGTGTTTGGAGGGAACGTTTGAAAAGTGACTTTAGGTAACAAAAAGTGTTTCATGGGGCAAATTATAGTGTTAAAAAAAAACAATCAAAAAGTGTTTCAAAAGAACGATCAAAACGTCGTTTCGAAAGAAAGATCGAAACGTTTCGAAAGACGACCAAAATGTCGTTTAGAAAGAACGATCAAAACGTCGTTTCGAAAGATTGATCGAAACGTTGTTTCGAAAGAACGATCGAAACGCGTTTCGAAAGAACGATCGAAACGCGTTTCAAGGGAAAGAAGAAAAAAAAGTTTCGGAAACAGAGTTCAACCTTATACATGTACATGGAGGAAGGAAATGCCTTAGGCCTATGGGCTTATACTTTTGGGGACTGTTGTCGATCGACATAAAAAAAACATGCACTGATCCTTTGGCTGATATTTTAATATGTACGCAGTTCTTCTTTTTTTTCCTTTCTAATCAATCATGATATTTATCTTATTATAATACATATTGTACAGCACATATACGTACGGGGAACTTTAGTCTCTTCACCAGCAGTGAAATGGTGCGTTTTCTGCCAAATTCCCCTCGCAGTGGTGTAAAAAAAAAATGCGCGGCCCGCACGCCACGCCTGGCCGTGAGCGGTTGCGTGCATCGTACGTTGCGCAAGTGGTAAGTGAGTTGAACGTGCTTACAACGTGCTTACAACGTACGATCTCCGTGCGATTGCCACGTTATCGTACGGAGGCCGTACTTACACGTGCTGCTTACGTATGGTGTCATTACTCACTCGCATGTTAGTGCGTGCAAGTGCGACGAACGTGAGTTTTTTTGGGGGGGTGGGGGGTGGGGGTATATATAGAAGGACCTTCCGAGGTTCTCCAGAAGTCCCAGCTGCTGCTGCCTCGGATTTTTATATATACTGCAGAAATCAGTGCACACAACGTGCGTTGTAAGTGGGGAGCACGTGCTTACTCGGTACGGTCCAAGTGAGTTCTGCGTGCTCATTTGACAGTTGAACTGGGGAAGTGCCAAGTAAGTACGGACCACGCACTTATCACGTGCGCAGCACGCACGTGCTAAGTGCGCCGTCCGTAGAGCAACTGACCGTAGGAAAAATTTAAATTTAAAATTAAAAATTTTAAAAGACTCACGGAGTCAGTGCGTTGTGCGCTCATTGGCTGTAGAGGGCACGCGCGTCACCCGTACTGGGGGTGAATCCGTAGCCCGAACGCAGCGAAAGTTCCTCGTGCACTAAAAGTGCTACGGCGTGTCTGCGTGCTCCCAAATCCGTACTGAGGCGGTACTCACCACGTACGGATCCCCAAATTTTGCCCACGTTTTTGCAAGTAGACAGCACGCACTTGCAAGTACGCCGGTTTGGGACCACGGCTTTAGGCACATGTTTACGATATGTACTTGTCACTCTTAGAAGAATGAAATTAACTCGAATCTGTCAAAGTGCATGTAGTTGTACTGACGGTTTAACTATTATGTAAATTCCTTTTTAAATTATTATTACTGCGATTTGTTTTTGACATTGGTATTTTCTTTTATTCTGAATACTGTTTTTGAGTACATGCACTTGCATAATTCGAATTGGTTTTCAGCCAGAAATAAGTTGGATTATGTCTGGGATCAGAGGCTTAGTTTAATTTCTCCTTACTGACCTAGTTACGGTCAAATGTCAGTTTTAGTTGTTATTGATTATGGTTTTAAGACATTGACAATTATTGTGTTTTAGGTGATGTTTATTAGCCTGTGTAACTTGTAATTCTGACCTGAGACTTTGCTGAGTGAAGAACAGTGACCACAAACCCAAGCTAAACCAGTGTCCCTCTGTTTGTATTTTTACAGTCTCATTGATGAATCCCCCAGCGGTTACCCATTAGCCGTTGCGGGTGCAACATTTGGCGACCACGAATTGGGACGTGTGTCGTCTCTACATAAGCCTGTGGGGTCGATGACATACGCCTGTCCAGTGATGTTTAGAACCCGTCATTAATGCCACAAGTCACAGTCTAAGGCGGCATCAGCTAAGGAGAGCAGATCACCAGGGAGAGGACAACAGCGGCTTTTAGGGAGACCGGCATATTCGATTTCGGTCCCATCGTACAGCCTTTTGGTCCAAGATGGAGGTTTCTGCACAAGAGCTATGCCAGCAACTGATACATCAGATTGGCGGACTATCCCGGGAGGCTTTGCTCAAGGTGTGTCAACACATTGGTCTCCCTGGATTCGAGGAACTGGTGGAAAAGGAAGAAACCTCAAGGGCTCTGGTTAGAAAAATACACCGACAGGTGCTAAGTGAACATTTAGAAACCAGAGAAGATGAAGGTCTGTCAGTATATCGTGACCTCAGTGATTTTCTTCAGAAGATAGGAGACGAGTCTGAGAAACTACAGGTACCGCACACGGAGAAGCCAGCAACGACGACAAAGGCTGCAGAGTCCACCAACCCTACGTACACGGCAGGGTTTGTCACACGCCGAGAGTTAAAAATATCAGGGCAAATTGGCGAACCGGATCAGCGAGATCGGCTTTCCTTCTCCAGCCTGGCCCACCAGATTGAGAGCGGCGGAACCAAAGGTTACAGTGAGCATGAGATCACTGAGGCAGTAATCCGAGCTGTTGTACCAGGGTCAGCTTTAAGGAGTTACCTCGAAGGGCGGAGTGACCTCACATTGCCAAGTATTCGTCGACTGCTTCGATCCCACTATCAGGAGAAGGATGCAACCGAGCTATACCATCAGTTGTCTCGGTTGTCCCAAGACAGCAGAGAGTCACCACAGAGTTTCCTAATGCGGGCCCTTGACCACCGACAAAAGGTGATTTTTGCCAGCCAGGAATCAGGCTCTGGCGTTAAATACGACTCGGCCCTCGTACAAAATATGTTCCCACACTCCATTCTGACAGGACTGAGGAGTAACCCAGTGAAGAGTGAAATCAGGACCCTACTAAGTGACCCTCTGACGACAGATGAAATCCTCCTCGAGAAGCTGAATATAGCCGCGGGCCATGAGACTAAACGGAGGGAGAAGCTGGGACAATCTAGGACCGCCCTGGTGAGGTCAGTTTAACAACAGAACACCAATGAAGAGGCATCAGAAGGGGATAACCCTGGCAAGAAAACACCCAAGCCAGGTACGCTCATGACAGACTTGGCTGAGCTAAAAGCAGGGATCGCCGAGATAGACACCCTAAAGCGGCAACTGACTAGTTAACAGGACACCCTACAGGCCACCCCCCTCCCCCCGCTCGTCAACAAGAATGGCAACAGTTATCCGAAAGCCGACGACCACAGAATAATTACAGACGTCGCCGGGGCTGCCCCAACTGCCAACGAGAGGGAACTGGCAGTAGTTGTGATCACTGCTTCCACTGTGGATCGAGTGAGCATTTTGCCCGGGGGTGTCGCCGACCAAGAAACTACCAGACGGGAAACGGCGAGCGGTTACTGCCACGGGACGAGCAGTAACCGTTGGATCTGTGCACCACAAGTCCCATGTCTATAACATATCTCCATCAAATCAAACAAAAGTTGCCAATCTTGTCGGGAAGCGCTGCCTTGTAAACTGCCAGATACAAGGAGTCAAAACAAGAGCGCTGTGGGACATGGGTGCCCAAGTCTCTGTCATTCCGGCAGACTGAAAGATGGAAAATATCCCAAACGCCGAGATCCGCCCCATTTCAGATCTCCTAGGTACAGACGACCTCAGTCTGACTGCAGCGAATGGGTCAGCAATCCCTTATGACGGATGGCTCGAGGTCTCCTTTACACTATAACGAGGTAAACAAATCAAAGCCCCAATGCTCCTTACCACAGCAACAACCGGAGTGCCCATCATCGGCTACAATGTCATTGAAGAGATAATCAAGGCGGACGACTCGAGCTGTGGTCCAATACAAGCAGTAAAGACAGCTTTCCCGTCTTTGGCAAGAGGAGAAATCAAAATGCTGGTCAACCTTATACAAAAGGAACCACCGAGTGTAGGTGCAACGTAGTAGTGGGACGGAGCAATGTGATGCTACCAAAGAAGAGTATCAGTGAAGTGTGGTGTCACGTCCATGCTAGCTACTTCCCAAGAGACACCAACGTCGTTTTCGAGCCCGATGTGACTGCCCCTTGGCCTGAGGATCTTCACCCCCAGCCAGTCATCGTAAAGCTTGACCAGGACCAAACACACAAAATTCCAATCCTCGTTGCCAATTATGCAGACCATGATATAGTACTTCCCAAGTGCACTCCCCTCGGCACTATTGAAGCAGCTGTGGCTGTTGAACCCATCATCCGTCAACGTCCAAGTACTCTAGAGTCAGTAGCACAAGTGAATTGCGTGACACCAACAGAAGGAGAAAGTTAATGGGTGCCACCTGTTGACTTAAGTCGCCTGTCGGAAGAACAGCGTCAACTTGCAGTACAGATACTCAGGGAAGATGCCAATGCATTTGCCCGTGATGAGAATGATTTGGGTTGCATCCAAAATTGGCAAATGCACCTCCGCCTACAAGATAGTCGTCCCGTACAAAAAAACATACACGTCCATCCCTCCTCCCCTTTATCGAGAAGTCAAATCCTATCTTCAAGAACTGCTACAGAAAGGATGGATTAGAAAGTCAGAGTCGCCCTACTCCTCACCGGTAGTCTGTGCAAGAAAGAAAGACGGATCGCTGCGCCTGTGCATCGACTACCGGGAGTTAAACCGCAAGACCATACCCGACTAGCAACCGATACCCCGAATACAATATGTCTTGGACAGCCTTGGTGGTAATGCGTGGTTTTCGACATTGGACCAGGGCAAAGCCTATCAGGGTTTCATGGCAGAAGACAGCAGGGAAGCAACAGCATTCATCACACCTTGGGGATTGTATGAGTGGCTTCGAATCCCATTCGGCCTCACCAATGCCCCAGCAGTGTTTCAGAGGTGCATGGAGTCATGCCTGGACGGTTTAGTCGGTGAGATTGCTGTTGTCTACCTGGATGATATCTTGGTGTACAGGCCGTCATTCGAAAAGCAGGTCGTGAATGTAGACCTTCTCATGTTAAAGTTTTATTTGTAATCATTTTCAATTTTTCATCTAGAGTTTGAGTTTTACTATTATCAGTTAACCTGTGTGAACTGTTATTTTTACTTTTTGCAGTGCTTACACAGTAACTCATATATCCATGTACATAGTCATTTACTGCAACTTTTAACTCTCGATTTTTCGCGCATATTTAATGAAGGTCACATTCCTAAGCCCAGCTGCCCATACTTTAATGCAGAAAGGCTGGGACTGACCAAGAGTTGTATTGCCCTATGGGGATTATCACCCAGGCAATGTTTATCTGTGGTTTCTAGCCAAGACTTTTAGACTTACGCCAGTCTCTTGTTTATTTCAGAGCCATGCTGTGTTACGCATGTACATTATATATATGGGTCTGTCCACAGTAATGGGGTACATTTCTGTAACATTCAAGATCTTAGCTCCGTGTTCACTTCAAATGTCTTAATTTTATCTTTAAATTATCAAGCTAAACTGAGGAAATAACTTTTTCACCAAGGAGTAAGAAAAATAGTCTTACAACATACATTTCTGAAAACCCCGTGCACAAATTTTCCTATTACGCGTGTAACAAAGACGGAAAAAAATGTCACAAAATGGTCTGTCCACGTTACCTACGTAATAGGAAAATTTGTACACAAGCTTTTCAAAAATGTATGTTGTGGCAGAATTTTTTTACCTTTTTGGGCAAAAGTTATCTCCTGAGAACAAAACAAGGACATTTCTTTAATTCTGAGATAAACTAAAGACATCTGAAAGGATTTATTGACTTACTTTTCAAATGTACCCCATTACTGTGGACAGACCCATATACCAGTTATGCACTCTCAGCAACACTATAATGTATTGTGGATCAGTGCAAGTCTATTCAGGCACAGTGCTGATTAATGGTGACTGCAGTCACTAGTTAAGCGTCGGTCACAACCCACCGTGCATGTTTTTAGTCCGTACGTTTGTTGGGGAGGCCACGGCCGCCACGTTTTTCTGAAAACCTGTGGAGGGAGTGGTAAGAGCAGGGAGGGAGTACGTCAACGCGCGTCACCCGCACGGTTGCGCAAGGTGTAAGTACGTGGCCCGCACGCGCATTTTTTTTTACACCACTGCGAGGGGTAATCCTTCGTTACAGCGCACGTACAAAGACTACGAACAAGTCGCGCATGCGTAATAAGCCCCATAAGCCAATGATTGCAAACCACGTGTCTGTCGACGATGATACCGGTGACTTTTCACTGATACCGGTGACTTTTTACCACAGAAAAAAATTGAGGGGTAGCTGATATTGGCTTCGAGACCTTGTATGCAAAACATAGTTTAATGATACTACATGCACGTAAGCTGAAAAATATGTGTTTCCTAGTCTTCTATATTTTCCCACCCTCAACGGGGTTTTTCCATATCAAATATGCACCTACTGACATGACTGATGTTTTTATTGAGTAATTTTAAAGAATTTTACAATTCTGATACTGAACATTTAGAAGAATATTGAGTATTTAGAAGAAGTGATTGAAAAAGTGTTTGGAGGGAACGTTTTAAAAGTGACTTTAGGTAACAAAAAGTGTTTCATGGGGCAAATTATAGTGTTAAAAAAAAAACAATCAAAAAGTGTTTCAAAAGAACGATCAAAACGTCGTTTCGAAAGAAAGATCGAAACGTTTCGAAAGACGACCAAAATGTCGTTTAGAAAGAACGATCAAAACGTCGTTTCGAAAGATTGATCGAAACGTTGTTTCGAAAGAACGATCGAAACGCGTTTCGAAAGAACGATCGAAACGCGTTTCAAGGGAAAGAAGAAAAAAAAGTTTCGGAAACAGAGTTACCTTATACATGTACATGGAGGAAGGAAATGCCTTAGGCCTATGGGCTTATACTTTTGGGGACTGTTGTCGATCGACATAAAAAAAACATGCACTGATCCTTTGGCTGATATTTTAATATGTACGCAGTTCTTCTTTTTTTTCCTTTCTAATCAATCATGATATTTATCTTATTATAATACATATTGTACAGCACATATACGTACGGGGAACTTTAGTCTCTTCACCAGCAGTGAAATGGTGCGTTTTCTGCCAAATTCCCCTCGCAGTGGTGTAAAAAAAAAATGCGCGGCCCGCACGCCACGCCTGGCCGTGAGCGGTTGCGTGCATCGTACGTTGCGCAAGTGGTAAGTGAGTTGAACGTGCTTACAACGTGCTTACAACGTACGATCTCCGTGCGATTGCCACGTTATCGTACGGAGGCCGTACTTACACGTGCTGCTTACGTATGGTGTCATTACTCACTCGCATGTTAGTGCGTGCAAGTGCGACGAACGTGAGTTTTTTTTGGGGGGTGGGGGGTGGGGGTATATATAGAAGGACCTTCCGAGGTTCTCCAGAAGTCCCAGCTGCTGCTGCCTCGGATTTTTATATATACTGCAGAAATCAGTGCACACAACGTGCGTTGTAAGTGGGGAGCACGTGCTTACTCGGTACGGTCCAAGTGAGTTCTGCGTGCTCATTTGACAGTTGAACTGGGGAAGTGCCGAGTAAGTACGGACCACGCACTTATCACGTGCGCAGCACGCACGTGCTAAGTGCGCCGTCCGTAGAGCAACTGACCGTAGGAAAAATTTAAATTTAAAATTAAAAATTTTAAAAGACTCACGGAGTCAGTGCGTTGTGCGCTCATTGGCTGTAGAGGGCACGCGCGTCACCCGTACTGGGGGTGAATCCGTAGCCCGAACGCAGCGAAAGTTCCTCGTGCACTAAAAGTGCTACGGCGTGTCTGCGTGCTCCCAAATCCGTACTGAGGCGGTACTCACCACGTACGGATCCCCGAATTTTGCCCACGTTTTTGCAAGTAGACAGCACGCACTTGCAAGTACGCCGGTTTGGGACCACGGCTTTAGGCACATGTTTACGATATGTACTTGTCACTCTTAGAAGAATGAAATTAACTCGAATCTGTCAAAGTGCATGTAGTTGTACTTACGGTTTAACTATTATGTAAATTCCTTTTTAAATTATTATTACTGCGATTTGTTTTTGACATTGGTATTTTCTTTTATTCTGAATACTGTTTTTGAGTACATGCACTTGCATATTTCGAATTGGTTTTCAGCCAGAAATAAGTTGGATTATGTCTGGGATCAGAGGCTTAGTTTAATTTCTCCTTACTGACCTAGTTACGGTCAAATGTCAGTTTTAGTTGTTATTGATTATGGTTTTAAGACATTGACAATTATTGTGTTTTAGGTGATGTTTATTAGCCTGTGTAACTTGTAATTCTGACCTGAGACTTTGCTGAGTGAAGAACAGTGACCACAAACCCAAGCTAAACCAGTGTCCCTCTGTTTGTATTTTTACAGTCATTGATGAATCCCCCAGCGGTTACCCATTAGCCGTTGCGGGTGCAACATTTGGCGACCACGAATTGGGACGTGTGTCGTCTCTACATAAGCCTGTGGGGTCGATGACATACGCCTGTCCAGTGATGTTTAGAACCCGTCATTAATGCCACAAGTCACAGTCTAAGGCGGCATCAGCTAAGGAGAGCAGATCACCAGGGAGAGGACAACAGCGGCTTTTAGGGAGACCGGCATATTCGATTTCGGTCCCATCGTACAGCCTTTTGGTCCAAGATGGAGGTTTCTGCACAAGAGCTATGCCAGCAACTGATACATCAGATTGGCGGACTATCCCGGGAGGCTTTGCTCAAGGTGTGTCAACACATTGGTCTCCCTGGATTCGAGGAACTGGTGGAAAAGGAAGAAACCTCAAGGACTCTGGTTAGAAAAATACACCGACAGGTGCTAAGTGAACATTTAGAAACCAGAGAAGATGAAGGTCTGTCAGTATATCGTGACCTCAGTGATTTTCTTCAGAAGATAGGAGACGAGTCTGAGAAACTACAGGTACCGCACACGGAGAAGCCAGCAACGACGACAAAGGCTGCAGAGTCCACCAACCCTACGTACACGGCAGGGTTTGTCACACGCCGAGAGTTAAAAATATCAGGGCAAATTGGCGAACCGGATCAGCGAGATCGGCTTTCCTTCTCCAGCCTGGCCCACCAGATTGAGAGCGGCGGAACCAAAGGTTACAGTGAGCATGAGATCACTGAGGCAGTAATCCGAGCTGTTGTACCAGGGTCAGCTTTAAGGAGTTACCTCGAAGGGCGGAGTGACCTCACATTGCCAAGTATTCGTCGACTGCTTCGATCCCACTATCAGGAGAAGGATGCAACCGAGCTATACCATCAGTTGTCTCGGTTGTCCCAAGACAGCAGAGAGTCACCACAGAGTTTCCTAATGCGGGCCCTTGACCACCGACAAAAGGTGATTTTTGCCAGCCAGGAATCAGGCTCTGGCGTTAAATACGACTCGGCCCTCGTACAAAATATGTTCCCACACTCCATTCTGACAGGACTGAGGAGTAACCCAGTGAAGAGTGAAATCAGGACCCTACTAAGTGACCCTCTGACGACAGATGAAATCCTCCTCGAGAAGCTGAATATAGCCGCGGGCCATGAGACTAAACGGAGGGAGAAGCTGGGACAATCTAGGACCGCCCTGGTGAGGTCAGTTTAACAACAGAACACCAATGAAGAGGCATCAGAAGGGGATAACCCTGGCAAGAAAACACCCAAGCCAGGTACGCTCATGACAGACTTGGCTGAGCTAAAAGCAGGGATCGCCGAGATAGACACCCTAAAGCGGCAACTGACTAGTTAACAGGACACCCTACAGGCCACCCCCCTCCCCCCGCTCGTCAACAAGAATGGCAACAGTTATCCGAAAGCCGACGACCACAGAATAATTCGCCGGGGCTGCCCCAACTGCCAACGAGAGGGAACTGGCAGTAGTTGTGATCACTGCTTCCACTGTGGATCGAGTGAGCATTTTGCCCGGGGGTGTCGCCGACCAAGAAACTACCAGACGGGAAACGGCGAGCGGTTACTGCCACGGGACGAGCAGTAACCGTTGGATCTGTGCACCACAAGTCCCATGTCTATAACATATCTCCATCAAATCAAACAAAAGTTGCCAATCTTGTCGGGAAGCGCTGCCTTGTAAACTGCCAGATACAAGGAGTCAAAACAAGAGCGCTGTGGGACATGGGTGCCCAAGTCTCTGTCATTCCGGCAGACTGAAAGATGGAAAATATCCCAAACGCCGAGATCCGCCCCATTTCAGATCTCCTAGGTACAGACGACCTCAGTCTGACTGCAGCGAATGGGTCAGCAATCCCTTATGACGGATGGCTCGAGGTCTCCTTTACACTATAACGAGGTAAACAAATCAAAGCCCCAATGCTCCTTACCACAGCAACAACCGGAGTGCCCATCATCGGCTACAATGTCATTGAAGAGATAATCAAGGCGGACGACTCGAGCTGTGGTCCAATACAAGCAGTAAAGACAGCTTTCCCGTCTTTGGCAAGAGGAGAAATCAAAATGCTGGTCAACCTTATACAAAAGGAACCACCGAGTGTAGGTGCAACGTAGTAGTGGGACGGAGCAATGTGATGCTACCAAAGAAGAGTATCAGTGAAGTGTGGTGTCACGTCCATGCTAGCTACTTCCCAAGAGACACCAACGTCGTTTTCGAGCCCGATGTGACTGCCCCTTGGCCTGAGGATCTTCACCCCCAGCCAGTCATCGTAAAGCTTGACCAGGACCAAACACACAAAATTCCAATCCTCGTTGCCAATTATGCAGACCATGATATAGTACTTCCCAAGTGCACTCCCCTCGGCACTATTGAAGCAGCTGTGGCTGTTGAACCCATCATCCGTCAACGTCCAAGTACTCTAGAGTCAGTAGCACAAGTGAATTGCGTGACACCAACAGAAGGAGAAAGTTAATGGGTGCCACCTGTTGACTTAAGTCGCCTGTCGGAAGAACAGCGTCAACTTGCAGTACAGATACTCAGGGAAGAAGCCAATGCATTTGCCCGTGATGAGAATGATTTGGGTTGCATCCAAAATTGGCAAATGCACCTCCGCCTACAAGATAGTCGTCCCGTACAAAAAAACATACACGTCCATCCCTCCTCCCCTTTATCGAGAAGTCAAATCCTATCTTCAAGAACTGCTACAGAAAGGATGGATTAGAAAGTCAGAGTCGCCCTACTCCTCACCGGTAGTCTGTGTAAGAAAGAAAGACGGATCGCTGCGCCTGTGCATCGACTACCGGGAGTTAAACCGCAAGACCATACCCGACTAGCAACCGATACCCCGAATACAATATGTCTTGGACAGCCTTGGTGGTAATGCGTGGTTTTCGACATTGGACCAGGGCAAAGCCTATCAGGGTTTCATGGCAGAAGACAGCAGGGAAGCAACAGCATTCATCACACCTTGGGGATTGTATGAGTGGCTTCGAATCCCATTCGGCCTCACCAATGCCCCAGCAGTGTTTCAGAGGTGCATGGAGTCATGCCTGGACGGTTTAGTCGGTGAGATTGCTGTTGTCTACCTGGATGATATCCTGGTGTACAGCCCGTCATTCGAAAAGCAGGTCGAGTATCTTCGTCGAGTATTGAGGCGTTTGCAAGCAAGAGGTGAGGTACCTGGGCCGAGTTGTTTCTTGTAAAGGTTACAAGATGGATCCCGCAGATGTAGCAGCAGTGGAGGCCCTTCGCGATAGACGGCCAGGTACTGTAGGTGAACTGAGGAAGGTACTGGGGCTGCTTGGCTACTGCCGCCAATACATCCAAAACTTCTCCTGCATTGCAAAGCCCCTGTACGAACTACTCCAGAAACAAGGCGATGAGGGTCAGAGAGAAAGGGGAAAACTACATCCACAACAGAGAAAAGCGTATAAGAAGAACTGTATGGGACATGTCCCCTCTTGGCAGCCAATCACTTGGACATATTCCCACCAGTCAATCCTGGAACGCCTTCTGAGATGCCCTACGTCTCCACCAGTAATGGGTTTCCCCGACCACAAGAAACCATTCATCTTACACACTGACGCCTCACATCACGGATTGGGTGCTGTGCTTTACCAAGAACAAGATGGCAAGAAACGGATGATTGGCTATGGTTCTCGTACACTTACTGCGGCAGAAAAAAACTACCACCTTCACTCCGGTAAGCTGGAGTTCCTTGCCCTAAAATGGGCAGTCACAGAGAAGTTCATGGATTACCTGTACGGACCAGGTGATATGAGACACTACAACCTGACACAGGCCACACTCCTACATTAAGCCACAGCACTGAGGAGTTTATCCCGGTAGCTCACCAACAGGACAAAGACGCCTCGAGTAGCACTGCTGCCAACACGGCACTAGCCGATGCCCCCGCCCTAGTCCCTATAACTGACGCTCCTGAAACTCCTACTGTCCCAGTATCGTACTGCAGCACAGGCAGAAACCCAGGGACCAGCCGAGGTAGAGCAACCAGACATCCCTGAACCAGTCCAGTCCCCGCAGGAGGAGCCCACCCACGGACCAGAAACCCCAGCCGCAAAGCGACTCTACCCACCAAGACAACGACAACCTCCACAGCGGCTAAGTTACCAACAACTGGGTGAGTTACAAACGCCACAGCCAGGCGTCAACACAGTCAGTGCAGGAAGCAGTTCACCTCAGCTGAACTACATGTACCAGCACCCCATGCTACCAGCACCTCCACCAATCCCACCCATACCACTATAGCCACCGATTCCCGTGCAGTGGATTACACAAATGATGGTACCCTGGCAACTGGCACCTACAGTAACATCACAATGGCAACAACCTTACCAACCGTTAGGTTAACTGAACCAGAACTCATTCTAAGAGGGCCAACGTTCAATTTTTATGTTTTTTTGTTGTTTTGTCTCAAATGTTGAGGGACAACATTTATTTTGTCGGGGGCGAGTGTAGCGATATTGGGGTACCCCTCTTTATCTTTTTTCCCCTCCCCCACTCTCTTGAAGCATTTGCATGTAATGCTTATTAGTACAGAGTGTCAACTACGGTTGCGTGTTATGATGCCCACCCTCACAGGAAATAGCTACGGGGCACATGGGGAGGATGGTGTCATTCCTGTGGGGCACTGGAGGCTTGTGTGGTGGCCTTTGTTCTTTGGTCATTCTGACCTGAGACTTTGCTGAGTGAAGAACAGTGACCACAAACCCAAGCTAAACCAGTGTCCCTCTGTTTGTATTTTTACAGGTATGTTACATTCTTTGCCTTATTTATAAATATCATTGAGGCCTACATGAAATATCTTTTTTTGTCATTCTAAGTGTTAGTTCAGGAAAGTGATAAAGGCCCAAATGTACATGTATCAAGGACAGCATGTGACTTTATTTGGAAATTATTTTATAAGTTAACATTTTGAATATAACCTACTAAAGCTGTACTGTATAAAATAGGAAAAATGTGTGATATTTTGTGTCCTTTTTGTAATACGGAACAGGATCGGAAACCCACGGGCATTTGTTTATTGTACGCATACCCTGCGTGGATGTATGGATGTAATGCATGGATGTATGTTGAAAGATTATTGAGACGTTTTATAGGCAACACATTGTTTTACTGAAATGACTGCAATATAATTCTTCCAAGTACTCCGAACATAATCACGCAGTTCAAACAAAGCATGACATGTTTTTTGTTAATGGAAAAGAACAGCTTCAAGGCGGAGGTCTTCAAAGCAAATTATGTAAGAAATAGTGCCCTTTGTTTATTGAATAGGCAAAACCGAATACGCTTTTGTTTCTAAATTGATGAAGTATGATTTGAATATGTACATCTGTGAACCTTTAACCATAAACATATTTCTTTAAAAACCACCCTCCCCCACCCTCACTCGTCTACTCCTTCCTTTTAAATGTAATATATTGTAAGTTGAATTGGTAATTATATTTATTTATGAGATTGTATTTTTGTCATATATTGTGAAATGTTGTGAGAAATTGATGTGGAATAAATAGAGCCTCGTAGCTCTACTTTCAAGGGAAAAAAAATTAAATAAAAAAATTAAAATTTTTTTTTAATGTGCGGGGAAACTATGAATACGTTAGAATCGTTTCTTGTTGTCACGGTCGCGAAAACAAACCCTATATTCACGGAAAAGCAATTTTCAAGCGTGTCTCCTTGATCAGTTGACTAGTCTATGCCAGACCGTCCCCTTAAGGCCTCATATTTGAGACCAGTCTTAACGGGTATGGAGTCTGGCAGATTCATATCACCAATGTGTATTATAGAACTGAATCAGAGGACACAGTTGGAAATTGAATAAGGTCCAGCCTATTTGACCCGTTCCAAATGTTGTGCTTCCGTCAAGTCGAACTTCATCAAATTGATTTGTTGACATGTGAATCGGGCATTATTTTGTCCATAACTGTGAGGTTGGTGATAAAATATTACGATAGTTAAAAGAGCATGGACTTGGCTAATACGCCACGCCCGAAACCTCTGTGGCCAGGCCTTTCGTGTACCAAGCGAAATAATGTTGACTCAACACACCTGGTAAAAAGCCTGCTATCATCATAGGAGCCACACCGAGGATACCAATCCACCCATATGCACTCGTTATCCGATCACCTCCGAGTAGATATTTTGTCAACACGTCGTCGATGGTGAACAGGGCAGATATGGCAATCCCAAAGAT
This sequence comes from Henricia sp. BOLD:AAB3569, assembly GCA_037783545.1. Taxonomy (NCBI): domain Eukaryota; kingdom Metazoa; phylum Echinodermata; class Asteroidea; order Spinulosida; family Echinasteridae; genus Henricia; species Henricia sp. BOLD:AAB3569. The sequence goes on from JBBELK010000492.1 coordinate 643,172, forward strand.
GAAGGCCGAGACGGCTAATGAAGGTATACTGTTCATCCAAGGGTCCACTACTAACGAAGCAGAAAGAATAAGGCTTGCGACGATAACTCCTGTTGAGTAGTCAACCAAACGTCTGTCAATGAATGGTGCAATGAGAACTGTCCAGATGAAGTAACCTGCGGCAGTTACGGAGACTAACAAGGTCGCTACCTGGGGTGAGATCCCTTTGGCTTGTAGGTGTGGGACGTAGAAAATCACCCAAACACTATTAGTTATGTTCACTGACATCAGACACATATAAGCCACCCAGAATTTGAATTCTAAGAGGAGTTTAAAATCTATTGCTTTTGTAACTTCGGCACACAGCGATTTTATTGATCGCTTGCTCGAGTTGTCGCATTCCGGGAAACGTGGTTGGTCTGACAAAGGGTGGTAGAGAGGTCTCTTTAACCTAACACGGGCTGAGCTAGCAATGGGATGCAAGCAAATTCCACCGAGGAGTAGGGTCGCGCCTCTCCAACCATATGTGTCAAGAAACAGCTGCATCAAAGGTGCGAAGACCAGAAATGCAAAGGCTGTGCCCGAGTGGCTAATTCCGCAGGCGAATGTATAATGGTTGGTGAAATGACGTGCGAGTACAGACTTGTGGAGGACAGTTAGAAATCCGTTTCCCGGTCCTGAATAATAAAGCAACAAAACAAGTAAGCAAATGTACAATGTTAAGCTCATTGATTTTCGGGGATATTTCGGCAAATGTATGTAACTTGGAAGTGTCTTACCCACAAGAAAAATAATGGCCATTGAGATGTGGAATAGGCGTGTGGCCAAAGGAATCAAGAGCAAGCCAAATCCAACCATTGATGCGCTGAGGACCAACACAGGTCTGGTGCCCAGGCGATTCTCCAGAACCACAGTGAACAGTCCTGGAAATAAATATGCGAAAGTTAACAGTCAAAGATTAGGCTAATTGTACGCAACGTGTTGGAGAGATTATGTTTACTTAGGAATTTTGTTCTTTAGCGTTGTTACGTGACATCCCTTGTAATACGCCTTTCTTAATATTTATGCTGACGTCATCACTTGCGGACCAAACCGAGGCTATAGTTCCTCCGAAACGTAAACACGCACGCACGCACGCACACATCTGCACATATGGGTAGTTATGGGGTACTTCCGGGTTGTCTCTTTTGTTCCCTCGCACACTTCCCTTTGTCTCCCCTTTGTTCCCTTTGTCAAAATTCATCCCATAGGTAAAGCACTAGTTTTACCTTGTGAGGTACCAAGTGGACAAAGACCGACTTGTGGGGCACCATTGTTCCCTTTGTTCTTTTTTCCTTGTGGGGTACCTGGGTACCCCACAAGTGTAGGTATGTAGGATCACGATGCATGGCAGCTGTCGATGTCAACACAAGGGATCTTAGCTTAGCCCTAGGTTTTGTCGACTCGATGATTATATCAAAAGAAGAGACACTTTGGCAAAGGATGCAGGTATTTTTCAGCGGCGTAGGTGAATGATTTAAAAGTATAGTGTTTACATCAGCATAACCTGAAGGAAAATTGTAACGAACGACATGTTTGCATAGGCGTACACTACATGCGGATTCACTCGTGTTGTGTCGTCGTATCGTGGTAAAATTTTACTGAGATGCCTGCGCTACATTTTCCTTATTATACAGCATATTAAAATCAACCACCAAAACGTGAAAGTCTGTTAAGAAATCGTAATTTTAGCGTGGAAATGTTAACAAATTTCGGAAAGAATTGCGAAGTTGATCATGGCTTCAGACCTTGTGTGCATACTGTGCAAAACATATGAGACAGGCTTGTAACTTTCTAAGTGATTCCTCACAAAATCTTAAATTTTGGTTTTCCATCAAATCTGCACATTCCAATGCTAGATGAGTCATTTTAAAGAAAAAAATTGTGACCAACTTTCCAAATCTTATCAAGGTGACGACCCTCCCGAGTTACTCCTCCTGTTTTGGGGTGTTTTTTTTGTGGGTGGGGGGTGGGGGGAACAATACAGCCATGTGGGGAAACGCACGTAGCTGGTAGCAGAAAAGCTTGGGCTCTATTGTTCACACTTCCAATCTGATGGACAAATAGGGTAAATTTTGTCAGGAAACATGATTTTGGCAATGAAAAAGTTTTTCATTGAAAACACTTTAATTATGTCATGCTCCATTGACCCGAGTCTCAACTGGCGAAATAATATGGCAGTTTTTCCAAAGTGAAAACATCAACCTTTGTGTTTTGCCATAATAATTAGGTCTAACGTAAATGTCGACATACACTGTGTAGTCGCCAGTGAGATTACCATGCACTGTGAACAATTGCTGTAGGGTGGCGACTTCACGGACAGCGGCGAAGCTAGGGTTCTCTCCATAGGGGGGCGACTGGGGGAGGGGGGGGGGGGGCCTGGACGTGTCTGAGGGAGGGCGGCCGTGTAATACAAAACAATTTCGCAAGTTCATGCGAGCGCCGGCGTCGCTCAGCGGGGTGGGGGAGGGGGAGGGGGGGTTGGGAGGGGGGGGGGGGGGGGGGAGGGGGGAGCGGGGGGTGGTGCTGGTGCCCTCTTAACCCCCACCTAAATTTCTTTTTAAATTTTGTATACATATTACATTCACACCATCGTACTTTACACCAGAGAAACGGCACTTTATACAGTTTCGGTGGGAAAACTTTATAAATTAAACAAATTAAATTAAATTAAACATTAAGCAGTGAAAGTTCTATGGGGAAAGCCATGCCACCGTATTTTTCTCCGTTTGCCCAATTTTCAGTGGGGCGCGACTAGGGGCGACGACTTTTCTTGGGGGGGCGACGACTTTTCTTGGGGGGGGGGGGAGGAGGGGGGCGACGACTTTTCTTGGGGGGGGGGGGGGGGGTGGGGGGGAGTGCGCCCCAGCATTTTTCTGAAAATATCTTTATGACCAATTCTGCTGAGGCAATTTGGTATAGAGATGAGTTGGATATACTCTGCCATTTCAGGGAAAGATGTTTTGATGGACTCCTGCTGGTATTTTACATATTATTACTGGTTCTGGAGAGGACAACTTTTTAACATAAATTATGAGTACAAATTTTGAAGGCCCAAATCAGTTTTACCGCATTAATACAGGGTTGATGTTTTATGGCATATATATACATTGGGAACATAATGTTGTCATGTGGAATTCACAAGGATTTGCTTCATTTTGATGGGCTTTGGAGAGGACATTTCACAATTTCTTTTAACAGAAAATGGCATGGTCCACATGGTCTAACTTTTGATTGTCTCGATCAATTTTCCTGACATTCGGGATGAATGTAGCCAGGATGACATTTGTCATTGCTATCCATAATGGATAACAGCCAATCCAACGATTTTTATTTATTTAATGTAAAAAAGAAATAATGCAAATTATCTGTGGCAGTTAATTGTTGGCTAAATTTGTGTTAAAAATTACGATAACATTGTAGCCATTTGAGGTACGCAAATCATTTTTGTCATGTAGCCTCTCCCTATCCTGGTACATATGGCACAAACATGAACAAAAATCGGTCCAATAGGAACGGAAACATTTGCCGTTAAAATTGAAATTTGTAAAAACAACCTTTGGTGTGAACGTGCCCTTTACGTTACACTAAAACCAGTCAACATTTTCCTTGCACTTTAGCAATGGACGTTTCAGATAGCCATTCAATGTTTAGACCCAATTACCATGACAGCTACATGTATATATCAATTGCACCCCCACTCCCCGAGTTACTCCAGGTGGGGACTGTCACTACAAAATCCCCACTTTGAAAGATTTGTATATAGTGTTGCCTTCCCGGGTATTTGGGGTGTTACCCGGTGTGTGGGCAATCAGTTAATAGTTAAAGGGAAATGGACTGGACACTTCCTTTGTTGACAGTCAAGGGTTGGTTTATTAACCTCACTTCATTTATTTACAAGTATACAAGTATAGCAGTAATAGACTTAGATAATGGTAGCGTTAGATAATGGTAGCGTTAGAGTCTTCGAGCGGTTGGAATAACTCAAACAGTATTGCATAGCGACACCGGGACGACGGGCAAGTGACCGGGCGTAGGTACGGGGGAGACACGGCCAACGGCAAGGGACTGCACCGATGTCTCAAGTGTTCGTATAAGACTATACGGGTACTAGGTTGACCAGGTTGGGTGGTGGCTCAATTCGAGGGTGCTCGCTAACGAGAGACTCGGCCGGGTGTAGCGGAACTGGACCGCTACGCCGAGTGGGACAACCGCAAGCCACGCACGGCGAGGTGTAGCGGGGGAGAGCAGCTACGCATACGCCGAGAGAGGCAACCGCAAGCCCGGCGAGGTGTAGCAAGAGGGAACCGCTACGCCTACGCCGACAGACAACCGCAAGCCACCCACACCAAGGTCATACGAAGCACGGGCGGTTCAGTGGCCGACGTCGCACAGCACCACTGAGCCGAGTTACCAAGCAACCGCATGCTCAGCCACAGTCTTATCGAACGGGACCGCTAACCGAATACGAACTCAGTCTGATCTTTCGCACCAACCAGTTTGTCTGAGAACGCATCAGTCTATATTCGAGATCGCCTTTACCATGGTCACCATTCGCCGCCCGGATATCGCTCGCAAAACGACACACCGAAGTGGACTTCACTTGCCTTATTTATAGAACTTCGGGAGCTAGTAACATGAATAAATATGAGGAGAGAACCAATGGAAAGGCGCCAACGTGTCCTCTTCCCACATGGTTGGGACCAAGGCTAGCGTCATGTATTAGCCTTGTGCAAAAGGGTAATAGCTAAAATAAGAGGTCAGAGCTGAGTCAGCAATCTTCTGAAGGACTATGACTTAGCCACGCCCAATCATGCACTCATTCAGTTATGTAACGGCATCTCGCTTTCCGGATTGGCCCTTGAATAGCGTCAATGTACCGACGGTTTGGACCGACGGTTAAGCCAATCACAAAACCTTCCCTTATATGGCAGGTTTCTAGGCAACCCTGCCATGTTTACCGAAAACACAGCCACCTGTTTATGGGGAAAACAGAGCCGTCTTTGTTCCACGCTGTCCACGTGTTTTGGTGTGGCAATGAGGCCGGTGTCACGGTCTCAGATGTTCCGCGTGCTCAGATGTTCCGATGACGTCACGGAACAGTTTAGCACGTTGCGTGCACGATCTCAGATGTTCCGCGTGCTCACATGTCCCGGTGTAAAAGGTAAAACTGTCCCCTTGCGAATGTGTACCCGGCTTTTCATAGACGAGTGCATACAAGCATTGTAACCAGTGGCGAACGTTGGCAACGTTTGCGTATGTGGAACGCAGCCCTGTACATATGCGCGCCTACGTACATGGCGCGAATTCTGCTGATCAACTCAGCACTTCACCTAAACTGGTATAATTACGTATGCTGTGCGCATGACGTTCCGTGACGTAAGCTACCATATTTGGTCATCGGAACATCTGAGCACGCGGAACATCTGAGATCGGGACACCGGAAAGCAAGTTCTTCCCTATGCCCCAGACAATAGCCCAACTAACACAAAATAACTCACAATTGAACACAATTTGGGATATGTAAGTGTATTCGGACACCGAATGCAATGGCAACTCCACAGTGTGTCCATACTGAAGGTTAAAGAAGGAGAGTGAAAAACCCCGACCTGATCTGGCTTTTTTAAAAATTAAAAAAAAACCGGCTATAAGGCCATAACAGAGAAAAAATCCCCGGAGAGGAAGGAAAAAATACATAAGAAACACTTAGCTGGTTAAATTCGAATTGTCGTTGGTTCCCCTCTCTACGCCATTTTGTTTTGGTGGTGCCCTTTATCTTCTCGGTCAGTGATTTCGTTGTTTTAGTCTGAAGCTCTACCACTTCTGATCTCGTCTGTCTCAACTTTTCGTCGAACGTCGACGCAAAAGCTGATAAAATTTCTTGAATATCAGCTTTGGTAGCTGGCGCGGAAGACGGATCGATGTCTTCGGCAAACATTGCACGTATATGATAGATGACTATCGTTGAGACTAGTGTTAAGATTGACGGGGGAAAATGGAAGTTTAACAGCCGGCGCGAAACTGACCTGAATGTTGTTGTTGTTGTTGTTGTAGTAGGATAAATGGCACGTATGGCAATCAGTGTGCCCTTTGTGCCATGAACTGTTTATTGCGATGCATGACGTCAGTGTCACTAGTTCCAAGTGCTATCCAACTGAATAAATTATGCATTTGAAATAGACTCGGAAACGACGGAACGTGTGGAAAGTAACAAAAATCACTAATCATGAACAAATGAAAATATGCATATGATTAGAGGTGGGAGGTACGCCGGCGATTTTTCAGACAAGTGCCACAAAGGGTCCCGCAAGGCCGGCCGTTTCCCAAGTGAGGGCGCAAGGCCCCCACCCGGTACTCAACCTGAATGAACCGAATAGACCTGAGCACACCCTATACCCCTGCCCCATTACGCAACCTGAACAAAGGCCATTGAAAACCACGCACCGTGAAGAAAATAAATACATTCTAATTCGCACCTGGTCGCTCAACCGAACGTATTTACATATCTCGTTGTAGCGAATTTCGTGTGGTGAAATAGAGAGTGCTTCTAAATTATAAGACTGGAAATTATCAGTAATCTAGGTTCGCAACACTAGCCACGATAGCACATGTGCTTTGTACATGATCTACAAATTAGAATATAACAATTTTTTTCTCTTTCGTTCCTCTTTTTGTTTCTCCTCCTCGGACCACAAAGTAGCAGCTATAGTGTTGCAATAAAGTACGGCATGAATCTCCGTCAGCAAAGTATTTCTGTAAGGTAAAATTTGTTGTTATTTATGGTCTTTTCCCCCAAACAAATTCCAGTGCCACAGGATAGAAATCAATTCACCCATGCTGGCCACACACAAACCCCAGGCACAAACCCATGTTGAGCATTTACTGGTATTTACTTTTGCAGTCTCTATTGTTTTTGGCTATAATTTGCATAACAATAGTAATGTTCAGATTTGTTTTTTGTGCCAGTTTAAAATTATTCATACCCCTTACAAAATCTCAGCATTTAGGCCATTTTTAAGTGTGATAATGTATCTGCTTTCGACATTCCAGTGATTCCTTTTTGTTGTTCAACAATTCTCCTAAGATGTTTGCATAAGATTTGCATCATTAACATATCTATTTAATTTAATTTAAATCAAAGAATATCACTCTGCTTGTAGGCTATAAAGCGAGGGGGGTTGATGCCTTCATTCTCAGTTTCTGGTCAGCATGACAAAGAAAATAGAACCCAGTGAGGACTTGCGCATGGCTATTGTCAATGGCCACAAAGAAGGGAAAGACTACAAGGCCCTTTCGAAGCAGTATACAGAGTGCCAGTATCCACCATTCAAGAGGAGGAAGTACAAGGAGTTCCACACGAAACCTTAACGGGCGTGGTCGTAAGTCGAAGGCGCCACCTCGTCTGGCAAGAAAAGTGTGCCGAGAAGCCAGCAACATTAACAATCTCCGCGTCACAATGAAGGGTCTCCTAAACAGCCTTGGCGAGTCTGGGCCAAAGATATCCAGGCAGACACTTCAGCGCACATTGCATTCGGGCGGTCTCCATGGCCGCCGACATAGAAAGACGCCACTCCTGAGGCAGAGACATCGGGAAGCACACCTGGACAAGGATCCAAGCTTCTGGTCATCGATTCTGTGGTCAGACGAGACAAAAATAGAGCTTTTCGGGCACATCGATGTTACTTAGGCTATGTCTGGCGAAAGAAAGGGGAAGCGTACAATCCAAATAACACGGTATCAACCGTCAAGCATGGAGGTGGTAGCATCATGATGTTGGTATGCTTCTCTGCAAATGGGACTGTGAATCTCGTTAAAGTGGTTGGGATCATGAAACAGGAGCAACTACATTAAGATCATCAATGAAAACATAAAGCAGTACAGTCCGCTGAGAAACTCCAACTTGGTCAGCATTGGACCTACCCACAGGAGTGGGCGAAAATTCCAGTGGAAAAATGCCAAAGCATTGTAAGCCGATACAGGAACCGTTTAGAGACTGTAATAAAAAACACAGGCTTTTGTATTGATTATTGAGAGTGACTTTATTAAGGGTATGGATAATTATGGACATGACCTTTTTTGGAAATATATCAATAAAATAACCCCAAAATAATATATTACAGAAAAGGTCACTTGTTATTATTTCAGTTGTTTGTCACATAGTTATCATAAGTAAGCCAGACCAAAACTCACTCATGTTTTAACATGATTCAAAATGATTTAGATGATTCAAAAATTACAAGAGTATGAATAATTGTGAGCATATCTTAGTGTAACTGTTGGTGTTAGCTCCACGCGGAACCGTCACGCAGCCGGTTGCTCCAGTAGTACGTTCGTGAAGAAAAAACAACGATGTCAACTCCTCCAAAGAAAACGTAAAAACTTATTCGGTGGTATGGGCTGTCCGATGAAATGATTAGCAGAAAATGCGAGATATCTAAAACAAAGCAAAAACTGCAATAGGAAACTGAGTGCAAATCGTTTGCGACAAAGTCGTAAGGCTCGCACGATAGTTGCAACCACGGCTGGTCAAGCGTATATGACTTCGTTTTTACAACGACCATCAACAAATTATTGTCGATATGATGCTATCAGTACAATTGGGTAAAAATTAGATTAGGACCTATACTTTCCTTTTTTGACACGCACTGTATATTGAGTTTCTTTAGCAAGAAAAAAATACTGTATTTTCATGGTGATTTCGCCCGTATACATAGGCCTACACATGTAGTACGCTGACAGAAACTGTGTTTGTGTGGCCAACCGGACCGTGTAAAAGAGATCCTTGTACATGCACACTACTAACACTAACAGGTCATAAATGTAGAACGAATGCATTGCATCCCTAATAGCAAAGACCAGTGCGAGGTCATACTTAAGGTGATTGGGCTGATAATATTGGGCCGAATACATGTACATGAAAACTAGCAATTGGTACATACATAACTAGAACGGCGAAGCCGCCATGGCTCGCTACTTCCTATTAATTAAGTTCTTAATTACGAATAAAAAACCCCACCCCATCACTCGATCGTACCCCAACCCCACCCCAACTCCATCGCCCCCACCCTATCAGCCTCACCATCCTCGAACACCCATGCACTAAACTTATTGGACAACTTAATTAAAACAATAATTCTTAATGAAATCATGACATTTTCCCTCATTTTGTTTTGCGTTTTTTTTGTTATCAAAGTAACATATTTGTATATGGTTTATATAGCATAACAAGGAAAATTATTGGTGTCCATTCATGGTAATCTATCCCGACCCTCTATACCCAATCACCCCACACCCAAACCCCCACATTAATGCCCCCACCCCACTATACCTCCACCGCGGCCCCAACACCACCTCCACCACAATGCGCACACATCCCATCCCCAATCCCTCAACTCAGCACTATAGCCTGGGACTCCCAAAACGGTATCTAAAAAAAATATTTACCTGCGTCGATAAGGCAAATGTTTTAGCTCGATTATCGAAATTTGTGGAAATTATTTATTTATTTATTTATATGTTATTTTTAAAACCAAATGCACGCTAGTAATAATAATTGATTTGGCTTGCGTCAGGTAGAATGTATGTTCAGCGGCGTAGCTATACGAGGGGGGCGGTGGGGGGGGAGCAAAGTCGCGAACCGCTTTAGAAAATCATGCTGTGATTAATATTATTTTGATCGCGCAACAGACGCGACGGACGGAAATTCGACAAGGATCAACCCTTCCGTCATCCGTCATTTTGACGTCTGACGGAAGAAAACAGTGCAGAAAACTATTTGTAACAGTTTACCAATCATGTATACTACACGACCTTTAACTGCCCAAGTCGTACATATACGATATATTGTATGCATTCTGAAAGTGTTATGGTACATGTACGACCTTGCTTGTATAATTGTTTTATTTCAACACGCCAACCGTCACGCATGTATGACTTCAATCTAAAAAAAAATATTGAAAAAACCGCAAAAGGTTAAGCACATTAGGGTTAAATTTTAACAACAATTAATGGGTAGTGAAAGAGTTAAAGGCGAAACGACGTGGCTTGCTAATGTCAATCGAGAGAATATATTTAATAAAAGATCCGATTGGGAGTCATCACAGATTTCTCTTGTAGGCCTAACCTTAAAACAATTTGTTTGTTTAATTGATAATTTTTTTTGAAACATAAAAGTTATTCGCTTTCAAATGAGACAACGAAACAAAACAAAACGACAAACGTTTAGTTATGGAACATTTACTGTCAATATTTCGAAATATTAGCGGTCCGCCAACAATTCAAGGCGTAGACTTGCACAAGTCTGACCTCCTATGTTCATCAGAAAGTCTTCCGAGACACATGAAACACATTTGTTGCCAAACCTTTTATATAACGAAAATATCAAATTGTTTATCAAACGTGGGTTTTATTGTCAAAAGCAATGTGTTGTCAATCATTTCAGTTTACAAATAACCAAGCTAACCCACCGAATACAAGGAAAATCTTAGTTTTAAAATGATGTGATAATTTTAGCCTATTTTTAGTCAGAATTAGGACAACGAATGACTCATGATACCAATTTTTAAGGTTTTGTTTAAAGGTTTTGTGAGGTGAAAATTATCACCCAGCTGTTTTTATACAGAAATCAAAAGATCAAAGTGTTGAAGACAAAGGGGCAAACTCAAATTTGTCTTCATTTCAAAAAGAAGTGACATTTTCTCTACTTCAAAAATGTCTTGTCAGGCGAGGGCGCTGTTTGTTGCTGGTCATGGAGGGAACCCACAGTGGAAAAACAAAGAAAGAACATTACATTTCAAACAGTAGCAGTAGCCCATTGATCCATTTTTGACCCAAACAAACTTGTTAGGGTTGTTGCAAATGACATACTAAACAAACTCAGCAAACTTATATAGTTCATGATATCAAGAAGCCACTGAAAATGACATTAACTTTTGTACACAAGTCTATGGAGAATTCCTCTGTTTTTCCTGAGATGACATCACGGCTTTGCTCATGAATATGGAAATTCTCATTAACATAAAAATAGAAAATGTGCAATTACACCAAAACGCAACTATCAAATTCCCTGAAATTGACCGAAATGTGTAAAACACATCCTCTACTAATATTTTATGTAATAAAAACCCTATTTCACACGTCCTTTAATACAAATTGATGTTGGTGACACAAGCAAAACTCAAAAAATAACATGTGGAATAAAGTAACTTAAAGTACAATCTACCCATTCATATCATTGGGGCCCGAATTTATGGAATCACCCATATCCAATGTTTTGTTTCCCCCACGAACCGTATAGCGTAGGGGATTATTGTCACGGGACTTATGTCTCGTGAGCCCCTACACTATTTCCACCGTGGAACACGTTCCCGTTACTCTCTGAATTAAAATCTTACGTTCGTTTTTTTATAGTAATTTATAAATTTGTTTCATAACCTCAGGCCGAATAAAATCACTTTTGTCAAATACTCGTATTTAAAAAAAATCACAGCTGGATTTGGTGCAGTACTGCAGTAACAAACCTTCATACGGCTGGAAATATAGCCTTGATCAAGGCGTTGGGCTTGTCTTCTAGACGGCCCACTGAAGATAAAACTGAACAAAGCGCTTACAGGCTATACGGAATCTGTTGCACGTATAGGCTCACAACGCACACATGCACGTACATGTATCGGTACGGTCCTAAACACAACGCCTTGATGGGTCTGCATTCAGCCAGCGAAACTCATTACAGTAATAGGGAAACCAACCCAGCGTGAGCTAAAATTTCATTGGTCGACGCACGGAAGGTTACGTTTGAAAAACGATATTATCTGCGATCCCCAGTTTGTTCATCCGAGGCAGTATTAAGAGCTCCCACAAATCAATTAGGAAAGCTGTCATATTACGACCGTTGTCCCCCAGAAGTGTAATCAAATACGTAAACAGACAAGCACAATAAATGCTACGAACCCAAGAATATTTGTTGTTTTCGTCCATCGATCATGCCACGGTTCTCGTAACATGAGGACGCCATCACATGCATAATGCATGCTCGCGTCATTACGTGCTACTCATGAAGCTTAAATTACGTGCTACTCATGAATGTTAAATATTCATACCTTGCATACCTGCATACTCAAAGCCCGCTCATTTTCGGCAAAATCTGGCCGAAAAAAATAAAGAAAAACATTAAACCCGGAAGTGCAGACTCGACAAGGCTGTCTTTACGAGCTAGGCCACGCCGTACGCAGCTAGTACGCAGTATGTACGCAGCCAGTGTGTTGCCGTACGGGTTTACTACGGAAATCGTTATCTCACAGTGGCTTGTTTTGATGCCGTGTGCAGTTTGCATGCGCTAGAACCAATATTATCTCGTACAGCAACAAAACCTGGAGACGGCCTTGGACGAGGCTACTGGAAATACAACTCGTAAGAACATGCGATTTATCCTAACCAGATAAATCACGTGATCTTGATTTTTTTCAAAAATGCTCCAAACGGCCAACTTATTTCATTCAAGTGAAATGCTTACTTGTCACAGTGATGATTTTACCATCTTTCGCAATGGCCATGTTTGCTCAGTCATGCATGACAGTTACATAATGACTGACCATGGTACTATTGGACAGAGGACAGTCTGGACGTTCCGTACATAATGTCTGAAGCCACGATCAACTTTTTTATTATTTCCATTTTCCCATTTAGGATTTATCCCCACTTACTCAACTCTGTAACTGAGAGGAAACATCGAGTAGTTGTTAATGGTGAATGTTCTAACTGGTATCCTGTTCCTTCAGGCGTGCCTCAAGATTCAGTGCTTGATCCTCTGTTATTTACTTTGTTCATTAACGATTTGCCAGCTTGTTTAACTAATAGATCTCTGTTGTTTGCTGATGATATGAAGGTTTTTCATAGGGTTCACAATGATTCTGATGCTCTCTCTCTTCAGAATGATCTAACAGTGTTAAACTTGTAGTGTATAGTACATGGAAATTTAGTCTGAACCTGCACAAATGTTATGTAATGAGTATTACTTTGAAGAAGAAACCCTGTATTTTTAATTATGCCATTTCTGAGTATGTCTTAAACCGTGTTTTGTCTCAGAGGGATCTTGGTGTGTTCATAGACAGCAGACTGAATTGTGTACATCATGTTAATCACTTCATAAAGAAAGCTAATCGTACTATTGGTTTAGTGTGGCGAAATTTTCGCCATTGTAAGAACGAACATGTACTTAGAATACTTTAAATTATTGCTCTCTTATTAGGCTACAGCTAGAATATTGCACGGTAGTTTTTAACTCGATTTCTGATCGACTTGAAAGACTTCAGAGACGGTATCTATTTGTTATGTACAAAGTCCTCCATACTGATCAAGGCAATGTAACTTAGTATAAACTGTGTAACATGTTTAACCTGCACACACTTGTCCAAAGGAGAACCGTTAACGATTGTTTATTTCTGTACAGACTTCTCCGTAACCAGTATAATTTAACCACTGCCAATCCTTTCATCCTACATGTTCCAGAACGTCGGACTAGATCAGCTCACAAACACATACTGCATGTTCCATGGAGCCGAGTTGATGTATGTAAGCTTGGTTTCATCTCACGAATCTCCTCTACATACATTATGTACAACCGGCTCCATGAAGCATGTGATGTGTTTGGGGCACCCTCACTAAATTGCTTCCGTGGTCAGATTTATCGTTGTATAATGAACACCTATAGCTGTATTGTACATGTATCGTTGTCATGTTTGTCCTTGCACCAAAAACAGGTAAATTTACTAATCCAGAGTAAGGATTTAAGATTAGGTTCATCATATACAAGTTTTTATTTTACTTAAATTCATTTTTTTTTTTTTTTTTTTTTAAAGTTTATTTTTATATATATATTTATATTTATATATAATATTTATTTGTGTTTAATTTCTTTATGATACCTGTAAGTGGCGGATCTCCGCTGTTGGATATCAAATAAATAAACAAATAAACAAACCTGCAAATTCGTATGCCTGCGCAAGCCCAGTCGTAGCAACTTCCAGTGGCAGTGGGCGACCAAAAACTTGTACAACACTACCAAATGTGGGAAAACACGCCCTGCCTTAAGGTAGTATCTCACTGGGCTGCGACAGCTCGCGACTAGTTGAACAGTTTGGAAACACAAAATTGCGAGAAAATACGCGAATTAGCGACAATTTTCACTTAGAATCACACTGAATTGGTACTTACGACACGTTTGCGAAATTTGTTTTAAAAATCGCCGGGAGCTCGCATTTGCGCCTGTCTCGCACCTGGAATGTCAGATTCTTATTTTTGTCTACAATCAGTCACAATTTAGTTTCATAGGTCGCCATCCCCTAACAAAGTTCTCACATTTCTCACACTTTCTGACTCACGGAAACTAAATTGAGAAGGGTTCGAGACGGGTGCGAGACACCCGCGACGACTCTGTGACTATTTTGAAAGAAAATTTGTCGCGCGACTTACGCGAGGAAATTGAGAAACCCCGCGAACGTTTCAAAACATTTTGGAAACTCCCTCGCGAATGCCGTTCGCAATTTGTCGGCAACAGTCGCAGCCCAGTGAGATATGGGCTTTACCTGCGATTCTCGACGCGACGGACATCATTGATATCGTGGTTCCGATAAGCCATGTGTCGCTTGTAAATTGCTCTGTAAGGGTTAGCAACAACACGCCGAAACTTTTGTAGATACACCCCCACAACGCGACGACGCTAAAAGCCATCACAACGATAAAGACATCATCCCAACACCATTCATTTCTCGCATCAACGACGGCTGCCCCGGACTGACGTGCTCCCGCCATTGCACTCACGGAGAAAGTGTTGTTGTTGTTGTAGTGGGTAGGTTGGCACGTACGGCAAACTTAGTGCCCTGTGTGCCATTAACATAACAATTCATGCGAAATGTACAGTGATACGGTACGGTAGAGCTGACCGGGATGGTGTATCATGTACTGCGCGCGCAAATAAAAGCTAGTAATGAAGAAAGGATCGAATCCATAAGCGCAAGCACGACAAGTTGGGCAAAACCATTTGGAAGGCGGGTAGGAGGGTTGTACGCATTCACGCTCGTTCCCTAGTCCCAAACCGCAGTATGGGGGTATTACGACTGTCCCGCCGCAAGAGTTCAAAGAACTCTCCCGACATCATTGAAGTTTTGATCATTCCGGGGGACAGCCGCCAACTAACCTACCTACACTAAATTAAAGCTAATTAACGAGCATTTATGCGCCACCCTCCAAAAGGAATGCAATATCGTTAGATCAAGAGGTGTATTATATTTAAATGTTAATATTACAATTTCGGATATACTGCAGAATTTGGTAGCCGTTTTGTTTTTGTCCCAGAATTCGTTCCAGAGTCATCTCGGGTTTAGTCAATCCGAGTGACTTTTGAAGGATTTGTCTCTGATTGTTGTATTTTGAACAATTCAGTAGGAAGTGTTCAATATCTTCCCAACATGCACAGTTTTCGCATAGACCATTGGGATGTTTGCCAATTATGTAAAGGAAATCATTTAGTCCTTTGCAGGTACCAATTCGCAATCTGTGTAAGGCGACTTCTAGGGGTCGTTTCATTCCCCAGCTTACAAAGTGAAATGATGGTTGATAAATTATGTTCTTTGTTGTTTTTAGTTTGGAGATTTTCTTAGCCCAGCTCTCTTTAAGTTGTTCCTTGAGTATATGTTTAATTTCACTATCTAGCAATGGAATGCAGCAGTCAATATCACTTTTTTGGGTGGCCAATTTTGCGATTTTGTCAACTTTTTCATTTCCGGGGATACCGCAATGACTGGGAATCCATTCGAAGTTGACAATGTTGCCCTGTTGACGTATGTTAATGAGCATGTGACGTATGTCACAAACTATTTTGTGTTTTGGGACTGTTTTATTGATTGCCTGAAGTGCGCTTAGGCAATCACTGAAAATACATGTATTAAGGGGTTTAACGTCTTCAATCCACTCAAGGGCGAGGAGTATAGCAAAGAGTTCAGCTGTGAATACAGAAACGCCGTTATTTAGTCGGATGCATTTTGAGTATTTAAATTCAGGGATGTAAATCCCACATCCGACAGTTCCAATTTTGGGGTTGTATGAGCCATCAGTATAAACATGTAACGAGTTAAACCAAGTGGTATTAATTATTTCAATACTTTTACTGCCCTTATCATTGATGTGAATTAAATGAGAAACTTGACAGAAAATCTCCTCAGATATTGCAGGTTTGAAATAGTGCCAGAAAGGAAAAGGGTCGTTTTGAGGAAATACGTTAAAGGTGAATTGTGAAAATCTGGCTTCGAAAGGTGTTTTGTGAGTAGTTTTTTGCCATTTTTCCTTAAAATATTGTTTTTGCCAATTGTCCCCTTTAAGGTACTCATTGGGGTGGTTTTTTTGGGCATTTATTTTGGTTCCATATAGATTGCATAAAAATTGTCTGCGGAGAGATAAGGGAGGATCACCACTCTCAGTCTGCAGTCTGTATAGAGGCGAGCCTTGAATTGCCCCAGTACATACTTTTAAGGCTTGATACTGCATGCTGTCCAGTTTCTCTTTAATTGTTGTTGAAGCGGAGTCAAAAGCTTCACAACCATATTCTAAAACGGGTCTGATTAGGGCAGTGTAGAATTGGTAGAGGGTTTTGCAGTCTGCACCCCAAGAATTACCACAAATACATCTGAGAATATTAAGTTTTCTCTTACATTTACTAATAGTATTTTCGATATGTTCCTTCCATGTAAGTTTGCTATCAAAGATAACTCCCAGAAATTTAGCAGATGGAGCAGTCTGGATGATGTTGTCTTGGAGTCGAAGGGAAATGATCTTTGGGTTTCTTTTGTTTGTGAATAGAACAGCAACTGTTTTGGGAACAGACAGCTTGAATCCCCATTTTGAACACCATGTATTAACAGCATCCAGACTTTTCTGGATTTGTTTTTCAAGATAATTTATGTTTCTGTTTGATTTCCAGATAGCAATATCATCTGCAAATTGTGAGATGTTAGCATTTGTAATATGCTGGGAGAGATCATTGATAGAAATATTAAACAGAATAGGACTTATGACACTTCCCTGTGGAACACCATTTTCGACAACTTGTTCCTCAGAAAAATTATTATTAATTTTGACTTGAATTTTTCTGTCGGTAAGGAAGTTATCAATCCATTTGGTTATTCTACCGTATATACCCATTGATTGCAACTTAATAATAATACCCTTACGCCAGACCATGTCATAGGCTTTTTCAATGTCGAGAAAAATGGCAAGGGTGCTTTCCTTGTTGGCACGAGCTCTATTTATGGATGATTCTAGATTAAGGATATGGTCTTTAGTACTACGACCTTTCCTGAAACCACTCTGATGTTGTGAGAGTATGTTATTCTTTTCAAGAAACCAAGTAAGTCGATTGTTAACCATTCTCTCCATTAATTTACAAAGTGTGGATGTGAGAGCAATAGGTCTATAAGAGGATGGTTTAGTTTTGTCTTTTCCAGGCTTGGGAAGTGGAATTAGAATTGCCTCTTTCCACTGTTTAGGGCATTGAGATGTCTGCCAAATCAAGTTGAAGATGACAAGAAGAAATTGGCGAATTTTTATTGGGAGATGTTTTAGAACAAGATTGTTAATTCCATCCTTGCCTGGTGAAGTGCACTTTGACGAGTCAATAGCATTGTTAAGTTCGTCTATATTAAATGATTCATTAATAACATTGTCGTTATTGGAGTTAATTTCAAGTTCCTCTTCTGCTTTAGTTTTTATGGTAACAAATGAGGGAGTGTAATTACCAGTACTGCTTACTTTGGCAAAGTTTATAGCAAGAGCCTCGGCTTTATCTTTGTCAGTTACAGCATCCGCTGTTCCATCTTGTTGCAGAACAGGGATACTGTTAGTGTTTCCGGATTTTTCAATTCGTTTAATTTTGTTCCAAATAACTTTAGTATTAGTTTTGGGATTTAGTTCATTACAAAATTTTTCCCAATCATTGCGTTTAGCATTATTAATTATTCTCTTTGCCATTGCACAAGTTTTTTTATATGTTATAAGGTCTGAAGGTAGCCTTGTTTTTCTAAGTGTTTTTAAGGCATTCTTTTTATCATTTATGGCTTGCTTACATTCTTCATTCCACCATGATGTGGGTTTTTTCCTATGATTAGGGTTAGTTTTGGGAATAGCACATCCCATAGCTTGTTCAAGTTGGTTAATGAAGTTATCATAAATTACATTAATATTATCCATGTCATTAGGCTCAGAGATATATTGGTTGCAAGTATTATGGAATTTATCCCAATTAGCTTTCTTAAGAGACCATTTAGGGGTCGTTATAATAGAGTTTTTATGAACCTTATGATTAATTACTGTATGTATAGGACAATGATCACTTCCCCATGTGTCGTTTAAGACTGTCCAACTAGACTTGGCAGCAAGGCCTGGGGAAGTGAAGGTGACGTCAAGGCATGAGAGAGTGCTTTTAAAAGAATTTACTCTAGTACCTTCACCTGTATTGATGCAAACCATGTTTGTCTGGGATATAATATCTTCAACAACTTGTCCATTATGGTCTAAGCTTGAGCTACCCCATAAGGGGTTATGGCCATTTAAATCGCCACAAATGATAGCTGGTTTGTCTACTTTCTTAACAATGTCGTTAAATGAGTTGGCATCAAGATAGGTACAAGGATTATATAAGTTAAGTAAGCTAATTTTATTTTTATGGTCATCATACAATTCCCCTATTTGGTATTCAATTGGATTGTCAGAGCCTGATATATATTTGAAGGCTAAACCACGTTTGGCTAAAATTGCACAGCCCCCTCCGCGTTTTTTGAGTTTCGTATTATTTCTATCTTGTCTATAAATGTCATATCCAGGAACATTGTATTTTTTATCTTCTTTTAACCAAGTTTCTTGAAGGCAAATTATATCAGGCTTGACATTCCATGAGCTTATAGCGTTCTTGAACTCTTTGCTATGTGCTAATATTGACTGTGCATTCCATTGTAGGATACTAAGAACCATGAGAGATATAAAAATCATGATGATTTATTTGTTTTTGCTTTAGGGATATCGTTTTGACTCGAGGTGGATGGAGGGCCCATTTTTGGCTGATCAGTGCCACCAGAGTCTTTTCCTTTAGGTTGGGAAGATTTGCGAGAGCTTTCATTTCTTTTTGTGGTGACGGGCGATTGTGATGGTGTTCTATGCTTTCCATGTTTTTCCTTTTGTTTAGAGGTTTCAGTAGAGTGGAAAGTATGGTCGATCAGTTTCTTTATGGCAGTTATTCTATCGTCCTTTTTCTTGATTGTTTCCCAAATCTGCATGGTTCCGGTTAGTAGTTCAAGGAGGTATTGTTGGTTACCGCATGGACATGGTTGACTTATTTCCGTTTGTGTCTCAGCCGATTGTTCTGTTTGAGTAGTCGCATCTGTTGTTCGTCTTACGGGCTTTGTGGGTTCAGGGTCAAGGTTTATGCTCATTCTTCTGTCACCACTGAAATTTGGACGAACGTGATTTTCTGCATTAACCATTTGTTCTGGTTGTTGGGATAGTTGGGATAGTTGGGTCATTTGGGTATAAGACTCCGGACGTATGGATATGTCAGTTTTAATTACTTTAGCGGCATCTGCATATGAAAGTTTGTATGAGATTCTAATCTCTTGAATTTTCCTTTCCTTTTTCATGGTGTCACAGCCCCCGTATGCGGATGAGTGGTTTTGACCGCAGCGACAGCATCGAGCATTGTCTTTTTGGTTGCAATGCTCGAATGCATGTGGCCCCCCGCATCGCACGCACCGGGTGCTGCTTCGACAATTGCTGGCAACATGACCAAGACGCTGACAATTAAAGCAGCGAATTACGGGGGGTATGAACGGTTTGACAGAAAAGTATTCATATCCAAGTTGAACTTTGGGTGGTAGATTTGGACAATTGAAGGTCAGACAGACAGATATACTTTTTTCAAGTTTCCCTTCGTATTTTCTCATGAGGCGTTTGGCTGTGATTACGCCCTGCTTTTTGCATGTTGCCAGCAATTCATCGTCCGTGATATCTGTAGGAATACCCGTAATAACGCCTTTACTTTGGGTTTCTGACTTAGCGTACTCAGTCGTGACAGTCCATTGGTCCAGGCGTGTTATGTTTTTCATTTTCTTTGCTTGGGCCGATGTGTGACAGCGTACACTAATTCCACCTTGATTATTTTTGTTCACTGATTTGATGTAGTCTTTCCCTACTTGGTTAAGTGCCTTAGCGATTCTAATGGGGTTTATTCTAGCTAGTTGCACGTCCGGAGATTTAATTATTACTAGGGTCGGTTGGCTATCATCAGGTTGGATGTATCTACGCTTAGTTTGGTGGTGATCATTAGAAGAGTCATTATCGGTATCAGTAAAAACGTCGCTATACGAGATAGATGCTTTTGATCTCTTCCTTGTTTTTGTTTGTGGCTGGGGTTGAGAGCTATTTTGGGCTTGACTTATTAGGGCATCGCAGGTGGATCGGGGTTGATCGTTTTCAGTTTCATGTTTGGCTTGCGAGTTTCTTGGGGGTTTTTGTGCACATTCCCAATGCCGGTCAGAGTCAGACTCCATTTCGACTTCTTCGGCCATTTGGCCGGTTTGGGGGTCTTAATTTGTACACCTCTTGATCTTATAGATATTGCTTACCCGTCTTGTGCAGAAAACAGTAGGCTTATTAGATGATCAGTTTTAACTCAGTGTGAAAAACAACTTGTCGCGATTGACTAGTGACGCAGTTTCAATTTTTGGCGCGCTCACGAAATTTTATGAACACGTCCGGTCAGCTCTGAGTCTCATCGTCGAATCTCCGGAGAAAGTGTAATTTTACCTGGCGATACTGTTGACTGCACGGTCACGCATTGTATATCACTATGAGCTACTAACAATGGAAATTGGGCACAAACCATTGTTATTAACAATGGTTTGTGTCCTATATATCTAGTGCACTGTTGTGTGTAAGGGAGGTGAAGGCTGTTACCATTTAGCCTTTTAGAAGTATGGCGGAACAAAAGGAGAGGGCGCAATTTTATTTGGGTATGAATGTTTTTATCAATTGTATTTCTTTCCAAAAACTTGATTTACATGTTGTAATTATAATACATAGACAGAATTATAAATAAAATTAATAAGTGTAAAGTGAAAAACTGAGTTATTTTGCATTTTAGTCGATTTTATACCCAATGCAAAGTGCGCCCTCCTATTGTGTCCGCCATACTTCAAAAAGGCCAATTCAGTGACACAGGCGTTCTGATTGACTTGTTTTTGATTGTTTGAAATAAAATAATGATTTTATTTCTAAACTTTTGTGTCCCGTTGTACCGTTTTGCTGGGTTTAGTTTGTATTGGTAATTTGGGATGGGATTTAAATGTTATTTTTGCGAGCAAAAGAAAGTTTTTCAGTTAATTTTGGTCTAGCAGGAGCTAGCTTTCTAGGCTACCGTTTGCCCTTCATCAGCTGCGGGTGGGATTCGGGAGAATCCGGGTGACTCGCTTTGGGTTCCTTGAGCGGAAGGATCCAGCTTTTAAGAAGTTATTTGTTCTTCAAGCAGTGAGATAAAGATGTTTAGGGTTTCATCCTGTTCTTGGGTGTTTTCGGTGTAACCTGAATCTGATAGTGGTGGGGGGAGCCGTTTTTCGTGGTTGGGTAATTTGGCTCGTATCATTTTTTGTTTCACGTTTTCCGCTTTTTTGAAAGCAATGAGTGGTGGTTTAGGAAATATTTCCTTTAGTAGTTCAGAGCTTTCAATTAGGTGCCAGTGTTTGTTTACCGCTTTTCTCAAGTTGTGGTTGTTTATTGCTATACTGCAAAAAAATGCGGTGTTAAATTTCTAACACCAAGGTTTTTTAATTCTTTGGGTGTTACATTTGTGTCAAACGAACACCGGTGTAATAGATTAACAGCAGAAAAAAGTAGTGTAGAATTTACATGGTGTTAAACTTGATAAACTGCGCATGATCACAATGCATGAAGCTTAGTATTCTAATCCCATTGGTTGATCTCGAGAAAATTATGGGATGTCGGTCACGTGTTCACTGCCAACAAATTGTTTTGGTGTTAACAAATAATGCTAAGAGAGCGTGCGCGGAAATCCAGCTATTTGATTGGCTACAGGCGTTTCTGTACAAACCCGTAATCACCACGTTGTACTTATGGCTAAACTATCTGAATAATTTTTTTTTTTTAATATCATCATTACTCGTTAGGGTGGGGCGGTCGGGTTGGCGTACGGGTTCTTTCCTCGCCTTTCACCTCTGGGGTCCCGGGTTCGAATCCGGGGCGTGTATGTGGATTCGGTTTGCAGTCCCTACTTGACCGCGTGGGTTTTCCCCTGGGGCATTTCTCTGGGGGTTTTCCTCCCACTTCTAAAACTGCAACTCCTTCTTCGTCATCTCAAGTTGATAATATAGTATAGTTAAAGCTAAAACCGTATAGTTGATGGCATAAAGGGCCTTACAACAATAACAACAACTCCTTAGGGTGATGTAAAGAAAGGTTCGCTGATTCCCGTTGATGTAAGCGTTGCTCACTTGAGTGGCCAGTACGTCTCTGGGAATGGAGTCGGATAATTTTGTAACACGATTGCATCCGTGTCTGTGGTCTTGAGGATTGCTTGACCTAGACTGGTAACGATTGTGCTCGATTGGTATGACTGGAATTACACCAAGCCAGTGGGTGTTTTATTCGCACGAATACAACATTTTAAAAACCGATCCTTCGCTGATTCCCGTTGATGTAAGCGTTGCTCACTTGAGTGGCCAGTACGTCTCTGAGAATGAAGTCGGATAATTTTGTATCACGATTGCATCCGTGTCTGTGGTCTTGAGGATTGCTTGACCTGGACTGGTAACGATTATGCTCGATTGGTATGACTGGAATTACACCAAGCCAGTGGGTGTTTTATTCGCACGAAAAAAACATTTTAAAAACCGATCCTTCGCTGATTCCTGTTTTGATACTACTTTATGCGCGCATGCGGTAGTAAGTGAACAGTCTCTTATCCATGGCTGAATAAACATGCACTCACAAGCAAACGGAGGACTCTACATTTGTGCCATCGATTATCATTATTCCGTCTCCATATCTCTACATGGTGGCAGCGGTAAAGGTTATAAAGACACAACCGTCGAACTCAACACATCTGTCGTTTGATTGACCACCGATCAACGATATATTTTGACATCCACACAGCGTAAACGGTCGCCCTAGTACAGTGTAGCAGTACAGCGTAGCAGTACAGCGGGCCACCACAGCAACGTGACTGTTTACACTGTTGCTGTGCACAGCCTCCGCTCCGGCCCCGGCAACGAACAGACTGACAACCCGCCATTGTGTTGTCACTTCAAATAGGCGATTTCACACCAACCCGACAGTAAGTGCTCTTCGAGAGCACATCCGTCCTGTTCTACTTCCCCCCGACTACACCGTGAGCGAGTCCGGAGGCCCCCATCGGCACCACACCGAGAGCGAGCGAGCCCGGAGAACCTACCGTACTATTACACGGACAACGGGACTCCCAGCACCGGACGACCCGCCGGAATCTTCGGCAGGGAAGCGGCACTGACACGGTGAACTGACACGGTGAAGCACAGTCGTTAAATAGAACCGCTAACTATTGTTGAACTGACTAATTTCTAAATATATGCCTGTTGTGGATTTACATTTCTTATGTGGTGTGGTTTTTAAGAAATTTTCAGGCCCGATTTAGTTTTAAAACAGCTCAGATTTATCGTTAAATATTGTACGTTCAGTGCATTGGTACTATATAACGTAGCGTAGGGATTCACACTCCCGTATATATTATAGCAGTTTACGGAACAATCAGCCGGAACTGTGCAACATAGACTTGCCACAAGTCACAATGGTGAAATACCCGGAAATGCATTGGGATGTTCAGGACGCATCAGAGAGCCAGTTACAGATAAAGGTTAATTTCCGTATTCACAGGTTAGAACTAATGCGATACAGACAGAAGCCGCAGGAACCCTTGGACGAGTTTGTTACGAGCGAAACACTGCGATTTCCAGCCTGATGAGCTAAGCGAACGCGTTCTAGAGCTGGTAGTTGCCTCCACACCATACGAAGCGTTCTAAAAAGATCTCCTTGGTAAAGCCAAGGGGTTTACTAGATGAGCTTCTGATAGAAGGCCGAAAATACGAAGCCGTGGCGGCGAGCAAAAAATTCCTACAAGCTCTGGAAAGCACCGCCCCCAATACCGACGTCAGCGCAATGCGGCAGACCAGGCGTGCTTGTTTCAATTGCGGTCTCGTGCACCAGCCACGCAGATGCCCAGCCTATAACGATACGTGCAAGGACTGCGGTTCTAAAGGCCACTGGGCGAAGTATTGCAGAAAGTCGAAGCGCACGCAACGCAAGGGCAAATCTCCCCGCAGACCGCGCAGCCAATCGCGCCAACGCGGCCGCTCACAGTCGCGTAACCCAGGTGGCAAAGCAGGGAGTCTTACCAATGATAGGCAGGTGGACCTCATGACCGACGGTACCACAGCAGACGAGTCTGTGACCTGGGACAACCAAGCAGCCGACCTGTCTTCGGACGGCGTGTTCTACTCTATCATGTGAACACCATGAATACGCCAGTACCAAACGAAGCATTGACAACCCTGGATGTGATGTGTACAGATTTGCCGGGCCCAAAGCGCCTCCGCCTCAAAGTCGACACAGGAGCAGGAGCCAACACTCTGCCCGTGCGTACCATCAAGCAGATGTACGGCGACAAGTGGAAGTCACGCGCACTACCGACTGAGGCAAGACTAACGGCATATAACGGCTCTGCCATTACGTGCCTATAGGATGCGTCCACGTCATGTGCCGATACAAAAACTCAATGTGGTCAAAGCAGCAGTTCTACATTGCCCATGTGCAAGGCTCTCCGGATCGTGACCATGATTCCGTAGGCCAACCAGCACTACCATTACGTACGCCCAGCACAGACACACAGCCAAGCCCAGAGCTGCCAACCGAGAACAACTGTCCCGAGTTGCATGTACCCATCAACACAGTAGATGACCTTAAAAGCAGGTTTCCGAAGCAATTTGATATGCTCGGGAACTTCAAAGCTAAAGCCCATCTCTTCCTCAAAGAGGATGCAACCCCAAGCATAAATGCACCACGCAAATACAGCATCCACCTCAAGCCGAAACTAAAAGTAGAGCTCGAGAAAATGGAACGAAACGGCGTAATCTGATACGTCGAGCACCATACCGACTGGTGCAGCTCCAGCACCACCAGTGTGAAAAAAGATGGCTCCTTGAGAATTTGCTTAGACCCCAAGCGTCTCATCAACGACAGCCTTAAGCGGTGTCCACACAAGATACCCACGTTGGAAGAGCTCAACCCAGCATTCGCCAAAGCAAAATTCTTATCCAAATTGAATTGGACGCTAAGGCAGGATATTGGTCAGTCTACCTCGACGACGAATCTCAGGAACTGACGACATTCCGAACGCCGTTTGGGCGTTACTGCTTCAGAAGGCTTCCTTTCGGGCTATCAGTGAGCCAGGATATCTTTCAACTGGGTATGGATCACATCACCAACCAGGTACCAGGCTGTGTAGGCATTGCTGATGACATTGCTGTATACGGGCAGACAGAAGCTGAACATGATGCAAACCTACTGCGCCTCATGCAGACTGCTGAGCGCGAGGGCTTAGTCTTCAACAGCTCCAAATGCAAGATTAAGGTGGACAAGATTAATTTCTTCGGTTCAGTATACTCCGACTCAGGCATCTTCCCAGATCCAGGGCGAGTCGAGGACATCCATGCTATCCCGTCCCCACAGGACAAAGAGGATCTGCAGAAGTTCCTAGGGCTAATGAACTATGTTTCCTCATACATACCACACTTCGCTACCAAGGCAGCACCTCTGAGGGATCTATTGCGCAACGATGTCCCGTACCTGTGGCAGGAGGATACCAAGCGGCATTCATCTTCATTAAAAACTCGATCACCATGAGTGACTCCTGTCTCCAGTACTACGACCCCAATGGACTAACCACCTTGGAAGTCGATGCATCACAGAAAGGGCTTGGGGCATGCCTCCTGCAAGAGGGCAACCCAGTCGCTTTTGCCTCAAAAAGCCTCTCACCTGCCCAAGCCTGCTAATCCAACATCGAGCGAGAAACTTTAGCTGTTGTATTTGGCATCACCCGGTTTCACCCGTACTTGTTTGGCACAGATTTCCATGTCCACACTGACCACAAACCACTGGTGACGATTTGCAACAAGCCCCTGACTAGTGCCCCACCGCGACTCCAAAGACTCCTCATTAAGATCCAGGGTTACAACTTCACCATCGCCTACAAACAAGGAAAGTCTGGTACTTGCCGATGCCATTAGTCGCTTGCCTAACCCAGCAAAGCGAGACTGCATACCCCTGGACCTTCACGTGGATGACACTGACCTCAGTGACAACCCAACCAACGAGGACATAGATCTCGTCCACTTTGGTTGCAGCAAACGCGACGAGCTTCAGCGTAAAACAGCACGTGACCCTGTGTTGAGGGCACTACAACAAATCATCTACACAAGATGGCCAGAATCGATCAAGAAATTACCTACCCAACTGCGGTCGTATTGGCCATACCGAGACGAACTTGGTGTTTCCAACGGAGTTGTCTTCAAAGGTAGACAGGTACTCATACCCGAGAGTATGCGTGACGACATCCTCAAGCAACTGCACCTTGGGCACTTGGGGATCGAGAAGACAAGACGCCTGGCGCGCAACTCTGTGTAATGGCCGAATATAAACGAGGACATCGTCAAACTTGTCAAGGGATGCCCAGCTTGCCAAGAAAGCCAAACTAAACAACAAAAGGAACCACTTGACCCGCACGAGATTCCGACAACCCCATGGACCAAACTCGGGACAGACTTATTTGAGCTGGATGGACAACACTACCTCGCTATCATCGACTACCACTCCAAGTTCCCAATCGTATTCCAACTCACTAGCACAACCAGTCCAACCATTGCCCAACTCACTGCCTCAACATTTGGACTACTAGGGGCACCTGTTGAGATAGTATCCGACAATGGCCCACAGTACATAGGAAAGGCATACCAGGATATGTGTGACAACTGGTCTGTCAAGCACACAACGCCATCACCGCGCTATCCCCGCTCCAACGGCCTGGCAGAACGCACTGTCCGCACTGTCAAGACGGTGTTGACAAAATGTCGCAAAACAGGCCAAGACATCCACCGCGCTCTACTCAACTTGAGAGCCACACCCATCGACACTGGTTTGCCAGCACCAGCAGAAATTGTGTGTTTGGCCGTCCAGTCCGCACAACCTTGCCCAGTAACAACACGCAAACCATCCCCCGAAACTTTTCAACGCCTACAGGACAAAACGCACAACATGAAGCAACAGCACGACAAACGCGCAGGACCGGCGCTCCCACCGTTGTTCATTGGACAGAAGGTCAGGATCCTCAACCAGGCTGACAAGACCTGGATCCCTGGAGAGGTCACAAACGTACGTGAGGAACCGCGGTCCTATGAGGTTTCCACACCTAATGGTACCATACTTCGCCGCAACCGAGCACATTTGCGTGAAATGCTCAGCCAGCAGCGCGTCACTGCACAACCTACTACGGACGCCATGCCCGCTAAGCGCATTCGGTTCGATAAGCCATAGAAGCATGTCCGTTTTGCTGACAAATTGGTTCAAGAAGGCAATTACCAGACTGCCAAGCAAAGCGTGCGTGAAAAATCCGAGCTGCGTCATTCTCCTCACTTGGAGCCCAATGCAGCTCGTGACGGGCAAGTCCAAGGCCAACCCACACCAACACCTGCTAAACCAATAGTCATACCAGGTCCGGTCGAGTTAGTTGTCGACCAGGGGCCAATTTCATAGAGCTGCTTAAGCATGAAAAGTTGCTTAAGCACGAAAAACCTTGCTTGATAAAATGAGGTTACCAGCAAAGATTTCACATGATTGTCATGGTAATGAAACAGTCCTATAACACTGGTCAGTACACTATTTCTATCACATGAGGATTTCACTGGTAAAGTTCTCTACTAAGAGAGAGTTTTTTGTGCTTAAGCAATTTTTGGTGCTTAAACACCTCTATGAAATTGGCCCCAGACGAATTTGTCACCCTATTGTTATTTGCCTGCTGGGTAATGGCTCTACACTAAAAATCACTAAACCGTTCCCTGTGCTTTTGCAATGGTGTTTCATCCGGCAGCCATACCATCGATAAATATACATTGGATGATTATGCAATAGC
The DNA here is from genome assembly GCA_037783545.1 of Henricia sp. BOLD:AAB3569. Taxonomy (NCBI): domain Eukaryota; kingdom Metazoa; phylum Echinodermata; class Asteroidea; order Spinulosida; family Echinasteridae; genus Henricia; species Henricia sp. BOLD:AAB3569. The sequence goes on from JBBELK010000492.1 coordinate 671,457, forward strand.
AGTTGGCTATACGAGAATTGAAGCCACGCGCCGCGGCCGCCATTGTACCTGTCATGTGCTCACGTCGAATACAATAGATCATTTGTTTTTTCAGCGGCACACCTCTGGAATGGTCTTTCTAACAGCATGCGTCAAATTCATTCCATCAGTAATTTCAAGTCCCAGCTTAAGACACATCTTTTTGTTCAGTATTACCAGACTTGATGCTCTTGATGATGCTCTTTGGTTTTTAACGTTTAATATTTTTTGATATATGTACATGTATATGTATGTTATCGCTTTGGTTTATACTGTAAAGCGCCTAGAGGCCCTGGCATTTGGCGCTATATAAAATTGCTATTATTATTATTATTATTATTAAAACCCCATTGCCATTCCCTAACTGGTCTCCGGAATATATATACAATGGATGAAGCAACGACGTCTAAAATTGAAGCCACCGTCCGGCATTGTACCCCACCAAATACAGTGCCTTACCTAGACTGGTCACACTGTCCTCTCTGGTCTACATCGTGGCCCAGTGTATCATTTGCAATGACCCCAAAAGGTAATCGACGAGTTTACAGGGGAAAGTTCTGAAAGTAAAGATTGAATTAATAGCAACTACCCATGAAATGTTTCCGCTCAAAATGATATAATTTTACCAGAAAATAATCCGTAAAGATGAAATTATTTAGATCGTTTGCAAACGATTTACTTATTTTTGGTTTGCATCTACGCGGTCCAAAATGCATGGTCGCTGTGTACTGCGTGTGCGTGTTCCAACGCGATGCATTTTTATGGATCGCGTGCACACGCAGTATATGATGTGCGCCGTTGAGCTACATATGTAAATCAATGATTTGCGCCACAGAGTGCATGACGCAAGCCACATACTACCTGATCAACTGAGAACGAATATTTGAAACACCCCGCCAAGACCAGGAAAACGCATATGGATTTAATTTTTTTTTAAACGTGGTACATTTGACAAAGCTGAAATTTCTTCGGATGAGTTTGTTGATGTCTTTCTTTTGATTTATAATGGTTTTATTCGCAGAATTGCTGAAAAACAGATCATCTACAGGCCTTTAAGTGGAACGCAAGCGATTGTATGAACCGGGGAGCAGTCTAGGCCAAGCATTGTTCGTCGGGTACAATGGCGGCCGCGGCGCGTGGCTTCAATTCTCGTATATCCAACTGCTATTGTATATTTATCGATGGTACATGTATGGCTGCCGGATAAAATGCCATTGCAAAAGCACAGGGAAACGGTTTAGTGATTTTTAGTGTAGAGCCATTGCCCAGCAGGCAAATAACAATAGGGTGACGAATTCACTTTGGTAGTCTTTTATCGATCGACTGCGACTAAATGACAGTGCTGATCTGCATTTTACGCACGATGGGTTAATGAGGCTGTCTATATACTCACAATCAATTATACCAGCCATTTTCTATATTGATTGTGATGTGCACTGTGTATACAGGGTGTCCCAGAAAAAAACCGGAACAGTTAGACAAATCGTGATTGTGGGAAAAAAAATACCATAGCCATAAAAATTTGGTTTTGCCAGATGCACCAGAGCATATTAAGCTATAACCTCATACCAATTGCAAGTTAATCCAGTTCCGGATGGCTGCACAATCGTTGTTTAACTGAGGTGCGGTGAAATGACAATTGCCGCATGTTTTCTGATTGTGAATTTCATTGCATAATCCTCTGCAGAATGGGCTTTTTGACTGATTACATAAGCACAGGCATAAACAATTTGCCATGGGCTCTCTGCTGGTCATTTCACATCCTGAGATATCACGGAAGTTCCACTCTGCAAAGCGACGTAACAATACCTTGAGGAAACACACGCAAATCTGTGGAGTGAGCCGGCTGTTGTCTTGAGCCAACTCACGCCCGAGTCATCATGTTTTCATGTAATTTAATCAATTCGGTCATGTTATGCCGAAAAGAAACGATTTATATACTTTCCAGAAATTGTATTGGGTTCCGTTTCTTATGACTGTCCCATTCCTACCAAACTTTCAAACGACGATCTTTATTTACTCCGCAGTTTTTCAAATTAATAACAGGGATGCATGCTGACGAATGTAATGGAACGGATTCCCCAGTATGCTTTAAATAGCAGCCAATCGCCGACGCGGGTATTGTTACGTCGCTTTGCAGAGTGGAAATTCCCTGATATCTCAGGATGCCATTGAACGACCACCGCGGCGACTGCTGAGCGCTCATTGGCCGACCGCGGCGACGCTTAAGCGACCGCTGAACGACCAATGAGCGATCGGCGAGCGACCGCTGAGCGACCTGTAGCGCCCTCTCAGCGGCGCCCTCTTATGAAAATGTTTTGGTTGCTGAAACAGCGCACAAGGATCGCCGTAGTCCAGATTCTGGACTATATTATTGCGATATTGGATCGTATAGCGCGGCCGACTATAGAGGGCGCAATATCGACATGATTTGGACAGCGTATTTCAAGCCGTCAATACGATCGTCCGGGTAGTGGGCAAAATGCAGCGACGAACAGGAGTTAGGCTGGCGCCGTAGCCAGTGGTCAGGTAAACCTATCAGATGAACGCAAGGTACCATACCATTCTCCGCCTCCCGAGACATGTGTGAAATGTAAACACACTCACACACACACACCGACTGGCTGTCAAAAAATGTATCGTCAAGAGAACACAGCAGACGCGTCAAAAAAGAAAAAACGAAAACCTCGCCAATCAGGGTAAGAATATTGTCATGGGACAAACCGATAGAAAGGACTTGGATGATTTATACCCAATGGTTATTGTAGACACGAATTAAAAAAACTGATCATAATACGAAATGTTTTAATGAAATAATTGTTCAGAAGTATTTCAACAGCTGCGACTGGAAATAAGACTAATATAATTTCTCCGCCATTTATGGGAGTCAAGATTTTGACTCCCATAAATGGCGGAGCGTGCTGCTTCGAGACATTACGCAAAATTGAAGCATTTCTAAGGCACGTTTGTGTGGATCATTATATTCTACTTTTTAAACATCTTTCAGATCGTGCTCATTATACTTCAAACGCTTGTAATAGCCCAAAAACGCCCAATAAAGCGCAACCCGAAGGCAACGTGTTCCTTTAACCTCCAGTTCCCTGATAAATTTCAGGGAACTATAGCTCCGCCCACCTAGTCTGATTGGACGCAGCGCTCGTCAATCATGTGTGCCAAGCGCGCCGAATATTGACGGCCGGGAATCGATTCTCGAAAATTTTTCGGGCAATGTACCACGCATAGGCTAGAAAAAAGCCCCATATATACTGCAGTTTCTATTGCAGTTACCCAAAAGTTTACTTCACAACTACACAAGAAAAACCCGACTAAAAGTGTAGATAACATTAACAAACTTTTAAACATCACATGATTTTTCCCGTGTAATTGTACATTTGTGGAAGAAATTGCCAACTAAAGTATTTTTTTTTTTACTATTCATTCAACATAAAAACCCTACATGGATTTTTTTAAAGGTTTTCTGAAGTATTACTGCATGCATCATTGGCTGAAATTTCTACCAGGCAGTTTATCAACATTATTCTTTTAAAGCTCCACATTACAAACTTTAACAAATTTGCCAAGCAAATTGCACCCTGTTTTAAAAGCCATTAGCTTTTTGTTTATATACAGACATTGGTGCTGTTCATTTCAATTTTAAATGAATACAAGACAACATTTTCAACTTTGACAATTTGTTTACAGAAACTGAGAGAAAGTAAACATAGAAAAACATCAATTCAAACTGGAGTTGTGGCAAACTGCTGCGGTTTTTATTTCCATTTTTTTTTACAAGCAACATGTAAAACAAACTTAAATTATGCAGCCATGCATGGGTTACAAGAGTTTCATCAAAGTTGGAGAAAATGGTGCAATATTTTGTGCAGAGTTTAGAGTGATCCTGTGTTTGCCTGATGTGATGTCATAACTTTGCTCATGAACATACAAATCTAAAAGCTTGATTTTTTTATACCATTTCAAGGGCCCCTCAAATATTTTTTTGCACTGTTCCAATATTATGGACTCATAAAGAGGCAGATTGGGGGGTTGGGGGAGGGAGTGGGGTCGTTCAGCTCTTACAGCATTGCAACAATAGAAAATGTACATGTATTGCATTATATGTGTCTGCCTTTCTGAGCATTCTGACATACATTGTATGATAGGATGTATGGTCACTGCCCTGATTTGAAAAATCACTGACTTGTATAATAGTGTTATGTTTTCGAAGATGCATGGTTCATTGTCTGTGCACTTTATCTCACCCTGAACAGAAAATTCATACTTTTCTGATTTGCTCTGCAGCTTTTTGGAGATATTCCTGTGCAAAGGGGCAATTTTTACAACTTCCTGACCTGTGCAAAGCTGCATTAATTCTACACTGATATATTTTGTTGTCTACTAAGTGATTTCGCTCCAAATTTAATTACGACAGATGCAGAAATTGTTCATATTTCATTCACAGACAGAATGTTCATATTATACGTGCTGCTGCAGAGGATTACTGTGCATGGCTGCAGGTCACATTGAAAAATTAGTGTGAAAGGCAAATTGAACACTAGTAATAAACTCATGTGTGTAGCTCATTCTTGCAGTTGTGTAGCTCAGAATGCATGTTTTTTAATCTTGATGTACTCATTCTGAATTCAGGAATTCAGTTTTGTTAAAAATTACAACTGAAAGATTAATAATTTCTTTTTTTTGCAGATTAACATTCCCTTCTTTTGAAAGTACACTATGTTAATGAAAACCCTCAATTCAAGAATACTTATAATTTATTAGTTTTGTGTTTCATATGTTGAGACACTGAAAAATATGGGACTTCTAAATTTGAAGTAATGGAGTGCTCACTTGCAGTTTTGCTTCACACCCCATGCCATTTTTAAATGAATGTTCAGGTCACTCATATAGGCATACCTATAGGCAATTATACTGGCTGAGGATTGTTGTTTCAACTTAGGCCTAATCTGAAATGTTTGAACTTGAAAAAATGTCTGGGAACTTATTTTGTTGAGTTTGTATTGAGGTGGCATAATCATGAAGTCCCCCTGGCCTTTTTTCTACAGGAACATTTCATGTGAATTGTGTGCCTGCTTATTTGCACATTGCAAAAAAAATGTCTGTTATCTGAAAGGTCCCTTAAAAAATACTGGATCATGCAAATCAATTGAAGGATTTAACACAAATAAACTCAAGTGTGTAACTCAGTCTTAATTCAGAATGCATTTTTAAAATCTTGATGTACTGTCATACTGAATTCAGTTTTATTAAAAATTGCAACTAAAAGATGAATAATTTCCATCTGTTAAAAGTAGGGATGGGCATTTACGGTTAATTCAGAAACCGGTTTGCAATTCTTTTCAGTGTCGGTTAACCGGTTAACCGTTCAGCCGACACCAAAGTTGTTGGTGGTGTTTTACTTTATAGATGCATTTGCAATGCACACAATATACCTGTCCTAGGCCTCCAAAATAATCGTTGAATCTTTACCGGTGAAAATTTTACTACGACTCCATATAAATTTATTTCAATTTCATGAAGTAATTACAAAAACTTTGAAAACTATTGTAAATTCTTTAAAATTGGGTTTCGTTTTAACGTACTTTCGGCAAAACGGTTTTTCATTTTTTTTCCCGGTTAACCGGTTAAATGTCCCATCCCTGGTTGAAAGAGTGCATTATGTTAATGAAAACCCTCAAATCAGGCATCCTCATAATTTGATTAGTTTTGTGCTTCACAAGTTGAGACAGATACATGAGACTTCCAAATTTGAAGGAATGGATTCAATGGACTGCTCACTTAATTGCAGTTTTGCTTCACACCTCATGTCGTTGTTCAATGAATGTTCAGGTCATAATCCTATTACTAGATGACACTTGTGTCAAATATTAATTTAAATAAGACTACCGAGAACTTATTTTGCTGAGTTTGTGAAATGTGTGCCTGCTTAATTATTTTGTGCATTGCAAAACATGTCTTATCTGAAGGTCCCATTCGGCGGGCCACAAAAAATACTGGATCTGCTACTACGTACAATGTACATGTACATGTTGAACTTCAAGAAAAGGATAAACAAGAACAGTTGGTTTTTATAAAAAAAAAAATTTTGCACTCTCAGCATGAAACTGAAGTAAATGGCACAGCAAGGAATAAGCTATATCCAAATTTTGTTTTCCCATGTAGGACCCCAACCAATCACTCGCACTCCCCTCACAGTGAACCTCCCAGGTACATACAGTACCCCCACCAGTCCCCCTACGCCCCACCCCAAAGTGACTTAGCCATTAAAACGTTCGTGCTAGCTATCTCTATTCTCGCTTCATGAGCTGAGTCACATACACACTGCAGGCAATACGCGCTATGTGTACAGTGCAAATACTCGTATTCAGTTTGTGCATACATGCATGCTGCGCTGCAGATATCGATATCGCGGTATCGAACTCTGCGACGTGAATGAATATTCATGGCTCGATTGACCTTTGACCCCAGCGGGGAATTTGAGGTTAAGTGCTGGACTATATTATGCGCTGTCCAAATCATGTCGATATTGCGCCCTCTATAGTCTGCCGAGCTACGATCCAATATCGCAATAATATAGTCCAGAATCTGGACTAGGATCGCCGAAGCGTTTACACAGAAACAGCTTTTTCTGAGTTTCGGCGACCGTTCAGTGACCTGGCCCATTTTTGGTCGTTTAAAGGTCGCCCAACGGTCGTAGCTCTGTGAAAATGGGCCTTACAAGGTTCCACTGTCTGAAATATTCGCCCTGACCCGTTGAATACCCTTTTCTATTGGCTTACATGTATGTGTGCTTCAGTAGTGTGGTATTTAGAGCAAAACATTGTAGGCCTATGAGGTCGGGATGTTGTTTTCCTATATTCCAGATGTCATCATCATATTAGGAATTATTTTCAGATGTCATCATCCTACGTTTTTGATGTCATCATCCTGTGATGTAGTATCTAAAGACTTTGTGGATGTCGACCAAATTACAAAATAGTACGTAAAGTAACACCCGACATATTTTGTGTAGTTTATAGATAATTCGAAAGTGATAACCTTTGAAGGTATAATTATAGTCCGCAAATTGCTGAAATCTGGGAACTAATTCCTTACCAAATAATTCCTTACCAAATAGTTTGATGGAAAAACCAAAATATAGGAGTGGGGCCGTCAACTTGATTTTCGCAGCAAACGTGAATTTACAGCCAATCTCATAATTATGCCTTGTACACAAGGCCTGAGGTAGTCTTTGTCAGAGACGCGGTTTTGTTTGTTCCTGTAGCGCGCCCTCTTGCGCCAACATTACAAATTATTCGAAGTGGGACTTGGTCAAGTCTAGTGGCTGGTGTATTTTTCCCGAAACCCCGTTTTGTGGTTTTAGCTCACCGGGAAGAGGGCGCTATACAGGCGCATCGATGGCGCGAGCACTGTGAGGGCGCTATACCGGCGCTTGTAAAGCACAGCCTTAACAAAAGGCTAGGCCTGAGGCCATGATCAACTGATCTTTCCATTCTATGTGGTTTTTTATTATTAAAATCGGGGTCGTTTAGAAAATTATAGTAATCCATGCAAAAATGTTTATGGATGTTAGAAAAATATTAACAGAATTGAAATGGATGCAGCCACAGTTTTACATGTACGGTGGATCAGCTACTGCTATGTATTTGTCACAGATTTCCATTAACAGCTAAAGATAAGAAACGACTGCGTGGAGTTTTACATGTAAATCAATGGGAAAGTGCCCAAAACCATGCAAATGAGGTGCCCAAAGTTATGCAAATGGTGCCAAAACTATGCAAATGCTGCCAAAAACTATCCTAATGAGAGGGCGCGGTTATGCGCGTCCCGGCTCCATTTCGGTTCTAGTTTTTAATTGGAGTTCTGTGGTATTTGTACAGTACCGCGTCAGAATGCATGCATTTGCGCGTGGTAGGGTTTATACGCGCACCACGTTTCGAAAGTTTGAAAGAACATGGTTGCGTACAAGGGACATCGCACATCACAGATATCTTTGCAAATAATTATTTGCGATGTCGCATACTTCTTAGCAAATATTTCTGCAAGTATTTGCAAACATATTTCCAAAGAAATGTATGACATCGCAAATACATTAGTTTGCAAAGATATTTGCGACATCACAAATAATTTGCAAAGATATCTGTGTTACGCGATGTCCCTGGTACGCCACCATAAAACCCTATGCAGCTGCAAACGCGCAAAACCCTACACGCGCGCGTCCATCATTCCAGCACAAAAAAGGCGGCGCAATGTCTTCTCAAGAAAAATATATGGAACTAGCTTAATGGGTGGTGCAGCCTTACCGGCGTCTTGTTTCACGAGGGGAAAGGGTGATGCGTCCTTTATATCACGAGGAAGATACACGTGTCACTTTGGGAGAAACCGATTGATTGCGATAAATCAGAGCTTATCTCATCTATGCCAAACATCAATACAAAGCATCAGAGTATTGCGTCAATAATAGCCAACAGCTGTGGCAAATCAATAATCAATACAATAATGGAGCTTCTGTTGTTGTGCATTGTTATCAAAAAATAATCTCATGACAGTAATTCAACGGGTCTCTTTATTGTCGCAGTCCTTCACACAGAACAGTTTCCGCCAGGATGTAACAGGTGGCCGAAAGATCCATCCTTTTGTGTTTTGCATACAGAGTACTTCGATCAACTATGTACATGGTGTGTGAACTATCAAATTAGGTTTCCACGTATTAGACTTATTAGACTTCGGCATATTGGCCTGAGTAAACATGGGACTAGTTTTCTCAAATAAATTGAAACAAAATTGCACGGGAAAAATGCAAAACAGGATCAGAGAACATGAAAGGTAAATGTATCACGTCCTTTCTTTGCTATCCGTTTTTTGGAAAAGATAGCCACACTAAACAACTGCTCGTAAATTTTACGGTCGAAATGTGTGCAGCTTTCTACCGTAATTTTAACGGTTGTCCCGTAAAATTCTATGTTATTGTCGTATTTTTACGGTGCTTTCCCCGTACTTTCCCGGGTGCTCTCAATAATTACCCATTCCAGTACTTTTAAATTCCACTAATCTATCTAAGGTCTGGGGCTTGACATTAAATCAACTATACATGTGTATGTACAAACTCCTATTTTGTAGGCCTACATCGTAGCCTATATAGCTCACAGTTGCACACATCTACTAAAATTAAATTTACTATTAGTCGCTCGTCTGTCACCAGCTTAAGTTAATTTGTACCCAACAACTGTCAGTTTTGCATCGTTTCCAAACAAAAAAATTACAAAAATTACAAAAAGCAAAACAACTGAAAACCGAAGAAAATTACCATCTTTACAAGGGAAATATTTTCAGTTACGCACAATCCCACAATACATTATGAAATTTTTTTTACGGGTTTGCCCGTAAAAATGTATTTACGGGCACTTCCAAAAAACGACCAAAAATACGGTATTTACCACTTACAGTTAGCCCAATATTATTCATACCGTTAGCAAATTCGGAGTATTTTAAATCGTGCTATTTGAGGAAGGAGTTTTTTATGACTTAAAGGAGCGTGTTTAGATTTGTTTCAGAAAATTGATTTCTTTTCAATCTAACAATTATATAAAATGCCTCCCCAAAATACTATCCATGTGAAGACAACAGGAAATTCCCAATCTCCAAGTTGGATGTGGAAGCAGAAAGGTTGGTGTAGTTACTGCACTGCTTTATGGAACTGGATAAATTGGTTTACCAAACATTGGTGGCATTTTGACGATATCCTTGAAAATATTAAGGATTGAGAACGAGAAATTTCAGAATCCTAATAAGAAAAATGTGACAACTGATATGGTATCAAAATCTCAAAACCCATGGGGAAAATCAGGGGGTCAAAAATGTAATCTGGTCACGCTCCTTTAAGTGACAGACAGCTGAAAGAATCACTGCAAGAGACATTTCAAGAAATGCATTGTTTCGGGAGTATTTTATTGGCAGATTTTTAAAAAAATGCCACGTCCAGAAAACGTGCCTGTACGGTTCCCCCACAATTCACTGCGCGCTGCGCATGATGGGATACAAATCTATAGTACACTTTGCCTCGGCGTTCATAACATGCACACAATTCGATACCTCGCGCGCGCAAGGCATTGTGGTACAGAATGTGGATAAACAAGCCCACGGCGTGACGCGCCAGCCTGTGTGTGTATATGCGTGTGCATATAACAGGCTTAAAATCAAAAGCATTGCATAGGTTTCTGTATTTGATAGGGAACTTATCTTACATCTTTTCACATAGTTTTAAGCGACCAGAAGTGTTCTAGGCCTGTCTAGCGGGCGGTCTTTCCGCCGCACCGAATCGAAAGCACGCATGCCGTCGTATGTTCGGCTCGCAACGGTGCCGGTATTCAGTCAGGTAAATTCTTTAATATACAGGGTGTTTCATAAAAAAAAGGTAATCCAACTTTAAAAGTTTGTTTTGACCAGACTATACGTAATATGGTCACGCATTGTTGAGCACCAAAGTCTTGAAATTGAGCTGCAAAATGGGGGTTGGTTCACTTTCATGCGCTGGTGAACCGTATTGCGCCCGCCACAGGTATATAACGGAATGCTGTGAAGGATATGCGCCGCTGATGTCAACTTTGGAGAGAGGAGGTGGACACGTGGAGGGTCGTGGTGAATTAAAAAAATCAGATGGTTGTGGTTGACTGTGTTGGAAAGTGTGAATGAATACAATCCAACCGATGAGTAAGATTGTGTCATTTTTTTCTTAATTTTGTGTCAATTCTGTTTGATTTTGTTCAACAACCCCCATTTTGCACCTTAATTTCAAGACAATGGTGCTCAGTGATGCGTGGCTCTAGAAAAGTAACCAAGGCATCATTAAAAAGCCCGTATCATTCGCTTGAGGATGGTATCATGCTTTTTACTGGCAAATGTATAGTCTGGTCAAAACAACCTTTCAAATGTGGATTACCTTTTTTGAAACACCCTGTACTACTCACAATAAGTTAGGGATAATGTACCCGATATATTTTATTGAGAGTAGGCCTATGCATTCTGCTTGAATCATTTTGTATATGATTAGATAATTGTATCTGCATGACAGATACACCTTGTCACAGGAATAGGTGAAGACAATTATTTGAAAAAAGAAATCCAAAAGTGACAACACACCAATATCCCTAACTTAATTATTGTGAGTAGTATTTTTCTGACATCCATAACGTTGCACGGAATTGCTATAACTTAAAGACTTAAGAAAATAATAAAAACCACACAGAATGAAAAGAGTAATGTTGACCATGGCTTCAGACCTTGTGTACAAAACATAGGAGACTGGCTAAAAATCTGTTTGCCAAAATCTATATATTGACAGTCCCACTCACAAATTTCGGTTTTTTCATCAAATCTGTGCCATTGATGCTTGATAAATCATTTCAAGGAAAATACTATAATCAACTTTTCAATTTAATCGGGAGTCTCTAGTCTTCACAGTTTTGCTGACCAAACAACGTTTTTGGAGGGAAAACTTCGATTTTCACAGGAAAACATTTTCACTGGAAACCTTCGAATTTGAAATATGATTTTGATATTTTTTTTAAAAGTCATTATTCGTTTCCTTGTACCGAAATAAAGCATTAAAAAATCCCCATCAAAATAATGTAGTACTCGATCACCTCAGAAAAGTGACCAATCAAATCCTTAGCTTTTCTTGTGAAAGCGTTTAAATTTTCCTCCAAAACTGTGCAGTTATATTGTCACATCAAACATAACTAGTTTACAAGACAAACTTTTTGCCAGCATAACTGTAATAAGGACTCCTTTACTCTTGCAACGTCATGAATGTCAGAAAAATCTAAAGGAATTAAACTAGAAACCGGCACTTTTGCGAGCTGAACATGCGACGGCATGTATGCTTTCGACTCGGCGCGGTGGAAAGACCGCCCACTAGCAGGCCTAGAGCACTTCTAGTCGCATAAAACTACGTAGAGAATGTAAGATAAGTTCCCTATCGAATACAGAAACCTGTGCAATGCATGCATTTGATTCCAGTTTTCACTGAATGTTTTAAGTTTCGCGGAATAAGCGAAGCGTCTCATATAGGCCTACACACGCATATCAGGCTGGCGCGCCACGCCGCGAAGTGGGCTAGAATGCAACGAAAGTGCGCCAAAATTAAATATTCGTCTATTTTCGTGGAAAATATACCTCCAAGAGTTTTCAAACCCATAGAATTCAATGCTAATATGTTAAATGAGTGTGCTGTCGTTATAATGGTGAATTATGATTGGGGCTTGTTTTTACATGAACCAGACCTAGGCCCTATATACAGTTTTAAAACAAACTCCCGAAGCGGGCATGGGGGGTTTATAAAATAAATGCTCGACATAATATTGACAAGTTATGTTTTTTTCCTTCAACTTTTCACTTTTATACACACTTTAGGGCGATTGATTCTGTAAGTCCTTAGAAGGTGTCTCTGGTAGGCCAGACGAGGTAAATAGATGCCTAAGAAGGAGCAAACCCGTCAATCACGCGAAAAGTTCAGTATGGGTTTTACAAAAAAAGCATAACTTCCAAGGTGGCAAGTCGTTGCAGCTAAATTTTGGTATAACATTTTCTGTTGTGTTTCCAGAGTTATTAAATAAAGCTCACCCGCTCACCAAGCACCCCCTCCCCCTCCTCGTACAGTGGGAGGCCCGCTTATAGCGAGCTGACAAGAAAACAAACGACTAAAAGTGTTGATTGCAATCCCTTTTACAGGTACAGGCTCGTCAGCAATGCGCGCGCGCCAAATTCGTGCCACGAAATACGCAGCTCCATGCCTTTGCTATGGAGCTGCGTATTTCGTAGAACGAATTTGGCGCGCGCATTGCTGACGAGCATTTGCCTTTAAAGGCCCAGTGGATCATTTGCAATGACCCCAAATAGTAATCGACGAGTTTACAGGGAAAAGTTCTGAAAGTAAAGATTGATTTAATAGCAACTACCCAATAAAAGGTTTCCGCTCAAAATGATATAATTTTACCAGAAAATAATACGTAAAGATGAAATTATTTAGATCGTTTGCAAATGATTTACTTATTTTTGGTTCGCATCTACGCGGTCTAAAATGCATGGGCCCTGTGTACTGCGTGTGCGTGTTCCAACGGGATGCATTTTTATGGATCGCGCGCACACGCATATATGATGTGCGCCACAGAGTGCATGACGCAAGCCACATAGTATATACCCGATCCACTGAGAACGAATATTTGAAACACCTCGCCAAGACCAGGAAAACGCATATGGATTTTATGGGTTTTTTAAACGTGGTACATTTGACAAAGCTGAAATTTCTTCGGATGAGTTGTTGAAGATGTCTTTCTTTTTGATTTATAATGGTTTTATTCGCAGAATCGCTCAAAAACAGATCATCTACAGGGCCTTTAAGATACAAAGTATACGTAAATGTTTACGGGAAGTGCCCGTAGATGAATTTTTACGGCCGAACCCGTAAAAATCCCTTCACAGTGCATTGTGGGATTGCTCAAAACTGAAAAGATTTCCCTTGTAAAGATGGTGATTTTCTTGAGTTTTTAGTTGTTCTGCTTTTTGTACTTGAATCTGTTGCTTGGAAAAGATGCAAAATTGACAGTTGTTGGGTACAAGTTCACTTAAAGCTGGCGACAGATAAGCGACTTATAGTAAATCAATTTTAGTAGATGTGTGCAACAGTTGGCTATACGATGTAGGCCTGCACTGACCATATAAGTTGCTGCGGGTGTATTGTGGTTAATTTAGTGACAAGTCACAAACTTTGCATGAATCGACAAAGTTAAAAGTGACGTCACTCACTTATTCCAGTAATTTAGAAGTGTGATTTTCAAAGTCGCACAAACAACAATTATATTCTAAAGTGAAAAAACTGCGCACTTATAATCGATCCCTCAATCAATGCCAACGTTTCATGGGAACTTTTTCAATTTTGTTCTTTATTGATTTTTGCACCACATGTTACGCTCTTCGCGCATGCCCAGAGTTAGTTACACGTGGCCATATTGCTCCTGGTGAGTAGATAAGTTGATGTGTTGATGCTGGAATCAGTCTCTTGCTCGTGTGCTACCAAGCAGTTGAAGAACAAGTATCTCTTCGTCCGTTTGTTGACAGAAACCAAGACTGTATCAAGAACAACACCGGATCGACCAAGCTAGTCTGAACGGGTAATGTAGCGACACGATGAAGCCGCCTTTCCCTCAGTTGCGTTTGCGCTGCGCTCGCGTCCGTCTGTATCGGTTTATGGAGCGATTCAGACGCAAACGTATGAAAAACGCATAACGGATGAAAACGGACCTATAAGGAAAGGCGGCTTGAGGCTAAACTTAGATCTATATTTGATTATATTATGTGCCCTATTCGAATTACCTTCTTAAACTTCGGCAAAATTTCGCTTTAAAGCATAGCACGAAAAGTTGCTGGAGTTCAAATACGCACGTACATTTCACAACACATGATACATTATACTCAGGGTGGATTCAAACTGAGCCTTTTCGCGCGCAAATTCGACGCGCTTTGTGGAGAGAAAAAAATGCACTAAAAATTACGGACTCAACTGGGCAAAATGTGTTTTTGTGACTCTGTCAGTTTTAAGTGCATCTTTTCACTCTAAATTTCCACCCTTCGCACATGATTGCAGTGAACGCCCAGCATTATCGTCTGTGCGGCGTTAGACGTTCCATGTCTGCCTCAACATAGTCACTGTGAAAAAAATCTTACATAATAGTAATAGTAACTATTGGTATAATAGCCGCAGCGAAAGTAGTCTCCGCGGAGAGATATTATCTCGCGTTATTAAAATAGCATTATGTAAAGTATCGGGCCCTAATACTACCTCGCTTCGGCGAACATCTCGCCGCGGTGAGATATTATTCGAGATAGGCAGGCGCCACGAGGGATGTTAACGTGACCTAAATTCGCGGCTCTAAGGCTAGATTCACACTAAGCCTTTTGGAGCGGTTTGGAGGAAATTTTTAGCAAAACGAAACACTGAATAACACAGAATAAATTTGGACGGAAAGTACGTTTGTGTTCCAGTTATTCTGAGTGCGTTGTTTCACTCCAAATTGGACGGCCAAACTGCTTTTTCTCAAAGCGTGAAATCCACCCTATATGATCATCCCGCCGCGACGATTTTCCGGCGCGGCGACGAGTTACTATCTCGCCGCAGTGAGTTACCATCTCTATGCAACGAGAGAGTAACTCGTTGCAACGATATATTAATTCGTCACGGCTCCGGATACTAACTCGTCGCGGCAAGATAGCATGCAAAAAACGGTGGGTAGTTTTGAACAATTTTTTGCTACACATCAATGAAGAGGTTCCAACCGGTTGATGTTCATTCCATGATCTGACAGCTTTCTAACAAAGATGTATTTATATACATTGTACATGTATATGGTATCATCTTGGGGTCAGGAAGCAACATTTTTTTCAACGTTTCTTGCAACATCATACTTGCAATCCACGAACATAAATTTCTCAGTTTGAACATATCAATGCTACACCGTTAGCTGTAATCACCAAATCCATATTTCTGAAACTGACGACAAAAACAATCATATAATTGCCTTTAATAAGGGTTGTGTTGGTCTTCAAATTTTTGTATTTTAAATTGACGTTTTTGTTTTTTGCAAACGATCTTTAGATCATCCCGGAAGTAAAGGACAATCAACCACTAGAAATGGCGTCCTCAACACTGATCTTCCTACTTTTTGCTGTGTTCGCAGCATCCGTCTTGGCTGGTGAGTATATACGTTCCCGTGTTTTTAATTCATCTTGCATTAACACCATACACATGGTCTAAGAGCTAGTTTGGTAAAGCCTGTGGCCCAACTGCAGCGCCAATGGTCCCAACTATAATTGTTAGCTGTTCCCAACAGCAAGTTAGAACTGGCCCAACCATTGGTGGGATAGTCATATACTTATTGCTGGAAAATCATTTACAATAAGTTTTCGTTAGCATGGTTGGGGCGTTACACTGTTAGATCTATTATAATACATGTCGATATTCCCATGGAAAGAAGGTTTTTACGACCCAACTCTACAAGGTAATAACGTACATGTATTTTCATGCCTTCCTGGTAAAAACAGTCGAATACGGTCTGTCGACACATCTGTCGGCCAATAAGGACCAACATGATGTTGGAACTTGTTAGGCGTTGCATAATGAGTGCGCTCTTTCAAACGACCAAAGATCTAAACTATCTCTACGGCGGTTTGGTGCTGCCTCCACGCGACAGACGTTTTACTCTACTATTGCAGAGGCGGATCCAGCTTAGTTAAAATACAGGAATACAATGAAATTCAGGGGGTCGGACCCCTCGAAATCCATAATTGTATTACAGTATTTTAACGAGGCTAGATCCGCCACTGTATTGTTATGTTTCACCCAACAATATTCAACAAAGTTGGGAGAAAGTTACGATTGGCATCCACATCCATCCAACTTTCGGTCGGTCGACATCGTCAGACAAAATGTTGGTCTTTGTTGGCCAACAAAAATGTTGGATCGTGTAGACAGGACTTGCATGGTTGCACATTTTGTATTACATTGTTGATCAATATAAATATCAAAGGTTATCCCACAACTTTCGACAGGTGGGTTGGTCATAACTCTACGTCAACAATGCCACTCTAGAGTGGCACTGTTGACGTAGTTCAGGTGTAACCCCAGGCACAACAGATCGTACGAAATTTTGTCGTGGTAGACCCATAAAATATGTGTCGTGGCCAGATCTTGCAACATGCATGCCCGAAATCTATTTTAAGTGGTCACAAGGGCTACGACACATTAAAGATGGTTTGGCGATGGGGACGCGGCAGAAAAAAGAAAGATATTTCGTGGTTATGTCGTGGGTGTGTCGCAAGTCAGTCGTGCGACAGTCGTGGGACCATCGTGAGTTGTCTGGCATTGTCGGGGGCTGTTTTTTACGTGAACAGGTCGTGGTTCACTCGTGGAATGCGCGTGCGACAGTCGTGCGACTGTCGCAAGACTGTCGCACAACAGTCGTGGGTCACTCGTGGGACGCTCGCGCGTCCGTCTCCCGACTATATAACGCAAGACTGTCGCAAGATTGTCGTAGGATAGACTCACGACTGCCACAAGACATAGATACCACACAAAAAATCGTCGAGCAAAAAAGGTGCATGTCCAATTTTGCCTCACGACGGCAAGTCGATGCCACGATGCTTAAAATTTCGTAGGACTGTTTTGCAACGACCCCCGATGACCCACGATTTGCCCAAATTTTCTGTCGTGTCGTGGCACAAATGCGTCGTGGGTTCGTTGTGACCGGGGCTTAACAGAGGGATATCGGACATGTGCAACACGTTGCTTTTAAGCATGAAATGTCGCCGTTGAAGTGAGACTACAGCCACGAGTTTTGGGAAACTTTATCGCACTAAACTTCAGAGCGCACTGCTTTCAGACAGTTATATCAAAATGAGACATTTTCATAGAATCATCGCGTAAATCGGCACATTCTACTTCTGGACCGTCTTTAGTATTGGCTCCAGGACCTTTCTGGTTTGGTCTTTTCCCTTCCTAACAAATACACACAGCGCGAACGACAGCGTTTTAACTGATTCTGCACAGTATATAATTATTCGATTCCATTAATCAATGACCATGACGGGGACAGTCACGTTGTCACTGTGCGTCGTGTACGAGTAGGCACTTTGTGGATCTATTGTAACATCATTTAGATATAGGTGCAAAGGGTCTATACCGAAATCTCGGGGGGCGTTGGTATTTAAGTTGATGAGGTGTATAAATGCTTTGCTGTCCATAACAGGAGGAGGTTTTCGTACTTTTAAATTTAAAAATGATGTGACAATAAATCCACAAAGTGCCTACTCGTGCATGATGTACAGTGACAATGTGACTGTCTCCTGTCATGGCTGCCCATGCAAAGGGTCTATACCCACTCCTTGGCCTCAGTTTTGGAAGGGGCATGGCTCCAGGTCTACAAGCATCTAAAGCGTTTGGCGAAGTTCTGTTTTATAACCAGCTCCATTCCCCTTTCTTCTTGCAGATGATAGCGCTGCCGCGACATCAGTGGCTCCAGCGGCTCCAGCTCAACCAACAGGTAATAGCTCCGCTTTTTTCATATTTTGAAAACCTAAAATTATATTACAGTTTTTTTGCAATCGCTTAAGCGACGGTCCCAACCCACCGTACTTGCAAGTGCGTGCTGTCTACTTGCGAAAACGTGGAGATCCGTACGTGGTGAGTACCGCCTCAGTACGGATTTGGGAGCACGCAGACACGCCGTAGCACTTTTAGTGCACGAGGAACTTTCGCTGCGTTCGGGCTACGGATTCACCCCCAGTACGGGTGACGCGCGTGCCCTCTACAGCCAACGAGCGCACAACGCACTGACTCCGTGAGTCTATTAAATTTTTAAAACGGTCAGTTGCTCTACGGACGGCGCACTTAGCACGTGCGTGCTGCGCACGTGATAAGTTCGTGGTCCGTGCTTACTCGGCACTTCCCCAGTTCAACTGTCAAATGAGCACGTAGAACTCACGTGGACCGTACCGAGTAAGCACGTGCTCCCCACTTATAACGCACGTTGTGTGCACTGATTTCTGCAGTATATATACAAATCCGAGGCAGCAGCAGCTGGGACTTCTACCCCCACCCCCCTCCCCCCGACATGGGACGGAAAAACTCACGTTCATCGCACTTGCAAGCACTTACAACATGCGAGTGAGTAAGGACACCGTACGTGAGCAGCACGTGTAAAGTACGGCCTCCGTACGATAACGTGGCAATCGCACGTAGATCGTACGTTGTAAGCACGTTGTAAGCACGTACAACACCTTGCGCAACCGTGCGGGTGACGTGCGTTGACGTACTCCCTCCCTGCTCTTGCCACTCCCTCCACACGTTTTCAGAAAAACGCGGCGGCCGTGGCCTCCCCAAAAAACGTACGGACTAAAACACGCACGGCGGGTTGTGACCGTCGCTTTACACACGTTGTGCGCAGCAATATTTTACATGTAATGCACTATGAACCCAACACGCGTCGAGAAATAATTTACACGAGCCCCTAAACTAAAAACATTGCTTTCAAAATAAAACATTGCTTTCATAATTCAAAACACATTGTTCAAAAGCACACACCTTTGCCAAATGTGCACATGCACTTCCGAAATGAATACAATAGTGACAAGCTGCGTAAAACAGGAGAGCCAATGCTAACGCACAAAGCTAAATGATGTATTTTAGAGAATTTGTTTCTTTCAATTTCTGTGGTCACTATCGTGCAACATACATAGTTCTTATTTAGAGAATCAAACAGGTAAATATATACAAAGAAGAGTACAAAAGTTACGTCGTAATGCTTCTGTAGCCCTATTTTGACATGACAGGTACGGGAAATCGATTACAAGTCTCAAGCGACAGTCTCAAGTAGCGGATAAAATTCGATACTAGAAATCAGTGCATATTGGGAGATTGGGTTGCTCGAAAGAAACAAATGAAGTCGTATCGAGTCCAACAATATAGAATTTTAATTAATTTGTAGTTTGGCTTTTTCGTGTATGTAAATCGTGTTATACTCGTGTTTGTGAAAAGAATCCCTTCGAAAAAGTCTTCATATACATATACTTCGAAAAAGTCTTCATACACGATTAGAACCTACGACATCTCATCACACGCACCTCTTACAGTTTTTCTCAGTTGCTTTGATGCACTTCCCGAAACACTAACCTCTTTCTCAATACTCTAAATGCAATCCTCAAAACACTGAAAGCATTTCTCACAACACTATACCACCCTTGCAAAAGCAAATATAACAATCAAAATGTTAACAACAGGCGTCAAAATACACTAAGTCAGACAATCGCTACATCAATATAACCAAATGCATAGCACCTTCTGATCATTGCGTGAACACCGACACCCAAATGGCAAAGTAATTGCATCAAAACTGGACAGAGTGATAGTGTTGCCGACAATGTAAACAACAAATGGACACACTATACAAGAAAAGACACATTTATGATGGTGTGTATCTTGAATGTATTACGTTATGTACATGTAGTATTGTTGTTTTATTTCTTATTTCTTTATTTATGTATTTCTTGGGACAATCGCCCCATTGCTGACAAATGTAGTCAAGCAGTTACCCACTCCCATCGTGCTGGCGTTATCTTTTGTACAAACACAATGCTCATTGTACGTAGTATTTTGCATGCAACGATTTACCCAATGCACAACTGCGGCATTTCGAATGGACAATGTACACAGTCAGTAGAGAAGAAAACAACCTGTTTTGCCTAGAATATTTAAAAAAATGAGAATTGCATCTATGCTATGACAAGTGCGTTTAGTGTTTTGCATTTTGTGTGCACACAATGGGAACTGGAAATAGTGGACTGGCCAATTGCATTCATGATGTGGGGTTTTGAGGCGCTGTTAAAAAAATGAGGTTAGAGTTTGGGGAAGTGCATTAAAGCGATTGAGAAAAACTGTAAGTAAGGAAGTTGCTGACTTTTTTCACATTTGTTTTGTTTTCTAGTAGTATCCGCGGCAGCTACACCAGCAGGTAAGTTCTTGGCTTTTAGTCATTTCTTTTGACCACTTTTTGAAAACTTAAAACCTATCTAACACTATTTCATTTGCGGTGGGGGTTGGGTGGTAGATGTATAGGTTAAAGAAACATCTGGATAAATGTTTCCATTATTTTCTGTAAATACATGTACATATACATGCATATTTCTATAATAATTATTTTTATCTTATTCCACGATATCTGAAGAAGGTGATGACGACAAAGACGATGGCGGCGATGGCGACGGCGACGACGACGACGACGACGACGATGATGATGACGATGATGATGATGATGATGATAATGGCGACGGCGACGGCGGCGATGGCGATGGCGATGACGACGACGATGATGATGATGAGGATATTACCACTCCCTCCCCCTAAATCGGGTAAGGCCAATCAAGTGGAAACACAACTTTTATGCAAAGAACCATCATGCAAAAATACATCATGCTATTGTCTTTTTTTCGTCTGCATGGTTCCCCCTATGTGCTGGGCGCGATCAACAGGTGCGTCTACTCAATAGCGCAATATGACGATAGCAAGCCACAATCGAACGAACCGTTTGCTCGACCCTCGCTTCAGTTTGTCTAATTACATCAGGGGATTCACATTGAGCCGTTTCGTGCGCAAAAGCTTTGAGAAAAAGCACTGTGAAAATTGAAGAGGAACGACACACCGAAAACCACAAAATCCACTTGGACGGAAAGTGTTTTTGTGACTCTGTAGTTTTCAGTGGGTCAT
Source organism: Henricia sp. BOLD:AAB3569 (assembly GCA_037783545.1). Lineage (NCBI taxonomy): Eukaryota > Metazoa > Echinodermata > Asteroidea > Spinulosida > Echinasteridae > Henricia > Henricia sp. BOLD:AAB3569. The sequence continues at coordinate 692,800 of JBBELK010000492.1, forward strand.
TTCACTCCAAATTCCCTTCACATCGCTTTTTCTCAAGGCGACGCGCGTCAAATATGCCAATTATTTCATTAAATAACTTCCCATATTGTGGATTTTCAGCGATATTTTATTGAAGATGAAGAAAAAGTCATTATCCCATTAAAATTTAAAGATATTTCTAAAAGTATTTTTACGGTAATTTCCTGGCAGTTACTATCCTGTTATATTACGGGACAAAACTGTATTTTGACAAGTTTTCATACTGTACTTTTACGGTCACATCCATGTAAAACCCCAAGTCCGCAAAATGGCAAGTTCCGATTATTTCTTAGACTCGAAATACCGTTAATCAGTGCCTGGGCATTAAGTTGGCAAGGTATTGTAATTAAAAAAAACGCGCTTAGGGGACATTGTCCAAAGCAACATTTCATAGACAACAGCTGTGTATATATTTATATAGCTATGGAGATAGCCCAGTGGTTTCCGCGTGGCGTTTCTATCAAGTAGAAGAGGGATAGTGCAATCCCCAGTTGTTGCAGTTGAGGTATGCTCTTTGCGCCGTTGCGTCAGCAGGCGAAGTAAGATTTATTTTGCAAATATTTTAGGTGCAGAACAGTTTGAATACTGTAAAAACACGGCTACCTTTACTGTAAAATTATAGTTCCCGTTAATTGACGATCCGGGCACCGAAATAAACAGCAAATAGGTCTGAAAATTACAGGATTCCTTTGACAGTACAGGGCAGGGACAGATGTGTTTTGTTAAAGGAACGTATATTTACAGCATTTATAACAGGATAGTACTGCGGCGTCCAAACTGCCAGGGAATTATGGGCCAAGGTTTTTAATGTATTTAATGTTTTAATGTTGCTCTACCATTGATAACTAACCACTGGATGCTGTGACGCCCCCATCCGTCATCTTGTACTCTCAAGACCATTGTCTTTGGAGTAGTTGCCTAGACAGGTTACGATCTTCACTAGTATTATTTGCCCAGTTAACCCTGCCCCCTTAAATACTATTGCTATTTGCTCACAAGCCATCGCAAAAATAGCGAAGCACAACGTACAAAGCAATGAGACTCAGCATGTAAAGCACAGATTCATTGGGGAAACTCAAAGGTACTTTTGTTTTATGGTCAACAGTTATCTTAGCAGGAATGTCATATATTCATAAAACACGCGCTTTCTTACCTTTAAACAGCGAATCACGCGACTTTGTTTTCGAAATTCACTCGGGGTTGCTGCAACTACATGCAACCGTACGTAGGCCTACAGCTATACAAACACGTGCCTCTGTTTTGAACGATATGCTATAGTGCACTGTCTGCGTAGCTCTGTTGTGATTTGTCATAGATGGTCACGCGGTTTCGGCTTGATTGACAGGTCGGAACTATGCATTGGGAGTACTATTCGCCACTTGCACGGTTCCGCCATATTGGCAAAACAGCGAGGCTTTCCTTGAACAATGACTCTTCGCGTCGTTACCATGTCGGTTGCTGTGACGTTGACTTTCGTCCATTGTAAAATATGACGCATGCCAGGAAAGCCTCGTTTTGAGCGCAACAGTGCAAGTGGCGAATATGGCGGCCGGCGCGCGGCTTCAGCCAGTTGCTATTGCATACAAAGTCCAGTATATAACAGATCAGTGTGCTGTACAATACCAACCGCTGATTTTCCCCCACAAAATTACGGAATGCGTATCTAACCACCCACTTTAAACATTTGCTTTTTTTTGTTTCTTTCAGCTCTACAATTGTGGTGTTATCTCATGACTGGTGAGCTAATGACGTCGTTTCTGCCATCTTAATTTAAATACAAACAAGACTTAACACGGGTAGTAGCTTTAAAACGTTTTATTGAGGAGCAGGCCACGTAACGTAATAAAGTTAAAATAAGTGTATTTTTTGTTTTGTTCTAAATTTGTAATCATTGTTTAGGAGGATGACTACATCATTTTAGAATCGTGTGTCCAGAGTTCGCATTGTTAGAAAAATTGTTAGAAAAATGTTGGTTTTATTTCCATTTGTGGGGACAAATTCAAAGGAAATACTTCATTTTCCGGAAACCTGCGCTCCGTTTTTTTAATACAGGCCCTACCTCACTTTAAATATAAAGTAAATATATAATCAGCTAGTTAAAGGTGGTAATCAGATTGTTTCTGGGTTGTAAATTTTGATCTCACCAACAATATCAAATATCTTTTAAAATACAAACTATTCATGGCAAAGAACGGGAAATGTTAAACTGGAAATCTGAGCACAATCTAACGCCAATTGAAAATGGTAAACTTGTACAAAAAGTATCTGGCGGTGATAAATTTGACCGAATGGGAAGTATATTCTTACCTAGCAGGGGCTCTGATTTTGATTTCAAGTGAGGCGCTATCTATACAAGCAGAGGGAATTTCGATTTCCTATACCTTCCGTTTACAAACCTTCGGTGGGTATTTGACGAGTTCTTTGGAAATATACCGATTTTGAGCGTGAAATTTGAGAATGGTATGGGTAATGCAAAAAAATAGGACAAAAATATTATATGGTATCAAAATCTTATCATCTTTGAGGTAAGTTGGAGGACGATGTCGATCAGAATACCACCTTTAAGTTGTATTGGTTTAAATTAGCACATCAGGGAATATTTTTGGCTGTTATTAATAATGGTCCAATATGACATCTGTTTCTTATTTTGACCGAGTTATTTTGACTATTTCTGTTATTTTATTGTTGAAGATTTTTTTCTCCATTTTACAATTTTTTTTCGTAGCCGTAAGCCAATAACGCTATCTTGTTTAATTTCTGTGGTGGGGACTGGTTTGTCAGAATAAATGCATTAAACGCAAATGTGTTTGTTACATATCGTTCTGGTTATTTTATGTGTTTGAGTTGATATAACTAGAAAAGTATATGTTCAATATTATGTTTTCGACATCTACTTGTAACGAGGCGTCTTGTCATCTGTCTCGCATCGTAACTATAGTTTCCGGTGATATGAATTTGGTCTCAATTGTTAATTTCCACTAACCACTCTTTCACGTATATTGAGCACCAAAAGAAACATATCAAGATATTTGTTTCTGTTTCTGTTTGCATGCATCTGTGTTAAAACCTTTATGACTGATGGCAACTATTCCTAAATGTAAATTTTTACCTATTCTTGAGTTTCACTTTCTTGACAACCGGTTGCTATCCGCCATTACTGTGTCCACACTATGGCACGTCAAAGTGAAAATAATTAAACACTGATAATTTAACGTCAACCCTGAAAAACAAGTCAACAAAAAAGGTTGGCATGACTTTTAAATTATGATACACTGTTTAAAATTTCTCCATTTTGTTAAGGAACGTCCTGCAGCAAAATTACCGGAACATTTTGTTTTTCTCCGTAAATTTACGGAATTATTCCGTTAATTATGCTGTTTTGTCTGTAAAAATACTGATTATGCGACAATGTCCGTAAAATTACGGAGCTCGGTCCTTTAATAAACAGTGTGAATTCCGTAAATATACGGAAACTCCGTAAAAATACGGAAATTTTGTTTTTTAAATCCGTAAACAAATTTTACGGGTTTTTTGGGAAAATTCCGGCAGCAAAATTAACAGAACTGTTTTTTTCTGCTCCGTAAATTTACGGAATAAATTTTACGGAAATATGGACACAGTAATGGCGGAAATAAGAGTTGCTGACGTCACGCGTATGGCACGCCAAAGCGGAAATAATTCAACACTGATAGTTCTACCATCAATCCTGAAAAACAAGTCTCAACATTTTTTTAAAACGTGCCAATAAAAGCACGGTATGCCGGTTTTAAACAGTCTATCAACCTTTTTTTGTTGACTTGTTTTTCAGGGTTGACGTTAAATTATCAGTGTTGAATTATTTTCGCTTTGGCGTGCCGTAGTACGGACACAGTAATAGCGGATAACAACCGGTTGTCAAGAAAGTGAAACCCAAGAATTGGTAACTCGAAATTGAGCACGGCAAGCATGCTTGAATGCCTCTTTATTTTGTGAACTGCCCAATTTGATCTTTCTCCTAAAAGTAGAAATAAAAGATCTTGATAAGTTTCTTTTGACTTTCAGTATATATCTCTCGAGAAAACATAAAAAGGACTATTCTGTACTTTGCCGGGTCGGTAAACAGGAGAGCAGTTTGAGGTAAATTTACCAGAAAAAGCTATTCAGGGTATTCGACAAGCTGTTGCACAAGCCTTAGTCCCCGGTCCTTCCGTCCTCACATTCTGACCAGGACCTTGCAAATGCATTTTCAGATTATTTTGTGACCAAGATTACGAACATCCGATCCTCATTGATGCCGGTGTCCAACTCCATCCCACTAGTTGAGCCACACGCGGATCCCAACTGCAGACTGTCTTATTTTGAGCCTACCAATGTTAACGAAATTATGCGTGTCATCATGAACTCGCCGTCAAAATATTGCGAACTTGACTCTATTCTAACTATGATGATAAAGCAACACATTGATGTGTTTGCTCCTTTTATTACCGAGGTGGTCAACAAATCGTTGGACGCTGGTTGCCTCCCGGACAACCTAAAAGTTTCCTACATTCGGCCACTTCTAAAGAAGCCCAGCCTGGACAAGGAGATTCTGAAAAACTACAGACCCGTCTCAAACCTGAAGTACCTGGGGAAAATCATCGAGCGTATTGTCTCATCCCGCATCTCTGACCACATTCAAGACCATGAGCTTTCGGACGTTTTTTAGTATGCATATAAGCCATTCCACGGGACGGAAGTTGCGCTTGTTCGGGTCAGTAATGATATCCTTTGCACAATGGATAATGGTGATATCACTGCGCTGGTTATGCTTGATTTGAGTGCAGCATTCGATACCGTTGATCATGGCATCCTCGTAATTAGACTTCAGAACTATCTCGGTATACACGACACGGCAGGTCCTATCTCTCAAATAGAACCCAGCATGTCCGCATTGGCAATGCAATATCAGATCCTGCTGTTTTAGAGTACTCTGTAGGCCTACCACAAGGGTCTGCATTTGCTAGGCCCACAGTGGTTTACTCTTTATACCTTGCCAATTCGTGATATCATCTTGAAACATCATCTGAACTACCACGTCTATGCTGATAATACTCAATTCTACATAACCTTCAAGTCTTCACAGGAGCCTGCCGATTCTTTTATTGCAAGACTGGAAAAATGCATCTCTGAGATCCGATACTGGATGAAAAACAACTTTCTAAAGCTAAATGAGGAAAAAACAGAGTTTCTCTTGTTTGGATCACGCCAACAATTAACAAAGGTGTCTGTGCCATTTATTACAATCGGTGATGCACAGATAGCCCCATCGTTGCAGGCCCGGAACTTGGGGGTTATATTTGATTCAGCAATGACATTTACACCTCACGTCGCTAAAGCCCCCGTCACACTTATTCGGAATTAGCAGGAATCAAGCAGAACCAGCCGGAATGACAAATTTTCCAAATTCGTGCCACGTTCGGGCGGGAATTTCAAACTGACCAACATTCTTACAGCTTTGTAAGAATGCCGTTCGAATACTTATAATGCGACTGGAACCGTGCTGAGAAATGTGCTTATAATGTAACACGAATGTCCCGAGTGTACCAAGAATCCCACCGGAATGGTCCCCGATAGGGTATAAGACGCTGCCGAATCTAGCATTTTCATCAGTCTCAGCCCAGACCATGTTGCTTTGCGACAGCTAGCTGCGTTTTCATGCGATTCAATGGTGTTCTGAATTACGTCCGAACTCATTCAAGGGCCAATCGGGACGTTCCGACTGCATTCGAGATGTATTCGAGCGGCAATAGAAATATTCAGAAGGCATTCGAAGTGCATTCCAGCTGAACTGTTTTAGTATCAAAATATATTCCGGCAGCAATCGAGATACACTCGAGGTGCATTCCGGCTCATTCGAGGCACATTCGGGACATTCTGGCAGGATTGCCATGGCTTGCCATTTCGATTTTTCCCTCGAACGCGATCAGAATGTTTCGAATTCTGTTGGAATGCCGTAAGAATAGTTAGAATGCAGTCAAAATGCAGTTAGAATACACTTCGAATGCCGTTCGATATTCTCCTCTTCGAATGCCACCTCGAATGTTCTGAGCACGAGCAAAACATTCGGGCCGCGCCACTAAGAATGGGCCCAAATGTTTGGAATGCACTCAGAATGCAGTCAGAATTTTTAGAATGCACTTCGAATATCCCGGAATACACGAGGAAGTTTTATCCCGGACGGCATTCGGCTCATTCGCCTCTAGTTGTGACTGGGGTATAACACTGTCCGTTGCGGCCATCATTCCAAATTAGAAACATCGTTCGTAGTACGCAAGTATTTGAATAGAAGTGCTACCGAGCACATCGTCCATGGCATTTGTGACTTCACGACTAGACAATGGACAATTCACTACTCTACGGACTTCCTCAGAATTAGAATCAAATATACCGTCTTCAACGTCTTCAGAATACCGCTGCCCGCATCATCACCTTATCCAGGAGAACTGTCACATCACCCCCTTTTGAAGGAACTACACTGGCTTCCGTGTCTCCTAAAGGATTATCTTCAAACTCATGCTTCTGGTCCACAAAGCTCTCAACAACAAGGCTTCCTACTACATTAAGGAACTACTACATGAAATATTCTCCAGCAAGAACTCTTAGATCAAGTAACCAGCAACTTCTCAGGAACCAAATTCTAAACGAACATGGGGCGCCCAGATCTTTTTCTGTTGCAGCTCCTCGACTTTGGAATTCATTGCCACTTTAACTCAGATCATGCCACTGTACAGCTAGGTTCAAATCACTTCTAAAATGAAGGTAGCAATATTTCGAAGAATTAAGGGGTGGATATGTGCGCTTTTAAAATCTCATTATTATCATTATCATTATCATTACCCTGACATCTGAAATGTTACTAAAAATAGTCCATGAGCCCAATTTCCCAAATTTAGGGTAAAGGTACACTCGGGGGACAAAAGTCTCTTATGAATTTTTCAAGGCTGTAAAAAATAGCAATATTCCGAGAAAATATGATGGAAATATACTACGTAGAACCGTGAAAATGTTGACAACTTTGGACGGGCCCCAAATTACGACTGGAAATAACGCCGTTTTTAAGTTTACCAATCATGTACTCTGCCTTTAACGTTATACAGTCTTGTTTTGCGCATTAATACGTATAAATTGTATACATGTACCACCAGACAGAGCTGAATCAAGTAATGCAAGTAAATGCACCAACGAATTACCATATCACAAATGACCCGGACCCGAGCTGTGACGTCATTCAATTATTGCAGTAATTAAAAGTGTGATTTTCAATGTCGCACCAACCAACCCATTCTGTTCTAAGGTGAGAAAAACTGCGCACCTTATCGATCCTCAATCAATGCATTAATTTCATGGGAAATTTTTTAATTTTGCTCTTCATTGATTTTCGCACAAATTGTTAAGCTCTTCGCGCATGGCCCAGAGTTAGTGATACGTGGCCATATTGCCCCTCGTGAGTAGATATATTGATGTTTGGATGCTGGAATCAGTCTCTTGCTCGTGTTGAAGAACAAACATCTCTTCGTCCGTTTTTTTTTTTTTACAGAAACCAAGAGTTGAATCCAAGAACAATCCCGGATCGACCAAGCTAGTCTGAAACGGGTAATGTATACCGACACTATGAAGCCGCCTTTCATGAGGTCCGTTTTACATCCGTCTTGCGTGCGTTGCGTTTGCGCTGCGCTCGTCCGTCTGTATGACCTTGGTCTCATCCGACCCGCGTAGACGTAGCGAGGGTCCACGTAGAGATTTTGGAGGGTTGTACGTGACCCTCCGCGGGTGGCCCGCACGCACTACGCAAGTAATTTCAAGCTACTTGACCCCCGCGTAGCCTAATTTTCCTACGTGGAGAAAATTGGACATGCACAATGTTTGGTCTGCAATGATTTGTCGCGGCTACGCGTGGCTCTGGTGCATAGGTGTGTTGGGGGGGGGGTGGGAGTTGGGGGGGGGGGGACGTGTGGGGGGGGGGGGGGGGGGGGGGGGGTGGGGCGGTTGTACGTGGAGTAGTACTTGCGACTTTTCTGTCGTTATTTGCAGAATAGGATTTGGTGCTCAGTCTTCTTTTTGCTGGCATCTCTTGGCAGTCTCAAATTGAATGACAAGCAATCCTATTCTCGACCTTATTATATACGCGGGCACGGACGCGGTGCTGCACATCGTAGCAACAAGTACTACACACGTACTTCCCACGTGAACACACCTCGGAAAAAAATGCATTTTTTACGTGGACCGGACGCAGGTGATATGACCACTCCCAGGTAGAATTTGCCCACGTAGAAAAAATTTGCCACGTATGAAAATTTACTGCCCTACACGTGTGCCTACGTGGTCGGATGAGACCGTGGCTTATTTGTCTATGGAGCATTTCGGACGCAAACGGATGAAAAAACGCATGACGATGAAAAAGCGACCTTAGGAAAGGGCGGCTTTGATGCTATACTTAGGTCTATACTTGATTCTATTCTGTGCCCTATTCGAATACCTTCTTAAACTTTGGCAAATATTTCGCTTTGAACCATAGCACGAAAAGAGTTGCTGGAGTTCAAACTACGCCACGTACATTTTCACAACACATGGGTACATTATACTTTAGGCGTGATTCACACTGAGCCTTCTCGGCGGCTGTAAAAGAGCAGCGTGGAGAGAATGTGGGAGGGAGAATGCAAAATCACGGACTCAGCTTGGCAGAAATGTGTTTTTATGACTCTGATAGTTTTAGTGCATCTTTTTCACTCGAGAATTCCTCTACGCCGCTCTTTTCTCAAAGCGACGCGCGTCGCATTTACGCGCTGAAAGCCCAGTGTTGAGTCCACCCTGTCGCACATGATTCTGGAGTGAACGCCATCATTATCGTCTATGCGCGTTCTTCCCACGTGATCGTCTGCCTGAAGTCGATTGTAAACAATATCTAGCCTGTAGAATATTAGGTAATATATAGTAACATAACAGTAAAAATACACTATCGGTAATATAGCCGCAGCGAAAGTAGTCTTCCACGAGGAGATATTGTTTCACGTTAATTGAGGTTAGCATTCTTGTAAAGTATTTGGCCGATCGCCGCGTTGAGACATAGCCCGTGTCCTCTCCCAGGAAAGGCAGTCGCCACGGTGACGTTACTCGGTCGCCGTAACGTTAAGCGATCTCGTTGGCGACGCGGCAAGATAGCTTTTGAAGTCGTGGCCTCTACTATTCTCGCCGCCGCGAACGATCATCCTGTCGCGCGACGAACTCGTCGCTGAGGCGAGATAGCATGCAAAGACGACTGTGGGTAGTTTTAATCAGCCTTTGGGTCACAATGTCATCCCATGAAGAGGTGTCTGAACGCAGTTGATGTTCATTCCATGATCTGGGGGCCACCATGGCGCTGGCTAAGCACACAATTTTCTTAGCACACAGGATTGTTTGCGTCTATTTTGACAAAAATTGATTGGCAGCCATAATCGTAAGTGAGGTGTGATTATTTTGGCTTGTAATCGCATTATATAAAGCAAAAAAAATTCTGGTGCTAAGCAAACTTTTTGTGCTTAGCAGCGCCGTGAAAATTGGCCCCTGAATAGTGCAGCGGATAAGCCCCCGTATAATTGACGAAAATGGACCTTTGACCTTGGCATATTTTAGCTTTATTTTGACCCGTTACAGGAACATGGCGCTTCTAAGAACTCGGCTAAATATTGCTAATGATCAATAGAGTTGATTAATAAATCTAAAGCTGTTCAAAAGAAAATCAACTTGCATTGCAAATGTATGCAAATTTGTAAATAATTCACATTATATGTACTGGTACGTGTCAACTGAGACATTGACAAATGTGGCTTATCCTAGCCAGAAATCAGGGAAAATACCAAACTATGCTGTTTTATTTGTTTAATATAAATTTAAATATAAATGTTTTATAATGGGGAAGGTCTAATGTATGCAGATCATACTTTGGGGGTTTCTATCTTTTGTTTTTGTGTTTTTATTATAGACAGTAAAATGGAAACTAATGGTATTTATTTGGTAGGATCTTAAATAGATACGTCATTGACACAAGTATATTGCACCCGACTGTATTTTTTCTCACTAGAAGATTACATCTGTAGCCAAAGTAACCATATGGCATTATGTGGTTAGCAGGCCCGTAACCAGGGGGGAGGGATCGGGGTGGATCGGAGGACATTCCCCCCCCCCGCCCCCACCCCCCCGACCACCCCCCCGCCCCGCTCCCCCCCCCGCCCCCCCCCCCGCGGAACAGGGAGTTCCGCTCTCACAAAATAAAATTATCAATAATTCAAATAATTAAATTGTTCGTCGGACAATATAGCCAGTTGGATATTGATAATAAAAATATCCAAATATCTGAGAAAAAAGTTAGTACCGCCTAAGTTAGTACTACAAGCGAACTGTTGATTCCGCTCACAGACCATATTGTATACGGAACTTGAGGCCTCAGTTTTTCCGGGCCTGCAGACAACCGCCAGTAAATTGCTGGGTCTCGTTCCTACTCTACTGGGGGAAAACATCGACATCTCGGAGGTTGTGGACATGTACGAAGATGATTTGCCGGCGCCTCATCTTGTGTCCACTGAACTGGATCGCTGGAAGCATAAGTTTTACTAATGTGGCAGACAAACCGAACTCCCTTGCACAGGCTCTGAAAATCTGTGAGTGAAACGATGTTTCCCAACATCTTCGTCTCTACCGAAGATTAGGATGTACGGTTGCCTGTGACTTCATGCGAGTGTGAGCGAAGTTTCAGCAAGATACGCCGCTTACACACATGCAAGCGCATACTACTTACGAGTGCATCAATGGGGCAGGAACGCCTCTCGAATTTGGCGCTAATGACTGTCCAATTATACGATGATCCGATAGATCTCGAGGAGGGTGGTTAACATCTTCGGCACAAACGAACACCAGAAAATTAAAATTGGATTCAGGTATTATTGTAATACTGTTACAGTGTACTATTATTGTATTATGTTGTTGTACATGTATATCACACTAGATCATATCTGAAAAGGGGTCATCTACTTATCCATGCATTCTTCGTTATGTATGCAATGTTATGTATAGGCCTATTCCGGAATTTTACTTTTCAAAACTAGTCCCTGACGGCACTATTCGATACCCCCCGCAAAACTCTGCTGGTTACGGGCCTGGGTTACGTATTAACATTACATAATTAGCAAATTTACAGGACCTCCATGGGCTAGCTGCTGTATCAAAACGCATGCCTGCCAGTTCTCCATGGTGGTGAACATCAAATGCATCTTCCAATGTCTAGACATTGTTTATCCTCATTTTTGTGAATTATAATGTAAAATTTCAATCTTGGTTAGTCACTTTGCAAAAAGAGGATACTGGAAAGGTGCATGTCCTTCAAACAAAAAGCTTCCTCAAATGGGAAAAAATCTCAAACAAATTATTGCACAGACACGCAGTACGTTTTACTGTATGCGACCAGGGGACCCAATTTCATGGAAACATGTTTGCACAAAAATTTGTTTATCACAGAATTTCTTTGCTCTGTAAAATGGGTTACGTCCAAAATTGATATTTTTAGGTAACAGGAGCAAAATATCAGTAAATACACATCCCATACGATTTTGGCTGGCAACCCCAGTTTTGTAAATAAAGCAAAGAAATGTGTGCTAAACTATTTTTTTGTGCTAACGGGTTCCATGAAATTGCGCCCCTGTACCACTGTCACAGTGCGTGAAAAGGCAACTTTCGACCAATGAGAAGCCAGAAAGGGGACAATGTATCTGTCTATAGTGTGGCGCAAAAAGTTGTACTGGAGGACTGTGTTGGAAAATCACCACTTTGGTGTTGTCTCTTCATTGCTGCTGTATCAAAAATATACCCCTTCCAGCTCCCTTTCCCCTTCCGCCCTTTGAAAATACAGTAACTCTTGAGGCAAAGCCAATCACTGTATGCACTTTCAGGGCTTTGTTTGTGGCAAGCCTCCTTTCTTGAGAAAGATGCCATTGAGAGACTTTGTTGCAAGCGTGTCTTTTCTTTTGTGGCAAGTATGCAAGGGCTTTGTCCTGTGGCAAGCGTGCAGTTTAGGCTCTCGGGCCAAGTGTGCCCTATTGTAGCAAGTATCCCAAGGGCTTTGTTTGTGCATGCGTGCAATGTATATAATAGGCTCTTTGGGCCAAGCGTGCACTCACTGTAGCAAGTATGTCCAGGGGCACCGGTTGCACCCAAACATGTCCTACACGCTTGTCGTAAGATAAGGAATTTAGGACCGCCCTAAAGACATGTCGTAACTGCGGGTTGCACCAAAAAGCTCTTAGGCTGGTCCTAAAAACTATCTTACGACAAGCGTGTAGGAACATGTACTAGTATATAACTGTTGGGACATGACGATAGTCAACAATTCCTAAATCAGATAGCAACTGAATACCCAGCATTTTTACAATCAATTATGTTTTTATTAGGATAATTACTAAATCTTTACAAATGCAAACAAATCTGTGGTTACCAACATTCTTCAATTTATTGATCTTCATATTCATGTAACGCAGCTTTGCCTCTTGGACTTTTGTCTTAAGACTGAGTAATGCCATGGTTGCGTCGTGTCTTTCTTAAACATTTCTAATGTGAAGATGCTTGATACTGGACCGTTTGCCTTGCCGAAGGATGTGCTTCTCCTTGGGTGGAATTTCTCGTGTTCAACGGGATTGGAGCGGTCCGGTTGCTGGCGCTTGTTGTTGCTGTTGCTGGCGCTTGGTGTTGCTGTCGCTGGCGCTTGTGTTGCTGTTGACTGGCGCTTGTGTTGCTGTCGCTGGCGCTGTGTTGCTGTTGCTGGCGCTTGTGTTGCTGTGCTGGCGCTCTGTGTTGCTGTTGCTGGCGCTTGTGTTGCCTGTTGCTGGCGCTTCTGGCATATGCTTCCTGTAAAACATTAAAATAAGAATAGCGTTAGATTTCCGTGTAATACGATTTATATGAGATACAGGGGCGGCAAGGCACGGTCTGGTTTTTCCCTACTAGTCCCTACATTATGCACCTAAATCAATTGTTTCCCCCTACCCTCTTGGGGATTGTCACTTTTGAGCGTGACAAAATCCCACCCCTGGGGCACATATTTAGGTGAAAAAAATCCCCACCCTCGGGTGCAAAACATGTATTTCGTGCTTTCAAATTGCAAAAAACGTGTCCATTGTGATGGCTAGATCATTCATTGCTCCTTCGCAAATGTTCATTTTTGAAATCAATAATGCTTATTTATCCGATTAATTTTATGTTGATTTGTGCCTCATCAGATAGAAAAATGTCAAAATGGTTCAATTTCTTTTCGTTTATGACCACCCAACACCACCCCCACCCCCCCCCCTCCCACACCCGGGGGGGGGGGGAGGGGGGGGTGGGGGGGTGGGGTATTCCCCGGACTAACACTGCAAATGATGTTAAAACATGCAGATGTATTGTTTTCAATATTTGCAGTAATGAAACCAACAAAAAATTCCACTGTATTTCAACCGACATACTGGCTCGTACGATTGTCCTAACTATTTAAGTTGCTTTGTATATGATTTTTGAATAAATTTGCATATAATTGAGAACTTTCATTATAGAACGTATTTATATTTAAATACACAATAAAACAGCCAAAGTTTTGTTTGTACCTTCTTGATTTTGATAGAATAACCAGATTTGTAAATTTCAGTGAATTCAAAATGTGTATATCATACAGGGGGGCCTAATGTGATTTCATTTACATGCATTTACATTATTTGCATCATTTGCATGTACGTTGATTTGTTTTGAACAGCTTATATTCTTCATCTAACTCTATTCATCATTAGCAATATTTAGCCCGTTTTAGAGGCGCCATGTACCCTGTAACGGGCCAAAATAATGCTAAAATATGCTAAGGTCAAAGGTCAATGACCATCAGGAGGTCAGATCCAATAGGGCAATGTACCCGACCGCCCTGAAAGTTTCATTATTTAGCCATAAAGTGGGCAATGTCGGCTTAGCAGCTCAACTAGCATAACCCTTCAGGGGAATCAGAGAATTGTTTTAACGTCAGCAACCCAATTATATGTTATAGATAAAACTAATGTGCTTGCGCCATATTTGAAATTTTGAAAGGGATGATGACGTCAACCATGCATGCAAGGACTTGCATGGATGACGTCAAGATTGAGAACCTTGTTTCCCGACTTCCATACGCCCGTGAAGTATGTAAAAATCTGTTGTGT